>OW240924.1:32865606-33057674 GCA_933207985.1 Pelobates cultripes | reverse complement strand
GGAGGGAGGGGGTGACTGGTGACAGTGAGGGAGCGGATGACTAGTGACAGTGAGGGAGGACTAGTGACAGAGTGAGGGGTGACAAGTGACAGAGTGAGGGAGTGGGTGACTAGTGGCAGAGTGAGTGACTAGTGACAGAGTGAGGGAGGGGTGACTAGGTGACTAGTGACAGAGTGAGGGAAGGGGTGGCTAGTGACAGAGTGAGGGAGGAGTGACTAGTGACAGAGTGAGGGAGGGAAGGGGTGACTAGTGGTAGAGTGAGGGAGGGAAGGGGTGACTAGTGGTAGAGTGAGGGACGGGGTGACTAGTGACAGAGTAAGGGATGAGTGACTAGTGACAGAGTGAGGGAGGGAGTGACTAGTGACAGAGTGAGGGAGGGAAGGGGTGACTAGTGGTAGAGTGAGGGACGGGGTGACTAGTGGCAGAGTGAAGGAAGGAAGGGGTGACTAGTGACAGAGTGAGGGAGGGGGTGACCCGAGAAATAGTGAGGGAGGGAAGGGGTGACTAGTGGTAGAGTGAGGGAGGGAGTGACTAGTGACAGAGTGAGTGACTCCCCATCTTCCCCTTGCTCCCTGTGGTCTCTCTCCATCTTCCCCGTATTTCCGACCTTTCTCTGCTCCCTTTGGTCTCTCCCGGGCTGCTGCTCCTTCCCCTCGCTGGCTGTGAGAGGGCTCTTTGTGAAAGGAGAGTACAGGAAGTGATGTCACTTCCTAGCCCCGCCTCTCCTCATCACAGAGAGTGCTGTGTGGGACAGAAAGAAGGAGACCTGGCAGATAACAGGTGAAGCCAGGTCTCATTTGAGGATGAGAGGTGATGTGCAGAACGGTAGGTTGCTGGGGCCCTGCACTCCAACAAGGGCCCCACAACTTATTAATGGAAGCGATCTTTTTTTTTTTAATTTTGTCGTTCCAGTTGGAGAGATCTCTGATCTCTCCAGCTGGAGCATGGCTGTGCGGCCGGGCCCCTGGCTGTCACAGGCCCTAGGTCCATGACTGATGTGCCCGAGTGGTCTGTCTGCCCCTGGTGGTCAGCTGATAAAAACAATAGTGACCAGGTTAGAAACCACTAAAACCTACTAAATACTGGCTGTTGTTAATAGGAACAGTTTGCAACGGCTACATACCGACAAAGTTTAGAATGAGCCTGAAGGGAAATTGTCATTACTTTGTATTTTTGACGTCAATAAAAAAATTATTAGGTTTATTAACTAGACCTCAAATGGAAAAATTATCCAAGACAGCTACAACTCATTTTTGCTCCTCAAATTTAATTGTAGGGCTCGATCATCAATTTTGCCGATATTATCTGCCGATACTCCGATAATGAGGTGGGCCGGCGCATCCATAAGGCAACACAAGCAGCCTCCTTAGGGCGCACTGGCTCAGGGGCACTAGATAGGAATGACCGGCAGGAGGTGGGCGCACAGGGCTCTCCTCTGTATTTGCCTCTGTTTAGCTGGATCCTGCGTGTAGGGGTATATTCACGTTACATTACGATAGGGCCATGGACCCCGCAGATTTAGCTCAACAGATGGCGTCCCATGAGGCAAGATTTGTAGAGCAGGATCACCGTATGGATCAAATAGCCCAGGCTCTCCAGACGCTCCTAGCTAGAACCGTTCCAGCAACTACACCTAACCCTCCTACGCCCCTTCTCCCTGAAGTATCTACTTTGCCTAATACTTCGGCCCATTTAACACCTCCTCCTAGGTATGGAGGGGACTCTAAGACTTGCAGAGGGTTTATTAATCAGATTGAATTTCACTTCGAAATGTATCCACGTTCATTTCCCACAGAGAGGTCTAAGGTTGGGTTCTTTATGCACCAACTTACCGATAAGGCACTTGAGTGGGCAAATCCTATTTGGGAAGCTAATGGACCTATGGTACATGATTTCAACAGTTTTCTTACGGCTTTTCGTAGAACTTTTGACACAATGAAAAGGTCAAAGAATGCCGCGAGAGCATTAATGAGAATTAAACAGGGTTCTAGGTCTGTGGCTGATTATGCTATTCAGTTTCGCACTCTTGCTTCGCAGGTAGATTGGACCAACAATGGGTTAACTACTGCCTTTATGGAAGGTTTGTCAGATACGATATTGGATGAGGTAGCAGCTAAGGAGCTTCCTATTGCCTTAGAGGACCTTATCGATTACCTCATTGATATTGATAATAGAATTCGTGACAGGCTCTATACCAAGAACAGGAATAGACGTTTTGTTACACCCATTAACCCCAGAGTTAATATACCAGAGAGTGTTAAAGTGTCTGAGGAGGAACCTATGCAATTAGGGGTTGCCAAACTCTCTGATACTGAGAAATTACATAGGAGAAGGGAGGGACTCTGCCTATACTGTGGTAGGAGAGACCATATGGTAAAGGAATGTCCTTTACTCCCGGAAAACTCTCGCACCTAAGACCTTATAGGGGACTGGCCTTGGGTGTGATATCTAAGTCTCCTAAATTGCCTCCTAACCGCTTGCTTCTCCCGGTTTCTTTATATATGGGAGAGATTTGTATAGTTGACAACATATATGCTCTGGTTGACTCTGGGGCAGCTGAAAATTTTATAGACTCTGGCTTTATAAAGAGAAACAACATTCCCATCAGAGAGAAGGAGATACCCTTGGCCGTTGAGGCCATAGATGGTAGACCATTAAGTTCTCCAGTTGTTACTCATGAGACTGTACCATTACACATGTACACAGGGGTTTTACACTATGAAACCATTCGATTCCAGGTCATCACCTCTCCCTCTTCACAGTTAGTATTAGGGTATCCATGGTTACGTGCTCACAATCCCATTTTTGACTGGGAGACAGGGCAAATAAAATCATGGAGTGAGGCCTGCCACGAGTCTTGTACGTTGGAAGTCACACCCTTTGAATTCTATTGAGGTACCTACCAGTCCTCCTTTGTCTACGGTTATACCCCCTCAGTACTTATCTCTAAAGACTGTTTTCGATAAAAGGGAGGCTGAGAAATTACCGCCTCACAGACCCTATGATTGCGCTATTGACTTGTTGCCTGGCACTATACCTCCAAAGGGCAGGGTGTACCCCTTATCGGTTCAAGAAAACCGTGTCATGGAGGAGTACATCAAGGAATCACTAGAAAAAGGGTTTATTAGGAGATCCTCTTCTCCAGCTGGAGCAGGGTTCTTCTTTGTATCGAAGAAAGAAGGTGATTTAAGACCGTGTATAGATTATAGAGGTCTAAACAAAATCACTATCAAAAATGCATACCCTATACCTTTGATTACAGAATTATTTGACAGGCTGAAACATGCCACTGTGTTCACTAAATTAGACCTTAGGAGTGCATACAATTTGATACGTATAAAGGAAAATCACGAATGGAAGACTGCATTCAACACTAGATCCGGTCATTACGAATATACTGTTATGCCATTTGGGCTTTGCAATGCCCCAGCAGTATTCCAAGAATTTATTAATGATGTCTTGAGAGATTTTATTCACACATTTGTTATCGTATACTTGGACGACATTTTAATATATTCTACAGATATACACACTCATCACAGACATGTTACGACAGTTTTGAAGACCCTTCTTGCTAATGGTCTTTATTGCAAGCTAGAAAAATGTCTGTTTGACCAAACCGAAGTCCAGTTCTTGGGGTATTTGATTTCCGCTAAAGGTTTTCGTATGGATCCCCAGAAGCTTGCTGCTGTAATAGAATGGCCTCTACCGCAAGGTCTGAAAGCTATTCAGCGTTTTCTTGGGTTCTCCAATTATTATAGATGTTTTATCAAAGGTTTCTCGTCCATTGTAGCACCTATTACCCGTATGACTAAAAAGGATGGCAATACTCGTGTTTGGTCTACCGAGGCACTTCAGGCTTTTGAATTTCTTAAAACTACGTTCGCCTCTGCACCTATTTTACAGCATCCTGTCCCCTCACTGCCCTATATTCTTGAAGTTGATGCTTCGGATATTGGGGTAGGTGCTGTCTTATCCCAAAGAGAGTCGCCTGAGAAGCCATTGCATCCATGCGGCTTCTTTTCTAAACAAATGTCCAAAGCAGAGAAAAATTATGATGTGGGTAATCGCGAACTCCTTGCTATTATTTTAGCACTTAAAGAGTGGAGACATTTGTTAGAAGGAACTAAGGATCCTATCCTCATTTTTACGGATCACAAGAACCTATCCTACCTTAGCGAAGCCAAAAGATTGTCTTCCAGGCAGGCTAGGTGGTCACTATTTTTGTCCCGTTTCAATTTTATTATCACCTATAGGCCAGGTGATCGCAACACTAAAGCAGACGCTCTGTCCAGACAGTTCGAAACTACTGACAAACAGGAGATTGATGTTACTCCTGTCATTCCCCCAGACAGGATAATAGCTACTACTATTTTGTCTATTTCCTCGTCCCTCTTGCAGGCCATACAAGCGAAACAAAGCATGGCACCTAGCGAGAGGCCTAATGATAAACTGTTCGTTGATGTTCCTGAGAGACGGGATATTATGTCATTATATCATGATACTAAGACCGCTGGACATCCTGGTATTTCCAAAACGGTGTCAGCTGTTTCTCGGTATTTTTGGTGGGATTCCTTACGAAAGGATGTCACTGACTATATAAGTGCTTGTACTACTTGTGCCTGTATGAAATCCTCCCGTAGAGTTCCTTGTGGGCTGTTGCATCCGTTACCCGTTCCCGAGAGACCTTGGTCTAACCTGTCCATGGATTTTATTGTTGAATTACCCCCTTCAAATGGTAACACAGTGATCCTGATGATAGTGGATCGGTTCTCCAAAATGGCTCACTTCGTGTCTCTTCGCAAGTTGCCCACATCCAAGGAACTGGCTCATATCTTCGCTAGAGAAGTATTTCGATTACATGGGATTCCCGTATCTATTGTATCCGATAGGGGTAGCCAATTTATTTCCAGGTTCTGGAGGGCCTTTTGTTCAGAAATGGGTATTTCTCTCTCATTTTCTTCCGCTTATCATCCCCAGTCTAATGGGGCTGCTGAACGTGCCAACCAGTCTCTGGAGCAATACCTCCGTTGTTTTGTGTCTCACCATCAGGACAATTGGTCTGACCTGCTTCCTTGGGCTGAATTTGCTCGGAATAACGCCACTCATGATTCTTCCGGCAAGACCCCTTTTTACGTTGTCTATGGCCAGCATCCCGTTGTTCTTCCGGCTGCATTCTCCTCACAGGGCATGCCAGTTCTGGATGAGCATTTGGCTGGTTTGCGTAATACTTGGGAGCAGGTTCAGCGTTCTTTGGTGGACTCTGCTACTCGCCAGAAGGCTCAGGCTGACAAGCATCGCAGAGCAGCTCCGTCCTATGTTGTGGGGGACAGGGTTTTGCTTTCCACGCGGAATATTCGTCTCCGGGTGCCTTCTATGAAATTGGCTCCCCGCTTCATTGGACCTTATCGTATTATACATAAGGTTAATCCTGTTTCTTATGCCTTAGGCCTGCCTAAGAATCTACGTATTCCTAATGTTTTTCACACCTCATTGTTGAAACCTTTCGTACGCAACCGCTATACCCGGCATACTCCTCCTCCCCCTCCTATCTCGGTGGAGGGTCATGAGGAGTTTGAAGTGTCTGCTGTTCTTGACTCTCGTTTCCTTAGGGGTCGACTTCAGTACTTGGTACATTGGAAGGGTTATGGGCCTGAGGAGCACAGTTGGATTTCGGCTGATGCTGTCCATGCTCCCCGTCTTGTGCGCTCTTTCCATTCTCGTTTTCCTGCCAGGCCTGGTCCTACCCGCCCGGGGGGCGTGTCCTCAGGGGGGGGTACTGTAGCGTTACTTACCTTAACCGGGGGCCGGTCGCGGTCCTCTCTTCAAGCCGCGCGCGGTCCTGCGGCTGCACGAGCCGCGCGCGGCTCATCCGACTGCTTCAGATGGAAGGCGGGCAGTGACCGCGTGAAGCGGTCACGTGTCCCGCCTGAAACTAAGAGCGCGCCGCGAGTCTCGGGCGCGCTCTTAAAGAGACAGTGGGAGCCTAATTGCCAAAAGGCTCCCATTGGCTCCTGTCATACCACACTCCCTGTACAATTACCTATAGGGGGTGTGGAAGTGACAGGAGCCAATCACTTTCGTTTTAAAGCTATTTAAACTTACCTTTTTCCCTTAGCTCGTTGCCCTATCGTGGTTTCTGTTTCAGTTCCCTTTAGCGCTTGTGGTGTTCAGTTGTGTTTTCTCGTATTGACTTTGGCTTCGTATTCTGACTTCGTTTTCGCTTTATCCTTATCTGTACTGTTTGCCGGCTTGCTGTTTTCCGTGTACCAGACCCCGGCTTGTCCTAGTTTACGCTGTCTCTCTGTGCCCTTGACCTCGGTTTGTTCCTGGCTCTGTCTCCTCTCATATACGTCGAGTCCGGCCATTCTAAGGTCCGGTAGACGTATCTCTCCTCTGTATTTGCCTCTGTTTAGCTGGATCCTGCGTGTAGGGGTATATTCACGTTACAAAAGGAACACTGGGGTAGGGGGAGGACAACTAAAGGAGAAGAGAGAGGAACATTAAGGGGAATGGGGGGCACTAAGAGACAGATAAGTGGGAGCTACTAAGGTGGGGAGGTGAGTTCCTACCGCACATATTTACACACAAACACACTGCATCCACTATACAAACACACACACACTGCATCCACTACCCATACTGCAACCACTACACAAAGAAGAAAACTGCATCCACTACACGAACACACACACACTACATCCACTACCCAAACAAGCACATTGCATCCACTACACAAACACACACACTGCATTTACTAATCAAATACTCTCACTGCATCCACTACACACACATATAAATATTCTTGAAAACATAAAAAAAAAATCTGACTGGCATGTATATTTTGTGCATTTACTACCACTTAATAAAAAAACAAAAATGGCAAAAAAATAAATAAAAATACGGTAAATGTACAGAAAATCGGTAAACTATCAGCCATCGGCCTGAAAGTTCACAGGTTATCAGTATCGGCTCTACAAAAAATCAAAATCGGTCGATTTAATTGGAGCGAATTCAGAGTTTAGTGAGTAATCCTTTAAATACAATATGGCAAAAAACAAGAGTTACTGGAAATACTGGAAACCAGGCCCGGACTGACCATCAGGTAAACCAGGCAAATGCCCGGTGGGCTGCGATGGCCATGGGCCAGGGCTGACAGGGGAGATCAAGGAATCTCGCCGCCCGGCCCCTTTAGGACTGGTGCTGCCTGACCTCCGGCCCATAGATGGAGCTCTGTGCTGTGGGAGGCTCAAAGATATCTCTCACCAGCCTGCACACTGATGCACAGTGCAGGCCCTGGGCACATGGTCTACAACTGTCAAGATTCTTCTTCCACTGGACCACCAGGGAAAGAATTACTCCCCAGCATCCTCTCCTACCAAGGATCAAGGTAAGGAAGAGGGATGGGGGAGTAAATTGTAATTTTCTTTTTAAATAATGAATTAGAAATGTAATTTGTTGTTTATTTTCCCATGTACCCCTCTCACCGAACAGGCCCTGTCCCTCCCTCTCACCCAGCAGCCCCATGTCCCCTCTCATACCCTGAATCCCCTGTCTCCCCTTCTCACCCAGCAGCTTCTGCCCCAACCCAGCAGCCCCTGTCTTCCCTCCCCAGCAGCCCGTCTCCCTCTCTCACCCAGCATCTCTTGTCTCCCCCAGCCCCTGTCTCCCCCCCCTCCAGCAGCCCCTGTCTTCCCCCCTCATCCAGCAGCCTCATGTCCCCTTTCATACCCAGTAGCCCTGTGTCAATTCTAATACCCTGTCTCCCCCTCTCTCCCAGCAGCCCTTTTCCCCCTCTCACCCAGCAGTTGCCTGCCCCCTCTCATCCAGCAGCTCCATGTCCCCTCCCATACAGCAGCCCCATTTCCCCTTTCACACCCTGTAGCCCCTTTCTATCTCACACCCAGAAGCCCCATGTGCCCTCTCAAATCCTGCAGCCCTTGTCCCCCTTCCCACACCCTGCAGCTCTATGTCCACCTTCCCATACCATGCAGCTCTATGTCCACCTTCCCATACCCTGCAGCCCCATGTCCCTTTCACACACCCAGCAGCCCCATGTTCCCTCTCACACCCACAAGCCCCATGACACAATCTCTCACCCAACAGCCCATGTGTCCCCCCCCAGCAGCCCCATGTCCCTTTCCCACACCCTAAAGCCCCATGTCCCCTCTCACACCCAGAAGCCCCATGACACAATCTCTCACCCAACAGCCCCTGTGTCCCCCCAGAAGCCCCATGTACCCTTCCCACAACCTGCAGCCCCATGTCCCCCTTCCCAAACCCTGCAGTCCCGTTTTCCTCTAGGCACAGTAAGCAAGGGGTCCATCCACATCAGGATTACACCAGCCACATGTAAATTAGGTGTGTGTGTGTTGTTTGATGGTCTAGGGTACCGTAGTAGTTGCTGATTAGTGTTGATGCTGGGTAATTGTCAGTGTTACTGTTGTTTGTGTTGGTTTATGATCAATGTTGCTGTGGTAGTAAAAAAAACAAAGAAAATTGTTATTTGCACATTATCCCAAATCACCAGGCACATTTAAATAGTTGGATGTTTTTTAGTATTACTCCAATGGACATTCAATTGTAAACTCATCTGCCATGCCAAGGCAGAAACCTTAGGCGAGTCCTACGCTAACAATTCACCTTCTTTCCTTCAGCTTATAGGCAAAATCTCTAATGAGACCGAGAGGGTTATTTTAACCCCCTACACACTTATTTACCCTTAAGAGGGAACACGTGGGGTGAAAACTTTGGAGTAATACTAAAAAAAAACTCAAATTATTTAATTTGTATAGGGATTTAGGTTAGTGCATAAAAAAAGTTTTTCTTTGTTTTGTATTGTGGCTGATGTGTACTATAATCATTGCTGCCGCCCAGGAGTAGGTTGAGATTAAGAGCAGGGCTTAATTTTGTATATTAATGTTACTGCAGTAGTTGTGTTGTTCAATCTCTTCCTGTTGAATTAATGCTTGCAACTGAATTACATGAAGCACGTCTAATAAATCCCAGTAATAACATTGTAACCGAGTAAACTTGCAGAAGCCAGACACAGAGAGATGGATGCAGGTTTTCAGGAAGTAAGAGGTCTTTATTAACATACCGATCGGGCCTCAGATGAACTAACATTCCAAAACAGGTCTGAGGGGCGAACACATGGAGTACATGCTTTTTATAGAACTATAACTCCTCCCATTAATAGCCCCACCCACACATACCCTTAACCAATCAGTGGACAGGATTTGGATTTCCTCATATGGACAGACCACATGGCTCATCCGAAACAAAGGAAAAAGGAGTGTTATTTCACTTCCTGCATTCCTGCACATGCTTAGTACATTGATGACAGTATCTTAGCTACGTGTAACTAACTAACTGATACAACATACACATATGTCACGTGGAAATCTCGGCCTTCTAAATTTACATGTCACCGACATTCCATCACATTCCCCCCTTTGATGCCTCTGATACAAAATTATTCCAGATGCATCACCAATCATAGTTTACCAACACCTCTCAAATAGCCATTGGACCAGAGCAGACCTTGTAAGCATCTTAGTATCATCACAAACTCCTTCAGCATTCCTCATCCTGAATATGTTCTCTTTGGGCTAGGGATTCAAATCTATAGACAGCCATTACATGAGCAGCTGTCTTTCTTTCTATAGTACTCTCTATGATACTACGTATAGATCTGACCACTAATGGAATTAGGCAGGGCAGAAAGAGACATAAGAATATAATAAATACTACTCCTCCTACTAACGTCTTAATCCCTCCAAGCTGCTCATCCCAACTTCCAAACCAACTACTAGGATTATACCCATTCCAGACCTGAGTAGGTACATGCGTCAGTTTAACCATGTGGCTTGTAAATTCAGCCACTGCCCGCCCTTCATCATCTATGTGCAAGCAACAGTTGCTGAGATTAAACTTTCCGCATACACCTCCCTCTACTGCTAATAGGTAGGCCAGAGCTAATCTATTTTGATAGATGGCTGATCTCATCCGAGCATTTTGCTTAGCTAGAAGATTAAGTGCTTGAGCTGTCTTATTAATGATAATCTCAACCACCGCCTGTAGTCTTATAATATGGTTGAGCATATATATTGGGGTTCTATATCCATAGGTACCATCTTCTGCCCAAGTAGCAGGTCCATAATAATAATAATGCGTTTGGGAGGCCACTCATCATCTTCCCAGCTACCTATATTCAAGGATGCTCGCTTCTTTTTATGATTTACATCATAAACCTTAACTCCCAAGGTCTCTCCTGTCTCAATTGGCAACAGGAAGAAGGATGGTTTGAGCATACCTAATACACATGCCCCTTCCCAATCTTGTGGTAACTCTGAATATGCTTTCTTACCACAGATCCAATATAAATTCGCTGGGGCTTTCTAACTGGATGTAGCAGATAAGTCAAACCATACCTCTTTTAAATGGGTGTAATTGGCAAACGGATTAGTAGGCTCTGAGACATTTGAAGCTGACCACCAAGTTGTATCTTTAGTATCGACATTATAGGCTTTCTGTCCTAGACATATTAACTCACCAACAGGTGTGGTATACAATGGCCTTTTCCTGGCTAAACATACATGACCTATAATGGAGGTTTTTAACCGCCACTCTGATTTACCTCTAGTACTTACTTGATGATCAGACTGAGAAAGTATTTGTTGTTCATCTGTCTCAGAACCAGGGTACCATACTTCCTTTGCCTCCCATGGCCACTGGTCTCCCATATTAGTACCTCCACATACAAAGCAATTAGTTACATTAAGACTACCCGCAATACTCTCAGCCAAATCAATAAATAGGTTCTTAACATTATGGGGAATTTTATGCTCAACACTCATCTCCTCATAGAAGGAATGAAAAACCTGATGAGTTTGAGAAGCTGTCGTCTCAGTTTCAAGTCCTACATATATTATGGTTACTGGCTCTACTCCTGTGCCATATATTTGGAACCCAAATAGATTTCCAAACTTATCAATAAAATGTTGTGGATTAGAGATGGTCATATGGACAGGATTACATTCCATAGACTTACAGTGTGGTGTAGTAGGCAACCTTTGGATAATCATATCTTGATCCACTGTTTTTCCCCAGGTCGCCCACCCTACACAAGACCAAAATGGACAAAAAATTAAATCCCTATTTGGGCAATCAGGATCAGTAGATCTCTTACTGGAACATAAATATTTATCATTAAACCCATAAGTTTGTTCCCATTTAAGATTACCACATACATTCCGAGGTTTTCCACTACCAGAGATCGCCTTACATGCATCAAATAGCAGAATGCCCGTAGAATGTATGGTATTTCACAGTCCTATTTATCAAGGTCCGCTGGGAGTTACTGTTCCGAATTACCAACCAAATTGTACGGGGTTGGAATTGGGGATCAAAACATTTAGGCTCTCCTGATATTGGTTTGCACACACTGTAATCTATATCTAAATATCTACACTTAGATACAGATCCCCTACACTCATACTGTGAGTGCCAAATGAGAGTTTGGGATATTTGATTACCTGTTTTTGTAGTCTTAATGCAGCTAACACAACTCTGTATGTCCTCACCTTTACCTTCCTGAAAAATCACAAAAATGCCTAAACACATAATATAACATTATTTCAGAAGTCCTCTTTTCTACTCTTCGACCGTGCAACAGCACCTCAGCTTCCCGATTGTAAGGGGTTGCAAGGATTGTCGTTCTTCTGATCCTCACTTTTCTTCACAGAGGTCCCTTCGAGACACTCTGGCTATGGCACGTAGGTAGGTGGTCAGGCTTTATTATGGCCGTCAAAACACCTACTTGCTGATATCTGTTGTTACTTTCAACTAAGATGTCCCGATATCTCCTCGTATTATTTCCCACTCCAACTGAGCTACCCGCTTTAACCGGATCTTGCAAGGATTTTCAGAATCTGGAATAGCTTGCCAAGAACCTGCCTCTGGTTTAACCCTAGAATGATGAATCCACTGAGTCACTTCTGCCACCTTTACAGCTGTTGGAGTAGATAAAAGAACAACATAAGGACCCCTCCACTTTGGACCTAATGGAACAATATTCCATTCTTTTATCCACACTTGATCTCCCAGTTGATAGGAATGAACAGGTGGATATATGTTCACAGGTAACCTATCTTGCACCCATTTCTGTACTTCCTCCATAGTTTTACCCAACTCTACAACCTGCTGCCGAGTAATTCCTTCACCCAACTGATTCAAGTCCCCCCTTAGATTACTGAGTATGGGAGGTGGGCGCCCATACACGATTTCAAAGGGAGACAGACCCATTCTTCTGGTAGGAGTACTACGTATCTGCAACAGAGCTGTTGGCAAAAGGACATTCCACTTGAGCTGAGTTTCCTGACACATTTTAGCCAATTGGGTTTTTATTGTTCTGTTCATCCTTTCCACCTTTCCAGAACTCTGAGGTCTATATGCTGTATGAAGTTTCCACTTAATACCAAGCACATGAGTCAATTGTTGTAAACACTAATGGATAAAGGCTGGACCATTGTCTGATCCGATAGAACATGGAAGTCCATATCTGGGTATAACTTCTTGCAACAGAAATCGTACAACTTCTCCTGCCTTTTCTGTATGAGTTGGGCAAGCTTCTACCCAACCTGAGTAGGTACACACAGCTACCAACAAGTAACGATATCCCCCAGATTTAGGCATTACAGTTTAGTCTATTTGCAAATCTGACATTGGGAGTCCTCCCATATATTGAACCCCAGGGGGTTTGACAGGGCCTTGTCTTGCATTGTTTCGAGCACACAAAACACATCTTCGAACAATAGCTTGAGTAAGATTGGATAATCTTGGTATGTAGAAATGTTTCCTGAGAGATTCTTCCATACTATCTCTTCCTGAATGTGTACCATTATGGAAGTTCTGAACAATCTATATAGCCAGAGATGAGGGAATAACTATTCTTCCATCTTCTAACTGATACCAATTATTCTCCAAGTATTTCCCAGCTTCAGTCTTCAACCACTCCATCTCTTGGGTTGTATATATCGGAGTCCATTGAGACAGAGGTGCCGGCACAAGGGCAACAACATACCCCACATATTCCTCTTGCCCGGATACAGCGGCATGTTTTGCTGCACTATCGGCCATGCGATTTCCTTTTACTACATCACTATCACCTTTCAGATGTGCCCTGCAAAGTATAATACCGACTTCCTTCAGTTCCCATACCGCCTCTAACAGTTGGAGTATTTTTGCTGCATACTTGATTTCTTTCCCTTCTGAATTCAACAATCCCCTTTCTTTATACAATGCTCCATGTAGAAAAACGTATTTCGAATCTGTGTAAATATTCACTCTCAACCCTTCAGCTAATTGCAAGGCCCTTGTTAATGCAATCAGTTCTGCCTTCTGTGCTGATGTCCCGTTCGACAGTGGCCGTGCTTTTATCACCTTGTCTATAGTTGTTACCGCATACCCTGCATAACGTATACCTTCTTTCACATAACTACTACCATCTGTATAATACTGTATGTCTGGATTCTGGATGGGGAAATCATGAAGATCAGGCCTGCTTGAAAACACTTCATCCATTATCTCCAAACAATCATGTTGACTTTCAGTAGTCTGGGGCAGAAGGGTAGCTGGATTCAAATTATTGACAGTTTTGAGGTGTACTCTTGGATTTTCATATAACATAGCTTGATATTTGGTCATTCGACTGTTGCTAAACCAATGATTTCCTTTGTAATCCAATAGGGTCTGTACTGCATGGGGTACTCGCACATAGAGTTCCTGACCCAATGTGAGCCTGTCAGCTTCTGCTACCAACAGGGCAGCGGCGGCCACTGCTCGCAGACAAGGTGGAAGACCACTGGCCACTGCATCCAACTGTTTGGACATATAAGCTACAGGTCTTTGCCATGATCCCAAATACTGAGTTAATACTCCCAGAGCCATTCTTCTTTGCTCATGTATGTACAGATAGAAAGGACGCGTGTGATCTGGTAGACCTAGGGCTGGGGCACTCATCATTGCTTTCTTAACATCCTCAAATGCCTTCTGTTGTTCAGAGGTCCACAAAAAGGGGTCATATTCTGTCCCTTTCACAGCTTCATATAAAGGTTTCGCCAGTATCGCATAATTAGGAATCCATATCCTACAGAATCCTGCTGCTCCTAAGAATTCTCGCACTTGTCTTCTATTCTTAGGTATAGATATCCGACACACTGCTTCTTTTCTTTCAGGTCCCATTATTCTTTGACCTTCGGAAATATGGAATCCTAAATATTTAACAGTTGACTGACACAATTGCGCTTTCTTCCTTGATACCTTGTATCCTGCTCTCCATAGAATGTGAAGCAAATCATAAATTGCTTGTTGGCATATCTCTTTAGTAACAGCTGCTATCAAAAGATCATCCACGTATTGAAGCAATACACATTCTCCTGGGATGGACTTGAAATCTTGCAAATCCTGACTTAATGCAGATCCAAATAGGGTAGGTGAATTCTAAAACCCTTGAGGTAGTTTGGTCCAGGTCATCTGACACTTTGAACCTGTAACAGCATCTTCCCATTGGAAAGCAAAGATGCACTGACTCTCAACAGCAATCCGAAGGCAAAAGAAAGCATCTAGAACTGTGAAGTAGGTTGCCCCACCTGGTATCAAAGCAAGAAGATTATAAGGGTTGGGTACAACTGGGTGTATATTGACTACTGCATCATTAACTGCTCTCAAATCTTGTACAGGACGATATTCATCTGATCCTGGTTTCTGAACAGGTAATAATGGAGTGTTCCAGGGGGAAGTACAGAATTTAAGAATGCCATACCTTACGAACTTATCCAAGTAGGTCTGTATGTTTTTCTTAGCCTTTTGAGGTAAATGATACTGACGTAGGCTTAGAGGATAGGCCCCAAGCTTTAGTTCAATATGTATAGGTGGAATATTACGAGCAAGCCCAGGTGGATTATTCTCTGCCCATACTCCTGGAATGTCAAATAAAAGTTCATCATTCTTAGGGTTTACACTTGTCATTATGGAATAGAAGCGCCATTCTTCTTCCCTTGGCACCGATACCGCCATTATGCCTGGTAATCCATTAAACCTCAGAGACGTTGATCCATTGGCTAGAAAAGTTATCTGGGCTTGAAGCTTCGATAATAGATCTCGTCCTAGAAGTTGAATCGGACACTCTAGCATATATAGGAACTGGTGCTTCATCAAATGGCCTCCCAGAATGCAAGTGCGACTTTTAAGAACCGGTCTAGCTGCGCTTCTCCCAGTAGCTCCTATCACAGTTATAGTTTTTCCTGAAGGCGGAGCCACCAGTTTAGTCACCACGGAATGTTCAGCACCAGTGTCAATCATGAAAGAACTTCTCTTTCCCTCTATTGCTACATTGACCATAGGCTCCGCTCGGCCAAGGGGGATGGAGCCTGGTCGGTATCAATAGTCTTCCACGATAGTGTCAGCCAGACCCACAAAATCTCTATCCTCTATCTCTTGGTCTCTGAGTAGGTGGATAATATCTATCTCCTTGAACACTCCCTCTACTATTCCTACTGTTCCCTCATAAACTTCCTCTTCCTCTATAACTACCACTATAACCTCCCCGTACTCTTCTATCTCCTTGTCTATTATTTTCATAATGCTCTCTCTGTGGACACTCATTCTTCCAATGTCCTTCCTCTCTACAAAACGCACCTTGATTCCTACTTAAAGGTCCCTTACTCAGCCTATTCTCGACTCCTTTATTCACTTCCCTTCCCTGTCTTTCTACACTTGTGATAGCTACCGCTAGCATATCTGCCTTCTTCCTCATTTTACGTTTTTCCTCCCGCTTTATCTCAGTTTCCCTATTCATATACACTTTATTTGCGATCTCCATTAGCTGTGATATGGACATCCCTACAAATCCCTCTAACTTTTGCAATTTTCTTTTAATATCACCTTGGGCCTGGCTGACAAATGCTTTGTTAATCATTCGAGAATTCTCAGGGGCCTCTGGATTAAGAGGAGTATACAATCTATATGACTCCAATAATCTTTCATAAAAGGCACTAGTTGACTCATCAACCTTTTGCAACACCTCAACTGTCTTTGACATATTGATTGCCTTCTTCCCTCCTGCCTTCATGCCAGCAATAATGGCTTCCTGATAAGCCCTTAATTGGGGCATGTCAGCACCATTCACATTCCAATTTGGGTCAACATTTGGATAATGGGCTGCAGCCCATACAGCTGGATTGGCCTGATTTTGAGTATGGGCCGTTTCCTCACGCGCTTTAATAGCCGCTTGATTAATCCAGGTCCTTTCCTCACAATTAAATAAAGTTAATAATAATTGCTGGCAATCAGCCCAGGTGGGATTGTGAGTTTGTATAATAGAGGTAACCAAATCTGTCATGACTTGAGGTTTGTCGGTTTACGAAGAGTTAAGAGTCTTCCAGTTAAATAGATCAGTTGTGGTGAAGGGGACATAGACAAACACTGGATCTGCCCGTTGTATCTGGCCATTTTCATCAATGTATGTTGGGCCCGGTGTAAGTCGGAGGGGCACTTGGTAATGTCGGGGTTGAAGGGTACCAGTCATCTGTCGGGTTAATATAGGACTTCGGCGAGGCTGTTTTATAGTAAGTTCAGGTCTAGGGGTAGTAAGGTAAGGAGAATTAGGCGGGCTAATTTTACCGGGCGGAAGTTCAGTCAACAGGATGTTGCGGGCCGGGCTGGGAGGAGCCTGACCAGGAACCATAAGTGATGTTAATTCCGGATATATAGAACTAGTGGAGGTAGGTACCGGAAGGGGAGGACTCAGGGCAAGTGGGCTGGGCTCTAAACTAGATGAATGAGTGGGCAGGGACAATGAGAAAGGGGGAGTGGCAACACCAGCAGCACCTCCTCTAACCTTAGAGGAGGAGTAAGGGGGTGGGAGGGAAGTTCAGACTCAGAGGGAGAGTCTAAAATGGGCGGGGTTGCGGCCCTGATGGACAGGCGAGTCCTGGCCACCATGAGGCGACATTGCTCCTCGTGTCATACCTTAATCCATTTAGGCAATTCTTCCACAATCTGTTTCCAACAATCTATATACAGAAACTAATCATAGAATTCAGGCCTACTAGATGCAACGTTGCACTAGAGTTAGATCAAGACTACCACGTGGAGGCCATGCGGTCACCAACATAGGCCACTCTCTACTACATAATGTAGTCAAACGCTTTGGAGATAATTTCATCCCAAAATCACAAACTTTATATCCCGTTGCAAAGTTTTTCAACATACACGACAAGGGATCAACAATCTTTGAGTCAGACGCACCCATACTGACAACGGAGCGTCTAATACAAAGAAACACAATACCCCAAACACACTTCCAACGATCACACTTGTTTCCCTGGCAACAGCACCACGTGGCACAGTTGCTAGGCCAAACACACACACTAAAACACGCAAAGAATTCTCGTACATACAGTGATATCACGACGTCTTTACCAAACACTAGATACTTATCTCTGTAACTATAAATCAAACCCTACAATTATCCACATTATAAAATCAACTTTTAACTAACCGACTATTTCACATTATAGTAACCTCATCTTTACAATCAGTGGTTATGGTACAGTTAGCAAGTGGTTATAATACAGTTTTAAAGTCACAGATCAGTTAGTAATAGTTATGGTGTTACACATATAACATAAGACAACAGTTTTTAGTAATTTTTACACAACGTCAGTAGTTATAGTACATGTTAATGGTTATAATACCGTGCGCTATTATACAGTATACACACAATTTACACTCCCACTAGATGGCAGAGCTCAAGCTTTCTAGCAGGACATACAATTCACCAACTACAGTATATTTAACAACATTTACAATAATCCCAACTATTCTAATTGGCCAGCACCTCGAGAACTATCGAACTATTTACACCAGGATTCGGTTAGTCAACGCTGCCCAAGCACCACATATAGCAAACTAGTGGGCGGAATTTACAACAGTACCCATTTAGTCTATCTACTCTATCAGTAGTCTAGTGGTTGAATTTACAACCGGGCACACTTAGCCAAGATAGGTTGAGAACTAGCAGACGGAATGTACACCAAAATCTGCTTAGTCTCGCCGGCCTCCCCGACCTAGACACGCTAGTCAAGACAGGACACCGGTGTCCGGCATAAACTATTTACACCAGGAATCCTTCGCAGGCTCTCATTTTGTTTAAATGTACATGGGGATTTAGGCTAGAGCGCAGGTTCCGCTGTTGATGTATGGTTCCTGCGGATGCACAAATCTGTGATGCGAAGGATTTCTGTCCTACATCCAAATCCCATGAAGAAGATAAGTTATTTAATGTAATGCCCCCAAATTGAAGACGAAGTCAACTAATTTCATCCCCCAGATTTTCAAGGTCTTTTACATTCTGAATCCTCCCTATAAGAATTGACTTGCTGTTAAAAAACCAAAAAAACAAAACACATGCTCCACCTTGAATTCAGCAGATTATCCCCTATTCTATTTGTATATATTAAGGCTATGCAAGCCTAACAGACTTCCATTGACATTTAAACTCTCATACATATAGATATTAAGAATAAATTAATTTGATGTAATAAGGATATTGCAAGTCACAGTGACAGAGGATTTCCCTGTAAGGAAGAGTCACGGAGGCATGAGATTACTGAAATCAAAGGTGACATGCAATATTCTAATTACATTCCACAGAAAAATTTATTCCTTACAGTGCAGCACTGAGTCCATATATGTAAGAGATTTTGTAGCCTTTTATTAATGAACAGTTAGGAATTATAGATATCTTAAAAGCTGATATAATATATTTAAAGCACTGTTATGAATCTTAAAGAAACACTGTAATGTTAGGAATAAAAAAACATCTAACTCTATAGCGCCTTAATGCTAATTAGTTTTAAGTCCCTCCTCTGTTTGCAGAAAAAAAAAACGTATTTACTTACCTTTATTCCTCCTGTAACTTGGTCTGGACTTCTGGGACGACCAATCAAATGGAGACTTATGAGCATGCTCGGCCAGTGCTGCACGTTTATGCAAATGCTTCTAATAGGAAAGCATTAAATTAAATGCTTTCCTATGAGCTGCATTGGTCACATGACGGAGTTCACTTGATTCTTCTTGCAAAAGCGCCTCTTATCACTGTCTGGTAGACCGTCACTACATTAAATGATTCCCTTCTATAAATGCCATACTATATTCTGTACCTATTTCCAAACCTCCCAACTCTAGCGATGCAATTGTGTATATAGCTCCACCCCAAAAGGGGCAGACCTGTCTGGAAAGGAGGTAGGTGCACCCGAGTTAATGACAAGTCCAACATGTGTGAATACCCATCAGACAGCCTGGCCATTACTCAGAAGGGCCCACTGAGGGCTGACCCTGCAGGAAGCACATTTTCACTGCTTCCTGCAGGGCCCTAGTGCCAGGTTGAACAGATTTTGTAAATAAAAAACCAGGACACTCATTAGCCAAGGAGGAGAAGTAGGGCAAGCCGTGGCGTGATTGGTGCAGCGCTGGAAATAAAAAGTTGTTTTTACCTCACCTTAACAGGGGGCAGGACACCTAAACAGCAATTTTAGAACTAAAGGGTCAGAAATAAATGCTTGTATTCCTGACACTATAGTGTTCCTTTAAACAAATTAAAGTAACATTCTGGTCACTATAAAAACTTAAACTAAATGAACATTCCTGGGAACTTGCTTTCCTTAATGGGGTTAAACCACTCTCAAATTGTTTAACCCCAAAGGCTGTCTTCAGCGTCAGATCTCCAGGTCACCCATCGGCATTGAGCTTCTAAAACAGAGTTTCAAGAAGCCCAAATTGCTGCAAGGCATGGGTGCCGCTGATTAGCTACAGCTGGCTAGGTGAGTTGATGTTTTAAGCCAATCGGTAGCTCCTAATTCATAATTTTTAAAACTTTTTTTATGAATCGGGAGCTACTGATTGGGTTAGAGTGCCAGCTGACAGTTTTAGTCAATCAGCGGCACCCCTACCCGGCGGCACTCTATGCTTTCTGAAACTCAGGGGGTTCTGAAGATCCAGCAGTGGGTGTTTAAGAATGTTTTTCTTCTCCTTCTTCTGACACTGTCTTCTTTTGTCTTCTGACACTGTCTTCTTTTTCCTCTGACACTGTCTTCTGTCCTTCTTTCTACCCATTCAGCTCCTATATGCTCACTCATCTTTCTGCTCCTTTTGCCTTTTTTGGGGCTTGCTTTTGCTCCTTTATCTTTCATTCTGCTACTTCCTGCTCCTTTACTTTTTTTGATCCCTTACCATTTTGCTCCCTTACATTTATGCTCCTTCTGCTTTTGCTTTCAGCTCCTTTTGCTTGCTCCCTTCTACTCCTTTCTCTCCTTTTGCATTCTGCTCCTTCTCGGCTCGGCACCGCAGGCGGGGGACTGAAGGGAGGGGTGACATTGCAGCTTAATGTCATCAGCACTGCATGCTCTTTAATTGGCTGGCAATCGGCACAATCCACGTAGCAACAAGACGTGGATTGGCCCATTGCTAGCTGCTAAGCATCAGGAGCAGGGGATTCATCTTAGGAGCATAGGGCCATGGGGGTCTGGCTGGGGCATCCACCAAGTTGAGTGGATGGCATGGATTCATTTTAGGAGCATAGGGCTATCGGGGTCTGGCTGGGGCATCCACCAAGTTGAGTGGCTCTGTAATTCAGCTTGGAACTAGAGAGCGAGGCCCCTATAGTTTTAAAAAACTGGATATTTATGTGTCCAGATAAACCATCTCGGAAACTCTGGAACACGTGAGTAAAAAACCTTGACTAAACCGGGACATCTGGTCATCAGCACAAGCGCGTCTATTGATGCGCTCACGCTAAGAGTGTTGGAGATTGTTCTCTGGTGTTCCCAAAAGACGGACACTAGGAAACGAAGGCGGGACAGGCCCTGTAAATCAGGACTGTCCTGACGAATTTGGGACAGTTGGGATACATGTATTTCACCATTAAGGAAATAGCCAATTCAGAAAAAGTTGTTCAATAATTTATGTCAACAAAGCAAGATGTGGTTTTCAGTTTCAAACAACTCACTGTTTAGTGAATAAACTACCGCTATCTAGTAAAATATTTCTCTCTCTATTTTTTACCCATACCATTTAACTCTGCACATTATTTAAATGCAACCTAAAGAAAACACTCTCCATGAAGATCACTTAAAACTGGTTACTTGTAATTTGAGAATTAGATTTTTCCTGGGTCAGTTTATGTTTACAGCAGAATGGCATAATCTATGCCTTCAAGATTATTAGCCTAGCTGCTTGAACTTTATGGTAACCCTAGGTTAGTCATTATGCATCCTAATTAGCATGGTATGTCCAACAATAAGGAGTTGGGTTCTAAAAATATGGGAACAGAACAAAATTAAACAAAATAAATAGCACAATAAGTACCCCAGTTCACTTAGCCTCGTAAAGTGCAAATTATACAAAAAAAAATCTAAATAAATACATATAGTCATAAAATATGAGTGATGTTAGAAGATCTATGTGGCGTAAGAGTTTGCTGTGTTAATGGAGGTAATTCTAGTGTAAAATCCAATGATAATAATGGAAAATCCAGCTTTTCTCTCCCTGTCCTTGGGAAAGATCCAGTTCTATAATGGAATTTCCACCTGGGCATTTTGTTGATCAACCTATTTTTATGGAAGGTCCACCCCGGACTAATGGAAGATAAACTTGTATTGATGGAAGATGCACCTGAACTAAGTTAATGTTGTCTTAATGTTTCTTCTTAAACAGATTAGGCCTGTGCCTAGTGTATCAATTTTCAGGGGCATCATTGAAATAAATCTGCCAAGCTTTTTATTTTATTGTAAATAAACAAAAAAGAATGTGCAAGCAATTTACACCCTAAATGGTAGTGAATTAGGGATAACCACACACGAGAAGGATTTGGGAATTGTTATAGACAACAAATTAGGCAGCAATATGCAATGTCAATCGGCAGTTGCTAAGGCCAGTAAAGTTTTGTCATGTATAAATAGGGGCATGAATTCTCAGGATAAAAATATAATTTTGCCTCTTTATAAATCGCTGGTAAGACCACACCTTGAATATGCTGTGCAATTTTGGGCGCCTGTTCTAAAGAAGGATATCATGGCACGATATCATGGCACTAGAAAAAGTGCAGAGGCGGGC
Organism: Pelobates cultripes; assembly: GCA_933207985.1. Classification (NCBI taxonomy): domain Eukaryota; kingdom Metazoa; phylum Chordata; class Amphibia; order Anura; family Pelobatidae; genus Pelobates; species Pelobates cultripes. Next base: position 33,035,498 of record OW240924.1, on the reverse strand, counting down.
TACAAAATTGATAAAAGGAACGGAGCATTTTAGTTATGAAGAAAGGTTAACAAATGTAACTCTCTTTAGTTTGGAAAAACGGCACCTCAGAGGTGATAAGATAACATTATGCAAATATATTTGGGGCCAGTACAAATCATTATCTGGAAATCTATTCATAAACAGGGCTATAGATAGGACACAAGGTCACACATTTAGGAAGGAAGAAAGGAGATTTAGTCTAAGGCAAAGAAAATGTTTTTTTACACAAAGAGTAATAAGCATATGGAATTCTCTGCCTGAAGAAGTGGTGTTGTCAGAGTCCATACAGATGTTTAAACTGCAATTGTATAAATACTTGCAAAACCATAACATACAGGGATACAATTTCTAATTAGTGGGGTAATAGCTGTTTGATCCAAGGAGATATCTGACTGCTATTTTGGGGTCAAGAAGGAATTTTTTCCTAATTTGTTGCAAAATTGGAAGCGCTTTAGACTAGGTTTTTTGCCTTCTTTTGGCTCAACAGCAAAAAAACAAATGTGAGGATGGCTGAACTTGATGGACGCAAGTCTCTTTTCAGCTATGTAACTATGTAAAATGTGCCCACTAAAGCTGCACTGAATTTTTTCGACTCATGTTCTGTCCACAAACCTTTAATGTTGTATTGGGTGAACACAGTTTTTTCGCATATCCAGCTGAGATGTAAATCAAACTCTGACCTCCTGTGCGCATTAGTGAAGGTGCTGAAGCGATTCACTATAGGGGTGAACTACATATAACATTTGATAATCAAAGCTGTAGCTAGCCAATTTCTTTATTATCTTTGTATTACTTATTTTGAAAAACACAAACAAGTTTGAAGGTCATGGTCTTATAACAATGTTTTCCAAGTACAGTAAAGCTCAGTAAAACGTATCACAAGCACACAAATCCCATTTTATTTATCTCTTTAATTCCCGTGGCTTATATTCTTACAACATTTGTCACTGATGTCTGACAAACATCTGTAGTATCCCTGTTTAGAGGAGATTTGCCATTGCAGGATCATCAAGCAGCCCTTCGAGATGCAGCGATGAGCTTCCCTAAATCCACAATCAGTTTATGTGTAAACTATTTTGCTTCTTTATCCTACATGTTATTGTTCTTAAAATATATTTATGGAAGTCCTTTTTTTCTGTTCTGTGCACCATATCGGTATTTATCCAGAGTTAGGCTGATAATCTTCTGCCTCTGACGTGACTATATGTTGCCGAGAAATTGACTTTAAGACACCATGAGGGGATTAAATCTTGAAATGAGAATCCGTAGCAGCAAATTAATTCTGAAAGGCAAATATTCTCTTCCACCCAAATAAATATTCTTTGTAAAGAGCTGAGGTTGGATTAAAAGAATTATATTAGGAGGGGGCAATTCTAGTTCAGTTTACCAAGATGCAGTTTTTTCACTTTTAGGGCTAAGTAGAAATAAAGAATTACCAGAAAATTCCAAGTAACCTCATATATGAATGCCAGAATTCAGGGTCAAAATTACCATAGCAGTAATGGGTCGGCATGGAAGCAATATTTACCCTTTTTTTTTTATCCAAGAAAAATCTTCAATATAATACAATAAAGGTTCCCTGTTCTTTGTTGGATACCTGTGGTCATGCCAGTCTGAGTTGCTATCATTTTATACTTGCTATGGATTATACATCTGCATTAACATACCAAGCTTCATGAGTACTTACTACCTTAAAGTGATTTCAAGATTACCATTCCACAGAAAAAAGAGAAACTTGATTTTCACCTCACCATCAAACCTTTTAGAGGTCTTCCATCCACCTAACCAACAGAAAATTAGAAACTTTGTTTTCACTTCAATGAGCAAGCTTTCAGGCATAGACTGGAGTTTGGAAACTATTTGTGCTATATGTCTGTTCGAGGATAATTAAAAAATAATAATTTATAATTCTTTATTTTATTATTTTTTGCAATTCTTTATTTTATTCGTGCATAGTGTGAACAACCAATAGCTGGTGCAAGCAAATATGTAGACATTCGATATCATTAGTATGGCATTGAAAAACATTGCACATTTTTTTTATAATCAGAACAGGAAACATGTTAAGAGTAGAGATGTCGCGAACTGTCAGCCGAACTGTTCGCGAACTGTCCGCCGGCGAACAATAGCGTGTTCGCGTTGGCGAACATATCCGATTTCCGGTCCGCCCCCTATACGTCATCATTGAGTAAACTTTGACCCGGAACCTCACAGTCAGCAGTCTTTATTAATTCAATCAGGGAGAACCCTGTAATCACTGGCTTGGGAGTTGACCATAAGTTAGCATACGCTGATGACCTCATTTTATGTGATGAACCTGGTGGTGACCATTCCTGCTATACTGATTCTTCCATCAGATATCTAGAAATTAAAATTAACTTTCTACCACGGATGCTCTACTTGTTCCAGACGCTGCCAATTTCTATATGGGCAGCTTTCTTTAACTCCTTGTGCACCCCTCTCATCAAATACATCAGGCACAGAAGTTATCCACGCCTTAGCTATGGTACAATGATCCAGGCAAACTCAAAGGATGGTTTGGCATTGCCGGATTTCAAGAAGTATTATCATACAACACACATGATGTGCATAGCAGAGTGGTCCAAACCAGGTGTTTTTTCAAGCTGTGGAAGGAGATGAAATGGCTCTGATTGGTAGACCGCTAATCTAGTGACTAATCTCCACTTTATAGTGGTGACCTTGAATATACAGCACTTTTTGCTAGAAAAATTGGGACTGACATAATTCCAGTCACCTATTCTCCTACTGATCCGCAAAACAATCTCTCTCCTGGCTTAGATGCCTTACCTTACACATGACTCTTCCAACAACCCATCCCACAGGTCAGACATAAATGAGTGCAAGGAAATTTTCAAACACTTCCTGTTCTGACAGGGAGCCATACTTCGACATACCCAGTTAAATTTAGGTACCAGCAATTGCCTAACCTATATCAAGACAATACCACATTAACCCGGGAATTGATGCCCTTTGAAGTCATGTGCCTTGAACTCAAACCATTGGTCAATGGCATTTTGTTCCTCTATGCTTTTCTATGAGATCAGGTAGAGATATTGTCTCCAAAGTTTTGGGGAAGCTTGTATGAGGCATTGGGAATCACATCTATGGCTGCCCAATGACAAAAGATATGTGACCTGGTAGAATAGACCCCAGGGCATATTATCCATGAACCTGTCCCTGACAACAGTTGTTGGTGCTGTGGAGCAGATGGGAGATTCGTTCTGCACACGTATCCACAGATACACACTTTCTGGAACAAGATCCACACACTCAGAAGGTTTACTGACCATCCTCCTTCACTACAACCGCCCCGAAGCGGTTACATCACACACCTATCCACTCCTCTGCCTACAAAAAAAAAAAATTAAACAAAATCACTTACAATCTGAATTCTGAATGTAGCGAAGGGACTTATTGCTCTTCCTGTATATGTGGTTTCACCAGATGGAGGAGTTTCGCTCTGTTGAGGAGCTAGTTTTTATTGCGGATGGATACACTCCTGCATATGCGGAAATCCACGGGCTCCTTACTATAGATACCACTGAATTCACAGCATTACTAACTTGAGGCCCGTCATGAATAAGACGGAGCTCTTGGTTACAAGTGTGCATTTAGACCCTCCCCCGCTCTACTCTACTTGTGTTACTAGTCTGTGATACACAGTGCACTCAGGAGTATATGTCATTGGCCATGTCATTGTAAGAAAATTTTACTGTGTACTAACTTTTTTCACAAAGTACAATTCTGCTGTACACATGTTCCCTATGTTATCTTTATTCATAAACTTATTATATACCTGCTGAAAGGAATGATAAACAGGCTGTCTTGAATAGGTCCAATGGGCAATTAGAACATGTATTTGTGAAGATAATTTGCCTCTACAGAGGCACTTATGCCTTAAATGTTAATGTTTGTTAGTGTTCTATGCACCCCTTTCCTTAAATGTAATTTATTAAAAATCAATAAAAACTGATTTACAAAAAACAAATATTATATATAGAATGTAATTTTTAACAATTAGACTGCATTTGTAATTTAGGGTCATAGATCAAATCAAAAGTCCTCTCCCAGACAGATGTGTTATTTTTCAGATGTTACTGAATTAATAATAAATAAATAATAATAAAAATAATTATCCGTACCACAAGTGGATTAATGATATCCTGGTTAATTAATTATCCAATCTTGTTGGTACGCTGGAGATTCTCACCATTTCATTTGCTTAAATAGTTAAAATGACATCTAGTGAAAAATGCAGAGACATGGCAGTGTCTGTCCTTGGAAATGATCACGTTCCTATTACACATGCAAAAAGCTACAGTGTATAGTCTTCATGAATGAAAGCATCACACAATAAACGCATCCACAGTAAACTAGAGATTCCAGAAATCGTGCATGGATAAACAATTCCAGACAAATAGTATTTTTTAGCAGAATAACAGCTTTTAATATCTGCCTTGTGCTTCAGAGAAACCTGATTAAAAGACGTGTAGTCGGCCTGTCCATGGGGGACTAGGCACTCGTCCTTGACACCAGTATTAGTGTTCACATATTTTGATCCAAACTATGCCAAATAAATTAATTTTATTGAGGGCCAGTTGAAAGGGAAATGGAAATAATAGTTTTCTTAGACAGATGAAAATTCTTTAGTTGGTCCTGCACTGATGTTTCATACTTGTCCATTTCAGAAAACGATGTTAAGTTCTGATCTTTTGTCCATTGTGTACACCATGTTTAGACCCCGCTATCCATTTTAGACATCAACATCTCTGCCGTACTCATAGGCCCACGTCAGGCCCTTCTTCTCATTTCATTTCAGATCTATTCAAATCCATCACCCTGCTTCAGGCTTCTCTTAACACTTAACATGTTTGTGTCCAGTTCAGACTCCTCTGAGAAACCTCTCCTTACAACCCACCCATATTTAGAGATCCCTCTAACCACTTCAGATCCCATGCGCATGATCCAAACTTAATATGCTATGTTAAAGTTTTTTTCCTTGGCAGATATTGTTTTCTTATACCTAGAACTTTTGCAAGATGTATTAGAAGTTGCTTTTGAAATATTTTAGCCTACTAAACAATGCTTATGATACTGTCCTAAAGAGCCAATACAAATTAATGAATGACAAGTACAAGTGCAAGGATGGATCTTTCCATTACAGTGACTTAGTTACTGTTTATTACACAACTGATGATACCGACAAATAAAATTTCCATAAGAGCATTGGGAGCGTTTTCATTTTTTTGTCGTTTGTTTTGTACTTGCACTGGTTATATTGGGATCCAGGGTCAAGCACTGAGTGAGGTTTAAATTGGTTTATATTCATTACAGAGAATAAGCATATTATAAATATAAGCATTTTATCAGAGACACTCCAAAATAAACAGAAAGACGCTTGGTCATTTTTTTGGAGTTTAAGCTCAACTTTAATCAGTTTTGTGTAACATTTGTTTATATTCCTGCCAAAACAATCTCATAACAGATAACTACTTTTATGCAGCAATGAGTCATATGCTCCAAATTAAGACAGAATTAAGACATGATAACCTGTTCATGAAATGGTAGCTGTTAGTGAAATGTTTCTTAAAATATATTTTCCACTGATCCCTTTAATAATGTTGAAATAAGAATACTATGCCCTATATATTAACCCTGATTACTTATTTTTTTAAATAGCAAAATTGTTAGATAAACTATACCTTATAGATGGAAGAAAAAAAAATTAAGAGAATAAAATATATAAAGAAAAAGATGCTCATTTTTAAAGTCCCTGCATTTACTACAAATTCTTATATTACACAGAGAACTCTGTACAAAGAATGAATTGGCTGAAACATCTTAGGCAATCCTGTTGCTTCAACAGCTTTGCCTGCAAGGGCTCATTAAATCTATATAGTTCAGCTGCCAACTTTGCAAGTACAGCGTGCAATAAATCTAGTCACAGGGCTTTGTGCAAAATAATGACTAAAACAAGCACAAGGTAATAGAAGGTGAGTGCAGATCAATTAATTCAGATTTTTTTTTTTCTGAATTAGGACTGTTGCAGGATGTTCAGCGTTCTTCTTACAGCTTTAAAATGGGGAGCAGAGACAGGTGCAATAAGCTTTATTCACACACAAAAAAATCAACTTGGTGGAATGGATTCTGTTGCAGTGTTTGCTTTTTTTTTTGTAAAAGAAGCAAAATGTTTAACCCCTTAAGGACCAAACTTCTGGAATAAAAGGGAATCATGACATGTCACACATGTCATGTGTCCTTAAGGGGTTAAAATGATTATATGATCTATCTCATGAAATAGTATGAGGGTGCCCATACAGCATTCACTGGGTTTAGTTAATGAGGAATATATGCTCATTATAGCCAAAATCATTCAGATTTTCTATACTATTATGGGCTCGTTTGTTTGTTTGTTTGTTTTTAAAGGTCTGAGAACTATCATAGACATACAGAACATTGTTAATGGAACCAAAACAATTTTTCATCCCACCGACTTAAACTGTGAGGGTTAAAACACGAAGGGAATTATCGACTAATGTTTTAGGTGAATGCAGTTTTCTGAAGTATGAACGGTGTGACGTTCTGGCTCTAGAGATAATTACTACTGTAAAGGCTCCAAGCGAGCTGACAAACACAGACCTTGCATATTGATGGAGCTGATAAGTTCGCATAAGTGCATTGCCGTTGGGTCATTGTGTGTCCGTTGCATTGGAAAGCAGAGCTTGCTGCCCTCTGGTCACCATTCCTTTCACATACAGCCATGTATTTAGATGGTCGAATGCATTATGATCGGTGTCATGAACAAGTGCTGAAATACCTCCAGGAAATCAGCAGCTGCCATAGAAATCTCGTCTACTCTGTAATAAAAGACCATGTAACGAACTATCCATATACATTAAGGAGATTGCACAAAATACTCAAGACATGAAGCAGCTCAGCTTGCTGGTTTAATTTATTTAATGACAGAAGTACAGCGAGGCAGCTGTCTGTAGGCATACAGACGTTCGCAATGACAAGACTACTCTTTTCAGCTGTACCATATAGAGTAGTTCTTCCTCTATGAAACAGACACTGTGGTCCCTGGCCTGTATTATGCCACTGCTTTGATAATTAGATCTGTCGCAAAACTGAATTTCTCAACACTGGCTCAGAGAACCCCTAGAAAAATTCACAATCCTTCATGGGAGCACATGTGGCTCTTTCACTTGAAAATGTGGATCCATAATTGAACAACCTATTCTCAATGAACACATCATACATCATACCACCTATTGATCCAACATGTTGAGCCATTGGCATATGTACGCCTGACTCTGCTAAGACTAGGGTATCATGTTGAAGGGGCAGCACTTGGCAGTAAGAGACACCATAGCCTATCCAGAAGTAAGGGATATGTCCGCTCCATGGGATTCGCTAGAACATTGGTAGGCAACCTTCTGCACTCCAGGTTTCATGGACCACATCTCCAATAATGCTGGCAATGCATCAGGGGAGATGTAATCCACAACATATGGTGTGTTGAAGGCTGTCTACCAATGTTCTAGCAAATCACAGGGAGCTGACATATCTCTGACTTTTGGATACGTTATGGTGTCTCTTACTGCCAAGTGCAGCTCCTTCAACATGCTATCCTATGACAATGTTCTGATCTTTTATCCTGTCTATAACCTATGACTGAAGATTTCTATGCCCTACATCTAGGCCTCCAGGGCCAACCAACAATAAGGTAGGACACACGGCTGAATGGTCAGGGAAAAAAAGGAAGCTTGGTAAAAAGGAGGCTTGATGTTAGGTTGGTTAAAGGAGAAGATTAAGGAAGCAGAGAGAGAGGGAAATTAAATTGCATTCCGAACTGGATGAAGAAAGGGTTTGGTGGTTATCACCAATGCATCAAAGCCCTGCCTTGCCAGTGAGTCTCAATAGGCAGAAGATGTGCAGTCTATGGTTGGTCTATTTGGCTCCTACCCGAGCAGGGATATAAAAAGTGTCATAAAGCTAGTTATAAAACAGTGTATTATTCCTAAGTGAGTCTATAGAAATATTTTGAATTCTAAATAGTGAATGTCTAGTGAATAATCTCCAGCTTACAAACATGCAGTTAGATAACAACACTTTTTACAGGTATGGTTTAATTTCCATATACAAGGAGGAAGATCTTGTCAGGGGTTTCAGATTGGAAGTGGTGGAATATTTGATGAATTCTGGTAAAATATTCTGCCGTTGTGAGGCTCTAGATGAAAATACTACTCAAACCACTTCCATGTTGAATATAATGTAAAGTAGACGTGTGCAAAACTTGATTTTAAGGTATTTGTCTAAATACAATACCTGCTAATTATCGAATTAATCAATACTAAAAATGTGCTTTGTTCTTAAACATCTTTGCAAAGTAGTTATGAACCAGGCAAGGAATGTGCAGGGTAGTTTTATGGTTATTGTAATCGGAAATATGAATAATACAGAGTGCTAAATTAAAGGGACACTAAGCACTAGAACCATTAGGGTTCATTATAAATGCTATGGTGTTACATGATTCGGTTAAAAAAAAAAGTTTTGGTTGTTAAATTCTTTCTTTTTGGCATCCATAATTGAGTAATAGGCATGGTTCTTTGGCTCAAAGCAATTTGTACAATAAAGTAAAACATGCTAAGACATTTAAAGATAGGCCTTAGACGGTTGACTTAGATTCCACTTTATTGATCATGATGTAAAATACAAAATATATATATAGCTTATGTGAAACAGCATTGTTTGGGGTGATAAGATGAAATGAAGAAAGAACATGGAGTAAATGAGAAATATCAAAACAATGATTTGTTCATAAGAATATAGCTCTACTGATCTGTCACGTAGAAATGTGGTTAGACTGAAGATCAGGTTGGCAAACCACTATTGTGATCTATATTAGATAGATGTAGGTATGTCATCCCAGTTGATGGAGAGACTATAGTCTTGTCAAAAAGGGGTTGATCTTGTTCACATCCCCTGTCATCTCTCCTGAAGACCCCAAATACATGTCTTTTGGCCCCTACGTCTCAGTGGCTATTGGCTTTCCTCTAGAAAATATGGTAGTCAGTGGCATGGACCATTCTGATCACAACACTATTATTTTCCACTATTTGGGATAATCTATGTGTGTTGGGTTTTTCTTGAAGCAAACTGGTAATATAGAACAGTGAACTTCGTAATTGCAAGATGGCCTAGGAGAGGTCTTACGAAAAATGTATGCTTTGTCCTCACAGATAGAGGTTGAGCTTTTAGCAACTTGCACAATAGTGATTACCTCTCCCATTTGGGACAGTTTGCACTATCATGTCACGGTAGACTGTGGTTGAGTATCTTAGCGGCTTAGATACTCCATCAACTAGTATAGTAGCTTCGCTTTTGCATAGCATTATGGTAATGAATAGATCTTGCACCGTAATGGCATCTGATAATCGTAATGCTTTTTATTTTAACACAGGTGAATCAAGTATGGGTTCCTTAGATAAAGACAAAACCTCCAGTTTACCTGCAAGAAACCTCAGACCTTGGCCAAAAAATCCCTAATATCTTGAGGTCCTGCAGATAGCGAAGCTTCAGTCGTCTCCCAATAATATCACGTTTGGAGTGAGTAAACGGAGAAGCCAGAAGATCAGTAAATCTACAGTATCAATAACTACAAGCTGTGGCTCAGCTGAGAAACATTGTCAGTTTCAGTGCCAGCTCTGACATCTAAAGAGGGGGATTAATGCATGGCCTGAAAGACTGAAACTTTGTATACAACAGTGCAGCGCAAATAAAAAAAACACATTGCAAAGCAATGGAAAATCTAATTGTAAAGGGGGAACTATCAGTTCAATAACATCATCTCTATATTTGAGCTATATTTAGGGACACTGTAGTCACCAAAACAACTTAGCTTAATGAAGCAGTTTTGGTGTATAGCTCATGTCCCTACAGTCTCATTGCTCAATTCTCTGCCATTTAGGAGTTAAATCACTTTGTTTATGAACCCTAGTCACACCTCCCTGCATGGACTTGCACAGCCTCCCTAAACACTTCCTGTAAAGTGTCATCTACAATTTATCCTTCCTTTATTGCAAGTTATGTTTAATTTAGATCTTATCCTCTGCTATGTTTATAGCTTGCTAGACCCTGCAAGAGCCTCCTGTGTGTGATTAAAGTTAAATTTACAGAGAAAGAGATACAATTGTTTATGGTAAATTACATCTGATTGAAAGTGAAACCAGGTTTTTTTTTTTCATGCAGGCTGTGTCAATTAGAGCCAGGGGAGGTGTGACAAGGGCTGCATAAACAGAAACAACAAGATTTAACTACTAAATGGCAGTGAATTGAGCAGTGAAACCTGAGAGGCATGATCTATACACAAAAACTGCTTCATTAAGCTAAAGTTTTTTAGGTGACTATAGTGTTCCTTTAACAATATCTTTGTGAGGTGTGAAAAAAAAAGTTTGAATGCAGAAATCTACACTTTTTATCCTGCAACTGGGTGACTCCATCTTGGCTCTGTGTTCGTCATTAGTATAAGAACTGCACTTTGAACCTAGCAGTCAGCTAGGGTAAGTATACAGAGAAGAGGGAAATAAAATAACTGTACGATTCCTCCTCTTAATTTACAAGGTCTGCCCTGGATGTGCTTTGCTTGAACTGGATTGCAACATCATTTGCCAAATCCTTCAAAATAATTTTAAAGGAAAACAGAGCATCACACGAGAAAGAAGGTTAACATAAGTTACAGGTGATTTTAATGGTTTTATTTAATGGTTTAACTTCCATGGATGTGACAGTTCCCCTTTAAAGTAGGTCACAACATTGCCTAATGGGAAAGGATGCTTCTCTCACAGAACTACAAGAAGAGGTGTTGCAAATATTTATAGCTTATTTCTTGTGAGAAGTCTAATAATGCGTAAAGTTTGAAAGTTAATAAAGGGTTCTGCATTTTCCTAAAATATACCAGTTTTATGTTACCTGTCTCAAGACAATAGAAACTGGACAGGTCCCCTTCCATGGCAGTACCCAGTTCCCCACAAATTTGTAATACTCAGGGTCCCCCCTGCCTCACCACCCCCTTCTTCTCCTCTCATCTGTCTTATATAGTCATGCCTCCTCTAGGGAGTAGAAAACCCTCCTTCTCCTCCCTCCACCTCTCCAGGATCATGTGGCATTAGAGAAATGGAACAATAAAATAACATTGTGTGCCAAATACACAATGGACTCGCTAGATAGGGATGAGAAATCACTGCAGCATGCTGAGGCTAGATTGCAGTCAGAGAGGAGGACACACGCCTAGCCTCCTGTCTGCACCCTAGTTCTGCATTTCTCTATCTCACAAGCACAGACACTCACTCTCTGCTGATGGGGATCTCAGCAGTTCACTAGTTCCTGCTGAGAGAGGTCTTTGCAAAGCTGAGTTTGGAGGAAGGGAGCAGCATGTGCTGGTCACCTTGCTGGAAAAAAGATAATCACACCCTGACTGTATAGAGGTCAGAGAGGCTGAGACCCTTTAATTGAGCTCAGCTAGGACTCCCTACACATACATCCTAAGTGCTGGGAGTCATGGGAGAGTCATTATCACTGCCAGTGGAGCAATTCAAGCTGGAAGCTCACACAGAGCCCCCTGTCTCAATGCTAACTTTCCTCTGATGAGACTGAGGAGAATCTGGAGTATATGAGGAGACCCCTGGAATTTGCTGAACAAGACATCTCCAAGGGTAAGAGAGCAAGCACTGCTTGGAAATGAAATGAATGGGGATTTCCTGTGGATTTGTCCATGTGTGCAATGATATTAAGCTGAGGTCTATACTATTACAATTATTATATATTGTACTTACGGTTATGTTGATTAATATATTTATGATTGTATTGATTCTCACATGTCTATTGATGTCATTTATGTTAGTGGCAGGGAATTCTTGTAGATTATTGCACACACAATGTTAAATGTATTTTTTTAATTGGTGATTTCCTACTCACTTTATTTAGTGAATCACCTTTCATTTATATTTTAGTATTATTCTTGGTTAAGATGAAGGCATACAGGGTTATATTCATAGATGTGCAGATTTTTGAAATGATAGATTAAAAAAAAGTAGGTATTGCATATTTCCTTAACTCCCACAGTAGGTCCTTAGTATAATCACTTCTTAATTGTTTGTTTGTTTTTCCTTTAGTTCTGTATTTATATTTTAATTTTCTTTTTAGATAATGGAGGTTTAGAGAGAGGTTAATTACAGTATTTTTGATACTGAAATTTGTAAAATGCACCATGTTTTTGGGAAATGCTTCAGTCTTGGTGGGTGAGTATTTGCACTGGGGTAGCAAAGTATAGAGAAGTTTTAATATCTACAAACATAAACTTTATTGCAATGCCCATTAAGTGGGTAAATCCAATGAGCTATAGTGGTGATGAGTATAACTACTGTATGCCACATAAGAATCAGTACACAGCAATCATTAATCCCCCAGAACATACTCTATTAACACTTTAGGTATCTAGGACATGTAACGATTGCAGAGGCTGCTCTAGACTAAATGGCTCAAAATAAGCAATTTTTGCAACTGAGAACTTAACATTACTGATACTTATATGGCATGATCTTCACCTGACAGATGCTTGGAATGTGGGACAGAAGACCAAGTTTATTTGCTTTTCATATCTTTGGAGCTTTGCATAGGTTAGTAGATATACACAAGTACTGTGTGTTAAAGCCAGGTTTAAATTGTATTTTAGGATTATGAATTCTTTGGACAGCTGCTATGAATTAGGGGAGATTAGCGGGGGTCTTGGGTTTGGTCAATTCTAGGGTTAGCGTTAGCAAGGTACGTGGCTATGGTTCATGAAACAAGGATACTAGGTTTTAGAGAGATAAGTAGAATGGAGGAGATTATTTTTCTCTTAGTCAATATAAAGATGTGGTTGCAGTTGGTGATCAGTTGCTGTAAATATTTAGGGGTTCAAGGAGCTTACTGAGGATCACGATAATACAAATCAAGTCAGAGATCATAACAGGTCAGTAGACAGAAACCTTGCATCTCCATCTGGAGGTGCCTGTAGAAATTACCTTGGTCACTTGAGGCTAGGCAGCTGGTGCAATTGACAATGATAGAAAGTCAACACATACACACTGTGGGCAAATACCCCCTTTGCTGCAGAACATCTTGCAGGGCAGTACTGTCACTCTACAGTTCTCATCATATCAACATATCCTGCTGCAACCGCAGACTTCCCCAGCCTTCACCACCAACTTGCTATCCAGACTAGACTCCTACTGCTAACTATACACACATTGGTGGATTAACGTGGGATAAAGAGGGCCAGTTTTCCCTGTAAACTTACATATTTATGGGGTTTACTTGTAGAGGGAGAATAATACAAAAATTAGTAGAACCAGAACAAATATGGGCCATGGCATGTATACATTTGAATAAAATTATGAATATTAGTTTACTATTCTAATGGGTAAAAGCGCATTAATATATTGGGACCCATGACTGCTCCTAATCCTCCCCTGCTGATGTAATTAAAATAGCTAAGCAGTGCCTTATCGTTCCTCTGCCTCAGAGGGAATAGACCGACCCTGCGTTCAATATACTCTGCCACATCAAATAATAAACTCCTTAAAGGGGAACAGTCACCTCTATGGAATTGACACCGCTGAATAAAACATTGAAAATCATCTATAAGTTGTGTAACCATTCTTTGGGGTTGCCATTTTCAGTTCAATTTATATAAAAATTTAGCACATTACATCACTATCCATTTCAGGCAAAGTACAGACAGATCAAACAATGTAAATGAAAAGGAGAAACAGATATACTTCTGTTTTCTCTATGCGGACAGCCAGGTGCAAAGACAGAGCTTGTAACAATGATTGACAGGGAGCTAAGATGGACGCACCCAGTTGCAGGATAAAGAGGCGTGGATGTCTACCTTTAAATTTAATTTTCACACCTCAAAAATACTCATTTGTTAAATATAGGAAATATTAAACATAATGTTAAATTTCCTGGGACGTCAATTGGACGTTCTTGATGTCCAAGCCTTGGGACAAGGTTCCATCAAGTGAACAAGGGTTTATTAACAAAATTACCCTAGCAGCCTGCAGGGCGCTGAGCCAAGCATGGCTACAGACAGATTCCCAATCGGTAGAGTTTAAGGTTACATATCTCATGGACAAGTTGACTGCTTAGCTTTGCCAGACAATGGATTTTTATTAATAAAACCTGGCAGAAATGGGGAATATGAGCCTGTTTGTTGTACGGGACAATGCTCATACAACCTCTATTAGTTGAGTTGATGCATGGAATAGCCTTCCATCTGAAGTTGTAGAGGTTAACACAGTAAAGGAGTTTAAGCATGCGTGGAATAGGCATAAGGCCATACTAAGTATAAGATAAGGCCAGGGACTAATAAAAGTATTTAGAAAATTGGGCAGACTAGATGGGCCGAATGGTTCTTATCTGCCGTCACATTCTATGTTTCTAGTTGAGATCATAGTCATCTCAACTATTGTCTCTCCCCCTTTATTTCCCCCTACAGACTTACTTTTTCTTCACCCTCTTTATTATGTTTATTTTTGCAAATTGGAATGTTACATGTAAAAGTTGATACCAAAGGTGCTTATAGATACGCTATCCCATATTCTTTCATAGTTTTTCCAGCAATACAATAAATAGCAAAAAGAAGAGAACGAAACAGGCTATGTATCTTATAACCACATGTTTTATACCTAAGAAAGTATTACAACTAGCCATCAACCAAGATAGATTTGTAATACAGTGAGGTAGAACCCAAGGTCAAGATTGAATATTTATTATATGTATAGATGTCATAATTCAATCTTTTATAGGTTCAGTTAAGGCATGTAAGCATTTTCGCTGCATCATATCTAGGTACTCAATAATTATGCATACATTGTCATATACAGACCTAATTGAGTTTGATTTATATAAATATATATATGTGCAAGTTATATAATTATTGAATAATAATCTTCATTGGGGTATGCATGACATATTTGAATTTATTGTATCATCGTTTATAGGAGCACATAGGTTATGCATGCATGTCCTCAATGCATCATCATGTAAACGGTATAAATTAGGTGTGTGTGCATATTGCCTTATATCGGAATGCATGAGGAGTGTGCATCTTTCATTGTAAATATGTTCTGCATTGATCACCCAGGTAAAAAGTTCAACCATTCAAAAATGGTTTGACTATTTACAATAGGGTTCGCCAGGTTGTTCTTGCTCCTGACACCATAACCACTACAAAATTCATTTAACCTTGTTTCTTTTACATGGGCCCACATTATAAGCATGGTATTAGCTTAGTCACATTTTTCAATTGCAAAATTAGTTTGGTGACCCACTGTAGCTTTTCAAAAAATTTTTTTTAATGTAAATAAATAAATATAAGTATAAAACCACTTTAATTTGATTGTTTCCATTTTTAAATGTTTCGCCAGACTGGGAGAAGCAGCAATGCTGTGATAACTTGCGAGCTGAGGCCTGGAACAACCACTCACTAAACTGGCATGGGAACCCAATTTTAGATCAGAGGTTAAAAAACAATGATCTATTATTTTGCTATATGAAAGTATTTCTCATGTTCAAATATTTTACTTGAAATGGGAACAGGCTTCTTGTAAGGAGATTTTCAGGAACTTAAGTTATCAGTAGTTCAGTTCTTGCCTTCGTTGTGTTGAAGAACAGATTACAGGGTTTCTCTGTGCCCTCTGGTCATACAATTATTATTTTATTATTTATATAGCGAAGCAAATTACGTAGCACTGTACAATAGGATAATGAAAGTATACGGGCAAAGGATGACAAATGCCAGGAAAAACAACTGAAAAAAACTGAAAAACGAGCTGCTGTATGGGGACCTTTCCAGAGGAGGACTGGCAACTTGTGGTCTGAGGGGCAAAAACTATTTAGTGTCTTATAGTGCAATTTTACCAACATCTGTGATAGACACAAGTACACAAACAAAATAGATGTGTTGATAGACATACAAGGTAAATTAATAGAAAGAAGTGCTATGCAGTTAAAGAGCAGCCCAGAGAGCAATTGCCCTGACCACTTGACACTTGGACATCCTTAATCAATAAGGAAGATCTCCCCACCAGCATTTAGTAAAAAAAAAAAGTTCTAAAGAATTTTCCAGCAAGGAAATGCTATTAATTTATTAGATGCATACACCTTGTATATCATGCTAATAAGCAGTAAATGCATAAACTTGTATATCCTGCCAATGAGCCGTATGTGCCTTCAAAAAGCCTTCCAGTGCCACCTGTGCCCCTAAACAACCTGCCAGTGAAACCTCCAGCCTATCTGTGCCATCTCTCTGCCCCAGCAGCTCTGTGCCATCTCTCTGCCCCAGTATATCTGTGCTAAAAAGCCCCTAGCCTCTCTGTGCATCTCTCTTCCCCAAGCCTCTCTGTACTATCACACTGCCACCAGCATCTCTGTGCCACCTCTCTGCCCCAGCATCTCTGTGCCATCTCTCTGCTTCCAGCCTCTCTGTGCCATCTTTTTGTCCCCAGCAGCTCCTTGCCATCATTCTGCCTCAAGCAGCTCCATGCCCCCTTTCTGCCCCAAGCAGCTCTGTGCCATCTCTCTTCCCCTTAGCAGCTATGTGCCACCTCTCTGCCCCTGGCAGCTCTGTGCCACCTCTCTGCCCCTGGCAGCTCTGTGGCACCTCTCTGCCCCTGGCAGCTCTGTGGCACCTCTCTGCCCCTGGCAGCTCTGTGCCACCTCTCTGCCCCTGGCAGCTCTGTGCCACCTCTCTGCCCCTGGCAGCTCTGTGCTATTTCTCTGCCCATCAACATGCTCATTCACCCGGATGGCATCCACAGCACTTGCTTTGCACCTAGATGCCTTGCATTCCCTACATTTACCCCTGGACACAGATTGCATCCCCTACACTTACCCCAGGACACAGATGATATCCCCAGCATTTACAGGACCCAGATGACATTCCCTGCACTTATCCCAAGACCAACATTCCTGGTGTCTAGTAGGAGGCAGTGTGGTGCCTGTGCACTATGTATATGCACAAACATCCTGTATGCCTCTTGTGCTCTTCGCACTTTTGGTGATGTCAGAGATGCGACCTCTGACTTCCTGAGACACACATGGCGCAAGAAAGGCATACAGACACCACACCACATTGCCTGCCTACCCCTGTCGCAGAGGTGGCTGGCTGGCTGCCAGACGCAAAATATTCTGGTGATGCTGCTAGTATATATTCCTAATGCTGGCACCGGCTGCATTACAGGCTGTGTGGCAATACAGCTGACATGGCTAGAATTTTGTGCGCCCTGGGGAACAATTGCCCCTGGATCTTTCCCACCAAAATGTTGCACTATGCACATGGAACTTTTAGGTCCAAAAGCAGACAGAACAAACCAAATAATTTTTGTTATATAATTTATTCCAGCAGCAGCTATACATCAATGGAGAGTATGTTGACTCTGATTGCTAAGGCTGTCTGCAGGTTTTCTATCCCCCTGTGCCCTGTCACTGTCCTTTGCATTATACGATTTTGTGACCTACTTTAAGATATCCCATTGGTGTGTGCAAATCTATTTTTTTTTCTTTCACTGCAATAGTAATACTATATACGATGAAATCTCCTTGACAGTGTACAAAAAATTCTGACAGTAATTGCAGTGAATCTGCTATTATTAATTTAAACTTCTGCCTTTACACAAGACAGCTACTTGCCTCTTTCGTAGGGGTAGCGGTTATCGCAGAAGTTGCTATGAAAAGGTGGTAAACAATGCTTTATTTATAGGGTGCCCTGGGGATAAATTATAAGATTTTACACAAATTTACGAGTAGCCAGGTATCATCTGGCCTGCTAAAAAAAATGTACTTGCCTGCCAAATTCTCATCCCCAACACTAATATGTGTTATTAATCATCTCGCTCCCAATCCAATTCCCTTATTCTAAATTTATGACCCAATGATATTTTATGAGTCCATAGGGTCTATTCACTAAGCCTTGATTTGTGATGGATTAAAACTTGACTTTTAAAAATGCCAAAGCAACAAATATAATAAATGAGAGAGATTTTATAGTCTGTTCAACTCAAGTTCGTTACAGTTAAGTGTTTGTTGTGTAGACCTTCAAATTGTCCTATTTATCAAAACAAAACTGGAGTAATTTGCAAAACAGCCATGTGTGGAGCAGTATAAACATGCCGTGGGTTGCTATAGTGATTGCTACAAACAGAGCACCTTGCCCCATAGTGCTGCACTTTACGCTTGCTGTAACTCCTTTTGGGGTAATGTATGACTAATAATTTAGGGTCTGAATTCCATTGGTTTCCACATCAGTAGCTCCACTTTTAGAACTTTTCCCCATAACTGCTCTTTTTATTAACCCATGCATTGTCCTAGCATGCTGTGGGGCAGATAAAAAGTGAAAGCAGTGGAGGTTTGTTTGGGATTATATGTAGTGTCACTCTGTACCACAATGTGCTATGACAATAGGTCTGCTGTCCCTGCCTGCTGGGGTGGGGGGGGAGAATTCTGTTTACATGCTCTGAGGCTCTGGCTGTGATGGACTGTTCGTACACAGTATTTACCAGCGGAGTTTGCAAAGCATTCTGCAACATCATCTTAAACAAGTCACTTCAGAGGGTGGGGAAGCAGAGAGCGAGAGGGAGAAACGCTGAGCAAGTGAAATAATATTTTATCTGCAAATACCTACCCTACTCCGGACGGCTTCAGGTACAATACATTGATAAAGTTTTCCTGTCTGCTTATTACGGTGTCTACTGCATATTGGTTTTTATAATTTATACATGAGTGTACGCCTTATAGAGTGATGTTTAGGTTCCATTTGTATACATTAAACATTTTTTTATATGCACATACATATATATCCACACACTATTCAGTGTACGTGTATGTATTATAATATATAGATATATATATATATATATATATAAATAAATGTGTCTGTAGTGCGTAATGCAGATGCTGTGTGATGTAGATGCACACACATGTATTTGAATGTTTTACATGCTTATCTTGCATATACATACACAAATACAAGTGTACACTTAGGAATACTTTGTATGTATAGGAATATGGCAGGCAGAAGTATTATGTGATACGGGATATATTAATATACGGGTTTGTATGCAGAGAGCAGTTATTATTTACAGTGTGATGTGTGTAAAGTTCATTCTGCTGCAACGCTGGCATTTACTCAATGACTGTGCTAATGTGACTCTTTTCTGTCCAGTTCTCCAGGCTGAGAGCAGAGCTGGGGGGCGTTATGCAGAACAAGGGGTTCCTTTCCCCTGTTTCCTTGACCCCCTCTCTTCTGATTCACTGTCTTGTATTACCTCTCCTTGGACTCATCCAGGTAAGATTGCGAGGTGTATTGCTTTATTGTACAACGTATGAATTATTCATTGGCAATGTTTGCTGTGCATAAATGGGTTAATGCTGCTCTGTTGAGTGTGTTGCATTATTTAAATAGAAAGTTTGTGCATTCTAAGCAGGGTTGAAAAGGAGTTACAGGCAGCGATCGCTGTCCACTGACACACCAGTTTAAATGCTCTATATTTCCATTGGCAGGCGCTGAGCATAGTAGGGATTGCAGTCTACATGGCAGGGGTTTGGGTTGTTGCCTTTCAGCCTTTGCACCCTTGTGTACTTAAAGCATGTGTTCCTTATCTGTACTAACCAGAAGCTCAAAACCCTATCCCATCTGCTATAACTCTTGTATAACTCTTTTACAAGCAAGCAAAACAGAGCTTACAGCTCTCTACTGTACTGTCATTAATAAAATCTATTTTAGTCAGCCATTGTAATAACAAAAATAAATAAATGATGCGTGCTAATATAGCTGCATACCTTAATAACAGGAATTGTGTTGCACACGTGTAGGTGCCTGGAATAGTTTTCCAGTGCAATAATTCCAAGAAACACACTTAGACACAACTACCGAGAGGAAAAGAGGAAAAAGAGAACTGTAACTTTAAGGCAGAGGAGTGTGGACAGACTGAAGCTGTGTAATATTTTCTGGGTTCTGAATGGTTGCTGCTATTATTATAAAGTATTATAAAATGTTGACTTGAAAATGTAAATTGGCATTACTTTAGAGAGGCCTGCTTATTTTAACAGGCCATATCTTGTTTAACGTAAGTCCATATTTTGGCCGAGGCTCAGTAGACTGTCATGACTGACATATGATAAATTTAAGGGGACAGCATTTCAATTAAAATCAACACACTGCTGCTAGGCACAAGGGAGAGATTTCCAGTTTATAGTAAGGTGGGTAGCGACCAGAAGTGTAAAAGCAATAGACACTAAAAAGTGTGAAGGGAGTAGACTCTTCTACACCACATCAAACTATTCTACAGGGAGTGCAATGGGCAAAGTGCAGTGAAAAGTCTAGAATGTTGCAGTATTCTCTGCAGGAACGGATAAGGGCACACATCATTTGTATTAGATTAAAAAGTGATTATGAAAACATTGTAGAATGTGTGGTGATAAAGGGCTCAGGTCATTCGCACTCTCTGCTTTTTCCTGCAATGTGATGGTCATCCATTTGGCATTCAGTTAAGTTGGCATGGTTCCGACGAGCAGAACTTGCTGATGAAAGTGAAAGGTTCTGGCATGTCGTGTGGATAAACAATCTCTTTCATGTGGTGAGATCTATGCTATTCCAATTAGTTACAGGGCTTACCACATGGCAGCGTCAATAAGGAGAAATTCCAAGGGTTGCCAAAGAGAGATCTTAGGAGGCAAGTTCTAGAGATATAAAGAGAGTGAGGGGAATACGAGGGGGGCGGTCAATGTAGGAAGCAGTGTGAGAGAATTCCAATAGCAGCTAAATAGAGAAGGTTTCCTGAGATTCTGTGATAAATAGGTCATTAACTTTTATTAGACATTGCCAGTATGAATGCTGTGTGACAGAACAGTGTCTTTTAGATGTACCAAAACAAGATGCTACAAAATTTTTCAAGAGGTTAAAGAACCACTATAGGCACCCAGACCACTTCAGCTTAATGAGGTGGTCTGGGTGCCTGGTCCAGCTAGGTTTAACCCTTTTTTCTATAAACATAGCAGTTTCAGAGAAACTGCTATGTTTATAAATGGGTTAATCCAGCCTCTAGTGGCTGTCTCATTGACAGCCGCTAGAGGCGCTTCCACACTTCTCACTGTGATTTTCACAGTGAGAAGACTCCTGCCGCGCATGCGCATTCAGCCGAAGAGGCGGAGAGGAGGAGGAGAGCTCCCCGCCCGGCGCTGGAGAAAGAGGTAAGTTTAACCCCTTCTTCACCCTAGAGCCCGGCGGGAGTGGGCACCCTCAGGGCACTATAGTGCCAGGTAAACAAGTATGTTTTCCTGGCACAGTGGCACTAAAGTGGTCCTTTAAAGCATAAAATAAGAAGTGAGTGTAAGCCAGGCGTAGTCAACCTTTTAATACCTACCGCCCACTTTTGTATCTTTGTTGGTGGTAGCATTTTCTTACCGCCCACCAGTGCCACAGTAACACATTTTAAAGCGCATGTGCGATTTTTTTTTTTTTAGAAAGGAGGGTTTTTAAAATAAATAAATTCTATTCTACTTTCTGTGTGTGTGAAGGGTGTGGTGTGTGTGTGAGAGAGAGAGGTGCAGTGTGTGAGGGGGCAGTGTGTGGAAAGGTGCAGTGTGTGCGTGTGAGGAGTTTAGTGTGTGTGTAAGGGGGCAGTGTGTGTGAATGGTGCAGTGTGTGAGGGGGCAGTGTGTAGGAGAGGGGGACAGTGTTTTTGTGGGAGGGGCAGTGTGTATGTGAGGGGGCAGTGTGTGTGTGAGGGGTAATCTGTGTGTCTGTGCGGGGGCAGTGTGTTTGGATAAGGGGTGTAGTGTGTGTGAAGGGTGCATAGGGTCTATGCTGTGTGTAGATGAGAGATGTGAAAATCTTTCTTAATGTCTCCCCCTCCCTTCTTTCTTTTACCATGGAGGCGGGACATAGTGCTGCAAGCCCCGGTGGTCCAGTGGTGGCATGTTCACTTTAGCCTGCAGCTCCTCCGGCTGCAGGCTGACTTTCCTGTCCTCCAGCAAGCAGGCACTGTATTGGAGCCTTGCCATGGTAACGCAGCAAAGCTCCGAGCAGCCTGCTTGCGGAAGGAACACTTCCCAGGCCTTTCCCTCCCTCCCCTGGAACTAAGTGCCAGCGGGCCGGTGAGGGAGATCTTTGATCTTCTCACCAGCCCGAGAAGGCTTACAGCAACACTGACTCTGCATGGGCCGGCAGCAGAGATGAAAAGATCTCCACTGCCGGCCTTGGTCCACGGCCATCAAGGCACACTGGGAGTTTTCTGCAGAACCTACCACCGCCCACCTGAAATCCCAAACCGCCCACCAGTGGGCGGTAGGGACCAGGTTGACTACCCATGGTGTAAGCTATTGAAAGCTGTTCTGTGCGTCAGGTAAAACAATAAGCTTTTTTTTTTTATCAATACCGAACTACTATGTAGAGTGAAAGGAGTTTGTCTAGGTATAGAGTAGTGGTAGATTTTCTGCATATGGATTTTAAAAAGCTGCTTTGTGTATAGAGGAAATGGAGCTACTTTGTGTTTGGAGCAAATTGACGATGGGTGATGGAGGTTATCTGTGTAAAGGTAGCTGGGTTGTATACAGAAAAAAATATAGATTTTCGGCATACAGAGTAAATGGAGCTGTTTTTTTTGGATGGAGTAAAGATTCTGAATATAGATCAATTTTAATTTGTATATGCAGTGTAAATTGAGCTGTTCTGTGCATAGTACAAAATTGCCTGTTCTGTTCACAGAATAGAGTTAAAGTGTAGACTAGAGTAATAGAGTGTTCTATGCAGGGTGGGATTAGCCATAAAGTGACCATAGGTGGCTACTTAGGGGGTTAAACAGGGGCAACTGAACCATGAAATTCAATGGGATTTTTAAAATTTATTTTTTTATTTGCCAATCTTTATTTTTAAAGTTTTGATACATTTTTGAAGGCACAGATACAAGAACAGGTAAAGATTCATCATATGGCAAGTATACTCCAGAAGACAGACCGCCAACATTGTTGAAAAGGATCTCCATTACTTTGGGTATAGCAGGGAACATGAATATGTTTGCTCAGTGAACAGTACTAGAAACGTCACTGCAATATGGTTTGTGATAAGAAACTAAAGGAACATTTAATTAGTGTTATTGCCAAAAAGGTTGGTGTATGTAGAGACTTTGTGTGTGGCTGGAGATGAGGAAATGTATAGCATGAAGAATGAGGGATCCCATGGGATCTTAATCCTTCTCCGGTTCCACATATAGTGCAAAGCGCGCTATGTCTTTAGATCACTTTGCACTAAACACACAACAGCTCATTTTGCATTATACTGTGTATAGTGTAAGGGGAGCAATTCTATAGAGTAAAGTGAGTTTGTAGAATTATTATTATTATTGGTATTTATATAGCTCCAGCTTATTTCGCAGCGCTTTACAATAAGAGGGGAATTTACCAAATGAGACAATAATAAAATGTAACAGAAACATTAGGTAGTTGATGACCCTGCTCAAATGAGCTTACAGTCTAGAGGAGGTGGGGTATAAAAACACAATAGGAAGGGTATTAAGGGAGACAGCAAATGGACATGATGGGAAAGTAGCAACTGAAAGTGAGTGCAGTGTGGCCCTATAGGAGAAAAGCAAGAGAAAGGATTACGAGATAGAAGTTACTCTTGGAGGCCATAAGCAATCCTGAAAAGATGGGTTTTGAGGGACTACAATTATTAAAGACTAGGGGAAAGTCTGACTGGGTAGGCAGGCTTTTCCAAAGGAAAGGAGCCACCGTGAGAAGTCTTGCAGGCATGAATTTGCAGTAAGGGTGCAAGCAGCAGACAGTAGAAGGTCACCAGTATAGCGGAGAGACCGAGATTGGGCATACCTATGAATCAGTGACGAAATGTAATAGATGGAGGGATTCTGTGTATAGTGCAAATGGATTCCATGTATAGTGCAAAGGGAGCAGGTCTGTGTCTATAGTATTCCTGAACAATGTACAGCATGTGCGTACATTAAAAGTACGGTAACTGTTTTCTGACAATAGCACCTTTTCTAAGCTGCCTGTGTCTGCCAGAGCAAAAGTAACAGTAATCTGAGAAAAGAAATGTCCAGAATTGGACATTCTGACTATATAGAGGAGCCAAATATGTCAAGGAAAGTGCATCTATAGTTAACTTTATCATTTTCCGCTCAGACATTTTTTCACATACAACCCCACTGTAATAATTATGCTTAAATTATACCTAAATTTGCATATGTGACTAACTCCCCAACTAAATTTCTGGACCTCATAAAGTGATACCAAGTGAAGTGTAGGTAGCTATCTCATTTATCTCTCATGGAATCTGATCCTGCTTTACATCGCCATCAAAGGTTTTCTGTCAAAGTGAAGGTGCATCTGTCCTTTCATTAATATCTGAGGGGGTAGTGAGTGGGGATTCCAGAATTAATGGGTAAACTGACATTTAATTGACTAGTAAGAAAACATAGATTGGAATGGTCCACCCCACGCCTCCACTCCAGATGAGCTAGAGGGGGATGCAGAACTGTCTAGTTCTTTTCAAACATTTTCTCCCAGCTTCATTTAAGGAAATATTTGTTCTGCTCAGTGAAATACTTTCTATATATAACATGAAGTGTACAACTGATCTTTATTTGTGTGTTTTAAGCCTGAATGAAGTGGAGCTATTTTTAACCTTGTGTCATCTTATTAAGCAAGCCGCTGTTTTGGTACTCAGTCCATATATGGAGAATATGAAACTGCCAATTAAACCGGATTAATTATGTTGAAGCCCCAGTCGGCGGATTACAGGCGGCCTTTAAAAGAGCAGACTTTCTGTGCAAGAACATTACATTGTTAGCAATGTCTGCAATAGAGTCATTGACTTCTTATTCATTATTTTCAATTATTTAAGTAGATTGTAGTTAGCTAATGTCAATTGTTTTGGAAATGTACCCATATGCTGTAGAGTATGCATTAAGGAATTTATACTAATCATTCTAAACCTGTATAGCTTTTTCTCCTTCTCGTATTTATTGTCACAGGCTAAGTTGCTGTAATCTAATATACATTAAAGTGACATTGAGAATATAACTAATGGAGGCTGATGTGCCATTTTGCTTTTCATGAAGCCTAAACAAGAGGCAGTGCTCCTACATTGGTTGTGACAACGACCCATGTATACATTCAATTATATAATGAATAGATGATATTCTGTTATGGTTCTCAATAGCTGATGGCAAATAGGAACAAATCCTAAGACACTAGGGCCTATTTCTTGAAGGGTCCATATACCGGTGGTTTGTGGTTCTGTATTTTCGTACACTTGCTTTCTGCCTCTTGCTAGTATGTTCATGCTAACAATTAATTAAACTCATGGCATATTTTTATTTTTTTTTTATTTTTTTGTTAAATGAACATTTTAGCCATGTCTGTTAGTGTTGCTATCTTGATACCTATGCTTTGAATGATTGATGTATTAACAGAATGCCTTTATGCATATATTACAGCACTTTGATCAACTGCATTATATTTCTAGATTGCTCAGGCCGAACTCCAGAAGACATGTTCAAGGTCCACAGCTGAAAGTCTACCCAGTGGATGTCCACATGTGTGCCAATGCAGACCACCTCCTTTACTGCCACCTCCACCCCCACCACCACCACCTCCAAGACTTGCACCACCTAGTAAGTACAAGATGGATATTATGTCTGTTGTGTTGGTCAGTAGGCATGCTGCGTCCAAATACATTGTACATTCTGGAGACATATATAAAGTAAGCTTTGCAAGGAAAAAATGGATAATCTGTGTGAAAGTTTTGTTAAGGAGTAGAACGTCAGAGAGGTAATCACTCCATTGAAGTTATATTCAGTAAACTCTGAGTTGTTCAGATATTATCTAGAATCAAGTAGTTAAACTTTCTACACTCATCAGTTGAAGTCAACAGGTTATTGTCATTTGGTTGGATGTTTATACAAGAAGCTATATAAGAGTTGTGTCATCTCCTTGAGTCTTTAGTAAGAGCCAAAATGTATATTCCAGAAAGACTTAGGCCCCCTAATCAACACACTACACATAGAAACAAGAATTTTCTAACAGAATATTCTCAAAGAGAAGTCTGTGATTGGAACAATTGCCAGCTTGGAGGGGATGAATGTGCTTTGTCCAAGGCAAAGGGAGAGCATTGGGAGATGGAGGGATAGAGGGTTCTTTAAAAAAAATAAAAAAATGAAGTGCATGCTGTGACAGACGATTAAAATGCACAGAATTGACATTAGGCAGCCTAGAACAGCATTCTGGATTGCCAAAGTCACACGTGCTGGGGATGCAACTAGCCCCCAGCACACAGTTAAGAATATATCTGTATATGCAGTATTTCAAGCAAACACACTGCACATACATACTCCTGCAACGATGGCCACTTTAAATCACTGAAGTGGTCATGGTGGTTAGAGTAACCTTTTAACAGATATTAAGGAGGGATGGGCAGATCCCTATGGTTTCAGTAGGAATGAACAGATTCTCAGGGTCACAGGATGAATAGGGAGCGAACAACAGATTAGCATGGCTGCAAGGTGTCTGGGCAGATTCTGAGGGTCTTCCTGAGCCTTAGCAGCATCAGTAGTGAGAATATGATTCATAGCCAGATGTTCTAGAATGGCAAGTTTCTGAATGGGAAGATTCTCAATGTCTTGGTGACAAGTTTTCTTGATAACACTATTTAGAGCTATATTACTGATTTGATGATACTCAAGCATTTTGATTAACAATCTTGGTACATTTATTCACCAGAACATCCACTTCCTATATACAGTCTATATGTTGCTTTATTAAATGTGATCTTATTTCGCTGCTTTGCAAATAAAAATAATTTCTAGATCTAATTAGAAATATTCAAGACACTACTGTATTTTTCCATGTATAAGAATGTTTTTTTTCCCCAAACAATTTTAGTCTAAAGTCGGGGGTCGTCTTATACACGGAATGTCACTTCAGGGTTAAAAAAAAAAACAACACTTGTGTGCGGGGCCAAAGTTAAGATGGCAACTGCTGCATTTCAGTGTGCCACAGCTCACACGCATACCTGGCCTCGCTCCCACCGATCCACTTCTGAATGCTTTGGCTAGGAGAAAAAGGTCCTTATATGCATGGGAGCTGCAGCAGACATCAGCACTTACCACCAACGGAGCTCCAGAGTAATTCCACACCATCAAAAGAGCAGCCAAAAGGTTTGCTCCACCAGGTCTTGCTTTCTAATTTATATTTATGGTGGGGGAAAGGGGATCAGGGAGCAGAGGGAATACTAATGTGATGTCCCAGCATGCCCCCACACCACCTGCTGTATTGTGGGAGCTGAGATTTCACAGAGTACTATAGCACAGGGGAGGCATGAGAATCAGAAGTGTGTTGTTCTCCTCAGACATCACTTCTTAAAGGACCACTATAGTGCCAGGAAAACATACTCGTTTTCCTGGCACCATAGTGCCCTGAGGTTGCCCCCACCCTCGGGGACCACCTCCCGCCCGGCTCTGGAAGGGGGAAAGGGGTAAAAACTTACCTTTTTCCAGCGCTGGGCGGAGAGCTCTCCTCCTTCTCTCCGCCTCCGATCCGCCCCGCCGGCTGAATGCGCACGCGCGCATTCAGCCCGTCGCATAGGAAAGCAGTGAGAAGCACGCAAGCGCCTCTAGTGGCTGTCAATGAGACAGCCACTAGAGGATTAAGGGGAAGGCTTAACCCATTCATAATTATAGCAGTTTCTCTGAAACTGCTATAATTATTAAAAAATGGGTTAACCCTAGAAGGACCTGGCACCCAGACCACTTCATTAAGCTGAAGTGGTCTGGGTGCCTAGAGTGGTCCTTTAAATATCAAAGTTGTTCTATTTGATGTGTAAAATATCTATTTCTTAATTTTGGGCTCAAAAATAGGGTTCATCTTATACATGGGGGAGTCTTATACACGGAAAAATATGGTATGTTAAAACTCTGATTAGACATGCCAAAACTGTTTTATAAGGTAGGATGCAAACATATCACATGCATACAAAATCAGTATAATTTAGTATTTTAAAAATGAAAAAACTAGAGAAACATCTATTTTTACTGTCTTTCCCTAGAGATGCATTTTTTTTTTTTTTTTTTTAATAATGATGTACAACACTTGTAAAAAATATATATCTAGGTTAGATCATATTCTACAACTAATTGTGCATTTCTTGCCTGTCACCAGAAAATGGAAAAAAAAAATCATAAAAGCACAATAACTGTCTATATATTAACATGTTTTTTAAATTGGATAATTAGTTTTATAATACTTAGTGAATGCCTTTTCGTTTGCACTCTCATTTCCTGTCTGTTGAGAAAAAAATATTGCCTTGACTATCCTTATTGGCTCATTATGCATAGTTCTCAGTCTTTGTAAAAGCTTTTATAACAAAGAGGTAAAATGTCATATGGATTAACAGAATACACGTGACAGGGTAAGCCAAACCCTAACATGCAAAATTTAGTTCTTACCCAAAAAAAGTCAGAGAAAAAGGGACCCTGTAATATCAATCCTAAGGGTTGGCCGGGCTTAAAGGAACACTCTAGGCACCAAAACAACCTCATGCTAATTAAGTTGTTGTGGTGCCAGGAGGACCTTGGGTGGATTCTTACCTTCAGGGGTTAAACCGTTTTCTAATGGTTTAACCCGGAAGCTGCCTCCAGTGCCGATATATGCCCCTCCCCCCGATGGGGGCTGATATTGTCAGCTGACCTGTCTTATCATCTAGGACAACCTATGATATTTAAAATAACACTACACAACCACGAAAGGGGTAGTCTAAGCACCATAATATCTACAGGCGATTGTAGTTATGGCACTAGTAGGCAGCTGCACCCTGCTCCCACAGCCTGTGTCATCATATTGCTAATGTGGAAGTTACATTCCTATTTGAAAAGCATTAATTTGGCTAAGAGCAGGTTCTGAGCTGCGGGTGCCTTGGGGACCCTGGATATGTCAGAACTCCTAAAAAAAGGGATTCTTCTGTGCCAGGAAAACATATTTGTATATTTGTTTTCCTGGCACTGCAGGACCCTGTAGTGCCCCTCTCCCTCCCACCCCCCATCCCAAGTTGCTGAAGGGGTTAAAACCCCTTCAGTGACTTACCGCAGTCCAGCGCCAATGTCCCTCGGCGCTGGTCAGGCTCCGCCTACTCTCCTCCCCCGATGTCAGCCGGCGGGGGAGACCTAATGCGCATGCGTGGCAATGGCCACGCATTAGAACTTCCCATAGGAAAGCATTATTCAATGCTTTCCTTTGGGGATTTCGGCAAAGCTGGAGGTCCTCACATAGCGTAAGGACGTTGAGCGTCGTATAACACACTTTTCGTGTTCTAAGAACACGGAAGTCCCTCTAGTGGCTGTCTGGTAGACAGCCACTAGAGGAGGACTTAACCCTTCAAGGTAAATATTGCAGTTTATGAAAACTGCAATAATTACACTTGCAGGGTTAAGGGTGGTGGGAGTTGACACCCAGACCACTTCAATGGGCAAAAGTAGTCTTGGTTTCCTGGAGTGTCCCTTTAACACTGAACCAGAGAACAACATCAGTAGCCTTTTAGCATCATTACAGCTACAACAAGCTTTAGTAGTTATGTTGTGCACCTTATATACAGTCTGCTGCCTTGATAATGAGTTGCCTCATCTCTTGAATTGTGTACACAATATATATGAACAGATAGAACATATATAGTTTAGCAGTGGTTTTGGTGCTAGGCAGCTATGGGTTTAGGCAGATGCTCTGTGTTTTGTCAAACTGTTTTTAAATGGTTTGACAACTCCCCCCACCCCCCAAAAAAAAGACATGTGCACAGTCTGAGCTGGTGACGAGGGGGTAGGTGGGGGCCGATATAGGGAGGTGAGGTTTAAAAAAAAAAAAAGGCATGTTAAAAGTATAGGGAGGCAAGAATGGTGTGGAAGGGGCTAAATGAAAGAATGGAGGGAGAGGAGATACATGTTTTCCCTTGCAGGTGCTGTCTGCAAAGGAGATGCTTACTACGTCTGTTGTTTCAAGCAGAAATGCTGCACATAGATATTCAAACCATCACGACCACTTCTAAAAGCAGAAGTGGTCATGGTTGTTGACATACGTTGCTCGCAAGCTCATCATCTAGAATATCTAGTGACATTTCCTAAGGCTGACCGCTTGTGGGTCAACATTATTATCCCTCTGTGGACCAGGGTTTGGAAAACTTCCAGTTTTTATGAAAGCCCTCACATGTTTCTGGTTCCTGAAGAGTTAAACGCTTTGCTAATGTGCAAAAAATGCCTATAAAGAAATGAAATATCTTTGTTGACTTGACCTGTTTCTGAAAGCTTTCAGATGACTGCGATAAAGGGATAATGATATCTAATGTTTCAATTTTTAAAAGTTAGGAGCATTTTATCAATCACTCCTCTGACCTTGCAGCCTTTAAAACTCTAATGTGGAATGCTATCAAGATGATTCACTGATAAATGCACACAGAAAATACCTCCTGAGAGAGAAAAATTTTCAAACAACAATCAGCCCTTTAAAATGTGCTCACTGGCGTCATACAGTTTGACATCAGTAATGTAACTTTATTTTAAATAGGTTTTTAAATGAGGAGTAAGGGAATATGGTACTTACCATGGAGTTGTTGCATATACAGAGATGTTATGTGAAATTATTTAGAATTTTTTTTTATCATCAACTATGTATCAGTGGGGCGGTTGGCTGTATATGTGGGGAGGGGGGAGGTGGGGGGTATGCTAATTATGAGTGGGGGCAAACTTTTGCTTGTTGTCTGGTCATCCAATCTATAATTTTTTGTGGTACAATCTAAACAAATTGTTGATAGTATAGTACTTTTAGGATTCTTTTCTTTCAGGAATTGTACTGTAGGATTGGAGGAGTCAGAAGTGGTTCCTATATTTAAAAAAAAAAAGGCTCAAAATCTTTGCCTGAAAATCAAAGATCTGTGAACTTGACATGTGTGTCTGGGAAAGTATTTGAAGGGTTATTAAGGGTTGATATTCAGGAATTCATTGAGAAGAACTTTGTTATTTGCAAAAATCAGCATGGTTTAATGAAACATAGGTCACTTGAAACGAACTTATTTGCATTCTATGAAGAAGTAAGTAGAAGTATAGATCAGTTGCAGTGGATGTAGTCTACTTGGACTTTGCCAAAGCATTTAATACGGTTCCGCACAATACGTTTGTGTTCAAACTAAAAGAAATTGGTCTAGATAATAATTCTTGTTCTTGGGCAGAACATTCACTTTAAGATAGAGTACAGAGAGTTGTCATTAATGGTACATTGTCAAGTTGGACAAAAGTATTAAATATAGTGCCCTCAGTATTCTGTTCTGGGACCGCTTCTATTTAACATTTTTATAAATGATCTTGAAATACTCACTGAAAGTCATGTTTCAGTGTGCTTTGGCCAGTAAGCCACTGGTAAAATAACACATTGAATATGCAATTTTGGGCACCTGTTCTAAAGAAGGATATTACGGTATTATAATAATTGCAGAGACAGGCTACAAAATTAGAAAGGGAAACTATTTATCCTTGACTCTATAATGGCATTTAGATTTCTCCTTAAATCAACATAAATATCAATTATACCCTGGAATATTTGTTAATATAAAAAAGCACCAAAGGATTTTCTAAATTATCCATAGAATTTGATAAGACAGTCTCTTTAGGCAGAGAAATCCATATCTTTATTGTTCTTACTGTAGAGAACATACTTTCCTCTGCTGTAAGCACACTTTTCTCCAGTGGGTGAAATCAGGCCTGTTGTATATTCCAGCTAATGAAACGGTTAGCATATAGCAATTTGTACTGAACCTGTATATATTTTTATAGTTCTATCATATCTCCTCTGAAGGTTCTTTTTTTTCTAGCCTTTCCTCATAATTAATGTTTTCCATGCCTCTTATAAATTTTTTAGCATAAAAACTGGTGTCCAAAATTGCATGGTATATTTAAAGGACCACTATAATGCCAGGAAAACAAACATGTTTTCCTGGCTCTATAGCGTCTTTAGGTCCACCCCCCACCCTCAGGGTCCCACTCCCACCGGGCTGAAGGGGGAGGAAGGGATTAAATTCTTACCTTTCTCCAGCGCCTGGCTCCCTTGGTGCTGGGGACTCTCCTCCCTCTTCCGACGTCATCTGCTGAATGCACACGCGCGGCAAGAGCAGTCCATAGGACTATAGACGCTAGCAGTCCATAGGACTATGGACGCTAGCATCTTCTCACTGTGAAAATCACAGTGAGAAGCGCGGAAGTGCCTCTAGCGGCTGTCAATGAGAGAGCCACTAGAGGCTGGATTAACCCTAATGTAAACATAGCAGTTTCACCTATAGTGGTCCTTTAAAGTGGGATCTTACCATTGATTTGTAAAAAGGCACAATTATATTTTGATCAGGTGAATCAAAATCCTTTTCCATACACAAAAGCACCTTCTGCACAAAATTCTGAAGAAGCCTGTTTAGGTGAAACGCGTAAAGTGGGACTTTTTATCATACTTTTTTATCCTTTACTGTTTTAATTATATTAAAGTATACTTTTTAAAGTTACTTTTTATATATATTATTTTTTATTTCCTGGATCCTGTATATCCTTGGTGGGGATTATACCATCTAAGCTGTTTATACTGGAGCAAGTTATATGCTCTAGAAAGTGTAAGTACAATACTTTTTATTATTTAATATATTATTAGTACTTACTTCACCATATTACTACTATCTCTTCTTATACCTACTATGCACACTGCACCTTGAGAACATCCGTGGCAACTACTACGAATCCTAAGACGGGGATTGTACCGTCCAGGCGCTTCACAGTAGAGCTCTGTTATAGCTCATTCAAATGTGAGTGGACTGTACATAGCTATAATTGATTGTATTTAAGATTTAATCTACTGTATTGCACTATTATTTTTTATCTTAATTTTTTCCGAGGCTACGATTGATTGGAATATTCAAGGATATATGTATGTATTTTTTTGCATATATAAATTACTAGGCGCGGTATACGCCTTCTTTTCTTTCTATTATTCACTCACAAGGTTGGGGAATCCTTGTTCTGTATACTGCTGCCTGATCACTATAGTGAGCGCCTATCACTCTCTCTTTATATTCAACAAAAGCACCTTACTAGCTTTTGCAACAGCAGACTGGCATTACATACTCTTGCCTAGTTTGTGATCTATAATGATTTCCAAGTCCTTTTCATTTAAGGTTATCCCTAACTCAACCCCATATATTGTAAAAGAGTATTTTGAGCTCTTTATTCCAAAATGCATGGGGTCCATAAAAATCATTGTCTGGAAATCTATTCACAAATAGCTCTATACAAAGGACACAAGGTCATGCGTTTAGACTGGAAGAAAGGAGATTTAGTCTGAGGCAAAGGAAAGTTGTTGGGTTTTTTTACAATAAGAACAATAAGGATATGGAATTCTCTGCTTGAAGAAGTGTTTTTATCAGAGTCTATATAGATGTTTAAACTGCAACTGAATTCGTACTTGCAAAAACATAAAATGTTCAAGCATATAATTTCTTGATCACATAATAAATCTGACTGCTATTCTCAGCTGAAGAATGAATGTTTTCCTAATTTGTTGCAAAATTGATAGGTTGCTTCAAACTGGGTTTTATGCCGTCTCTTGGATCAACAATAAAACACAGATGTGAGAAAGGCTGAACTTGATGGACACATCTCTTTTCAGCCTATGCAACTATATGTACCCAAGTAACAGAGCAAGAGGCTAGCAAAAGGTAGATGAGGGACTTCACGATAAGTCTAGTGGGCGGGAGAGAGAGATTATGGGAAAATAAACCCACTTTCCCAGCGTTCCTATGAACACCCAGTATGTCATAGGTTGCATTAAGTAAACTAAACAAAATGACAAGGTGAACTATAAAATGTTGAAATCATAAGCTAAGCTGTTGATCTGGTGAGTGGCTGGTACAAACGGGTGAGCTCGAGCAGGATCCCATGTATACAGTTGCAGTGAGTGTGTTGGGGGATGTGGCCCCTTAGCAGTGGTAGACAGCCCAAGCGTCTGGAGTCTACAGGCTACTTCTGAGGCCTTGCAGACCTTCAAAGTCCCCGAATCATGTGGAATCAGGAGCCATCTTGGCAAATCCCACTTGTAAGGTATCTTATGAGTGTCGAGTTCCTCCTTCATTACAGATGCAGTGCAGCTCCTTTTTTACATTGATATGGAGAATGCAGTGCAGCTTCTTTCTTACATTGGATATGGAGAATGCAGTGCATCTCCTTTCTTACATTGATATGGAGAATACAGTGCATCTCCTTTCTTTTTCTTGGATATGGAGAATACAGTGCAGCTCCTTTCTTACACTGGATATTGAGAATGCAGTGCAGCTCCTTTCGTACATTGGATGTGGATAATGCAGTGCAGCTCCTGTCTTTCTTAAATTGGATATGGATGATGCAGTGCAATTCCTTTCTTACATTGGATGTGGATGATGCAGTGCAGCTCCTTTCTTACATTGATATTGAGAATGCAGTGCAGCTCCTTTCTTACATTGGATATTGAGAATACAGTGCAGTTCCTTTCTTACATTGGATGTGGATAATGCAGTGCAGCTACATTGGATGTGGATAATGCAGTGCAGCTCCTGTCTTTCTTACATTGGATGTGGATAATGCAGTGCAGCTCCTGTCTTTCTTACATTGGATGTGGATGATGCAGTGCACATTGCTCCTGTCTTTCTTACATTGGATGTGGATGATGCAGTGCAGCTCCTGTCTTTCTTACATTGGATGTGGATAATGCAGTGCAGCTCCTGTCTTTCTTACATTGGATGTGGATGATGCAGTGCAGCTCCTGTCTTTCTTACATTGGATGTGGATAATGCAGTGCAGCTCCTGTCTTTCTTACATTGGATGTGGATGATGCAGTGCAGCTCCTGTCTTTCTTACATTGGATGTGGATAATGCAGTGCAGCTCCTGTCTTTCTTACATTGGATGTGGATAATGCAGTGCAGCTCCTGTCTTTCTTACATTGGATGTGGATGATGCAGTGCAGCTCCTTTCTTACATTGGATGTGGATAATGCAGTGCAGCTCCTGTCTTTCTTACATTGGATGTGGATAATGCAGTGCAGCTCCTTTCTTACATTGGATGTGGATAATGCAGTGCAGCTCCTGTCTTTCTTACATTGGATGTGGATAATGCAGTGCAGCTCCTGTCTTTCTTACATTGGATGTGGATGATTCAGTGCAGCTCCTTTCTTACATTGGATGTGGATGATGCAGTGCAGCTCGTTTCTTACATTGGATATTGAGAATGCAGTGCAGCTTCTTTCTGACAGTAGATAAAGTGCATTTCCTTACCGACACTGTATCTCCGAACTGTCACATTTCAGGCTAAAAACACCAAACTGTGACTATAGTACAGCTGGAGAATTTTTCAAGTTAACGGTTTTAGTCTAAATTTTACAGTGCGGTTCTCCTTTCTCTACAATTTAGTGTTTAGTGAATAAACCCCATTAAGGGCACACAAAGGGCAGTTAAGAATTAGTCAGGTGTAAGATTATGAATACCAGATACAGTGGAATTTCCCTTTAAGTATTTATTTTTATCGATACAGATGTTTTCACTCAGGATTTTTCTTCCATCTCTAATTTGCTTTTGTAGCCGAGGCCTGCACTGCATCTCCAGTACTTAGACATCAAATGTCACATTAAATTGTAAAATATTCATTTTCAGACATCTGGAATAATTTTTTAACGCTGGGAAGAGCACAGACCTTTGGCAGCAGTTATCAGATCTTTAGCTGAAAGTCTGACATGTAGATGTTTGGGATGTTCGCTGCGAAACAATTGGCCATTTCTATGAGTTTATTTAATAACGTGGACGAGATCTAAAAATAGCATGGATCAAATCCTAAATAGAATACACCAGCCAAGCGTGTTCATACAATGAACAGTGACAAAACTATGTTAAATTGTGCCCAAGTATTAATTCATTGGCTTTTCTGGTCTGTGCAGCTTAAAAAAAATAAATAAAACAAAACCAAAAAAAACAAATGAAATGTTCCACAGTCTAGCCATTATGAAATATTGTTCTATTTAATTATTACAAAAATGTTCATTGTAACAGTCTCATTATTTATTGAGAATATATGGTATTTTGGTTTATTACATGATATGATGCTCTAATAATATTTCATATTTGATATCAGAAAAACACACGGTCACACTCATTGAAAATCAACACCCGTATGATGGCTCTGTCAGAAATGTAAAAAGAAACGTTCATTTGTGTGGTCTTCATGTATAGTTGGGTACATGTCTCCCAGACCCTCCACCTCCGCCAAAGAGACTATATTAACTATGGACTAGCCCTCCAACCCACATCTCCCTGGCCAGCATCCCTTCCTGGCTATACAGAACCGCCCATCGTTCACTAACGGGAGCGCTGAGTCCTGACGGTGAGTGACTCTAAATTACCCTGGAACTCTGAAGTGGATACCAAAGTCACCGCGGTCTGCTAAAACTTTCAGCAGAGCGCTTTCGGTCTCAGAACACTCAATCAGGGTACTTTGTGGTAAGTTAAAGGTGGGGGGGGGGGGGCATCAAATGACACCAATAACTTGGGCTTAAATGTTTTCTTGCCAATGGCTAGTGGATGAGTGGAAATTTTGAACACTGTGTTAACCATTGTATTAATGTTATTATTAAAAGGAAAAAACAAAAACGGAGCAGAAAATCTAAATGATCGCTTTCGAGGTCACAATTATCACGAAATATATATTGATAGAAATATATACCGGAAATCACCGTTGTAATGAGCATAAAAGAGAAAATGAGCATGAAAACAGCAAAAAGACTATAATAAGAACTACAAAAAAAAATTTAAACTGAGGGTCGGAACAAATTTGCAAATATCCCTATAATGTTATAGTCCTGCATTCTAAGAAAAGTTGGGTTGACACGAAAAACTGGCATTGGTATCTGGTACGGAGAGCAGTATTAGTCCCAGTGACGCATGAGGTAATAATCAATTCTCTTGGTAGGTTCAGAATAAAGAATTAAGAAATTAATATGTATTTAAGTTTCAATGTATTACTGTCAGGAACTTACCTGTGCCTGGTGCCCAGGCCATCCCCCACCTCAGGCCACGAAGGCAGAACGCACCATGTGGCCGCATTACCGCAGTCCTCAGGCCGCGCGGCCAGAATGCTCCACGTGGCCTTTGTAGAAATTACTCACCTATGGTCCCGCGAACGGCTCCCTCTGCTGGTTTGCGGGCCGAACTGCAGCCACTATAAATAAAATATTTGCCATGACCTTAAAGGGACTACGCCATCTATGCGACCCAATGCTGTTTGGGGTCACAGAGATGACCTGGACCTATAGGAACTCTTTTAAGCCTATTTAAGGCTTGTTTTGGCCTCCATTCATTGCCCTATCGTGGTTTGTTGTTGGATCCTCATTTAGTGCTCCTAGAGATTCCCTTGTTATTTCCTGTGTTTGACTTCGGCTTCATATTTGACTTGTGATTTCTGGTATCCTCACCCGGCTTTGTTATACTCAGTGTATGTTTGTATTTCTGACCTTGATTTATTCTTGACTTTGTTACTCGCTATATTAAATACGTTAAGTCCGGCCATTCTAAGGCTCAGTAATACGTCTTTCGGACCCACCATTTGTGGGTTTCCTTTTTCCTGTGTGTTGGGGTACGACTCCCGTGACAATCACAAAGTAGGAGCAATAAATCCATTTGTAATGCACATCATTTTCCAATAAAGGGACCCTATAGGGTCAGGAATGCAAACATGTATTCCTGACCTGTTAAAATCACTATAGCCCCCGACCCACTCTTTCCTCCCTAACTATAGTAAAATCTTACCTTTATTCCAGTCTGCCTACGCTGACTACTCCCCCAGTCTGCTTCCTTGGCTGACATCAGAAGTGATGATGTCAGCCAATCACAATGATTTATCATAGGAAAGCATTGGATTGGCTGAGACCGCTAATTCTGATGAACATAACCAAGGAGACCGGGCAATGGGCAGGGCCAAACTGCACCCTGGCCAATAAGGATCACCCCATAGAGATGCATTGAAACAATGCATCTCTATGAGAAAAGTTCAGCGTCTTCATCAGAGCTTGGAGGAGCCGAACGTCAGACTGAGCACCACTGACCCAGTGATCACCACTAGTGGCTGGCTGAGGAGTGGCCACTAGAAGTGCTTATAGGCTGCAATGTAAACACTGCCTTTTTTTGGAAAAGATAGTGTTTACAAAAGCCTGCAGTGACATGGTATCGACACCAGAACAGCTACATTAAGCTGTAGGTGTTCTGGTGACTATAGTGTATTTCACTTTCAGCAAATCACAGAGAGAGTTTGGTAATGTAATCGTGTAGTATCTATGTGTTTTGTCCTTCTCGAGGACTTTATCAAGACAATAATGATCTCCCCCTCTTATGTGGCTCACTAATACTGCCAGAATAATCTGTCTACAAACAGAACTGTCCTCCCATGATATATTTAAAGTAAGAGGAACCATTCCAGAAGCCATTAGGATTATATAGTTGGACATAATAACAAACCAATGAGTGGCTATAAATAACCCTGTATCTCACATACAAATAAATAAAACTGATGTCACACAACTCAGAATTAAGCCTAACAGATTTATAAATAAAAACATATATGTTGGCTGATAATAGGTAACAATATTGTCAAGGAATAGTCTCTAGGTACACAATATAACTAACCAGACCAATAGTCACCAAAAACCAAGATTAAGAACAAGCTAGTTTTGATACAAAATAATGTAACTTCCTATATATTTCCTAAAAGAGTTGGATAGTAAGGAGATACAAAAGGATAAGGAAGAACTGGTCAAAATTGGATGGGATATGGCAGTTATTATGCTGCACCCACAAAGATACCCTTTGCAAATGGAAACTGCAAGTAGTGTTCAGCAAATCCACGAACAGCACTGGGATTCGGCTATATGAAGGGCCACCGAGAAAGAGGGCAGTACTGAGTCACGTAATGCAATCAGAATTTTGACTGTCCTTTATTACGGAATGTTTCTTAGAAACAGGCCATGTAGAACAATAAACAAATCAAGCAAGATTATTTTAAGTGTAATTGTTCATTACCATTTACATGGCATTTATATATAATTTAGAAAATCCTGTTTTTGTGTGTTTATACAGTTCATCTTAATTTCACTGCCATCTTCTGTAGCTTTGGATGAGAGTGAACAGGTTCATGCAGGAGATCTATGGTGTGTCACGCTTTTTATCTACTAAGGTTTAAATTAAAGAATATCACAGTCTACATAATACTAGCAGATATGCTAGCAAATACGAATGAGCAACACAGTGCAATGAATTGAAGACTTTATCAGGGGTAGGCAATAATGTAAACTTTAAATACTAAGCACAACTGATGGTAGCAAAATCAGCATGTAAGGATATCTTGTAGGAAGATTTCCCATCATCTTTAAATGAATGCTACAAACTTCAAGCCCAATACATGTCACCCCCCCATTAGCTGACACTGTAGGCCAATGAGTGAATCTCTGCATTGCAGAATTTACATCAGGAGATGGAGCCAAGACATCAGGAAAGAAGCCTAATTGGTCAAATATAGTCTCACTCCTTACAATGGAGGGGTGCCGGTGCTCTCCACACACCATAACTGTCCACTACAGAGAGCTGTAATTATTATGGTGCTCTGAGAATTCCTTTAAACTTCACAAGCCACCACAGACTTTAACATCTCACAAAGACCATTAACATGTAATATTTCAATATGATAAATATATATTCACTACCCAAGGAGCAATTATATGTTTAGAGAACCGTCATGTCAGGTTTACTTTAATCCACATAAAGCTGTGAATGGTGCTTGGGCTCTGAATTTGGGTCCGTGGGGCTTTCAAGAGACGAACCACAACCTGCCTTCTACAGCGCCATCTGTTGGTCAGACTGAATAAGCTGTGTTTTCACTTTATCAGCCACTCACTGTCTCTAGCCTGTGAGCAGATAATTTCCAAAGTGCAAAATGAGCCGTACTCATTCCATTTTGTAAATAACTCGTGATACTTTATACAAGATGCAGCGCTCTAACGCATTCACTAAACAGCAATTTCATGTCTCACAGAATGTAATAGTTTTATTTAACAACACCTCACCTAGGCAAAAAATAATGGGGGGTAGAGTTACTGTATATGATCATATATTGCATAAGCCTACCACAACGTCAATGTACCCTATTCTAGGAAGGTCCTACTCTAACATGAAACAAAGCTGCAGAGAGCATGTGATGTCAGCAGCCAATCAGTGTCTTCCTTGCAGAGTAGCCTCCAACATTCCGCTGTGCAAGGAAGCAGTGAAGGGTTCTTTCAAATCTCTGATTATTCTTTGTGCCCTGCATGCCCAATATTAGCAAGAAATCTTATTTTTTTAATACAAATTTAACTGCTTAACAGATTGAAAAATGATCAACACAAAGTATACGTTGTTTCTAAAATGCTGCATTATGATGCAAAGGCGATTTCTAATGATAGGCCAGTTTGAAAAAAGGAAGTTTAAAATTTCCCACATTTTTAATGCTTTTTTTTCGTTACTATTATCAAGAATTGCGTTGAAGCATTAATATGTGTGTAGTGTCTTGTGGACTATAAAGCATTATTCAGTATTTTTTATAAATAATATAATGTTCTAAATCCTTTTATACAATCCGCATGACAGTATGTGTGCAGACAAATAATACAGAAGTATGACTGCTAAAGAAAAATGTTCTATATATTATATATGAATAGTCAAGACGTGTGCTGGAGTGATTTATTATAATTAGATTGAGAGAGATGTTGGGCTTTTTCTGAAGGAGAATTCATTATAAAATTCTTCTTTGGCCGGAAACACAAATCGATATCTCCTGTAGGCTGGAGTCTTCAGCATGCCATAAATCTGCTGAAAAAACTTCCCCTTGCTTTTCAATTAAAAATTCCTTAGATCCTAATCCTAACGACTGCTGTCATAAAATCCGTCTTGCCTGGTTATTGGTTTTAAATGTAACAAAAATCTGATTTAGCTAAAGGCCACATATTTTTGATGCATTTTTCTTGTTCTCTAACCTTTACTTATATGGCTCGGCTCCAGCCAGTTAATTCACAAAGATTTAACCCTGTTGCTCTGAGAAAAGGTAGGAGACCGGCTCCATTCCCCTGTTGGATCTTTGCAATGCTCAGTTTTGCAAATAACTCTGCTTAGTCTTTGAGAAAGTAAAATGTAACAAACTATATTTTATGGTGCCTCTTGCCATGTTAATTTAAAGGAGTTTTCTTATTGCTGTTTTTTATGACATTTTAGACTCAATATTTAATGTAATGATTTTCTTTTACCTCTTAAAGGGGAGCTGTAATTTCTCTGGATTTTTAATGTAACGTTTACTTATTCCTATATATAAACAAATGTGTTTTTTGATGTGCAAAAAAATTAATTAAGTGTGGTAAATAACACTCAAGGATGCTTGTTTATGTTTTGCAGTTAACAATACTTCATGCTGTGCAGAAAACAACTGGTGGCATTTCCTGGTCATTGCCATTGCTGCAGTACTTCTCTTTGTAGTCATTATTATGTGTTACAAAGCAATAAAAAGGTAAGATTCCTTTTTTTTTTTTAAATTTAAGATCCTTATTTCCATCACTTTCATTCCTTAGCCATTGTAATGAACCCATGAGTAAAAACGTAGGGTAAATATTCAAGGGTTTCTTCAGTACCATGACCACTTAGGTCCGTATGTGCAGTGTTTTATTGTGAAACGCTGCACATACCTAGTTTAACCCCTCTGCTGCCAAAGGGGAACTCAACCTCCTGCAGCGTCATTAGGGAGCCATTAGCAAACCCAAAATCAGGACTGTCTATGTCAATTCCGTGCATATTCCTAAGCACGTAATTGCATTTATTGATTGAGAGCGGTCAGGATTGACTTTGGGTTTCTGCAACTCTGCACAAGCTGAATGTCGTCACTGGCTACAGAGGAACCAAGGAGCCCAGCAGGGACCCAGGTAGGAGGGCAAATCGTTGTGAAATGGTTTTCCACATTACCAATATATGGAGCCAGAACTTTCCTGGCATTGTAGGCTGACATGGTTATGATGCTTAGTGTAACCCTTTAAATTTTATTGTAGAAGACAATGCCTGTCCAGTAGAATTTCTAACCATTAACCTCAAATCTACATAACAAAGTTAAATAGTTGAGTTCACAGGAAGAGTTTTAGAGAGGATTTATAAGGCTATGGGCTGTAGCCACAGTCTGGGTAACCTTACATGGTGCGAAAATCCATAAAGTTTTTGCTATTGATCTAAAAGGTCAAAATCAAATTCCCGCTTTTGCCACAAACTAGATTTCTTCTTGAATCAGCGAGTTATTACTCTGCGTATTCCATCTTCTTCTCTTAAAACATTTTCTTTAACATTTAAAGAAACTGATAAGACAGCCTATACAGGCAGATAAAGCCACAAATTGCTGTAATGAACCATTTCCTTGGCTGTAGGTGAATTATCCTTTTCTTTAATTCTCTTTTCTTTTTATTTGTATAGTCCTGTTATTGAACAGGTTACTAGAGAGCATGTAACTAATCATTGTTGGTCCAACAGTTACAAAGCGAATGTAGTTTTTAAATGAAAAGGTGACGAGCTAAACAGACATGGGCAGATCCATGCTGATTGTATTGGGTGAGGTGTATGCAAGTCCTTTGCTGCCATGTAAATTCATACCATTTCATACCTGTTGAACTCAATGGAAGGGGTAACCTCTTTTCCCTGCTCAAATGCTGGCTATATAGCCATTACCAGGTATGAATAAAGATATGATGCCTCCCAACACCTCCATTGCTACGGAATGTTATAGCTCTCCTGCCTACTTTAGCAATAAACTATGATGGATGGATAGATTTATCACAGATGAACTATTGTGGCTCCAAAATATTTTCCAGCATGGGGAATGGAGGTCAACCCATTGCAATCAGACTTCATAAATTAGATCCGTTTTACATATGGCATTTGGTGTCATTTGACTGATTTATCCACTAAACTGAAAGTTGTGTAGAGCTAAAAGCAAATTTGAAATTTATGAAGTCTGATTACAATGGGTTGACCTCCATTCCCCATGCTGGAACATATTTTGGAGCCACAATAGTTCATCTGTGATAAATCTATCCATCCATCATAGTTTATTGCTAAAGTAGGCAGGAGAGCTATAACATTCCGGCCCTACC
The DNA here is from genome assembly GCA_933207985.1 of Pelobates cultripes. Classification (NCBI taxonomy): domain Eukaryota; kingdom Metazoa; phylum Chordata; class Amphibia; order Anura; family Pelobatidae; genus Pelobates; species Pelobates cultripes. The sequence goes on along the minus strand of OW240924.1, from coordinate 32,992,108 downwards.
GTCTGTTAATACCACCTGCAGACCCATATTAATCTACAAAGAGATAAAAACAACCCATACAACAATACTAACAGGCTGTACGATCCTTACCCTACACTCCCAAAATGGATTTTCTAGACCTTTTGTAAACCATTACCAATAACGCAAGTAAAAGGGTTTCTGTAACAATTTTTCGCTTGACTTTTTAAAAAATTTTTTATTAAAAGGCCTTAATGGTCCCTTCTATGCATATTCATCCCCAGGGCTGGATTTACATAACAAAAGCTTGTTGTCACAGAATTCTCAGGCACCTCCAATCTCCCCACCACCAGACCACTTCCAAACTAATAAGTAAAACTTACCATTTTACATATGATAACTGTTTTATGTATACACATAGAATGAGAGTATAACATGTGCACATCGTAGCGGTTTGTGTAAATATCTGAGTGCATGCATTTCTCTGTAGCGTGTGTGTGAAGTGTGGGTAAAAGCATGTGTAGTAGTTTGTAGTAGTGTGGGTGCACAGTGTAGGTAGCCGAGCTGTGTGTGTGCCTGTCATTTCAGATTGCCAGAGTCTAGATGTCTCCCCTCTCCTTGCAGCAGATCGCTGTGTGAGTGCTTGTGCCATTAGACACGAGGCAGGGAGGTGTAGTTTAACAGACATGATACTAAACACTAAACCTTTCAGAGCAACAGCGGAGAGAGGAAAACTGTAACTCTGTTGCTGCACTTAAAGGAACGCAAAACTAATGTAGAAAGGTTTTGGGTGCGTGCTTAACCTTCCCAGCAGCTGTGTCGCCAGGGCCAAAGACTATTCATCTTGGGCAAGAATCAGTGTAATGTAGCTACTGAATTTGAGGCCTGGACTTAGTACATTTTAAAGCGGCACCGTCACCCCTTCCCTAACTTGCAAAATTATATATTCTATTTTATAAAGAAAGAATCGCTCAGGGCGGAGTCCAAGTGTCAATCCCAACAGCTGTCACCAGGCGGCTGCAGGGATTTGGCTGTATCTATGGAGGGTTTTGCGGTGTCCTCCATAGAACTCAATGCAGTACTCCTGCTTTTCCTTACCTGCCCCACCCCCCAGCGGCGATGTCACTATCAAGGAGCTTTATATAATTGATATATTATGATTATGCTCCATAAAATGGCCAGTTATCGGTAGTTCCTTCTGTCTAGTTCTAATGGTAGATCTGTGCTTATGAAGTCTCTCACGGACCTTCATTGTGAGTCTCTCCTACATAGTGAAGGCCACACGGGCACTTTAGGACATAGACAACAATGGCCAACTCACAGGTGAAAAAATGGCCAGTTATCGGTAGTTCCTTCTGTCTAGTTCTAATGGTAGATCTGTGCTTATGAAGTCTCTCACGGACCTTCATTGTGAGTCTCTCCTACATAGTGAAGGCCACACGGGCACTTTAGGACATAGACAACAATGGCCAACTCACAGGTGAAAAAACATTTATATTAAAAGAACGACCTGTTTGGGGATGAAAGAATTAGTCTTCTGTAATGATGGAATTACAAGAACTACAGTTATGGCATGGAAATGTGCCATAAACCGGTGTGAAAAGAAATCGTTGCGGTCCAAAGTGTTTTTATCGGCTTGAACTAACGTGTCCCTAATGTTCTGCGTTCTTTTATACGAAAATAAAGGAGTAGCTTGAAATTCCGGAATATCCGGAAAGGATCTTTTCAAGATCCCCCAATGTTTGCAAACAATGTATGCAAATTTGTTACTATGTAAATTAAATGTAGATACAAAAAGGTATCCAGGTCTGGTTATTAGAGGTTTTTTGTTTAGAAATCTCTCTCCATATCCAATACTTTTTCTTTTTCTGAATTAAGGAGTGCAGCTGGATAGCCACACCTAAAAACGTATACCCTATCTCATTGAGACGCTGTGATTGTGTTGTGGGGTCTGACACATTCCTGGCTACTCTAATGTAGATGACTGCAAGGTAGAGGGCGGATGGTCCATTGGGGATGGAAACTATTAAATTCCAATAGGCTATTTCTGTCTGTGGGCATGGTATATAAATCTGTCAAAAAAAACTATCTCCGTTACGAGTAATCTTAAGGTTCAGAAAGTTAATAGTAGTCACACTACATTCCATGGTAAACTGAATTTCTCCACAGATAGCGTTCATGTCCCCCCCAAAATTATCAAGTTCTTCCCTAGTGCCACACTATATGCCAAACACGTCATCAATGAATCTCCACCAGACATGCGGATTCGCAATGAACAAGTCATGTACATACACGTGTCTGGTTTCGAAACCATCCATGAACAAGTTGGCATATTATAGAGCCATATTAGAGCCCATGGTCGTGTCCCTAAGTTGTCTATAATAACTATCTCCAAACAATAAATAGTTCCTATGTAGCAACAAGTCCGAAATCAACATAGACTGTAGACTCCATGTCATGTTTTAGAGTTTATTCTATGTATGTGATTAATAAACAGGTGATGTGATTTATCAATTAGTTTAATTGGGGTTCGGGGTTATATAAGCACTTTGTAATTTTGTATCCTTAATGCATGATTAAGGCTCTGAGACGAAATGTCGCACTTTGGCTTTTTATGAGGCAGTGTACCAATAAATAAACATACCTTCTTGATCCTGGAGTGTATCCTATGTTCTTCAGCTTCTGAGTAACATAGACCATGACAGGGCAAAGGGTAGTGGTCAGTATGGCCTTATATATCCCCAAGTTGTATTCAATTGGCCTGCATCAATAATGACGCCAAGACATGCGCAACTTGAATCATTAGATCGGCAGATGGGTTTGGTGTCAAAATATGACGTGGGTCTCGGGGCATATATATAGAGGGAGAGAGAGAAAAGAAAATTGTTCTGCATTAGTATTGATATCAAGATGATGCTCTGCATCAGGAGGCATGGAGTAAACTTCATTGAAAATGATGAACACTGTCAATGTGTATGTGTGAGCATCCAGAAGACACTGGAGTCGTTACAGGGGCTCACTGATTATTTTAAAAAATCCTTCCATCTCACAGGGAATGAGGTTATAGACCTGCACAGTGCTATTGAAAGAACACTATAGTGCCCCTATGTATCCCTAATGCCATAGTATTACCCTACCTATTATGGTGTATGTCCGACCTTACCTTACTTCCTGTGGCACACTCATTTTCATCAGTCTTGATGATCTCAAACACTCCAATGATTTCCTATAGGGAAGCATTGTGAGGCAAGTGTTCATGCGCATCAAAGCACTGTGTTGTGACAATAAAATGCTGTCTATGAGAAACAGTTGATTTAATAACCAAGTCTGACTCTGTTATTGCAGCAGAAGTACCTGTAAAAATTGTCATTCCTCCAAAATGGCAATGCTTTTCATTGTAGGATATTAAAATGCACTACACCCAGACCACTTTGAGTCTCCCTTTAACATTGCCCTCACTGGGACTAGTTTGTTAATGCTATATGTGTTGGCATTTTTTTTATTATCAGACTCTACCATCTTACTCCATTTTACTCAAAAAGAGCAATTTGAATGGGAAAGTGAACTTGAAAGTCAGAGTAGCATTTCACAGCGCTACACCTATTTCCTTTTTTTTAGCATTTAACCTCTATACATTTCAATGGCAGATACAATTCAAATTGACTTGTCTAGCCTGACTATTTCCTTTTAAAAATAACAATTTGTAATTTTGCCTTCTCAAGCCATCTCTGCATATATTGCATGCATTCTTCAGTGCTTTTCAAAATAGAAAACCAGTGCACACAAGGGTGATCTTTATATGCGTGCAATGGAATTAAAAAAAAAAAAAACAGAAATTTGCATCTAAACAATGAATTACATGGGGAAAAAAATACACGCAGGTATTTAAAAAATATACTGACTATGAAAAGTGGTTATGCATTTCATCCTCTTTAAGGGACATTCCAGTAGTGTTACCACTGGCATCCTTTCAAAAGGCATATTTTTGCCAGGTACTTGAGTGTTAGTAGTATGAAAAAGCCATGACGCTTTATTTGGATGTAGAAATTCACGTCCAAGAACGTGACATTTTGATGGAGAGATGACGTATGCATGCTGTAGTCTGGTTTTATTCAAATGCCATTAAGAATAAGTTACCAACGGCTGGTGCCATTGTTTGATATAAAGCAAAAGAAAAAATAGTAAGTAGGAAAAACTAAATTAATTATTGTATACTTCTATTACACAGTTTCTGCCTATCTTTACTGAGACATGCCTCCTTCCTTCTTAGATGATGTATTTTCCTTGAAACATGTTTGGAGCTGACTCCTTTTAGTTTGTGGAGCCCATTTACCAAAGAATAATAAATAAGTCCTCTGTTTGACATATTACCACTGGTGGAAATTTGAGTTGCAGGACTTAACTGCTGGTAGATCAATTTTGATATTCCATCTCCCTTAACCTATTAGACAGTTTTCTGGAATGACATGAGTACCAGGAGAACGCGGCCTCTGTTAGTCTGTTAACATCGATGTCATTCTACACATTTAGTTTCACATTAGCCCCCAAAACACCCTCCATAGTGTCCTCCTGAAACCAGTGGGAAATATTACTTAAGTCTAAAATGTAATATTTTTAGAATTCCTCACTCTTTCAAAATGACGGAACTCCATTTGAACAAGGATTGCTTTCTTCCTGGTTAGAATTTCATGGTATGCTCCTTCAAGGCAAGGGATCAGTAAAATCTTATCCCAAAAAGAAGTCACAGTGCAGGATTTAGAACATCTACTCTCTTATCTCCATTTACCATGCTATGTACATGCATGTAGCTAATGTTGTGTGAAGAAAAGGAAGAGCAAAATCCTATCATAAAGGTTGAAATGCTTTTATGTTGATTGATTGCAAAAAACAAAAGGGCAGATGGTTTACAACTGAAACTTAAATAGAAGCAATAAATCTTCAGCCAAACACTGCATGCGGAAAAACAGGAGTGAGAGAATTATAGCAATCCTGGTTTCCTCATGAATATAAATGGCTGTTGTGTTAGGAAATAAAATCCTGGAGTTTAATGATATAAAGATAAGAAAAAGCAATCAATAAATATTGTACTGCTAATCAAAATTACAAATACTATAGCAGAAGTGTTAGTAATATTAATGGGAGGCTAATCCGTAACATTTATATGAAACTTCTTTTATACATCTAGACTAGTTTAGATGTATAACAATTCGCCAACACAGCACAGAAAATTTGCTCATATTCCATTTAAAATTTTGTTACAGTTCAATCAAAATATACCATTCCTAGTTTTAACATATTGCACCTTTTCATCTCCACGCCACCTCCATCACCAGTCCTTAGTATGTTTTACTGGGTGTGTGCAAAAACACAGCAATGTGCTACTGGAAGAGAGTAGAAATTGTCCTAATGATTTGGAAGAATAAAATGTTCACATGCTATACACACTGTCAAAAATGGCTTGAAACCCTATATTCTGCTACTTACTTGATAGCTATTTAGAGATGTTCACTTGTTTGATGGAATAGAGCAGGCATAGGCAATCTTCGGCATTCCAGAAGTTTTGGACTACACCTCCCATGATGCTTTGCCAGCATTATGGATGTGAGAGCATTATGGGGGATTTAGTCCACAACATCTGGAGTGCCAAAGGTTTCCCATCCCTGTAATAGAACATTGTGGTAAATCTCTTCCATATTTGGGCTTGTCTCTCTCAACACTTTCATCAGGACTGCAGATTAAAGGGCTAGGTGACAAGGAGGTCTACTTCAGAATTATGCCACTTACAGCAGTATAGCATTCTGTACAGAGCAGAAAGTTAACATTATTAATTATTATTTTATTATTTATATAGTGTCATCTGATTACATTTTTTTTATTTATTATTGCAATTTATAAAGCGCACACAGATTCCGCAGCGCTGTACAATTAGTTGAGAAACGTACAATATACACAAACAAATACAAGAGGTAAGAGAGGTACATAGCACTGTACAATGGGATGGACACGGACGGTCAGCAAATATACACAAATGAGTAATAAGTATTGTTTATTCAGTTGAGAGTCACAGTAGGAAGTAGACCTGTGCAATCAGTTTCAAACAAATTGCCTTTCATTCATGACGAGTTATCTGAATTTCAAAATTTCTATATGGCCAAATAAAGAAACAACCAAAACAAGCAAAGGAAGAGCTGAGTTGTTTGTTTTGTTATTTTGGAGTTAAGCAGGTCCCGCCAAAATAACAAAAAATTATGTTTAGGGTAGAGCCACTAAATCAAATAAAGAAAACGTGATATAAACCAGGGATCAGCCAGACCGAACGCTTAAAATATGCAACCAGATGCTCAAAAGCACCACTCATAATTCATATATTGAAGGAATATGGACCTAATTACAATGGTGAAATACTCTGTTTCAGTATAAGGGCTCAAAAATGAGTCTTATCACTGTACTGACTAATATATTTGCATAGCTCATATTGCACCCTTATGGTTCGTCCATATTGTTTTTCCGAAATGTTTGCATGACCAAAATTCAGACGAGCAGAAATGCAATGTCAAGCAAAATTCTGTCATTCGATTTTAAAAGAAATAAATAAAATTTCAGCCAAATTGATTCGGTTGAACCAAATTCTTCAGCCATGCACACGTCTAGTAAAAAGATGAAAAGTCCACAATATCTTCACCATCTCCTAGTGTGGTCATGGTTCTTCTGAATCTTCATGAATTGTAGTCCAACAGCAGCTGGAATGCCATGGGTAGACACCTCTGACCATTGGAGCTCATGAGAAAGGTCATTATCCTTGCTTGTTTTCTCTTAACACAGCAGTTTTGGCAGGGAAGTGTCATTACACTATGTTTTGGAAGGATATATTTGTGGTTGCCTAGAGACATAGTCACAGTCTTATTAATATTATCATTTATTTATAGAGCGTAGACATGTTGGGCAGAACTCTACTAAGGGAAACAGAAAAATATTAAACTTCAGGAACATATTTAACAACTTGTGGATTTTCTAGCCCTGACTCTCTAGATAATTAAGCTGGCAGGGCTCCTGATGGATAAATATTTGAGCCAAGATCAAACAAGTTGCGGTGCTCAACCTTTCAGAACCCCAGGGCTGAGCAGAACTACATGTAGCATAGAAAGTGTTAAACATTCCTTATTTCCATCCACAGAAGTGATTGCCCAGGGGGGTATCTGCACAGAATTGCTGTTTTTCTGTCCTTAATGAAGCTTAATTACTGTTGCTCTCCATAGGGAGCGTTTAAAGCTGCCTGATTATCAACCCTGTAAGCTAGGGGACTGTCATTTCCCAAGTAAAATAAACACTTCACAAACTTCTCTGGTTCAAACCCCTGTTGCTGATAGATTCCAGTGTTTTATAAGACTCCTCACCTAGGGTGTATGCAAATCTGTTCCAATTAGCTACTTAACCAAGGCAGTTAGCAATTGTTAGTCATTAAATCTTGGTCTGCATGTGAAACTAAAGTATGGTTCTACTTTTCTAAGTAAAAAAAAAAAAGGAAATTGAAGGCATACTCAGAACACGCATTTCTGAGAAGTAGTGCTGTCATAAAGACCAAAATTTATACAAAATGCAGATTAAGGAACATCATGCACACACAAAAAATAAAGCTTTACATTTTACAAGCCTACTAAAAATCACCCATTTTAGTAAACATATATTCTGTTCCAGCATATGGCCATATTATCTCAACCCCACCACTATGCCAGTAGTGGTGGGTCCTACAACATCTTTAACGTGGGAGATAAACATGCTAACTGCAATACCTATTGTTTAACGACTTCCAGAGAGTCTCCTCAAATTTATGCTTTACTGTGGTGCCTTCCAAAGGGGCATCTGTGGTGAAGGGGTGGGGTGGTAAACCCAAGAGGAATCTGGTTTGGATTCCAAATATACACAGAAAAAAATTATATTGAGGGCTCACCTAGAACATGCATTTCTCATAAGTGGTACTGCCTTTAGCTGAATTTATACAAAATATAGGCTAATAAACAGCGCCCACAAATTTTTTTTAAAAAAACAGTTTTCAATTTTACAAGGCTTAAAAAAATAAAATAAAAAAAACCCACATATCTTAGCAAACAAACAAGGGGATTTATTTCCAACATATGGTCACCCCATTGTACAGTGCTACAGCATTTTGCTGGCGCTACATAAATAATAAGATAATAATAATATGTATATGGTGGAACTGAATCACCATGTTTGTTTGCCAAGATAGGTGATTTTAAGTAGCCTTGTAAAATGTAAAGCTATTTTTTTTATGTGTGGGTGCTGTTTCTTAATCTATTTTTCTATCTAGAATCATAACAGGGCTCTAAAAAAGTGGAGAACAGGAGGTGGCCATAAGGTAGAATCTCAGCTGTTGCAGAACTACAACCACTAAAAATGGTTTGAGACTGGAAAAGCATCTGAGGAGTGTAGTTTTACAACAGTTAGACAGGTATCTCTTGGCCATCCCAGGTGACTGTCGGCTTTATTGGCACAGGTGTAGGCATAATATACTTTAACTTATATGCAGACACGACCTTGAATGAGACTCCTGGGGTTTCTTTCTTAAAAAGTATACCTCAGCTTTGTGGGGGTCTTTTTTTTTTGTTAAGAAAGTACTAAGCCAAGATAATTTAGGTATATAAAGTACGAAAAACAAAGATATAAAGTCTCCCCGATTCAACATTTACAAGAGTGAGGTCTGGTAGGTTAAAGAGAAATCAGAACAGGCCAGGGCGTCACCCATGCCCCCATATCCATTATAGAATCAGGGAGCAGTATAAGAAAATAAGAAAAAGATTAACAAAGAAAAAAAAAGGCTGTAATAAACCCTATAGATGTAATTTTTCCACCCTGTTCCCCATGAACAGAGGGTGTAGAATGAAGATAGGGGCAATTTGACAACCCATCAGTTTATCTTAGACCTTTAAGAACAGATTTTGTAACCCATTTTTTTAATCATTACCTATTTAGTGCGAGAGTTAAACTCTAGTAGGTGTCCATAAATTTTACATTACTGTGTGCTTGATTGTCTTGTAGTTACCTTTATCATAGACTTTTAGTGTATTGCAATGCTTTTAGCAGGACCACTGAGGTTTCTTCTCTAAACTGGGAATTGGTAAACTAAATTAGATGGAAAAACAAGTCAAACGTGTGAATATTTACAATTTGGGTATGTTGATGTATAATATGCCATTCCTTTGTCAATTCCGATATTTTTTCCTATTGAAAGTGCCTTGGTGTTGAGTCAATGCTGAAAAGATTAGGGTCATTAAATAGGGTCATACCACCTCTCATCATGTCCCTGCATCATACAGATTGAGTCAGAGTCAGAAAGTAGAATACTGGGACCACGTTTTGAAAGTGGAGAAATCACCACAGAAATTAATGAATTGGACTGGAATTGCTCTACTTTTCCATATTTGTCAGCTTCAGTATGCTGCCAGGATGGAAGAGTGAGAGGACAGGAGGATTACCGGTGTCATATTGGCATGCATTCTTCCAACAAGGGCAGAAATGCCCTGGACTTGTTTCTGACTTTGGCCACAGATAAGTTTTTGTAGTGTCTGCAGAAGTGGGACACCAGAAACGTAACACAGGGTGGAACAGGGAGCCCAAGGTTAGAACTATCTCATTGATTTCAGTACCAGTACTGTTGGCAGGCATGATATTCTTTTTAAAGTGTTGTTTGCCATAGATGTAATATAGAATGTCTGTCTGCCCTTATATATGTAACAAGCCATAACTTCACCTCCATCCTCCTTTCTCATTGTTATTACAATATTAAAAATTATGTATTTTATTTATTCCAATCTCTGTCTCTGTTTATCATCATGCACTCCAAAAGGAAACCGCTCCACAAAGAAGAAAATGGAACAACCAGGGCTGAATATGCAATGACCCTCGAAACTGCCTAAGATGCAGGACTTTAGCAGCGTGGTCACCAAATCCTTGATGTAAACCCTTCAAAACATAAGAGGCATTGAACTTTTGTTTTTTGGGGAAAAAAAAACAGAGAGAAAAAGGGCCTGTCTTTCCCCACAAATAAAGAGCAGTATACGCAGGGGACCTCACTTGGAAATTTGAGTACACACCGGTTTGATTCCCGAAGGAGGAGATCGCCTGAGTTAGGGCCTAAGACTTCCTGGTTATAAAGTACAGCCAGCTAGACTGGCAACCAGAGCTTGTAAGAAAGAGCATGCATCTGCTGAGAGAATAGCAGCTCCGATCACTGACTTGCCCGCCAAGCACATGGGAGGACCGTGTGCTTACTGGGTCTCATGTGGAGAAGGTGGATGAGATCGTTTGCAGAGACCCATGATCTGCAAACCTCCTGTGTACTAGGGAATAACAAATTTCCTGCATGTGCAGTGTTTCCATACCCAAGACAGACACTTTGTATTATTATAATTCTGATTATTATTAATGATGAGGGTGGGTACTGTGTTATAAAATTGGAGGAACCCCACAAACAATGCATGCACTCAATATATGAATTTACCCAGGATATACAGCTGAGGTATCATTTCTATGCAATACCCAATGGCTGAAGACTTTTGGAAGCAAACAGACAAAAAGAGATGGGTTTAAAGAACATGGTAGTGCGCTTAACCCATTCATTGCCGGAACTGACATGTTTGCATCGCCTGCCAGTGTATTGTTGGCTTTTCTCGGCAGTTAATGGTTTAACCCTGTGAAAGCCATAGGGTAGTGCAAGGCGGCGCTTTGCAAACCCCTGTGGCACATAAATTCAGAAGAGGTTTTAAGGTGCTCTAAGAACAAAACTCTTTTTATACGGACTATTTTATTTATCAGCATAATAAGAAAAATAAAAAATTTAAATGGAAATGCTATACTCCCTATACATGTATGTTACAATCACTCATACAGTGAGCTTGTAGGTTTTCATTTAGTGCAATATACCAGTCTCTTATCTCCAAAATTGCACATTTTACTTCTGTGCTCTGTCTATCATTCAGGATATGGGTCGAAATCTCTTCACCATTGTCAGATTATATCGCACTTGTTTACTGTAATTTTATTATCATTATTCAAGTGTTATCTTATTGGTTATACACTATATGAAAACAGTGGGTAATTACTGTTACTAGTATATACGTGAAATCGAACCTATTTGTGGTTACAGCTGTAAATTAACCTTCTTTACAAAGTTACTAACAAAACTAGGTTCAGATAATTAAATACTTCTCCTGACCAAGTGCCCACTGAAAGTCTACTTTAACATAAACAGGACTTTACGGTGCTTTAATATTCAATGTAAACATAAGTGGTACTGGTACCAGATTGTGATGTTGGCAAACATCATGTGGTCTCTTATTAATATTTGAGACTCAATCCAAGGAGATCAAGTCTGACCCAGAGCATTATGGCTACATAACATGCCATTCAGTATTGACTTCATAGATATGCAGCAATATTTACAATATTATTTTATTTGGCGGCAATTTTTTTTTTTTAAGATTAATGACTGTTGAAACGTTGCATAAAAACGGGTAATTTGACAGGTTACAATTAAAAGTCACAATTTAGAAAAAGTTGAACTTCAAATGTTATTATTCAAATGGATTTACAACTTTTTGCTTTGTTAGAGGAGCTTGTAAACAAAGAGTAAAATGCATGATCTATATATTTCTATATTACATTACACTAGAATGATTACATCATTGGATGAGAATAATTTAATCCCTTAATGGCCAGTGACATTTAATGCTGTCATCACAGTTTAAACCTTATGTCGGTATAGAACGTCCTGTTTATTTAACCTTAGCAGCTGTGTACAGACCTGCCACCTTCAATGAGGAAGGGCATTCTATATCATAAAGGGTCCTATGTTATGGTTCTTAGGTGGTTAAGGATTAGTAGAATTAATGACACAATAGGGTCAAAGAAAACCATTGGACTGCTTAGTAATTTCTGTTTTTTTTGTCCCCCTTTTCTCTCTAAAAGGGTGTATTTATGAAATATGATATAATATATCTGTCATTTATACACAAAGAAAATACTATTTCAGGGCAAATCAATCAATGTGAAATGAAATCATCTCTGTTAATATTGATGCAGTAACCGTAGAGTCTTCAGCCTATTTCAGGAAGTCTTTGTTGGCTCTGCAGTACTGAATGAGTTAATATCCATGTCCTGTTGAATCATTATTGTAACAGTTTACAAACAGGATCAGCAGCTGTACATATCCTTTAGAGCACTTGTATATTCATATTATGTTGTGCTAAATGCCTGCCTTCACAATTATATTCCTAAAATTACTACTTTTTTTGTGAAAATATGAACGTATAATAAATTTAATAATACAATATATAATATTGGAAAAAACCTTTGTAGCATTTTTTTATTTCTCAGCATTTTTTTCTTATTTTGAACTCAATACTCACTAAATGGTTTCTATGAAATTCACTTTGGCCACAAATAGGCAGATATGTATAGGATTCTTTGATTTGGGGAAATGCATTTGAAGAAGTTTAATTTTTATTGACAAGCAGAATTTTAGAGGACTAACTTTTAGAAGAAAGAAGATGTAATGAAGAAAATATGTTTAAAAGGGTGTTAAGAAAGGAATATGGTAGGTCATTTTTAACACGGTCTGGCTCTTTTTAGGACAGATGTCACCGGGTCGTAACCCAACTTACAGGGACTGCGAATTCCACAAACATAGGTGCAAAATAGACATATTACCGGGCCTTAGAATGGCTGGACTTAACATTAATAAAGATACAGACAAAGTCAGTAATAGCTATGGTCAGGATTATAGAAATACAGAATATGAATAAACAGGTAATGTCAAAATTCCAGAAATACACAAAGTCAAATACAAGCCATGGTCAATATGAAAGTATGAAGACATATAAGCACTAAAACGTTTGTTAAGGCAGAAACCATGATAGGGCACTAAATAAGCATTATATAGGATTACATATGTTCTCATTGGTCCACACCATGTCTGCGACTCCAAAGTGATTGATAATGAGGTCGTCTGGATGACTTGGTCACTTTAAGTGGGGCCGTGACGTCACTACATTTGAACGAATAAAAGACGCACCATTCAAGCGAGCAGCGTCTTGAACTATGCAGGGAAGCAACTTATGTGTGTATATTGACCCTCGTGAACCAGGAGGAGGAGTTGTTCGCCGTGCTGAATGGTAGGTATAAAGGTTATTCCCTATTCAGGCCAGGTGTCGCGCGACAAAGGGAGCAGCGCGGGCACGTGGCTTAGAAACGTTTGCTACAATAGGTTTGCCAATGTAGCAACTCAAATCCTATGCTCAATGCATCAAATAATAGGTTTGTGTGGTCAGTAAGCACACTTTAGACAGGATTTAAACAAGACCCTTGCACACAAAACATGCTCCTGTACGCCCGAGATTCAACTGTGTCTCTTCAAATCCTAGCCCTACTATTCTGCCAGTGTTGACAATTAACTTAATTTCTAATTCTCAAGTTATTCAACTGTAGTTCTTGCAATTTTCAAATATCACATACAATTACACACTAACAAGATTAATGAATTTTAAAATAATTTTTTTCAAATATAAATAAGCAAACTGGGGCGTGTGAAGGGTTTTTTATTAGGGTTGAAAAGAAAATACAATTATTTACTAAAGAAAAATACAGCCAGAGACACCCACCTTGCCTACCTGATTTATGCGGCTGCAGATATTTGTGTCCTCAACTTTATTATATGTAAATTAGTTCTAGTTTGAGTTATTTACATTATCATACCACCGTTTACCAGGCTCAGTAGGCTTACAAAGAAACCCTAGTTCAGCTTAACCCGGTCCCCCTACCTAGAGCACGCAAAAGCACCTCTTTTAAAGGACCACTATAGGCACCCAGACCACTTCAGCTTAATGAAGTGGTCTGGGTGCCAGGTCCAGCTAGGGTTAGCCCTTTTTTTTATAAACATAGCAGTTTCAGAGAAACTGCTATGTTTATAAATAGGTTAATCCAGCCTCTAAAGCCTCTAGTGGCTGTCTCATTGACAGCCGCTAGAGGCGTTTGCATGCTTCTCACTGTGAAAATCACAGTGAGAAGACACAAGCGTCCATAGGAAAGCATTATGAATGCTTTCCTATGAGACTGGCTGAATGAGCGTGCAGCTCCTGCCGGGCATTCAGCCGAAGAGGAGGAGGAGAGCTTCCCGCCCGGCGCTGGAGAAAGAGGTAAGTTTAACCCCTTCCTCCACCTAGAGCCCGGCGGGAGGGGGACCCTGAGTATGTTTTCCTGGCACTATAGTGGTCCTTTAATTACCACAGCAAGCCAACGCACGCTCAGCCCACAACAATGACCTTCCACGTAGGCACATATTCCTCCCAGCACCATCACAAAGCCATTGAAGGCTTAATAGCTTATATAATACCACAAAAGCGCCTTACTTGAGCCGATGTTTAATGGCGAAGTCCTAATAAGCCACAAGGCGCATAATGCCCAACACCCGCATCCCCCCACATACACATTTCTCAAGACATGTTGTCGGAGAGCCTGGATACCTTAGCTAACAAAAAATACAAAATAGAGTTTGTTCAGTTATGTGAAGTATGTCAAGCTACTGTAACATACACTGCTCAAAAAAATAAAGGGAACACTTAAACAACACAATGTAACTCCAAGTCAATCACACTTCTGTGAAATCAAATTCTCCACTTAGGAAGCAACACTGAGTGACAATCAATTTCACATGCTGTTGTGCAAATGGGATAGACAACAGGTGGAAATTATAGGCAATTAGCAAGACACCCCCAATACAGGAGTGGTTCTGCAGGTGGTGACCACAGACCACTTCTCAGTTCCTATGCTTCCTGGCTGATGTTTTGGTCACTTTTGAATGCTGGCGGTGCTTCCACTCTAGTGGTAGCAAAAGACTGAGTCTACATCCCACACAAGTGGCTCAGGTAGTGCAGCTCATCCACGATGGCACATCAATGTGAGCTGTGGCAAGAAGGTTTGCTGTGTCTGTCAGCGTAGTGTCCAGAGCATGGAGGCGCTACCAGAAGACAGGCCAGTACATCAGGAGACGTGGAGGAGGGCAACAACCCAGCAGCAGGACCGCTACCTCCGCCTTTGTGCAAGGAGGAACAGGAGGAGCACTGCCAGAGCCCTGCAAAATGACCTCCAGCAGGCCACAAATGTGCATGTGTCTGCTCAAACGGTCAGAAACAGACTCCATGAGGGCCCAACGTCCACAGGTGCAACACCGTGCAGGACGTTTGGCATTTGCCAGAGAACACCAAGATTGGGAAAATTCGCCACTGGCGCCCTGTGCTCTTCACAGATGAAAGCAGGTTCACACTGAGCACATGTGACAGACGTGACAGAGTCTGGAGACACCGTGGAGAATGTTCTGCTGCCTGCAACATCCTCCAGCATGACCGGTTTGGCAGTGGGTCAGTAACGGTGTGGGGTGGCATTTCTTTGGGGGGCCGCACAGCCCTCCATGTGCTCGCCAGAAGAAGCCTGACTGCCAATAGGTACCGAGATGAGATCCTCAGACCCCTTGTGAGACCATATGCTGGTGCGGTTGGCCCTGAGTAATGCAAGACAATGCTAGACCTCATGTGGGTGGAGTGTGTCAGCAGTTCCTGCAAGACAAAGGCATTGATGCTATGGACTGGCCCGCCCGTTCCCCAGACCTGAATCCAATTGAGCACATCTGGGACATCATGTCTCGCTCCATCCACCAACGTCACGTTGCACCACAGACTGCCCAGGAGCTGGAAGATGCTTTAGTCCAGGTCTGGGAGGAGATCCCTCAAAAGAACATCGCCACCACATCAGGAGCATGCACAGGCATTGTTGGGAGGTCATACAGGCACGTGGAGGCCACACACACTACTGAGCCTCATTTTGACTTGTTTTAAGGACATTACATCAAAGTTGGATCAGCCTGTAGTGTGTTTTTCCACTTTAATTTTGTGAAAATCTAGACCCCCATGGGTTGAAAAATTTGATTTCCATTTTTTACATTTTGTGTGATTTTGCTGTCAGTGTCACGAACACACACTACTCCAAGAGTGCGCGTGATGTAGTTGTGGTTGTGAAAGGGTTAAAGTTCACTATTTGTCTGCACTAGACCGGAAATAATGACAAAATCCCCCTTTAACACCACCCACACTTAAACATAATAATATAACTATTACTATTTTAACGCTGCCACCACCAAGACAATTTATAAATGGGGTGCCTTGGTCCCCCAGGTAAATCAGTAATAAAACCCACCAAATATTACTTAGCACAATATTTAAGGAATTATAAAAATACTAACTTGTCTCTTCAGGTAACGTGATTCTTAACCAGACAAAGGCAGAACTTAATAAATGAATGTTTATTATGAGCAAAAATGAATCACAGTGCATATAAAAATATATGATAAACAAATTATTTACACCAACAACAGGTAAAAACAAAAAGGATAAAAAACAGAACTCACTTAGGTTTTCAAAGTACAACTTCTGTCCAGGGAGTCTCTGGCAAGGAAAGATGGTGACTCACTCAAAATTAGATCTTGGCCCCAAGCAAGTACACAAACACCCTTCAGAATCACAGGAGATATACCCTATGAATTGCCACGCCTCATCCAGGGGTGGAGCAATAGGGATACTAAGTGACCACCTCCTTTGTTCCAGAAACCAACAAGCCACATACAGACTTTTGGTTTTATCTCCTCTACTGTACTTGCCACAGAAATAATAATTGCCTCTATGAATTTGTTATTGTTTTCCCATTCCAAAGACATGTTGCACGCCCCGCCCATGATCCAATAGGATGGACATCACAAGTCCTGCCACACGGTTTAAGTTGTGCAACTCATGTTTGGGCTTAATTAAAAGATTGGGCTTGTCCCATTCCAAATATAATAAAAATGAGGCTTGATTATTAACCTGTGGGTAAGTATGAATGTTTCACTTGGATAAGATACTGGAATGCAAGGATCTTCATGAAACGAATCCCATTACCATTTCAAATGATTGAACTATCCTTTACAAGGTACATGCCAAATGGATGAAGAGACATTCAGACTTTTCCAAGTGTAGAACCTCACACCTTGCAGATACTTGATTACTTCACATCCATATATTAAAATCATTTTCACATTGCTATTCCATTCACACTACCCCTTCTGTCATCTGACCTCTGTGGGGGTCCCAGCTTCAAAAGATGTAACCCCTGTTGACCTCAGCAATAGCATCTCTGTAATTTGTGCTATTTACTACACAAATTACATTAAAAGATGATATTCCATAGTGTAAATTAATTAAATTATACACCCTTGCCGTGACAGTCAGCACATTCAACTATGTAAAGAACAAAGTATTTCAGAAGAATATTTAATTCATTCAGATCTAGGATGTGTTATTTTTGTGTTCCCTTTATTTTTTGAGCAGTGTATAAATTCATATGCACTTTGCGTACTATGTTGTTATTCATGTAATGACTCTCAAAAATAAAGAATGTAAAAAGAAAAATACAGTCTCTATTAAAGGAGAAACCGATATTGTAATTAGAGACCTATATGGGAATAATCCAACAAGTTTTAAAGAAAAGAGAAAAAAAAACAGGTATAGATAAAAGTCCTTAGCTTCATTTAAAATAAAAATAAATGTGCGTAAACTTTATTGAAAGATTTATTGACCAGAAATTTCAAAAGCAAATCCAAGTGTACTGTTTTGGGACTATTGAACTCAAAACACATTTAAAAAAAAATAGTTTTCTTATCTAAGTAAATAATCTATGTTTTTTTCCTATAGCGAAAACAAAATAAACTACAATGAACAATAAGAATACAACAAAAATGATTATAAAAACAGAATAAACCCAATTAAATTTGCATTTCTTATTGAGAACAGCTGGACTGCAATTCTGTAAATGGGTTATTTAACAACAACAACAACAACAGCAGCGAACCAGGATTGCAGAGATCTGAATTTCAAATTTTAGAACAAAACTGAAACCCTATAAAAATAGTTGAGTGGGGGGAAATGTTCTATTTCAGCTTTTTACCCTAAAATTCATATTTCTCTTGCCAATTCTCCACAATTCACATTTTGGCAAAATACCCCACAAAGGAGATTTGCTGGCATCCAAAAGGGTGAACTTCTCTTCATATCACTGTGATCCTTAATCGTATACATTGAATAAAATCTAATTTATTTAAAAGAGATATCAATAATTGGTTGAATTGATGCAACAGAGTTTTGCCTAGTGGTCTCCCACAGTACACCACTGACCCAGGAACACTGAAGATACGAAAATCACAGGTAACGGTGACGGTGGCAAAGGCCAAGAAAAATTAAGTGGACAATGATTATCATTGTCTTGTTGATATCAGTGTCACTCCTGAGAAAAGATGCTGAGATCTTATCAAGTTCAAATGAAAAAAATATACATACATATATATATAGATAGATAGATAAATAGATAGATATACACACACACACACACTGTGATTATACGGCACTGGCATCTCTTATCAAAGGTGTAACAGTTTAGGCAACACTATCATCCGTGGGTTTCTTTTTACATTACCTGTACCACTAAATGCGAGGACTCATGTTTGGTGGCATATACAGGATATAGTGAGCTGATATTTGGTTACTATATGAACTTCTATCCATCCAGTCCTCTGGCAATACTCTTATTGATAATTACCCTTTAGAGAACAATGAATAGCCATATCTTGTGAGACCTCAAGGAAGAGACAATCCAGCTTCTTTCTTGGCAACTCAAAAGAACTCAGACTCTGTTTGTTGTATAAAGATCCAGCTTACAAAGATCTCAGCTTATAGTAAAATAAAAAAATTGCACAAAGATTTTCACCAATGGGAATATAGAACAGGGCAAATAGAACACACAGGAAAAGAACTGGCTACAAAGTGATTCCTTACATTCCACCCCATACATTTTTTTTCTTTTCTTAAGTTTAAAGGGCAATCCAGACGTGGACCCCTTGCTCACGGTGCATAGAGGGATATTGGCTATACCTCACTGATGATACCTTACAACGATAAGTCTGGGGTTGCCGTATCTCTCGTGCAGAGGGAACTTGCTGGCATTTTGGATCTGTACTACCTGTATGAGTGGGAGCAGTCTGATATGCTTCAGATATGTTCTCTCTGTAATGGCACAAGTTCAGCTAAAACCAGCTTGAGATTTGAGCAGGGACCCACGGAAGAGCTGGCTAATTGAGCTGATGTCTGTTCTCACCTCTCTTGCTACTTATTCCCCTACATACAAGTACACCTTGACAACAAAAGGTTATATTGATTGGACCCCACTGTCCCTTCAGAGCAATCTCTGGTTACATCATTTGCTGTATTAGATAATATGTAGACTTGCTGGCTCCCACAGCAGGTGGTCACTCACAGTACAGTATTTAACTTGATTAAAGGACCACTCCACACCTCAAAAGCACTTCAGCTTTTTTTACCCTCTGTTGACTCACGGCTGCCTATACAGACACACACACACACACTGCTCTGTGTATAATACAGGTACACATAATACAGATATGACTAGAAACAAACCAAGAGTCGCAAAAATGCCACTACAAAATTGTGGCTTACGCAAACCAAATCAGGGGGATCACAAACACATTTTTGAACTGAATGGGCTCTTAACTCAGCAGACATTATATTGTAGTGTGTACGTTTGAAAATGCATTATATAGTTATATTATGTGGTTTATACATTTGGTAATATATTATAAAGCAATATTTATGCGGTGTGTACTTCAGAATAATTAAATAAACTGTGCTTTTCTGTCTATTTTCTTGGCTCAATGACAACAATGTATATACGTATATTTACATATATCCTCAGCTGTTGATAATTATATATGGTTATCAGGAATCTATAGTAATTGTACAACTTGAAGTGATAAATATATACACTTTGCTAAAATCTCTGATAGTAAGCGGTGTGTGTGCATATATATGTGTTACTATGATCACAATGCAGCTAGATAATGATATTTACTGCATAATGTAATATTAATTACAGTATTACAATGATTAGGGGGTACAATGTTTAAGCTATAAGAACACATATTTGCTGCATTAAAGAGTTATATTTAGAGCAATTATTTCACTATGACTGTGTGTTGTTTTCTCTTACTATGTTAAATTTGTTATATAGTTTCCAGGCTCATATACAGTGTATGTGTCTCTCTCCTCATATAGTGTTATTATTTTGTATCCGTGTCTAGGCAGCAACCAAAAACATACCGTATGTAAACCAAAAAATAAAGCTTTTGACCAATATTTATTCCTCCAGTGTACGAAACAAGAACTTCCTGACAGATGAGCAGAGGATGTTATCATGTTGAGGTTTATGTATCTTAATAAAGTTGTGGACAACATTATGGGCAAAGTTTCATCAAAAGGACAATGAATCCTTGGTGGATAGGGAATAATTTATATTAAATTAATATTGGCCAGTCTACATCACACAATGATCAATGATGAACTGGTTCTATTTTTCACAATTCTCTATTACCCTTTGATCCACTCCCATCTCCTCTGTCAGCCCTCATTTTACCTGCTATTGGGGTTATCGCTGTAATTGAACTGTACTCTTTGATTGGCTGTCTCATATTAACTTGTGATTAATGCAGCTAATTATAGTTCTATGCAGAGTGTTTATAATATGTAAAACGGGAATATTCTAATGACACGAGATGAGATATAACTGATATAACTACGTGCTGGATCATACAGTAATCCTGATATTACGACATGGCCATAGATCCTGTAGAACTGTGTCAGCACATAGCTGCTTGCGAGAGGAAATTAGAGGAGAATGATCACCGCATGGATCAATTCACTCAGGCTTTCAGTACGCTTCTCGCTAGAACATCTGCAGCGTCTCCTCCTATAGCACCTCAAACCTGTGTACCTCCACCCACTGTTAATAGGACACCCAGCATCTCCTTTTGGCCATCCCTACATTTTGATGGCAATATCCAGGAATGCAGGGGATTTCTTAATCAGGTGGAGTACCATTTTGAGGCCTCACCAGGGTTGTTCCCCACGGACAGAGCAAAAATTGGTTATCTAATGAATCAATTAAAGGGCAAGGCCCTTGCCTGGGCTAATCCGTTATGGGAGAGTAATCAGAGCATTGTTCACAATTACCAGGAATTCCTTGCTGAATTCAAGCTCACGTTTGAGCCATTGGGTAGAGAGGATGACGCCTCCACTGCCCTAATGCACATCAGACAAGGTAACCGGTCTATCTCGGATTATGCTATTGAATTCCGTACCTTAGCTTCCGAGGTAGACTGGACTAACAATGGGTTAATCTCAGCATTCAAAAAGGGTCTCTCTGAGACTATACAAGATGAGATAGCCGCTAAAGAATTACCAAAGAGTCTTAACGAATTTATTACATTTGTCATGCATATTGATAATTGGTTAGAGATAATAGGTTAGATAATAGGTTAAATTCTTAACGAATTTATTACATTTGTCATGCATATTGCTAATAGGTTAAGACTCAGAGAAGTCACCAAAAGCAAGACCAGATGTATGGCTATGTCCCTAGCACCCAGATTCTCTAAACTTCTTTTGTCTAACCTCCCTGTACAGTCCGAACCCGAACCTATGCAGTTGGGGGTCACTAGACTGTCGGAGGCCGAAAGACAGTATAGGAGAAAGGAGGGGTTATGCCTATATTGCGGTAAAAAGGGACATATGATAACTGATTGCCCAGTGCGTCCGGAAAACTTCCGCACCTAAGAACCTTAAGGGGACAGGTGTGATGGAGTTGTCCTCTAACAAAAATAAAAGTAGATTCCTCCTTGAAGTATCTATTTCCCTTGATAACAAGACGTTTTCTTGCAGTGCCCTAATGGACTCAGGTGCTGCTGGAAATTTTATTGATGTCCAGTTTATTAGGGGTAATGAGATACCAGTCAGGGAGAGACCTACACCGCTAGCTGTAGAGGCTATTGATGGCAGACCACTCACACAACTGCTTATAACCCACGAAACTGTCCCTATTATGGTCTCTATTTGGGCCTCCCATAGGGAGGAGATGACGCTTCAGATTATTACTTCTCCATCATGTCCTATCATATTAGGGTTTCCGTGGCTGAGTAAGCACAATCCATGTATTGACTGGGCTAATGGGGAAATATTGGAATGGGGTAAGAAGTGTATGGGGAGATGTATAAAACCAGTAAAAAAGAGATTGGGTATTATTGACCTTCCCACTACCACTCCCCAAACTCCTGGAGTTCCCATACAATACCGAGAACTTCAGGAGGTGTTTAACAAGGCTCAATCTGATGTATTGCCTCCCCACAGAGCATATGACTGTGCCATTAACCTGTTTCCAGGCGCTATGCCTCCTAAGGGGGCAGTTTATGCTTTATCTCCCCAGGAGAGTAAAATAATGGAGGAATACATCAAAGAATCTTTGAGCAAAGGGAACATAAGAAAGTCATCCTCACCAGCTGGTGCAGGATTATTTTTTTGTTTCGAAAAAGGGTGGTGAGTTACACCCTTGCATAGACTACAGGGCACTTAAAATCACTGTAAAAAATGCATACCCTATCCCACTCATTTCCGAATTGTTCGATAGACTACAGAGGGCTAAAGTATTTACTTAGCTCGACCTTAAAGAAGAACGAGCTAGATACCCCTAGGGGAACCAACTGAGTGTGTATCTAGGGCGACCAAGACAGGGGATAACCCTTATGTATATAAATAAAGAAAAAAACAGACCTGGTAGGTCAGAAAAAGTAGGGCGCCCCCTAGTAGATTAACATATATATATATATATATATATATATATATATATATATATATATATATATATATATACACACATAAAACATAACCTTTAATAGTTACTGTATTAAAATGCTCATATTGATGATGAGAAAATGAGGATAACAAAAATAATTAAAATAGGTATAGATAGGTGAGATCGTTATTCCTGAGTGGGATATATAACCTAAAAGTATCACTTAAGAAGAACTAATATAATCTTGTAGGGAAAAAGGATCCCACTACAGTGCTCATACCGTTACTACAAAATAATGGTAACTTGTAATAATGCTACCATCTAGGATAATGATAAGTGGCTACTGACCCTCCCAGCAAACCCCCCCCTAGCAGTTGCTTAGAAAATCTTGTGGGGTAGAAAGTAGCAAGATAATGCTACATATCAGGGAGAGAAATAACATACACTCACAAAAAACATGAAGATCTGCTATTAAGTTACTAGATTTCGCAGCTAGTTCAGAGTCAGAGGTAAAATGAAACAATGTAAATTGTGCCTCTGCGGCTGTCAATGACGAAACCTCACTTAGCTGGGATGTGGACACAAGGTGGGGAGATCAGAATAAAGTCTCCCCCCAAAAAATGAAGGTAGCAGGTAGCTAGGTTGGATAGTTGTTCGTGCTCAAGCCGTTGCAGTTTTTGCTAATTAGTTAGCTAGACGTTATTGCTTTGACGACCTGATAGAGCTTTGTTCTGCTGGGGGTTGTGGATCATTAGGGGTATTTTTAATTTGTTTGGGGGAGACTTTATTTTGATCTCACCAGCTCGTGTCCACATCCCAGCTAAGTGAGGTTTCGTCATTGACAGCCGCAGAGGCACAATTTACATTGTATCATTTTACCTCTGACTCTGAACTAGCTGAGAAATCTAGTAACTTAATAGCAGATCTTCATGTTTTTTGTGAGTGTATGTTATTTCTCTCCCTGATATGTCACATTATCTTGCTACTTTCTACCCCACAAGATTTTCTAAGCAACTGCTGGGGGGGTTTTGCTGGGAGGGTCAGTAGCCACTTATCATTATCCTAGATGGTAGCATTATTACAAGTTACCATTATTTTGTAGTAACGGCATGAGCACTGTGGTGGGATCCTTTTTCCCTTCAAGATTATATTACTTCTTCTTAAGTGATACTTTTAGGTTATATATCCCACTCAGGAATAACGATCTCACCTATCTATACCTATTTTAATTATTTCTGTTATCCTCATTTTCTCATCACCAATATGAGCATTTTAATACAGTAACTATTAAAGGTTATGTTTTATGTTTATATCTATATATGGTAATCTACTAGGGGGCGTCCTACTTTTTCTGACCCACCAGGTCTGTTTTTTCTTTATTTAAGCTCGGCCTTAGGAGCGCTTACAATTTGGTTAGAATTAAAGAGAATCATGAGTGGAAGACGGCATTTAATACCCGTAGTGGACACTATGAGTATCTGGTAATGCCATTTGGGTTATGCAACGCCCTGGAAGTATTCCAAGACTTTATAAATTATGTACTCAGGGAATTCATTTACTTATTTATCTTGGTTTATTTGGATGATATTTTGGTGTATTCCCCTTATCTTCAAACTCACCACTCCCATGTGAAACAGGTTCTGTAGACGTTGTTGAAAAATAAACTTTATTGTTAATTAGAAAAGTGCATTTTTGACCAGCCTGAAGTCAACTTTTTGGGTTACAACATCTCTGCATCTGGGTTTCAAATGGATCCTAAAAACCTAGAGGCTGTACTACACTGGCCATTACCCTCTGGTTTAAAAGCCATTCAAAGGTTTATTGGTTTTACCAACTATTACAGAAGATTCATCAAGGGATTTTCTTCTGTAATAGCCCCATCACTAATATGACTCGCAAAGGGGTTAGTAGCATGGTAAGGTCCAAAGAGGCTGTGAATGCTTTTGAGACTCTTAAACAAAGATTTGCCTCTGCGGACATACTAAAACATCCCGACACCCGTAAACCTTTTATATTGGAGGTTGATGCATCCGAGACAGGGGTAGGGGCTGTTCTCTCTCAGAGAGAAAGCCAGGGAACACCATTGCATCCTTGTGGCTACTTCTCCAGAAAGCTGTCTCCTGCTGAGCGCAACTACGATATTGGCAATAGAGAACTGTTGGCCATTATTCTTGCCCTCAAGGAATGGCAACATCTTTTGGAGGGTTCCAAGGACCCCCTGTTGATCATAACCGACCACAAAAACCTGGCGTATATAGAGGATGCCAAACGTTTGTCTTCCAGACAGGCTAGATGGTCACCGTTCCTTTCACGTTTTAACTTCCTCATTACTTATAGACCTGGTTCTAAAAATACCAAGGCTGATGCCTTGTCCAGGCAATTTGATAATGATTCAGCTCCGGAACAGGAGACATCTCCTATTATTCCGCCAGCGTGTATTATTGCTACTACTGTCCTCTCACTGTCTTCTCCACTGCTTGGCACGATACTGCCTCAGGCGCCCAGTGGTAAACCGTGTGATAAACTGTTCGTTCCCCTATGTGAAAGGGTTAATATCATGAAAGTGTTCCATGACAATGTAACTGCTGGACACCCGGCATCAATAAGTCCATTGCCGCGATCACTAAATCATTTTAGTGGGATTCACTCAGGAAAGATGTAAAAGAGTATGTGCAGGCATGTTCCGTGTATGCAGTTTCTAAGGTGTCTCATGCACTTCCATGTGGCCTGTTGCAGCCTCTTCCTGTTCCTGAGATTCCATGGTCCCACTTGTCCATGGACTTTATTGTTGAGCTTCCTAGCTCTGCTGGGTTCACTACTATTCTCATGGTTGTAGACCCATTTTCTAAGATGGCTCACTTCATTCCTCTCAAGAAGTTGCCATCTTCGCAAGAATTGTTCCTAATTTTTATATGTATAATTGTCCGTTTGCATGGCATCCCTCACAATATTGTGTCTGATAGGGGCTCTCAGTTTGTGTCCAGGTTCTGGAGAGCGTTTAGTAAACAATTGGGGATTGATCTCTCCTTCTCCTCCTCCTACCATCCACAGACCAATGGTACAGCTGAGAGGGCTAACCAGTCATTAGAAGTTTATTTGCATTGTTTTGTTAATAGCACACAGGACAATTGGTCCGAACTACTCCCGTGGGCCGAGTTCACTAGAAACAATGCTGTTCATGACTCCTCTGGGCACAGTCCATTTTTTGTCAATAATGGTAGGCATCCTACGGTTCTTCCTGCGTTTTTTTCTGATACTGCCATTCCTGCACTGGATGAGCGTCATGCCTCCATTCGGGATACCTGGGTTAAGGTTCAAACTGCTCTGGGGGCTGCTGCTGAACGCTTCAAACATTTTGCTGATAAGCGTAGGAGTGCCAACCCGGTGTACCAAGTGGGTGACCAGGTTTGGTTGTCGTCTTGCAACATCAAGCTTAAGGTCCCTAGCATGTAGTTTGCCCCCAGATTCCTTGGTCCCTATAAAGTGCTTTGTAGGATCAATCCAGTGTCTTACTCTCTGGATCTTCCTGCATCTTTAGGGGTTCCCAACACTTTTCATGTGTCTTTACTTGAACCTCTTGTCTGCAATAAATATACTGTTCCTCGTGTTCCTCCCCCTCCAGTTGTTATGGGCAAATGCAAATATTACAAGTTTTAGAATGAAATGTTGTATTTCTTAAACTGTGTACTTTGTCTTTAAGAGATATTGCAAACTGACAAGGTGTTAGAAATGGAACATATTGTTTTTCATAACTGTTTCTTTAAGCAATAACCTCAGTGCATAATATGTTTGCGCCATTTTGTCCCAGACGAAATACAATAATGCATAAACAAGCTTCAAGGCTATGCTACGACTCTTTCAGTACACATTATACTGTGGTAACCTTAAGTAGATAAGGATGTCCAGACTTTAAGATGCCATCTTGAACTAAGTCAGGAAAATTTCCATGACGTATGCACCCTTTAGTTATGGCCTTGTATGTTTGCCAAGTTAAGGGAGGTCCTAAAATGAATAAAGTAAAAAAAGTATTTTTTTATATATGAACTACGGTAACCCTAAAATGGAGACACCTAAGGTATGAATAGGTGTACTTTTAAATGTTAAGACACAGAGGAGAGACTTGGAGACAGACGCTGCTCCATCTTAAAATGACAGAGAGGCTGACATGATGATATATTCAGAAGGGTATGTTAACCTATTAATGATATTTGCAAGCATGTAATTTAATCTTATAAACTCTGCTATAATGGATTTTATATTTATATTTTTATATAATAAATATCCAAAAGACAAAACTATTGCTTCCAAGACAATCCTTATTTTATATTGTATTCTCAATTATTTATATATGTTAAATAGAGGATCTCTTACACTATATAAAATTATGGCTAAGATATCTGTATGGTTAGCCCTACTAAGTTCTATGCTTTAAGACATTATAGTGGTAAATAAGGGAACCACCACGGTTACAATTGGCGACCACGAAGGGACTTTGTACTTGGAAGCTTTAAATATAAAATAAATACCTAGGTAACCTCTTATACGTAAGAGAAGACACAGTACTTTGTCATGGCACAAGTCTTGAAATATCAAGAATCTATTGAGCTATGTGTAGCCCAGACTCAGAGAGAGATCTTCATCATTAGAGATGATTTTAATGTGAACAAGGCACTGTGAGTTCAGGTGCCAGGTACAACGTAATTAGCATACAATGCTGAAATTGTGGGTCTTAACTAATATAATAATAGAACAAATATACATATTTGGTAAACTCCCTAAAATGCCTAATACACCAGCACAGCATGGCCCATTAGTTCCAGGACAGTGGATTGCAGGCAGAGGGATATATTCTCTTTGTAGCTGCTTAGTATGCATGCGCAGGAAAAAGATTAATGCAAAATGTTGTGAAAAGAAAAGTGATAAGACAGAGCGATGAAATTTGAAGTCTAATTCCAAGAATGCAAAGAAAATTGCATTATGGCTTAATGAAAACATTCATGCAACAGACAGACAGGATTTTTAATTATTGCATTACTGCGTTCTGGATTCTAATGTCCACTATTTAAGAAAAGTTTGTAAAACAGTGATATTTTCCACATTGTCAGTTATGCTAGCTGTTGATTAAAAATCAGGAATTATAACAGCATAACTATTTTTGGAGTCTGGAGTTTCCAGCCAAGGTTGCGGAGATACAGAGACATGTAAACATTCCAAGGAATTGAGAAGTCATTTTATATTCCAAATTATGAACAACATTATTACATACAAACATAAAGAGAAAGACATGGCTTTTAAATAAATTCAATGCAGTACACTGCAGCATGTATTTTATATAATATATGCTAACTAGCTCATATTTTTTCTTAAACAGAGTTGAAATTATACTACCCTCCTAGAAAAAGGGCAACAGGTGGTTATACATCCTTTGCTTCTCTAAATCCTCTGCTAAAATAAATATTTATAACATGATTAAAAATAATATATATGTAAGATAAATCAGGGCAAAATAAAATGGTAACTATACAGGATCTCTGATAGCTTTTAAACTGAAATTATTAAAGGCTTATTTAAATAAAATGTTAAATACATTTACAGCTTTAAATGTGACCAAAAGATACTAAATGATGTGTTAAGCAGCCAGCCCAATTCACTAGAATAGCATAAGTATTCTACTATTTAAAGTGCACAATTCCTGCACATAATGACTTTGCTTACTCAGGTACAGTATTTAGTTTATTGCAATGGCAGGATTAAAGTCCACCAATTTTAAAAGGGAAAGCTTACTTAAATCAGTGGTACTATCCCACCGTACTAGCAGTAAGGAAATTAGAACAATGATATTGTACTACTGAATGTAATCAGATCAGACACATGTAATCTCAGTGAATTTCATAAACTAGGTTTTCATAAAATAAGATTAAATATCAAAGTTGTTTATATATCAATATATCAATGTTGTTTATAAATAAAAGTATATAGCCTAGGCAATAAGAGCATTTACATGCATTCAGCAGCCTGCTCTCTCAGAGCCAGAAACGGATTTATAAAAAATAAAAAGTAAGTTTTAAAAAGTCCACAGTCAACCACACATGAAAGGTGAAATAATTGCTTCTTTAAAAGCTGTATGCTGCCGCAATTATGTATATAAATACAGATTAGGGCACAACATAGAAATAAAAATACAGTTTCAAATCTCATATATGAGGATTCAGTTCCACCACATATTCTACAATTCTTAAAGAGGCTAATTTTAATAATATGTTGTAAGAGCATTGTGAGTATATATACTGCAAAATTAATGTGATATCGCAAAGCCTGCAATATTCTAAACAGACATTAAAATTTAAGAAAAAAAGAAAAATAATAAATAAAAAAATAAATAAATAATAATGCATAAAAAAAATGCAGTGTCAATTAAAGTGATAATACTCTGATATATTAAAACACATTGCATATCACATATCTGCTATATGAAAAGTATAATTAAAGTGACATTACTGTCCAAAGCCCCCTCACATCTATTTTATAGAATCTATACTTTTCAGTGGTCACCTCCAAAGAAGCCTCTGAAACTGGGGGGCTCAGAGGGGTGTACATCCCAAAAGGAATCAGATTCCAGACTTAAAGAAATAAATGATAGAAAAGGGGAACACCCAGAACATGCATTTTTGTATATAATTTTAATTTGCAGATATTTTATGCCTTAAAGACATAATTAAATATTTAGACATAATTTAATTAAATATGCAGGTATCTTTAAAAATTAAGCAATGTTAAAAAATAAATAAAATAAATAATAATAATAAATATATATATTTTTACCACAATATAAACAGCTTTGTTAAACCGATTCAAGTACAAGTACTAATGTGAAGAAATATACAGAATACGTTTACAACAGGCAGGTTTAGCATAAATGCAAAGTTGTTGTTTTTTGGGGATTTATTATTGCCCAAGAAATCTCTGGACATTTTTGAGAGCAGCAAGTAAGACAGCAGATTGCAATGGACACCATTACAATATTGCTTTACCGATTGATGTCAGAGCTTTAAAGAATAAATAAATAAATGTTCTATAGCTCGCTAGACCACTGGCTTTTAATGAACAGTTTGCATGACACTTATAAAATAGTTTGTAATACTGCACATTATAGCTGTGACAACATAATATACAGGGTAAAAAGGCAATGTCACTGTTTAATAGACTTACCCAGTATTTAAGGACGACATGTTTCTTGCAAAGTAATCGGGACTTTGAGGGAGGTTCTAACTATGTTTAATTAATTAACTTACTAAAGAAAAAAAAAAAAGAAGAGGTTTTGTTTTTCCCCTGCAAGTGCGTTTTCAGCGCAAGGTCATTTTGTGTTCACAGACTATTCGGTTTTAAAAAGCTGTTCTTTATCTCACATTATGAATGGCCTTGTAATTCCTATGCACACTAAAAGTTGGCTTTTAAATGTTATTGTTTTAACTTTAGTATTTCATAGTTAATACAGAGAATAAAGTAATTTAAAGAAAATATAAAGAAAGTATATTAATTGATAGAATTTCATTTATCTATTTTGGTCCACTGTTCACTGATCTCGAGTCTCAGTCTGGTGTTCAAACAGTTTTTCTTACGATACGTCATGAGTTTATATCCACAACTGCATTTTGCTTTGTGGTAACAAATTGAAAGCCTGGCATTGTAATACGTGTATGGACATGCTTATAACAAAGCATGGTCCCTCTACTCATGTAGTTGGTCATTAACAGGCACTTTGATGCAATGTGTCTACCAACGCTTTTCTGTGGTCACTGGATCACATCGCATACCCTATCTCTCAGTCATGATGCAGAGTTTATGCTTGCAAGGATATCCAGACCTTATCCATCTGGTATCCGCGTAAATACTCCTATCGTTTAGAGGGGTTAATTACATAACCATTGGAGGTAATATGTTGGTTGTTCTTCTTATAGAGGAAAGATAGACTTGCCCTAAAAGCTTTTTCATGGCTAGGACAAGCTTTCATAGAGAGGTAATGTACTTCTGACTCCTGAAAAGGAATATTGGTGGTCCAATATGGGAAATA
Source organism: Pelobates cultripes (assembly GCA_933207985.1). Lineage (NCBI taxonomy): Eukaryota > Metazoa > Chordata > Amphibia > Anura > Pelobatidae > Pelobates > Pelobates cultripes. Next base: position 32,961,291 of record OW240924.1, on the reverse strand, counting down.
CTGTAATTCATGTGTTTAGTAATCATAAGCATTTGCTTATTGCCACATTACTGATGTACTGTTTATTGAAATATTAATATCTAACATACTTTTTGAATTACTATATATTGGAAGTTTGCCATCATCTCATGGTTATAAATATGTTTTTGTATGTGTTGATGCATGTACCAGGTTTACTTGGATATATCCTGTGCGAAGTGCAACCTCTGATGCCACGTTTTCTAGTCTCACTTCCTTAGTATGCATTTGATAATCCCAGGACCATCCATTTGGATGGTGGTCCTGCACTTACTGCAAAGGAAACCTAAAACTGGGCAACCACATTTGGGTTACTTTGGGAATTCAGTGCACTCACCACCCCCTAAGTAGTAGGGTTGTGGTCTGGGAAAATGTTGAGGTTAAATGATTATTAACCAAGTTACTAGTTGCTTGCCCCACACAGTGGTATCTATTTATTCCTATGGTACAGATGAGCATTCACAACATCAATACCTGATGATACAAATGGTGAGACACCATATGAAATGTTACATGTTTTTCACTGACAAACATATTTCTGCACCAGGGAGAGCTTAGAACCATTGGTTCTATTAGAGAAATTTAGGGATTTTTTTTCCTCGCCTTGCACCACCACCTATTTCCTACTGTTGGCCAGCTTGTCCTGGAGAGGGTGACACCGAGAACTTTTACTACAGAGAACAATCAGAGCCAATAGAGAACAGTGAATTTGATATTTTACAACCTGCTAAAATACATCCAAGACGTTCACAGAACCACTGACTGACACAGTGAATGCTGTTAAAGATGACAAGATAAATCAAACAGAGGACGACAGAAATGCCACCAGACTCATAGCCACGTAACAGACTGAATCATGATCTGACATCTGAACCTGCAAATGTGAAGGAGAAGGATGAACAGACAGATGTTATACATTCACAGTTAACATGGAATGTATGAAAAATGAATCATTAACATCATTATAAGAAAGACTCTGGAGAAAACAGACTGAACCTGAATTATCTTATACAGTAAGAAAGAAATGCAAAGATGGAAGCAAAAGGATGCTAGAAAATTGGTTATGGTGTCTCCTTCTTACAATCTGCAGCATTATCATAACATCAACCCTAGCTGTCGTTTTAAAGCTGCATTGGGATTATGTTAACAAGCAGGAAGCACCTGAACTGAATTGGACTGCACACTATACAAGTTCTGTGATCGTGAGGACTACCTCCAAGAACCATTTCAAAAGGAGAGACACAGCTCACAGTGAAATGATTGCTAATGTGACACAACAAGGAATCTGTAATGATTCTGTTGCAGATGTGATCTACCAATGTACTCCTTGCTCTTTTGGTATAACTATACTCATCAAAACATTAAATGGCTTCATAGAATCAAACGACAAAGGATTCTTGCTATATTCTGGACTTCCAGGAATGTGGTGCATGGACAGAAAAATTATAATTACTAAAGCAATCATGCTATTTTTTCCCTGTATCAGAAATGTGTCAGTGACAATGTGTAATATAATACAGATACTATAATTAATGGTATAAGAAACACATAATGTGTTAATTACATAGGTGGATAGACTTTGTGAATATCTGAAACGCAATTGAAGATTATTGCTAAAATGCCATATGCAGCTGCAGTCTGGCCTACAAACAAATATGTTAAACATACGTATAAGAGCATACTAGCTGAGTACCCAGATAAATAATTGAATCATGATAGTTAAAGATCATATGATTACGATAACAACTGTAATAATGAATAATGTTTAAACTTTAGAAGAAAATGTAAAATGTTTTTATTAAATCAGAAACTATTCTATATTCGTTTAAGTTTGCAGAGTGGTATAATTAATTAATATAAGTGAAGCACTTCAACAGTTAAAATTTAACTGAAAGACAGGCAGAAACTTTACTTCAACTATCATAAAGTTTATTATAATGATAAAAATATTCAGTCTGCCAGAGCTAAGGCCAGTCAATGGAAAGTAAGAGTATTATGGATTAACCCGTCCAGGTGATATACATGATGATTTTGGAAATTGATAAGTTAGGTCACCTATTGCAAACTTGTGAAAATATGTCAAAGATATAAATTCAACATTCATATCACTCTATGTATATAAATTAAAATACACATAATCAAATATTTTATCGTTTTTTTCAAATACTAAAAAAATGTTATTTGGTTTGTGATGATTAAAGGTACATAAAACCACTTATACAAAGATAGAGTTAAAATATAAATACCTTCAATATTGTATCTGAGTGCTTTCTTAACTCACTTTTAGAAATAATAATAAAAATTCTATTTATCTTAAGCTACACCCAACAGCCGCTGGTAAATATACTTAAACAATTAAGATTCTCATTGTTAAGTATCCAATCTCACGAACGTAACTTTCCACAATGGCTGTCAGATCTATTGGTAAAAAAAAAAAATGTTTTCTAAGACAATATTTGGGGGTTTCTGGTATTTGAAGCCACTAATAACTGTAGTTATTATATTTACTAATAATAACTAGGGAATAAGTTGTCTTCTCCCTAACAGGTCAAAGAACGATAATTAACGTCATATTTCCAATTAGCAACTATTCTAAATAGATTGAGAGATTTTGAATAAAGGAGTATTTTTAACATTTAAAGAACAAAAGTGGTAAATACTTTGCTGCTTCAAATTATTCGTTTTATATCTCTAAATCATATACAAGAGTGTTTATCTTTAAAACAAAACACTAGAAAGATTAACTATGTTACTATTTCATCTATCATTATTATACAAAGTATAACAAATGTAAAGATTTTTCCACAGATTTTACCTGTTAACATTTTTAGCACAACAGCACCTGATGTCAGTGAGATGTCTATCACTGAGATTTTACAAAGATTCCAATACAGCAAAAAGAGGCGTTCTTGAGAATCCACTTCGATTGCTGTATCAACATAACATTTACTATAATGGGATCCATGTCACTTAAGACAATGTCTTGGAAATGCTGTCAATTAATTTATTCCGTAAAAGAATATCGGAGAGTATCCAATCTATACACATCATAAACTGTGTAAACATGTTTCATGGAAAAAACAAAATAAAAAAAACAAAGACAAAGACAAATACCAACGCCATCACCACGGTGATAACAGATGATGCTGATTCAATATCTGCAACCAATTCTAGCCAAATACTTGGATAGCTGGACTCTACAATCTATACTCTACAACAAATACCCGGGTATTCTACAAACACAACCTCCAGCAATGTATCTAAGAAATGTAAACTTCTACAGGTCTTTAAAGACTTTGGATTACAAATACAATTACTGCTTTTAACTTTGGATTACAATTCGCATCCGAATCCATCCAAAAATATCTTTCTCTGGAACCTGGTGTTCTTTTCAATTCTTTCCCAGACAAAAGCTTTGCTCATTTTAATCAACCACCTTTACAGGCAAAGATCACACTACGGATGTTTTACTGTTACAAAAATGATCAAAGATGCTGGGAGCACAAAAACCTAAAGACTGTTGGAGAACTTTGGTTTACTAATTTAAGTTAGAAATGCGCTACAATGCCCACAGTTTAATATTACAAGTTTTAGAATGAAATGTTGTATTTCTTAAACTGTGTACTTTGTCTTTAAGAGATATTGTAAACTGACAAGGTGTTCGAAATGGAACATATTGTTTTTCATAACTGTTTCTTTAAGCAATAACCTCAGTGCATAATATGTTCGCGCCATTTTGTCCCAGACGAAATACAATAATGAATAAACAAGCTTCAAGGCTATGCTACGACTCTTTCAGTACACATTATACTGTAGTAACCTTAAGTAGATAAGGATGTCCAGACTTTAAGATGCCATCTTGAGCTAAGTCAGGAAAATTTCCATGACGTATGTACCTTTTAGTTATGGCCTTGTATGTTTGCCAAGTTAAGGGAGGTCCTAAAATGAATAAAGTAAAAAAAGTATTTTTTTATATATGAACGGTAACGGTAACCCTAAAATGGAGACACCTAAGGTATGAATAGGTGTACTTTTAAATGTTAAGACACAGAGGAGAGACTTGGAGACAGACGCTGCTCCATCTTAAAATGACAGAGAGGCTGACATGATGATATATTCAGAAGGGTATGTTAACCTATTAATGATATTTGCAAGCATGTAATTTAATCTTATAAACTCTGCTATAATGGATTTTATATTTATATTTTTATATAATAAATATCCAAAAGACAAAACTATTGCTTCCAAGACGATCCTTATTTTATATTGTATTCTCAATTATTTATATATGTTAAATAGAGGATCTCTTACACTATATAAAATTATGGCTAAGATATCTGTATGGTTAGCCCTACTAAGTTTTATGCTTTAAGACATTATAGTGGTAAATAAGGCAACCACCTGCGGTTACACAGTGGTGGTGGGTGGTCAGGAAGAGTATGAGGTATCTTCTATTGTGGATTCTAGGTTTTCTCGGGGCACTTTACAGTACTTGGTGGACTGGAAAGGTTACGGTCCTGCTGATCGTTCTTGGGTTTCGACTCCTTACCTGCATGCGGGCCGTAAGATCCGTGCTTTTCATGCCAAGTTTCCTCTCAAGCCCAGTCCTGCCCGCCCGGTGGACGGTCTTCAGGTGGGGGGTTATGTCACATATCCATCTGACACTTTTCCCTCACCTGGTGCTGAGCAGCCGGAAGCTTGCAGTCCTGACTGTCTCAGCATACAGTCTGGCAACGGCCGGTGCACATCCACGGGCAGAAATAACCCCGCGCGTGCGCATGTGACCACGGATGTGCACACGTGAACGCGCACGCACCGCACACGCACATTTTGGAGCCAAAATACCGGGCTGACCAATGGGAAAGGAAGGATGGATATAAAAACCTAGTCTGAACTCCACTCAGTGCCCTTTCGTGGTTTCCCATGTGGTTGTCCGAGAGCGCGTTCCTGTTTATAGTTTTCTACTGGTTTTTGACTTCTCTATATTCTGGTATCCTGACTCCTGGCTTTCCTCATCGCTGTGTCCCTTTCTGTGTTCCCTGACCTCGGCTAGTATTTTTGGCTATTCTTTGTACGTTAAATCCGGCCATTCTAAGGACCTGTAATACGTTACTTATTTGTCATCCAAGCTATACAGTTCTACATGCTGGATCAAACAGTAATCCTGATAAGGGCTACATGACAGTCAGTTTAACAAAGTTATTTTGTTTCTTGTTTCTTTTCTCTTCGCTTCCCCCATTCTCTCACCCCTTCCTTTCACTCCCCCACCTAATCATCCCCAATCCCCCATCTCCTTAATACTTAATTAAAGGAATATTGTTGAGGAAGATTACGTGATAAATATTGTTATGAAATTTATACATAAGAATGTTTTATTACCTGATGTACAGGATTGATATTCCTATTGTAAACCTTTGCTATATGCAAACCTTTGTTATACTCAAAATTCTTCAATAAAAAGAAATTAAATTTAAAAAATCATAGCTCTATAAGAGACATCTAATGAAAGTGCATATTGAACAGATAGCCCAGCAATATCAGATCTGAGGAGGGTAACTAATAATAGACTACAATCTATTTTGTTATGCATGCTCTTTATGTAACGTAATGCCCAAATGTACGTATCGGTCAGACCCCACACAGGGAACACCACAAAAATAGAAAAAATGAGGGCAGTGCAAACAATTGCAAATGTGCACACCAAGTGCTACAAAGAGATTTATTTACAAGGACATAAGGTACAAACGTTTTTGGTTATCCCCTTTATCAATGCATGTCACCCTCTAAAATAAAGAAAAGAGCAGTAAACGTTTTTTTTCCTTTATAACCTGGACATCATGGGGGAACACCACTATTGGAAAACGCATTACTCTGTGCATCGTTATTTTAAAGAAAATAGTCTTTACCTTCGGTTTATCATCCACTGACGTTTGTTACTGTACTACTATATTTCTTTAATAAAAATATGAATTACAAAAAAACTTAAATATTAGTGTTTGAAACAACTAAAGCATTTCCCCTGTGTCCACAGGCAACAAAGGACACATCAGTCAGAATAAGTCAAAAATAACTACACAGTGCCAAATATCATAAATGGGTACAGGAAGTACATTGCCCTCGGGACTATTGTAACCAGGCTCTTTCCATGGGAATTAACCTTGGTCGCTCTGTGACAGCTGAATCAAACTTGCTTGAAGACAGAAGGACACTCAGTGTACCCATAAATCAACCCAAAACCGCCCAGATCCTGCAAACGACTTGGAGGAATTTTTAATATGGAAATCCAGAAGAATTTATAGTATATTAGTGGGAAATGGACTGAAAACTATACTAATAATTTTATCAATATGGAAAAAAAAAAGAGCAATATTATGGAGTGATATTACACTATTATTATTTTACTATTTATATACCGCCATCAGATTCCGTAGTGCTGTACACTACCATAGAAACGTACTAATGCTACAAATTTTGATAATGAATATTGATAAATTGCAAGTACACATGCACAATATCCTATAATTCTGCTTTAAGAATTTAATCTAAAGATTTGTTAGTTTTATGTTATCTGTACATGAAAGTACTACCTATAATCAAAACCATTTCTTCCTGCTTAAGTTAGTAAAAGCATCAAAACTATAGCCCATTGTAGTGGTTATGGTGCTAGGAGGCCCGATTTCCCAGTAATGGGCCAACTCTTTAGCATTGCTGGCAACATAGGGGCTAAACTTCTGTTGTTCAGCACTTCATAGCAAAATGCACAGTCTCAAGGCACCATGATTGCTTTAAATCACTAAAGTAGTCACGGCGCTTGAAATAACCCTTTAATTTTGTTATTCCATTTAGATATGACTGATGGCTGATGTCTACCAATAGTCAAGTAACACAAAGAAACATTTCAGGAAAAGTAGGACATTAGCACTGGAAACTAAATTATGTTCTAGTGGTTTCTTTAGACATAAGGGCCGTAACATGAAATAGTACCTACCTTTACACAATAATAATTTAAAACGGAAAAATGTTAGAAAAAAAAAAACATGACAAAACTAATTCAACATAAAGACTATAGAAATAATGTATGTGTTTCCACAATGGAGAGAAATGTGCTGCCATTGCTGCATAAATTGATACCATCTATCCTGCAGAAACAGTCTCCTATTAACTTGATTTTTGTTTCATAATAATTTTATATTTGTAACACTCACTATAAATGAATAAAATAAGTATAATCATGAATAAATTTGTTTACCTTGTTATGTGCGTTTTTCCCTTTGTAAGAATAGTAAAGGTAAGACTTTTTCAAATGTATCGCTTTATAACTTCAGTTAGATGTTTCTACATCATTTCGCATTCCTTCCATGATCCTTTAAAATGTCACGGCCATCTGAAAATATATTTCCGTAAATCACTTTAATAGTAGATTAACAGCATTTTAATAAAACCAAGCTAAAGTAAGTTTATCTGAAATTACCATTTGAAAAAAAATAATCGATTAACAGCATTTTAATAAAACCAAGCTAAAGTAAGTTTATCTGAAATTACCATTTGAAAAAAAATAATCTATCAGTATTGCAATATGGAAGCCGCCATCTTGGAATTGCATCATTATTTTTAAATCCACAATTATTGATAAAACAAGGTTGTGGAAACCATATGTTTACATTGCAGGGTTAATCCAGCCTCTAGCGGCTGTCTTCCTGACAGCCGCTAGAGGCGCTTCCGCATTCAGTGTGCAGGATGTCCATAGGAAAACATTGAGAAATGCTTTCCTATGGGCGTTTTTAATGCGCACGCGGCTCTGGCCGCACATGTGCATTCGTTTCCACTCGGAAGCTGACGTCGAAGGGGGAGGAGATAGGTGGAGGATAAGAGGGGGATAAAGGTAAGTGGCTGAAGGGGTTTTAACCCATTCAGCCCACCGGGAGGGGGGCCCTGAGGGTGGGGGGGACCTAAGGATTATATAGTGTCAGAAAAACAAGTTTGTTTTCCTTACACTATAGTGGTCCTTTAAGCACAAAGTATACAGGGTTTTATACTTCTTATGAAAGAGCCATGTAACTTCTAAAACAGAGCTGCAAAAAACAGAGAAATACTTTTTTCATGTCATAAGATTTACTACTCTTGCTTGCTTTTCTTTAGCCATTTGTGTAGTTGAGAAAGTAATTTAAATCAAATGTATTGTTTATATACATCTCAAAATACATTTACTACATTTGAAATGTTTCCACTGCATTCAATAACTCTGCACATAACTGTAAATTGTATTGCTGTACAGCACTTTAAAAGGACACTGTAGGCACAGACCACTTCAGCTCATTAAAGGACCACTATAGTGCCAGGAAAAACATACTAGTTTTCCTGGCACTATAGTGCCCTGAGGGTGCCCCCACCCTCAGGGACCCCCTCCCGCCCGGCTCTGGAAAGGGGAAAAGGGGTTAAACTTATCTTTTTCCAGCGCTGGGCGGGGAGCTCTCCTCTTCCGTTCCTCCTCCTGGGCTGAATGCGCACGCGCGGCAAGAGCTGCACGCGCATTCAGCTGGTCACATAGGAAAGCATTCATAATGCTTTCCTATGGACGCTTGCGTGCTCTCACTGTGAAAACCACAGTGAGAAGCACGCAAGCGCCTCTAGTGGCTGATTAGGGGGAAGGCTTAACCCATTCATAAACATAGCAGTTTCTCTGAAACTGCTATGTTTATGAAAAAAATGGGTTAACCCTAGAAGGACCTGGCACCCAGAACACTTCATTAAGCTGAAGTGGTCTGGGTGCCTAGAGTGGTCCTTTAAAGTTGTCTGGGTGCTGTGTCCCTTTGGCACTTAGTGCTGCAATGTGAAACATTGCTGTTCCAGATAACTGCAATGTTTACATTGCAGCTTTAAGTCTGCCTTCATTGGACAATCACTAGAGGGCTTCCGGTTTCCAAATGGACTTTTGGTCCGTTATTTTACACTGGACATCCTCACGGACATCCAGCGTCAGATGCACGTTAGGTCTCCCCCGCCGGCGCTGAATTCAGGTAAGTGGCTGAAGTGATTTTAACCCATTTAGCCCCGTAGCGGGGTTGGGGGGGGGGGGAGGGTGGCCGTAAGCAAGGGGGGCACTCCAGGAGCCTGTAGTTCCAGGAAAACGGGTTTGTTTTTCTGGCAACATCGGATCCCTTTAATAAAGTGATACACAATACCATTCATTGCTTTGAGGGTTTGTGATATATTCATGCATTCTAGTTTACTGTGAGTTGTATTGCTGACAATGTAAACTTAACATGTTGATACATATAAGATATTGAAATTTGCTTGTTAGTTTTATTGTTGTGGAGCACTGTGATGAACTCATAAACCTTGCACATGTTTATGATTTTTTTTTACTTTCTTTACTGTGGAACATTAATATACAACAAGAATTCTGAGTACTTAGAAAAGTGAGATAGCTCATTAGGTATGGCTCCATCACGAAAATAAATAAATATATATATATATAAACAAAAATGTATCCAGGATGCACTCTCAGGACTTGAGCAAAAATAATATAAATTTATTTAAATCATGTGCAAGACAAAAAAAACGACGTTTCGACCCCTGTGGGTCTTTTTCAAGGTTGCTGTAACATCTCAAACGTTTAATATATATATGTAAAGTGTACGTGCACTTACCAATCGATTTCGTTGTGAATCCCTTCACCGATACCCGGAAGTGTGTTAGGACCGCCTACATGACGCCATCACTTGTGGACGTCAGGCGGAGTGACAGCGTGATCACCATAGAAACCTACCATGCTACTGGGTAGGGTCATAATTCTGTGATAGAAAATGAACCAAAGGTTGTGGTGAAACAACAACAGGACAGAAAATCCATGGTATACATGGAAAGTAGATAGAAACATGGTTTTTCTGTCCTGTTGTCGTTTCACCACAACCTTTGGTTCACTTTCTATCACAGAATTATGACCCTACCCAGTAGCATGGTAGGTTTCTATGGTGATCACGCTGTCACTCCGCCTGACGTCCACACGTGATGACGTCATGTAGGCAGTCCTAACACACTTCCGGGTATCGGTGAAGGGATTCACAACGAAATCGATTGGTAAGTGCACGTACACTTTACATATATATATTAAACGTTTGAGATGTTACAGCAACCTTGAAAAAGACCCGCAAGGGTCAAAACGTCGTTTTTTTTTGTCTTGCACATGATTTAAATAAATTATATTATTTTTGCTCAAGTCCTGAGAGTGCATCCTGGATACCTTTTTGTTTATATATTGGACGCACTGTGGATGGCACCCGCCACCGGGCAGATATACTTTCAATACCAGTAAGAAGAGTGCCAAGCTATATATTTAGTATTTTTATTTATTTTATTATATTTATTTTCACACATATAATCCTAAATTGAAGACCAAAATGGCTTAGCAATTGGTTAAAGAATGATATGCAATTCATTCTTTAATGAATAAAACCATGTGTGTTTCATCCTGACAATTTTAAAAAGTTCCATTATATCCTTTTAGATATTTAGAGAGCCTATCGATATTGTAAAAATACGTTTATATAGCATTCATTCTTATTTAGAGAATGTTATAAAGAACAGCTTTAAGAAAAATACAATTTGTTAAATTTACTGCTACCACTAATAATAACACCGTATTCCTATAACATTGAAATAGATCATCTTAATTTTATGGGATATTGAATGTTGTGTCAAAGTGATATAACCAGACATTTTAACGCATAACTCAAAATAATTGTAAACCTTCATTACTGACTAGACAATTGTCTTTGTGCATAGGCAAAGGAAATAAATAATGTAACAACACACTAAAGGAAACTGGTTCAGTGTAAGTCTGCAACCTATATCCATATATGTTTATCTATAATCGGAGGATAATTCAATTAGACATTTCAGGCAATTTAAAGATTCCTGTAGTGTCCAGCATCACAGTTTGATCTGCTAGATGGTAAACTAGAGTTGACAGCTCCAACAGTGGAAGGAATACTTCTAGTTCCAAATAAGTAAATATCATCCCTAATCATCAATGTACCTTGGAGTGACTGGTTTTTCAGTAACATGTATTGCCGTGTTCAAAAAAGCAGAAGCCACACTCATACTGCACTAGAAATATACCCAACTCAGCATTAATGGACAGTGAGAAAGTAGAAGGGCAGTTATTGAGTTTCTAGTGAACTCTTATTACGGGAAGAATTCTTTACTATGGGATGGCTAGGAAGGTTGAAATGTTTTATTATTCTTAATCTGTACAGTGTGTTTTCATCTTTTTTGTAAAAAAAAAAAAAAGAAAGAAAGAAAGAAAGAAAAAAGCAAACAATTAAAAACAGCAACCCACAAACCTCAACTGACGACTGTGGGTATGCCGATCTGTAATTAAAGGTAGAGTCAAAACACAAAAATTATTACACTTGCAGAATTGTTTCGGGCCAAACTACAATTTGTCCAAATTTGGACCAATCGTGTAAAACACCATATCACAGACCAAAGAAACCCCACAGTGCTACACATTTTCCCAATAGAAAGAAAAAAGGAGTAGCAGAATTTATTTATTTTTTAAATCCCTGGGTCCCCGCTGCTGGCCCCATCTGAATAACTTCATGGCTGAGATCATCAATTTTGCATACCAGGAGTATTCCACAAGACTTGACATTTTGGAGATGCTCTGATCCAGTTGTCTAACCATCACTACTTTTGTTCTTATCAAAATTTTTCAGATCTTTTTGCTTGCCCGTTTTTCCTGTTTTCAACACATGAAATTAACCCCTTAAGGACCAAACTTCTGGAATAAAAGGGAATCATGACATGTCACACATGTCATGTGTCAAAGGGTTAAAGAACTGACAGTTCACTTGCTGCCTAATATATCCCATCCCTTGACAGGTACAATTGTAACAATAAAACCAATGTTACTCACTTCACCTGCCAGTGGTTTTAATGGTGTGGCTGATCAGTGTATCTCTCTCTCTATATATTTTATATTAAATAAACATAGAAACTTTTTTCTGATCCTCCTGGTTTACCCCTTTGTTACTTATTTTGCTTTATCTGAGAACCATCTATTGGGAAATTATTCTATCAGTGTACTGAAAAATAAATACACGATTATATGTATTAAATTTTGCACTACACTGAATTTGCCCGTTTTCTGCTCACTTTTTTTGTAATTATGATTCGCCTTCCAAACTGAAATCTTGGTTGAAACTGATGAAATCTTCTATTTTCCCAAAAAATAAATACATTGAAAGAAAATATGGTTTGGCTTAGCACTTGCAGTGCACAAGTATAAAAAATACTTCAGTTTAATAAAGTGATTCCAAGGCAAAAACATGCCGCCCTTGCTCCTCTGTTTTTGAAAACTGTGCGATTTGTAAAAAGCTACACTGTTTAGATTTTGGAATTCCCATGCCTCTAGTGTCAAACTTCAATAATTTAATTATGTTTACTTCCGGATTAAGTATGCTGCTGTTGGACAGTGGGTGTAAATCCAATGTTTCTCTGTGAGAAGTATTGAAAATATTGGTGGCAATAGTCACATGTGTCTGCAGTGTTTCTTTATAAGAAACGGCTAGACAAAAGTAATTAAACTTAATGACATCACAGTAGAAATAGATCTTGACACAGAGACAGTGAGGTGGGAGAGTGCAGCCGAGCGCCGGTCTGATGGAACATCTTACTGGCATCAGAAACATACTGTCCATGAAGCCTGCAGCTCAGCTGACCATGGCCAAAATAAGTCCACTGTTCTGGTGCTCTCTCCTAAACTCCTCTTCAGCAGCACTAGGAGGAAGTGATATTACATCATATAACCTCCTCCCAGTGCTCCATGAAAGTTGAAAGGAGATTAAAGGGACACTCCACTTTTAAATACATTTTAAAAAGCCCCCATTCATAATGGCATGGATCAAGGTGCTGAACTCACGACCGACAGCGCGAATTTGCATAAACGGGGCGTTCACTGACCCCTTCCCGATAAGAAATGGGACCAGACAGGGCTGCCCTCTTCACCCCTGCTTTTTGTGCTGGCCCTGGAACCATTTTTGAATTCAATCCGCAACAATCCAAACATCCCGTGGTTAGAGGCAGGGAGGGGGAAACACTCCGTGGCAGCATACGCGGATGATCTCCTGTTCTTCGTAACCGAGCCAGAAATCTCCATGCCAGCGATCATGGAGGAATTCGACACATACAGGGAGCTATCGAACTTTAATATTAACTTCACCAAATCCACGATCCTTCATGTCTCCGTCCCGAGACACAGAGCAACGACCCTGAAGCGGGGTCTCCCGTTTTAATGGTCCGATACCTCCCTGAAATACCTTGGCGCGGTGATCACAAAAGACCTCACCCAATTATACGTGGCCAATTTCCAACCACTGCTGAACTCTCTACAGAAATATCTCAAGGACTCCCAAGGACTGGGAACAGGTACGTCTCTCATGATTCGGAGGGGTGGGAGTGTTCAAGATGAGTATCCTGCCGCGGGTAGTATACCTGTTCCAGGCCATTCCGGCTGTCATTCCGGAGGCCTTCTTCGCCTCTCTTAGATCGATGGCCCTCAGGTTCACCTGGCAGAAACTGAGGGCGAAGATAAAACACGACGTCCTCACACTACCGAAAGCGAAGGGAGGCCTGGTCCTGACAGATTTTAAAAAGGTATCACAGAGTCACACATATCCAAAGGATAGTGGAATGGACTAAACAAGGAGTAACTAAACTCTGGAAAGACATAGAGTCAGCACAAGTGAGTAGACCGGATTCGGTCCTCCCTTGGCTAGACCACCACCAAGGCAGACAACTGGCGGCCCCACACCCCCTTATCAAAGCAACCATGCAGGTGTGGCACGCACTGGCCACACCGCTCTCACTCACCACCACACCATCCCCACTGCTTTCTCTGGTCCACAACAAGGCCTGGTGTCCAGAACCAAGGACATTTGTCCATCTATTGGGACATGGCATACCAAGACATTGACAACGGTCACCTCAAGACACTAGAGACCATGACAGGGAACAATATTAACTCATTCATGCTACATTTTAGGTACCGACAACTGGAAGGGTTTACACAAACAATCCTCCAAACCAACAACACCGCAAGACCACTAACAACATTCAAGGAGATATGCATGGACCCAGACCCAATGACAAAAGGCCTCTCCACGCTCTACGGCATGCTCATGCGGATGAGGAGACTACCGCCACCAAGCTTCATGGGGAGATAGGAGGTGACCTTGGGCACCACATTTACACCTGACCAATGGGACAAAATATGCACTATCCCCCTACACTGCGCACCGTCTAGCGGGACACAGGAAACGGCCTACAAAATCTTAGCCCTCTGGTATTGAACCCCGTACCACACACACATATATGACCCACGACTGACGACTCATGTTGGAGATGCACAAGACACATAGGAACCTACCTCCACATATGGTGGGAATGCCCACTCATTCAGCCATACTGGGAGTCCATCTACACAATCATTAAGAGAGTCTCTGACACCCCACCACCCATGAACCCTGCAACATTCCTCATTCACCACACCACGACAAAGGCATCAGCTTACAAAAAATCCCTGACAATCAGAATACTTAACGTGGCCAAAAGCCTAATCCCTCTTTACTGGAAAAAACAAAACGCACCCCCCCAGGGCTGTGGTACCAACGCATGGAGGAACTGGAGGTGGGGAAGGCTAATGGCAGAGGGGAAGGCACAGACATACATGACGATCTGGACACACTGGATCTTGACTACCGATCGCCCAGTCTTCCAAGACATGTTGCGCTGACTGAAGAGCCACGGACAAGACATATGACGGACAAGAAGGAAAGAACGAACCCCCCCACCACACCCCCTCCTCCCTGCCGGTAGCCCGCAGGCCGGGAAGCGACACTGCAGACAAGACAAGAGGAGGAGGCGAGATAACACAGATAGGCAACCCTGAGCCCAGAACAAAGGGAAGTGCAAATTATAAGGTAACGGAAAAGGGGAAATGGGGAAAACACACCATTAACAGAGATATGAGAGACACCTGTCAGGTAACTTCACGACAGCAGAGAAAAACACCACTCCTAACAGACAGGCAAACAACAGACCAACCGCCCACAACGAACCCCTGCCCAAACCAACACGACATAGAGGAGGCACGGGAACACAAGGTACAGGTCACAAACTACTGCCATAGTGTCACGTATTCATCCGCTTATAAAAATGTGGTTAATGACATTTACTGTCCACACAGGAAAAGTTGTGCCAAACAGCAACCTTATCCACAGAAGGGTTAATGCTGAGCAACAATTATGCAAATGAAACCAGGCAACTGACTTTGGGGTCAAAGGCCGGTTACAGCCTATCAGAGCTAGAGGAGGGGTATTTATGCCCAGTTCTCATCCTGCTCAGTGCCCTGTCGTGGTTTCCCTTGTGGTTGTCCGAGAGCGCGTTCCTGTTTATAGATTTCTACCTGGTTTTGACTTTGGCTTTGTTTATTGACTTCTCTATATTCTGGTATCCTGACCCCTGGCTTTCCTCATCGCTGCGTCCCTTTCTGTGTTCCCTGACCTCAGTCAGTATTTTTGACTATTCTATGTACGTTAAATCCGGCCATTCTAAGGACCGGTAATACGTTACTTATTTGTCATCCGTGCTATACAGTTCTACATGCTGGATCAAACAGTAATCCTGACATTACAACATGGCCATAGATCCTGTAGAACTGTGTCAGCACATAGCAGCTTGCGAGAGGAAATTAGAGGAGAATGATTACCGCATGGATCAATTCGCTCAGGCTTCTCGCTAGAACGGCGCATCTGCAGCCTACAGCGTCTCCTCCTATAGCACCTCTACCCTGTGTACCTCCACCCACTGTTAGTTGGACTCCTAGCATTTCCTTATCGCCATCCCTACAGTTTGATGCCAATATCCAGGAATGCAGGGGTTTTCTTAATCTTAAATTTTGAGGCCTCACCAGGGTCGTTCCCCACGGACAGAGCAAAAATTGGTTATCTAATGAATCAATTAAAGGGCAAGGCCTTTGCCTGGGCTAATCCGTTATGGGAGAGTAATCGGAGCATTGCTCATAATTACCAGGAATTCCTTGCCGAATTCAAGCTCACGTTTGAGCCATTGGGTAGAGAGGATGCCCTAATGCACATCAGACAAGGTAACCGGTCTATCTCGGATTATGCTATTGAATTCCGTACCTTAGCTTCCGAGGTAGACTGGACTAACAATGGGTTAATCTCAGCATTCAAAAAGGGTCTCTCAGAGACTATACTAGATGAGATAGCCGCTAAAGAATTACCTAAGAGTCTTAACGAATTTATTACGTTTGTCATGCATATTGATAATAGGTTAAGACTCAGAGAAGTCACCAGAAGCAAGACCAGACGTACGGCTATGTCCCTAGCACCTCGATTCTCTAAACCTGTTTTGTCTAACCTCCCTGTACAGTCCGAACCCGAACCTATGCAGTTGGGGGTCACTAGACTGTCTGAGGCCGAAAAACAGTATAGGAGAAGGGAGGGGTTATGCCTATATTGCGGGAGAAAGGGACATATGATAACTAATTGCCCAGTGCGTCCGGAAAACTTCCGCACCTAAGAACCTTAAGGGGACAGATCTTAGGTGTGATGGAGTTGTCCTCTAACAAAAACAAAAGTAGATTCCTCCTTGAGGTATCTATTTCCCTTGATAACAAGAAGTTTTCTTGCAGTGCCCTAATGGACTCAGGTGCTGCTGGAAATTTTATTGATGTCCAGTTTATTAGGGGTAATGAGATACCGGTCAGGGAGAGACCTACGCCGCTAGCTGTAGAGGCTATTGATGGCAGACCACTCACACAACTGCTTATAACCCACGAAACTGTCCCTATTATGATCTCTATTGGGGCCTCCCATAGGGAGGAGATGACGTTTCAGATTATTACTTCTCCATCAGGTCCTATCATATTAGGGTTTCCGTGGCTGAGTAAGCACAATCCCTATATTGACTGGGCTAATGTGGAGATATTAGATTGGGGTAAAGAGTGTATGGGGAGATGTATAAAACCAGTACTAAAGAGATTGGATACTATTGACCTTCCCACTACCACTCCCCAAACTCCTAGAGTTCCCATACAATACCGAGAACTTTAGGAAGTGTTTAACAAGGCTCAATCCGATGTATTGCCTCCCCACAGAGCATATGACTGTGCCATTAACCTGTTTCCAGGTCCTATGCCACCTAAGGGGGCAGTTTATGCCTCATCTCCCCAGGAGAGTAAAATAATGGAGGAATACATCAGAGAATCCTTGAGCAAAGGGCACATAAGAAAGTCATCATCACCAGCTGGTGCAGGATTCTTTTTTGTTGAGAAAAAGGGTGGTGAGTTATGCCCTTGTATAGACTACAGGGCACTTAATAAAATCACTGTAAAAAAATGCATTCCCTACCCCACTCATTTCCGAATTGTTCGATAGACTTCAGGTAGCTAAAATATTTACTAAGCTTGACCTTATGAGCGCTTACAATTTGGTTAGAATTAAAGAAAATCATGAGTGGAAGACGGCATTTAATACCCGTAGTGGACACTATGAATATCTGGTAACAAAACAGTACAGTAGCTTGAACAAAGGGACACTTGTATAAAAATTGTCAGTATACAAGTGGTACCCTTTGTTCATCAGGGGGAAAATCAGGTCCCAGACAATCTTGCCACTGGTTCCCATATGTTCTGGGCAACCTGGAGGGTCAAGGTGGCTATCCTTTCCCTCGTTCACCCGGAAGGCCTGAATATACCCATTCTCGCTATCACAGAGCTTATACATCTTTACACCATACCTAGAGCGCTTGGAAGGAACATACTGCTTGAATCCCAGCCTTCCCTTATACTTCATCAGGAATTGATGGGCATATAAATTAGTTTGGGCGACAATGTTCCCCAATACATCATCGCCCAGAAACTCTTCCATAAACTGCTGAGGGCTAAATCCTGTGACATCCAAATTAATGCCAGGATTTGCAGTAAAGGATGGGATGTCTGGCCTCTGGCGATGAGGCACTACCCACTCCTCAGCAGTTCTGCCAGCTGTAGCAGCACCTCTCCTTCTGGCAGGGGGACTAGCAGGCACAGATACAACATCACTAGATACATCACTAGCAGCAGACACTGTATCTAGTGATGATGTATCTGAGCACCTGGCTGGGTCAAAATCAGGGTCAGAGTCTGACATAGACGCGTCAGACTCAAGCGCAAGGGTGGCATATGACTGCTCAGCGCTGGTTGACTTCCGTGACCCATGTGACATGATCACAATCACTTTACAATAAATAAATAAATAACCCCTACAAAAATGAACAGACAGCAAAATAAGTGCTGCTGTGCAAGAGCCTGTGATCTGTATAGTGATCACAGGCAGGACAGAGGTTAATCATTCTGAAAAGAGCTTTTGGGTCTCAAAAAAATAAAAAATAAAAAAACAAAAAAATGAACCCCTAAAAAAAATATGCACAAACAGCAGAAAATTACTGCTGTGCAAGAGCCAGTGATTATAGTGATCACTGACAAGACAGGGGTTAATGGCTCTGAAAAGAGCCTTTGGGTCTCAAGATTTTACAAATCCCTACCTATAAATACTTTAATCTCTCTAGCTAAACCACAGATCTCTCTCCCTCTCTTACTAAAACACAAGTGAAGAGAGGGAGGCAGATCCACTCTAATCAGAGAAATGGGAAACACACTTGGGATGAAATTGCTAATTGGGCAAGCTGGGATTAGATGACCCCAGCCTGCCCCTTATGATGCGGCATGCTAGGGACACCCCCAGAAGCCCCATGATTCACTGCGTTTAGAAAGGGAGGGGGTTAATATTGATCATTTTATTTATTTTCTATTTTTTTTTTTATATATATATATTATTATATATGCACTGAGTGCCAGGACCCCTCGAGGCACTCAGCACATGCAGAGCATCACTGCAATACTATCAGAGCTTCCAGAGCTCAAAATAGCTGCGGACGTACCAGGTAAGTCCAAGGTCATTATGGACCGTTTTCTGCCAGACGTACCAGATACGTCCACGGTCGGGAAGGGGTTAAAGAGCTCTGCCTATCTGTACATATATGCTATAGGACCTGCGAGTCCAACAGACAGTTGTTATAGGAGTTTTATGGCGACTTGCACGTCACCAATGCTTATCACTGAAACCTTAACTATTCAAAGCGACTATTGAAAAAGAAAACGATGGGACCTGTGCGTCCACAATGTTGGTTTATCCCACAAAATATTGAAAATAGTGAATAAAAATATTTTAGATATACATGCATTAAAAAAAGGGATGCATTTAATTATGCATTTTCCTTTGGGGTTGTATCTAAAACAGCTTATAAAAGTGTAAATTTATATTAAAATCTGCACATTTTACAAAATGAAAAAAATAGGACACACTCTTCAAACATAAAGCTTTTCAGCAAGCCAAAGTACTTTAGAGTTCTGGAGAGTCCATTTAACTGCACACACAGCATCAAAACTATCTCCTCTGGTCCAAAGAACAGGACAAGAGGAAGGTGGCTGAAAATGTCATGGAGTTGAATATTTTTTTTGCAAAAGCCTTCATGAATCTTTATCTCCTCAAGGACCGCGGACGTACTAGGTACATCTAACAAAAAATTGTCGGTACGTCCGCGGCCTATATGTGCCGTCCTATGCACTTACCTGATTGCCATTGTTCCCCCGCCGGCAATCGGTGTTGTTGCCGGTCTGAGGGGGGAGTGCCTGACAGCCCATACAGTCCTCCCTCGGCAAATTAGGCCCCTGCGGTTCTTGTGATTGCTCTGAAAGTGCAATCACATGACTGCAATAGGGGTCCATAGTGCTGCCTGCAGGGGGACTAACTAAACTGACAGGCAGTCTCCCTGCTTCTGTTAAAATAAAATAAAAAAATGTTAATAATAAAGATATATATATATATATGTGTGTATATGTCATTGTAAGTATATTTTTATATTAATATATACATATATTAATATAAAAATACACTTGTAATTAAATTACACACACATATATATAATATATAATTATATATATTGTATATATTATAAAATATAAATAAGCAAATAAAAATTAAAACATTTTTTAAATAATACATTTAGAAAAAAAAATTCTATATACACCAGTCAATCAATAAGACTTACTTTTCCCACAGAAATCACAAATTAGTTTAACAAAGAATCAAATTTTTGCCTCATTCCATTTTAAACATTGATTCCTTTGAGTCTGTGTTTGCTGTATACAACAGCTTTGAAACACAACTGTATTTTGATAATATATATATTTCTATCAAAATACGCTTAGAATGAAATTATATATTTCTATGTATATATAAATAAATAAAAATACAAAATTATATATATATATATATATATATACAGCCAAAAGTACAAGATAGCACTCCAGGGACTTCCAAGTTGAATGAATAAAACTTAGCTTTTATTAGCTCAAAATAAAAATCAACGTTTCAGTCTGTATCACAGACTTTCATCAGGACTTTCATCCTGATGAAAGTCTGTGATACAGACTGAAACGTTGATTTTTATTTTGAGCTAATAAAAGCTAAGTTTTATTCATTCAACTTGGAAGTCCCCGGAGTGCTATCTTGTACCTTTTTGTATCTGTTTGCTGATAAGCACCGGGCAAGTACATCAAGGAAGGTGGAGTGCATTACTATTTTTTTTTTTTTTATATATATATATATATATATATATATATATATATATATATATATATATATATATATATATATATCCACATCCATATACATAAGTAAATGAATAATTTCATAAATCTACACGTAGACTTTAAATATGTATATATATTTAAATTCTACGTGCATTGCTTCCAGTGTGCAGGGATCAAGGATTTTGCGATTCCACTGCCTTGATTTTTTCCACCCTCTCCATCCATTGTTCCAACGAGGGAGTCGTGGGTTGCTTCCAGTGTGCAGGGATCAAGGATTTTGCTGCGTTCAGCAGATGCCTAAGTAACGATTTCTTTTAGGTGCCGATTAGGAGAGGCGTAGAGTGTAGTAACATGTTGGCCATGTCCAGCGGGACTTCCTCCCCCAGAATGTCTTTAATCTGACCTCTGACTGCTACCCAGAATGCTCTAATACCCGCACAGTCCCACCACCTTCCACATAGTGGCATCTCCAGCACATCACCGAAACCGCTGGAAAAATCCTGTGCAAAAGAGTGGGTGTTCTGTACCAGAAGGAGAGTAGTGCCCACGCAGATGTGTCGTGGTCTCCAGGGTTCCACACCGCTGCATGTAAAGCTGAGCCAGCTGCCCCCTCTCCAAAGATACCCATTGTCTGTGACTCAAAGCTACATGCCAGTCTAAGATTCTCTGTAGGACAGTCGCTTGTTGGTACTTGCAAAGGTCGGGTAGGGTGAGGCCACCCCATGAGCGGGGTAGGCATAAAAGGTCATGTCTCAGGGTGTTGTAAGATGGAAGATCGTAGTGTAGAGAAAATGTTGTCTGAAGAGCTGTTGGCACCGTCTGATACAAGTAAAGTAACCTGGGTTTCATTTTGACAACCGCAATACGGCCCAGCCAGAAGAGTGTTGTGGATTTCCAGTGTTTCAGATCTAGTTAAATTTGCCGAAGAAGCGGTGTAAAGTTCCAGTGATAGAGGTCGGCTAGGTATCAAGATACATATATCCCCAAATATTTCATCTGGCGTACAGCGGTATGATCCCCGCTTATGGGATATGGTGCAGTCGTCTTCTTCCAAGGGTATGTTCCACACTCAAATAAAATAAAAAGAGAGACTACCAATAGTGCTCACTGGATAAAATAATATAAATAAAATACATAAAAAAGTACTCACAAGAGTGGAGCAGGCAAACTGCTCCTTGACGACAGCGTTGGTGGTATGTTCCCCACCTCAGGATTAGGAACAGAGCTGGACAGCTGCTTCACTCAGCTTTTTAGGGAAAAGACTTTCTAAAAGATACAATTCCTCCTTTCACTCAGAGTCAGCCAGCTCTGCACGGTGCACACAGTCTTCTAGTGGTTACTTTTCAGCTATCGTTGGATGAGCCCGTCTTCGTGGTGAAGGACTCGTCTGGGTTCCTCTCCGTCCCCCCTGGGCAGCCGCTAGGGCTACTGCTCCACCGATCTCAGGATCCAGTTCTGGAGAGGCACAGAAATTGCGGGACTTCCTCAGGCCCCCTCATCGATAGCCAGGTGTTGTGGTGTCTTGCCATGAGGCTAAATGGAAAGCCCCACATATAGGGTATGTTCCGAGAGCGGAGTTCCTGCGTGAGAGGCCTAAGTGCCCTCTGTGCCTCTAGGGCCAAGGGTGGGCGATCATTATATAAGGCCGTGGTGGTTTGTCTGGTAGCTGGGGTCTGGCAGCCCTATGTGCCCACTCGAACTGGATAGTGGAGGGTGGATCCTAGACATGTGCAATTCGATTCGGTCCAGATGTGAATTTGGACAAATTTCGGGCAATTCGGACCGAACCAAATGCCTGAAGTGCCAAATTTCGGAAGTGCAGAATAACCTGGGTTGTCTACTTTAAAAAAATATGCACATGTGAGGTGTGATTTAGAGATTTATGACAGATAACAGTGTTACAATGTCATATTGATACATTTTAAAAATATATATTTTGAAATAGCAGTGTCCTACTTGTACTTATAGCCCTATAACTTGCAAAAAAAAGCTAAGAACATGTTAACATTGGGTATTTCTAAACTCAGGACAAAATTTTTAAACTATTTAGCGCGGCTGTTTTTTGTTTTAAATCTTTTTATTTTAAGCATAAAACAAGTCAGGCACAGTTCGACAATGATGAGAAGCTTACAGTTGCCTACGCAGAGGCTTATTATTTTCATCAGAATTATTATCAGCAGGCATTAACCTTCTGTAATTACATTTATGACTGTACCAGGCTAAGTCCTATAACTCTATATAACACCATCATCATATGAAGCCTATATGTAATCTGGTGTCTACATGTGTCAGCAAGTAACTTGGCTATACGCGGGCCTTGCGCCTCGTAGCTGTTGGTGTTAGCGGGGCTTAATGATCCTGTGATTCTATTTGCCAGTATATGCGACCCTGTGAACGTGCTACAGGCATTGAATTTAATGTAGCATATGATATGCTATAGTTTGGTTCTAACAGATTTCAGGGATGTGCTGTAGGTAATGGGTATTAAGGCGCGATGTTTTGAGGGTAATGTGCGTGAAGGGTTAGCATTCAAGTAAGCCTGCTGCCGTCACAATGTATAGATAAGCCTTGTTATTACAGCTTTCTTAGACTCTTAGAGCGTTGCACCATCAGGGAACCTAGCGCATTATGTCGCAGTATCTCAGTAGTGCAGTAATTTTAAGTTAATCTGCGGCCAGTGCACTGGATACTAATATGTGTAGTAAGATATAGTCTAAGTATGTAGGTGTACGATTTGCGCTGGGGCATTGATGTGCGGTACTTTATGGTTCCAGTCTGCATAGGGCTAATGTGTGCGTCAAACTTGAGCCGGCGTATACTTAACAGAAAAAATTAGTTAATTAAAATACTAAGGGCCCTAATAATTATCGGAGCATCTGAAGCAGGAGCTCTGTATAGGAGAAACCAAATGGATTTAGTAACCTCCTATAATGCGTCAATCTAATATAAACTGTAGCTGGTCATGCATTATATGTAATAAAGTATATAGGCAAACAACATCAGTAATAAGGACCGTAACAATATAGAGGCAAGGTTGGCTGGAACTTGAGAGGAGGCTGTGTGGCAGTCCGAGGGAGGCTCAGCATGTCTCAGCTACGGTGCAGTCCTCAGGTTCCCGAGCCGCCGTCCGTTCACCCCACCTCGCCCCCGCCCACCGGCCGGGTCCTCCTCGGCGCCGTGGGCACTCAGGAGCAGAGATTATCCACTGGACCCCACCACCAAAGTCCATGACTCTCCCGCCCCCTGCACCTCCCCAGCACCTCGTTGTTCCCTATGGAGCAAGCACTCCCGTGTCCCTCCCAGTGCCGGCCTCACTCTTAAGGCTGGTACCCAGCCCCCCCGGCCACCGGTCCGCCGGCAGGGCAGCGCACTCCCGCCCCACAGGGCTCACGGCATCTGGGACATGGTTCTCCGGGGACCCCCATACCCAGAGACTGGGGTACTCACTGCTCCGGTCGGCGTGTGGGCGATGTGTAGGCCCCGCCTAGCGCTCAGTATCGCCTGGGCCTGCATGAGCCGTCCTTGCCGGTCCCCTTTATTAAATTTTACCGTGGTCCTCTGGGTGTGTGGAGCTGTGTTGGAGCAGTTCCATATGAATGCAGGTGGTCTTTCTCCTACCAGATTAACGGCAGTAGTATTTTTAGGTAGAATCCTCCTCGGCAGCTTTCCAAATTGGGGCTTTGTGTGGGCTGTAGTGCCCCATTAAATGGTTGCATGCATTCCTTCCTTCTTTATTTGGGTGCGTTCCTGGCAGTGTCCATATCTGCTAGCCGGCTGCTTTTTCTTGCAGCCATTGCTAGTGTAGGCGGGCGGCATAGGCCGAGCGCGGGAGCACCCGCCGCCATGCGCGCCGCCATGATGCCGGGATAACCCCCACCGGCTCGGGGGGGGGGGGAGCGGGGCCGTGCCCCGAGCCGGGGTATCACCTCACGACCAGAGGTTTAGTTTATGCGGCTTCTCCTGTCCCCGTAGAGTGCCTCTCTGCGGTGTCTGGCTGCACATCGCGGGTGCACGAGGTCCGGCTTGTGGGCCGAGGGTGGACGTTTCTGCTCACCCGGTGCGTGTTGTGCTTCCTGCGTGGTATCGGGCTGAAGCTGGTAACCCCGTCCATGTAGCGGTAGCGACGGCTCCAGCATTGCAGCGGTCAAAGTCGGCTTTTTGAGCCCTTCTCACGAGCCTAGAGCTGGAGCCCATGCATATGGCGTCCAGTCGGCTCGGCGGCCCGGCCCCGCCCCCCGCGGCTGTTTTTTGGCAGTTGTAGATGCGTAACAGAATTTGGGGGTCAAAGTTAGAAAAAGTGTGTTTTTTAAAACAATTTCATCATATTTTATAATTTTTTTATAGTAAATTATATGACATGATGAAAATAATTGTATCTTTAGAAATACCATTTAATGGCGAGAAAAACTGTATATAATATGTGTGGGTAAATGAGTAAGAGGAAAATTATAGCTAAACACAAACACCGCAAGAAAACGGCAACTTAACGGCAAGAAAATTGAAAAACGGTCTGGTCACTAAGGGGTTAAGTGTGTCTGTTTTAAAAGTGCACCAACACAGGGGCGGAGCCTAGCATCTGAAGCGGACAGTTGCATGGCCGTGGAGCTCCGGACCAACAAGCGAAACAAACATTAATATCAGCATTTAAACTCACGCCAAACTTCCCCTGTGACGACCCTGAGACCCCACAGGCTCAATGGGCAGGAAAAATAAAAAGGTGAAACCCGACATGCCCTGCCAAGGCATGGATATCGGGGAATTATGGCAGCAGGAGCCAAGATGGCGTCTCTGCATGGCGGCTGCTCGGATTTCACTGACGGGTCGTCGGACGAAGACGGTGGACACCTCATGCTTTCCATGCCGACCCCGTCGCCAACACGGACACAGCCACTCACAAAGCTCCATACCCCTGTGACCATGGAGGAAATCGGGGCCCTCATGGCCGACCATCATAAGAAAATTGCGGATGATGTGGCCCTGCACAGAGGGGACATTAAAGGCATTACCAACAGGTTGGGAGCGGTGGAAGCCACCTCCACCGGCCACACGAATCAGATTGCAGACCTCCAGGCAGCGATCCGAGACCTGCAACAAAAAGCCCGGCAAAACGAGCAACATCTCGCCGCCCACGAAGATAAGAACCGACGGAACAATATAAAGCTACGGAGGGTTGCCGACACCGTCCCAGAGGCCGAACTTCCACATTTTATCAGGAGATTACTCACAGCGTTATTAACCCCAAAGGCAGCGAAAGCAACCGTCCTGGAAGGAATATTCCGCATACCACGACCAGCAAAGGCCCCACCAGCCGCAACAGGGGACCTGATTCTCCAATTTCAGGGACAAAAAAGCGGTCCTAGATATTGTTAAAGGTCAGCCTACATATCCCTTCAAGGGAATGACGCTTTCATTCTACGCGGACTTATCGGGCGGGAGGAGACACATGAGCTCATTCACAGCTCTCCTGCGTCTCCATCAAATCCGGTACCGCTGAGGACCAGGTCGCACCCTCACTATAGAAGCAGGAGGTAACAGGCATATAATCCACGACATACAAGAGGCCACTGGGACGCTGGGTTTACTTGGCCTCCCCATGGACTAACTGGCTCCATCGACACAACCAGCAGGCCAAATGCACCCACAAGGAGGATACTCTGCCGATGCCCCGGAGTTTGTACCCTGGAGAACACCCACAGACCCATATGTCAAGGTCACCACTTGAAGCTGGACACAACTTTTAGGACTTGCATAAAGAACTGTACAGCACCGTGCATACCTCCCGACAACCTGAGAGCCCAGGCATTCCTGTAACTTTAAGTTTTCTCACAATTATGCAGAATACGGAACTTGTGTATTTTTTTTCCCCCTTTTTATTTATATTTTTGTTACCCTTGTGGGCCTATGCTCACACATCTGGACAGCTAGTTATGTTTAATGACAACAGCCAGTCGGTTCCATCGAGCATTTATGCATTAGCTATATAACTACAGCATACACTACATCATACCCAATAGGCTTACCACAATATAAAAAAAGATGTAATAGGTGCTCACTCCAATATTAAATGCAAAGTATTTATAGGCAGCGGTAACTAGTACAAGGATACCCAGCCTTGTGAGAGGAGAGTCAGACAGAAAAAGAAAAGAAACCGCGTCCCAAATGGTAATAAAAGAGTATACGTACAGAAAAACTTTTTAAATGATTTGCATTTAACCTCAAAGATAAAAACAGAGAGGGAATACAATAGTGCAATATGATTTGATAATTAGGTGAGGTATTGGAATGGATTAAAGCAATATACACTCACATTTGATAGAGCTGACTAGGAGCTCTACCGTAATTCGCATGGACTGAACAATCCCCATCTAAGGATCTATGTGGAAGCGAGTGTCTCCAATATTCCAATTCCAATGTGCAGCAATTTAAAAGACAAAGGAAAAACTCCAATAGTGTAATATATTCTGGTAAATTGAAGAGAAAATGGAATAAAAATGTAGTACTCACATTTACTAGAGCAGAAACTTGCTCTAGTGTACTCAGCTTGGGAGGTATAATCCCCACCTGAGGATATGGTGACCAGGAAGTAGAATGATGGATAAAAAATAAATAGGTGTATATAACTTTAAAATACACTATTTATTGGCAATATAATAAAACAAAAACAAGGTGGCTATAAAAGAATCCCACTTGACGCGTTTCGCCTATCACAGATACAAAAATAAGTCCTGCGCTCACTCCCATCACTACTGGGCCGGCAGGCTTTCCTTTATGTCTTTTATATTGCTGCACATTGAAATTGGAATATGGGAGACACTCGCTTCCACATAGATCTTTAGACGGGGATTGTTCCGTCCATGCGAATTACGGTAGAGCTCCTAGTCAGCTCTATCAAATGTGATTGTATATTGCTTTAATCCATTCCAATACCTCACCTATTTATTAAATCATATTGCACTATTGTATTCCCTCTCTGTTTTTGTCTTTGAGGTTAAATGTGAGTCATTTAAAAAGTTTTTGTGTACGTATACTATTTTATTATTACCATTTGGGGCAAGGTTTCTTTTCTTTTTCTGTCTTACCCCAATATAAATCTCTGGTGGACGATACAGCTCAGGTACTATTACCACCACTTTCACTCTCAACTCACAAGCCTATTAAACCTACCGTGCCCGACATGTAAGCCATTGGTATTAAAAATCTGACACCACGCATACTTTTGTCATGAAGGAAAGCCAGTCTCTGCACTCATACGCACAGGTCCACCTTTCACATACATATTAGTATTATTATTATACATAACTGACATCTTGCTATTAACGTGTAGCCTTCACACACTGCATGCCGGTTATGCCTATAAACATTAGCCTAACTTTAACCGTACAACATATTCATGAATATATTCTTACTGTTAGTTTGCCTAGTGTACAATGTGTGATGCCTCTAATACGCTATATTGACACTTGAAAAGCAGCATGTATTGTGCAAGTTGATATATATGTTATTATTACTTTAGAAGCGATCTACTGCATGATCAAGTACTTCTGCGTTAACTAACATGTTTCTTTAAACTGTTCTCTCCTAAAACTAGAAACTGTGCTATCACTTGCTATGCCATAATGAAAATCATTTATAATTGTTACTACTAAGCTTGTAGATGCCGTTGTGGCTGGACAAGCATGCACTGTTAAATTAAGCACAATAAAATAAAGAATTTAAAAAAAAAAAGTGCACCAACACAACATTTATTATTATTAATATAAAAAGTAGAATTCTTGTCCAGAACGTGCAATCTGTCAGAGACTCAGAATATTTGTTTAGGGTGAGGGGGCGCAAATAAAAGATTTGCCCCCAGGTCACACATGACCTCGCTACACCTGTGTCTTGGCACTGTACTAGATTTACTTGGTTATTCCCAAAAGTGAGAATTCAAGATGAATTCAAAGTGAATTTCAAATTCAAGGTCAATATAGCCCATCTGTAAAAATTCTCTAAGTCAGCTATGTTTTATGTTCTAGCCTTAAATTGGAAATTCTCTTTGAATGCGCTTTGAGCTCTTTAACCAAAGCCAGATAGGTCAACTAGTTAACATACCATTTCCCCCTACATTTAACCCCTTAAGGACCAAACTTCTGGAATAAAAGGGAATCATGACATGTCACACACGTCATGTGTCCTTAAGGGGTTAAAGGACCACTATAGGCACCCAGACCACTTCATCTTAATGAAGTGGTCTGGGTGTCTGGTCCATCTAGGAGTAACCCTTTCTTCTATAAACATAGCAGTTTCAGAGAAACTGCTATGTTTATAATAGGGTTAATCCAGCCTCTAGTGGCCTTTTCATTGACAGCCGCTAGAGGTGCTTCCGCGCTTCTCACTGTGATTTTCACAGGGAGAAGACGCCAGCATCTATAGGAAAGCATTGAGAATGCTTTCCTATGGACTGGATGAATGCGCGCGCGGCTCCTGATGCGCATGCGCATTCAGCCGATGACGGCGATATGGAGGAGGAGATGAGGAGGAGAGTTCCCCGCCCGGCGCTGGAGAAAGAGGTAAATTTAACCCCTTCCACCCCCGAGAGCCCGGTGGGAGGGGGGCTCTGAGGGTGGGGGCACCCTCAGGGCACTATAGTGCCAGGAAAACGAGTATGTTTTGCTGGCACTATAGTGGTCCTTTAATAAATGCTGCCCTGTCAAAATATTAAACTGCTATTTATCCACAAGCCATACATCACGATACAAGCCGTTATTTTCTCTTCACAGTCCCATGCTCATTCTCATTAACATTTCGGCTATATGTAAAAATCTCACTCATCAGACTAGGCCTGAATCCAGTACTTTATTCAGAACACTCTTTCAAGATAGGAGCCGCATTTACCACTTTCAGTAGGAATGCAGCATATTGCTGATACATTCTGCAACCTGAGATGGAATTCAGGCAGGTATTTCAAGATGTAGTAGTGTAAGTTGTCCATTCAATACATTACTTTTCTAAATAGGGTAAACACACTGTTAATGTAATGTAACACTTTTTTCCTGCTTGTCCTTGTCCCTTTAATTACTTTAACGTGAAACTGTATCTACATTTCAGTACATTTTAAACAGGCAGTACATTTTTAAAATGTTTGAAAGTCAGGAAAAGAACCTCCCCTCTGGCCTCTTCCCAAGTCCCACATGGAGAGAATGATGATTGTGGTTCATATTGTACATTACTTTAACTAAAAATTGTTTATCACTCACCACATATTTAAATTTTTCATTTTCTGTTCTTAAAGGTGAGCAGATTTTATGGTTTGGCTATGGGACATGAGTGACATTTAAAGACAATAGCTTTGGCTACGGGCTAAAACAATGTCACATCCATTATCGATGATAATGTGATGGCAGTTGCTTGTTATAGTTACTGACTGAAGTGCAAATAGTATAGGCCTAGAGCAGGCCACTGACACAGCCCGATTAAATAAATGAGTTTATTTTTCGACTCAGTAGATTTATCTATAATTCCCTTAATTCTTTTGAATTGATCCCAGTTCTACTTTTACTGTACGTTTTTAGATTTTGTACCATCTTAACTGCATTTTCTATTTTTGCACCTAGTTAGGATAATCTAACAGCCAACAACACACAGAACTTAAGTAACAAATACTAATAAACAAAGAAACACAAAAACGTATATCCGGACCTTAGAATGGCTGGGTTTAATGCAAACATAGGATAGTACAGGACAGGTAGAATCAGGGAAACAGAATGTATGTAAATGGTAGGCAAGCCAATATTCAAGGCATACAAAAGTCAGAATAGTCAAAGAAAAAGCCAAGGTTAAAATACACAAAAAATCTATAGAAATAACGTGCTCTCAGATAACCAAACTGGAAATCATGACGGCACTGAAAACTAGCAATTTTAGGTTTAAATCTGATTGGCCCACAGCTGTCATGTGGTGTTGGAAAGTGCGTGTGTGACATCACACGCACGTTCGCAAGCATCAAAAACAAGAGAGACCCAGGAAGCCTTAAAAAGGCTCTGGCGTGCAGCGGCCCTCTCTAATACTTCCTAAGCTGTCCACTGCTTAGGTAAGAGCCTCATGAGAATGCACCACAACGATACGAGATAGAAGTGTGGCCAACTGGAGCTGTGACCCACCTTTTTATTTTGTTTTCTCATGATCAAGGTACCATGATTTGCATTAAAATTATATGCTTTATTCATGAATGATTTGCACACTAGCTTTGGGCAATGGTGCTTGAACAAATGGTATTTGGCACCTTATTCTCCAATAATCACTGTTGGCGGGCTAATCCAGTAATCATGTTTTGTTTGTATCATATGACGGTGAATATTTCAGCCTTACAGACAGACTGATGATGCCAGAAATCTGTGCTGGATATGAACAACCCTCGAGTGTTTAAAAAACAAAGGTGTAGTAAGACAGTCTAGACCAGTGGTAGTCAACCTTTTTCTACCTACCGCCCACTAATGCATCTTTCTTGATGGAAAAATTTCCTTACCGCCCACCAGTTTTCGCGCAAGCGCGGAATATTTTTTAGAAAGGAGGTTGTTTTAAAAAAAATAAATAAATGTACGTACACTTATCTTTTTATTTCTACTTTATGCATGTTTATAATGTTTTTAACTTTATAAAGTTTAATTAGAAAACAATAAAGTAAATTGAAATTAGCTTTACTAGTGAGATCCTTGAGGCTGATGCTGCGAGACTAAATATTTGATATCTGGTTCGATTTTCGTAAGGAACAAACGAAGGTCTCCTCTTTCGGTGATATTCAGACGGTTTCTCTGTTTGCTCATAATATGATTAACAGCACTAAAGCCTGATTCTACAAGATATGTGGTAGGGAAAGGTATCAATAAATTGAACATCATTTTCCACATATTTGGATATAACGCAGGCATTTTTTTATTTTGCCAGAGTTTTTGGTATCCACCACTGCCAAAATTACATTTACTCTCTTCGTCATATTTAAGTTCTAATAGTTCTTCTTGGCAAGTTATATCAACTTCAGCAACATTTGCTGTAAAAGGATTTATCATCCAGTCATGCACCTTTAAGTTCAAAATATCTTGAAATCGTTTTTCCATATCCAATTTGAGTTCCTTGAGGTGACTACTGAACCTTTCAATATCCCCCGGACTTACATCATTGTTTATAGAGGACAATTCAGGAAACTGATGAAATTCTCTCTTGAAAATATTATGACGGAGAAGATCAAGCTTTTCGATAAATAATGACACAATATTTTTGCAACTTATAAGAGTTATATTGGCTCCTTGAAGCTGCAAATTAATGTCATTAAATCTCTTGAAAATGTCTGCCAAATAAAAGGCATCATTCTTTACGTTTTTTAACTGTTCATAGAGACCAGTCTCATTATCACTTTCAAAAAACTGTACGACACTATCAAATAATGCAACAAAACGAGTCAAGCATGTACCCTTTGAGAGCCATCGAACTTCTGTATGTAAAAGTAACCTAATAAACTGCTCGTTATTGTCCTGGCACAGCTGTCGAAACATTCTATCACACTTGGCATTAGATTTTATCTTATTTACAGCTTTAATTATAATACTTAATGATGAATGGAGACTTGTACTTAAATGTTTTCCTACAATATGTTGTCTGTGTACAACACAATGAATACACAAAACGCTTGGCACTTCTTCCTTCAAGTAAGCAACAAACCCACGATAGCGGCCTACCATTGATGGTGCTCCGTCAGTAGCACATGCAACAATATTGTTCAAGGGTATATTGTTTTTTGCAAAGTATGATTTCACAGCATTAAATATTGATAATCCTTTTGTATCTGTAATCAGATTGACAGTGAATAGCATTTCTTCTTGCAATGTATTGTTTTCATCAAGGTACCGTACATATGTCATCAGTAGAGCATTATTATCTGCAATGACAGACTCATCCAATTGTATAGAAAATGACGAATTTTGGAGAATACCTATAAGTTTATTTTCAACATTAGCCGCCATTTCATCAATGCGTCTCTTTACTGTGTTATCGCTAAGGGGCAATGTTTTTAAAACTTCAGGTATATCCTGATGCATTACTGTTGAGATAAATTCTTTGATAGAGGGTATTATCAAAGTTTCTCCAATATTATGGCTTTTACCACTTTTTGCAATTAAGTGTGATATACGATAAGCTGCAGTTAATCCATCCTCATTCTTTGCATGTTGTTTTTGAAAGGATGTAGCTATTGTTGAACGATTTTGAAATCTTTTATAGATTTCTTGAAAATATTCAATGGGCTTATCTTTATCTTGCGAATGCTTTGTAGTAAGATGTTCTCGCAATCGACTTGGCTTCATTGCTTCATTAGATAATGTCTTGTGGCACAGTAAACACATTGGAAGCTGTTTATTTGTAACAGATTCAATGAAACCCATCTTCAGATACTCTGGTAAATAGCCACGAGCGTATTTCTTTTTTTCAGACATGGGTTCTAAATTTGTTTCACAATTTAACAACTACTTTTACTCTTACGTTTTGATCTGCACTCCACACAGTGCTTTTTTCCCTCCTCTTTTCCCTTTTATTACTAACACCAAAAACAATGCTGTATTAGGTGCCAATTTTTATTAATATCACCATCAAAAGAAATTCCTTTTCCTGCCTGCTTCTTTACCTTCCTTATAGTATATCACTATATTAAGGATCTCTTTTTCCTTTTTTTTATTTTCTCCTTCCCTTACTTATTTTTTTCTTTTATTTTATAAGATAACAAAACTTAATTTATGAGCCAGACTAAACACTGCTTACTCTCCTCCTTTATTTTATCCCCTTTTTTCTATTTTTCTTCCTTTTTTTATCTTTTCCTTTTTATCTCCTTTCTTTTACCTTCCTGAGCGACAAAAGTAAGGCTGAGCTAGTTAGCCCACTTATTATTATTAGCCAACAATTCTCTTTCTCTCTTTGCCCTTAACTTTTCTTTTTCAACTCCTCTGCTCCGTTTCAGCCTGCTTCTGCCTGTCCCTGCTATCAGTTTCCTCTCCTCCCCTAAACAATTCTCTTTCTCCTGCCTATAACTTTTCTTTTTCAACTCCTCTGCTCTGTTTCAGCCTGCTTCTGCCTGTCCCTGCTATCAGTTTCCACTCCTCCCCTAAACAATTCTCTTTCTCCTGCCTATAACTTTTCTTTTTCAACTCCTCTGCTCTGTTTCAGCCTGCTTCTGCCTGTCCCTGCTATCAGTTTCCACTCCTACCCTAAACAATTCTCTTTCTCCTGCCTATAACTTTTCTTTTTCAACTCCTCTGCTCCGTTTCAGCCTGCTTCTGCCTGTCCCTGCTATCAGTTTCAACTCCTCCCCTTCCTCTTCCCACGTGTTTGCGTGCGCTCGCTCCCGCCCGACAACTTCTCACACAAAAGGAGGTTGACTGATGTGTGCGCTCGCGCCCGCCTGCACCGCCCGCCCACTCGCTCGCGTTGGTTTCTTGATGTGTGCGCTCGCTCGCGCGCCCGCTCGCTCGCGCGCCCGCCCGCTCGCGCGCTCGCTCAAAAGGAGGTTTTAACCTCCAAAGTCCCTACCGCCCACCTGGAATCCCAAAACGCCCACTAGTGGGCGGTAGGGACCAGGTTGACGACCCATGGTCTAGACTATAAGCCTTTGTCCTGCTATTTTGCTTTTCCTCTGGGAAAGAGGGCTGGAGCGAAAGAAGATGGTGCCAGAGCCAGAACCCTTCTACACATCCGCAGATTGCAGTGTCTTCAACTTAACAAAATTCCTAACCTGCTAGAGGGAATCCCTCAAAGTCCAGTGACTGGAATGGGGAGGCTCTGTGAACTAAGCCAAAACTTCAAATCATAATGTGGGAAATCCACATGGTTTTTCATGAGGACTTTTCTGTGGTGTGTGAAGAAGCGGTAGCCCTGTCAGGCCAGATAGTTGCAGAGATAGAGGATATGGAAGGCATATGATGGAAGTTGGCGTCTATACAATCCACTAACTGTGCAACGACTTCACTTTGAGAATTTCTAACATGGAAGATCTAAATAGATGAGTAAATATGCACTTCAGAGGCGTACCTCAGCATATTCTAAGACAGGCTTCCCCAAACTCCAGCCCTCCAGATGTTGCTGAACTACAACTCCCATGATTCCCAGCCTATCTATTTCATTAATAGAATCATGGGAGTTGTAGTTCAGCAACATCTGGAGGGCCAGAGTTTGGGAAAGCCTGTTCTTAGACCTAGAACTATCTCACACTCTTCACAAACTTTTTTTTCTGCTGTGTTGCCACTTAAGCAAGCAAAGTTGATCCAACTGGAGGGATATTTTTGGCTTCTGAAATCTTCTAGTGGTCCATCTGACTCATCAAGGGACCATTTACTTAAATTCCAATGTGTCTCAGACAGGGAGACTATCCTCCATACAACAAAGAATAAAATACACATTTGTCCTTCTGGGATCGATCCCAAGCTATAGTTCCATGGACATATTGCCTACACCCACGTAACAAAACTTTGAGAAACTTTAAGATATCTCACAGATCTCGGTTTGTGATGAAATATGGCAAATGCCATAGAGGTCCCCAGTTCTCTGTGGCACCTGGTTTCCTGAGAGCATTAGGATTGCATCAGTCAATATAGCAGAAGGAGAGTGGCCAGTGGGAAGTCGCTGATATTGCTCTGTTTGTCCCTTGGGTTGCCTATGAAGCTGCCTTAGCTGAGCCGACTTCAGCCTTCATCTTACTTTTTGACAATATATATTTACATATATAGTACAGATGGAAGCACTCGCAGAACTTTATTCCAAAGTGACTTTTTTTTTTTCCAGTACAAAGTTACATAGAGATGATCGACGTTTTGATTCCTTTGCCCCATTGTTAAGGATCATGAAATCCATTACTCTGTATTAATGCTGTTCATCCAAAAGAAGATGAAAAGCAAAATTGAAGCAATTTCTAGTTTTGCCACAAAAAAAAGAAAAGGGGAAAGAAATCATAACAATATAAAATTGAGAACATACTCTGTAAGACAATAAAATAAGTGTATATATGGTGAAAAAAACAATATAAGACAAAGTGCTACAATCACCAGCAATGTGGGTCACTCCACCTCACATAAATAAATGGTTAAAACAGTAAAAAATGGTGAGAGCACAGAGAAACAATAATTACCCTTATATTCAATATAAAACCTGTAAAAACACAATGGGAAAAACAGGCATAGGGTAATAACGTACAAATATTATATGAATGAGTAAATACTTGAATAAACTCACATATTCATGAGCCACTTAATATGGAAGCTGGCTCAGACTAGGAACATTGAATGGATTAGTGAGGTGGTCGTTGTAATCCAACTGCTTAATTGCTTGCTCCTTCTTGCTTTACAATATCCAGGATGCAGGATCTTTAATGAAAACCTTTATTCGGTATAGCAGCAAAAAAAAGACAGCAGCAGTAAAAATTAAAATTCAGCAATTCCACCTCTGCACACTAACGCGTTTCAGCCAAAGTACCACACTTTGATAAAGGCTTTGGCTGAAACGCGTTAGTGTGCAGAGGTGGAATTGCTGAATTTAAATTTTTACTGCTGCTGTCTTTTTTTTGCTGCTATACCGAATAAAGGTTTTCATTAAAGATCCTGCATCCTGGATTTTGTAAAGCAAGAAGGAGCAAGCAATTAAGCAGTTGGATTACAACGACCACCTCACTAATCCATTCAATGTTCCTAGTCTGAGCCAGCTTCCATATTAAGTGGCTCATGAATATGTGAGTTTATTCAAGTATTTACTCATTCATATAATATTTGTACGTTATTACCCTATGCCTGTTTTTCCCATTGTGTTTTTACAGGTTTTATATTGAATATAAGGGTAATTATTGTTTCTCTGTGCTCTCACCATTTTTTACTGTTTTAACCATACTCTGTAAGACACAAACAATCCTACCAAGATCAAAAGGTGTTTTGCTCGTTTCTAATTTTGGGAAAAAATCACAGCTATACAATTTTTTTCTGCCCCCAAACCATTGGAACCTTGGAAGGCACATTTTATGGCCACATTCATCAAAGTCCAAATCATTATCTTATTGCCACTGAGCTAACAGTTGTCAGTCTTGCAAGTAAAAAATGTCAGCCATTTTGTAAGTTGCAGTGGTTAAATTATGTAATTTGTTTATAGTTCACTATAATACAAAATATCATTGCCAGCTTAAAAAGAAAAGTGTAAATGGCAGTATTTGGGGAGATTTACTATAAGTATTTCAAGGTTTATTTGCTTAAGTCTGACATTCCAACACAGTAGGAAATATCTGGCAATCAAGACATCTCACTTTAGAAGGTTTAGCAACATGCAGCAAATGCATAAATTTCAAAATTAAGTATGTTTTTTTTTTATTTTAAACAATTTTATTGAGATTGACAATTCAAGAATACTAGACAAAAATGCTAAAATACAGCATAGTACGAGAAATAAAAAGGAAATAAAGTAACGTTGTCAATAGCAGAGAATGTAAAAAACCAAAAAAAAAAAAAAAGCATAGCCTCCATAACGTAGGGCAAAAGTATCTCAAACATAATAAGATTTAAGAAGACAAACACGAAAACAAAAAGTGAGAAAAGTCCATGTATAGACAGCATCCATGTCATAGACAAACCATATACATATACATTAAAACCTCTGACAGGTAGAGTGAACAACATTGATTATATTGTTACAATGGCATCTGTCAAGGGGTGGGAAATATAAGGAGGCAAGTGTACAGTCAGTCACCTCTTGAATTTCATGTGTTGGAAACAGGAAAAAAGTGCAAGTGAAAAGTGACTTTTATAAAGACCAGGATTACCACGCTGATCTGTCGCCCCTCATGATAGCTCTAAAAGAATTAAGACAAAATCTCACTTTTGGCACCTTTATCGCTTGTAATCACAGAATATGATGTATCATTGCACCTGCAAAAATAGAGACTATCCCACCGAATTCATGACATGTGCGAAGTCTGTACTGGTAGAGTATCATTTGACCTGAGAAAGTGGAGTGCAATCATCTGAGTCAAACCAGTCCTCACTGTTAAAGGAACATCATAGCATTAGGAATACAAACATGTATTCCTAACTCTATTAGTATCGTAACACCTGTTTAGGTACCCTTTTCCCCTTGTAATGGTTTGAAAGGTATTACTTACCTTTCAGCCGTTGTCATGCTGGTTTCCAAGATCACGCTCCTCCTCTTCAACTTAAATCATAGCTGTAGATTAAATCAGCAAATCCGATCTTCCCCCATAGTAAAATATAAGGTAATGCAGTCCCTAGAGACTGTTTCCCCCAGACACATCCCTAGAGACTGTCCCGCCTCCAAACACATCCTAGAACTGCTCCCCCTCAGACACATTCCTAGAGACTGCTCCCACCTCCAGACACATCCCTAGAGACTGCTTCCCCCTCAGACAAATCTCTAGAGACTGCTCCCCTCTCCAGACACATTCCTAGAGACTGCTCCCCTCTCCAGACACATTCCTAGAGACTGCTCCCCCCTCAGACAAATCTCTAGAGACTGCTCCCGCCTCAGACACATCCCTGGAGACTGTTTCCCCCCTCAGACACATCCCTGGAGACTGCTCCCCCCTCAGACAAATCTCTAGAGACTGCTCCTGCCTCCAGACACATCCCTAGAGACTGCTCCCGCCTCCAGACACATCCCTAGAGACTGCTTCCCCCTCAGACACATTCCTAGAGACTGCTCCGGCCTCAGACACATCCCTGGAGACTGTTTTCCCCCTCAGACACATTCCTAGAGACTGCTCCCCCCTCAGACACATCCCTAGAGACTGCTCCCGCCTCAGACACATCCCTGGAGACTGTTTCCCCCCTCAGACACATTCCTAGAGACTGCTGCCCCCTCAGACAAATCTCTAGAGACTGCTCCCGCCTCCAGACACATTCCTAGAGACTGCTTCCCCCTCAGACACATCCCTAGAGACTGCTTCCCCCTCAGACACATCCCTAGAGACTGCTCCCCCCCCCCAGACACCTCCCTAGAGACTGCTTCCCCCCTCCAGACACATCCCTAGAGACTGCTTCCCCCCCCAGACACATCCCTAGAGACCCGACTGCCCCCTCATACACATCCCTAAAGACTGCTTCCCCCCTCATACACATCCCTAGAGACTGCTCCCTCCTCCAGACACATTCCTAGAGACTGTTTCCCCCTCAGACACAACCCTAGAGACTGCTCCCGCCTCCAGACACATTCCTATAGACTGCTCCCCCCTCAGACAAATCTCTAGAGACTGCTCCCGCCTCAGACACATTCCTAGAGACTGCTGCCCCCCTCCAGTTACATTCCTAGAGACTGCTGCCCCCTCAGACACATTCCTAGAGACTGCTCCCGCCTCCAGACACATCCCTAGAGACTGCTCCTCCCCCTCAAACACATCCCTAGAGACTGCTCCCGCCTTCAGACATATCCCTAGAGACTGCTGCCCCCTCAGACAAATCTCTAGAGACTGCTCCTGCCTCCAGACACATCCCTAGAGACTGCTCCCGCCTCCAGACACATCCCTAGAGACTGCTTCCCCCTCAGACACATTCCTAGAGACTGCTCCCGCCTCAGACACATCCCTGGAGACTGTTTTCCCCCTCAGACACATTCCTAGAGACTGCTCCCCCCTCAGACACATCCCTAGAGACTGCTCCCGCCTCAGACACATCCCTGGAGACTGTTTCCCCCCTCAGACACATTCCTAGAGACTGCTGCCCCCTCAGACAAATCTCTAGAGACTGCTCCCGCCTCCAGACACATTCCTAGAGACTGCTTCCCCCTCAGACACATCCCTAGAGACTGCTCCCCCCCTCCAGACACATCCCTAGAGACTGCTTCCCCCCTCCAGACACATTCCTAGAGACTGCTGCCCCTCAGACACATTCCTAGAGACTGCTGCCCCCTCAGACACATTCCTAGAGACTGCTCCACCTCAGACAAATCTCTAGAGACTGCTCCCCCCTCAGACAAATCTTTCGAGACTGCTCCCCTCAGACCACATCCCTAGAGACTGCCACTGCCCCCTCAGACACATTCCTAGAGACCCCATCCAGCCTCCAGACACATCCCTCGAGACTGCTCCCCCCCTCAGACACATTCCTAGAGACTGCTCCCGCCTCCAGACACATCCCTAGAGACTGCTCCCCCCTCAGACACATCCCTAGGGACTGCTCCCCCACAGACACATTCCTAGAGACTGCTGCCCCCTCAGACACATCCCTAGAGACTGCTCCCGCCTCCAGACACATCCCTAGAGACTGCTCCCACCTCAGACACATCCCTAGAGACTACTCCCCCTCAGACACATCCCTAGAGACTACTCCCCCTCAGACACATCCCTAGAGATTGCTGCCCCCTCAGACACATCCCTAGAGACTGTTGCCCCGTCACACATATCCCTTGAGACTGCTCCCTTCAAAAGACACATTTCCATAACCTGCTCTTTCAGACATCCTACAATCTGCTTCCTCTCCCTCCCCCAGTCACATCCCTACTACCTGTACTCGCCCCCTGACACATTTCTATAGGCAGAGTGCCCTAGAAGTGGGATTGCCCAGTTTATAAATCAGATAATGTATGGTAGTTGGTAGCGTAGCATAATGTGTCTGAGGGGGCAGCAGTCTCTAGGAATGTGTCTGAGGGGGTAGCAGTCTCCAGGGATGTGTCTGAGGGGGCAAACAGTCTCCAGGGATGTGTCTGAGGCGGGAGCAGTCTCTAGGAATGTGTCTGGAGAGGGGAGCAGTCTCTAGGAATGTGTCTGGAGAGAGGAGCAGTCTCTAGAGATTTGTCTGAGGGGGAGCAGTCTCTAGGGATGTCTGGAGGCGGGAGCAGTCTCTAGAGATTTGTCTGAGGGGGGAGCAGTCTCTAAGGATATTATGCTACACTACCAACTACCATACATTATCTGATTTATAAACTGGGCAATCCCACTTCTAGGGCACTCTGCCTATAGCAATGTGTCAGGGGGCGAGTACAGGTAGTAGGGATGTGACTGGGGGAGGGAGAGGAAGCAGATTGTAGGATGTCTGAAAGAGCAGGTTATGGAAATGTGTCTTTTGAAGGGAGCAGTCTCAAGGGATATGTGTGACGGGGCAACAGTCTCTAGGGATGTGTCTGAGGGGGCAGCCTCCACCCAATTAAACATAGGGTGTCAGGGCAGAACATATGCATACCAGGGCGACCGGCAACATAATCTGTACTGTCATTTAGGAACGCGCTATAAAAAATGCCATGCACTGACATTCAATGAAGCAAGCATGTTTTAAGACCAAAAACAAGATAAAAGGGACAAGTGTCAAAAATCAGGGACTGTCTAGCCAGATCCAGGACAGTTGGCAAGTATAGAGCAGTGCTTATGATGGACAGTCAATACCAAATTCACCATTTGCTAATTTACAGTATGTTATGTATAATTTATAAATTATTTAGTGGCCATCTGGTTATTTGTGGTCTCCCAATTTCATTTATATTAAATAAAAAATATTATTTAATTTGGCTCACATTCAGCTGTTAACACTGTATTATTTAATGTCTTGTGGTTTTCTAAATAGTAAATCACATTTTTTGTTTGTAAGCCATTCTTTAAAATGGATGGCTGTTCTTACTTAACATATCTGCTATTAGCAATTACACAATCATTAAGACATTTTAACAATTGATCAATCTAAACATATGTTCATTAAAATATTTAGCCACACTAGATACAATG
This sequence comes from Pelobates cultripes, assembly GCA_933207985.1. Lineage (NCBI taxonomy): Eukaryota > Metazoa > Chordata > Amphibia > Anura > Pelobatidae > Pelobates > Pelobates cultripes. The sequence goes on along the minus strand of OW240924.1, from coordinate 32,919,835 downwards.
TTTCCAAGATAGTTGTATTAAGTGTATAATTCTCAAATTGTAACATGTTTAACTGATTAAATGTAGGATATATTTTAGGTTTGATTTTAGGTATTCCAGTAATTGCTGGAGTAGAAATTGATACAGGGTTGTGACAATGCATGTTGAATTTCAAATTTATTTTGACCTTAAATGGGCACTATAGTCACTAGAGCCACTACAGCTTAATGTAGTAGCTCTAGTGTCTATAGCAAATGCCTGCAGTCTTAGCTCTCTAACATTTAAAATGCTGGCTAGTCACACCTGTAGTGGCAGTCATTTAGACGGCCATTAGAGGTACTTCCTATCTCAGTGTTGCACAGTGTGCAGTGTTGGAATTCAGCATCTCCAACCTAAATACTCCCCACAGAGATGCATTGATTTAATGCATCTCTATGAAGTGGTGATGGTTGGTGATGCATTTTGCTGCGCATGTGCAATAGCCTCCCAATGTTTTTCTATGGGAATTCATTGGATTGGCTGGGATCATCAAGATTAGGCGAGGCTAGCCATGATGAGACCTACATGGGAAGGGAGAAAAGGAGAGTAAAATCACCTTTAATCTTCAGATAGACGGGTGTTAAAGGGTGTTCCTTTAAATTTGAAATTCACTTAATTCTCACTTTGTGAATAACCATGCAAATACTTCAGCCCACCTGAAGTAAAGCAGATAGCTCAAAGCAAGAAATGCAGAAAAAGTACTGGTTGCTGTGTTTTCAGTTTCGCTATTTTTGGCTAAAAATGTAAGTTTCACTGTGAATTTTCACAAAATCACACTTTAGAGAATGACCCCAGAAACTCCAAACAATGTTATTCACAAAAGTGAGAATTCAAAGTGAATTTACAGTCAATTTGATCAGATTTCCACATTTTAGGTCAAAGTAGCTAAACTAAAAGCATAACTGATGGGGTTTTTTTTCTTCCAGTCTGGCTATTTAATGGCTACTTAATTTTTAAATTCATTTTGAATTCCCCCAAATTTTAATTTAGTAAATAACCATGAAAAGATAATAACGTTGAGGGAGGTGGAAGTTAGAGTAAAGGCATTCTTTTATGGCACAAAGACGATTCTTTCTCACCTATAAAGCCTCGTCCCCATCTCTTTCCAAAAGGCTCTCACTGGTTCACCTCTTGCTTATCAGATACCGTTGTATGTCTTGTGCTTTACTCTTGCAATATTCTGTTTGAGTCCAAATTACCCTAACCCTACCTGTAGCCTATGTCTCATTGTCTAAACCAGCCTTGAATTAGACCCTATGCAAAGTTATTTTGTTTCTGTTGGACCTGCTACTTACTGAAACTATTCATAAATGAAGAATCCTTTGTAATTCACAATTAATTTCAAATGAAAGGCCAGAGTGGCCAAACTAATTGCCAAACTGGAATTATTCAATTTCGGGTTTTTTGGCCTTTTAATTAAAATTAACTTAGTATTCCCAACAATTCTCATTTTAGTAAATAGAGAAAATTTATGCCAAATTTACCGTAATTTTCTTTTCGTGGCTGCATCACTTAGGGGTTGCTCCTCCCTTAGCAGTCACAGGACATGAATTAATTAGATTAATTCGACTGATAGGTATAAAGAGCCCCTCCTCCCCTTACACCATAGTCCAAGTATAAAGCTGAAAAAATAAAAGAATGGGCAGGAACCCTAAAGCTGCCATGAGAAATAGCCAGGAAAAGAAAATTACGAGTATTACCCATATGTGATGCTGCTATTTCTCAAGGCAGCATTAGGGTTCCCGCCCATTCTTTTATTTTTTCAGCTTTATACTTGTTCTATGGTGTAAGGGGAGGAGGGACTCTTTATACCTATCAGTCTAATTAATTAATCTAATTAATTCATGTCCTGTGACTGCTAAGGGAGGGGCTTTGTCCAGACCTTCTTGGAGGAAATATAGGATCTGAGTATTGCGAGGTTGCAAGCAGTCAATGTTCTTGTCCAATGCCCATTCTCTGAATATATCCCAGATTCTATGGTAGCATGAGGAAGTAGAACCCTTTCTAGACTGCAAAAGGGTATTGACCACTGCTTCCGAAAGAACTAATTGTCAAAGTCTTTCCTTTTCAAAACCCACACCCCCAACTTGAGGTGTTCTGGATGAGGATGGGAGATTTGGCCCTGAGTCAGCAGCTCCTTCATTATCGGAAGAGGCAAAGGCCGTTCCTGACTCCTCATGTTAAGAGAGGAAACCATGGCATTCAATGCCAGATCGGGATTATAGCAATTACTTTTTTGCCCTCCGAAAAACCTTCCGCAGGAATCTGGGTATCATTGGTAGGGGAGGGAACGCATATCCCAGATCGAACGACCAAGGAAGGGAGAGAGCATCCTGGCCCATCGCCCGATTTTCTGGACGGAGATAGTGGTAATTATCTACCTGACAATTCTGGTAAGTCGCCATCAGGTCGATCTAGGGTATGCCTATGAAAAGACTGCCGGGTGAAGCCTACATTCTCCTGGAAGAATTTCTGTTCTGCTGAGGAAGTCCACAGTAACGTTCTCTGAACCTGGAAGATAGATTGCCTTCAGACCTTGGAGATTGTTCATGGCCACTTTCATCAAGGGAGCTAGTTCCTTCAAGAGCAATCTGCTTCTTGTGCCTCCTTGGTTGTTCACATACAAGGCAACCACTCGGTTGTCCGTTTTGATCAGGACCCAAGAGAATTGAAGTGGGCACCCCATCCAAAAGAACTTGCATCTGTTGTAATAATGTTCCAAGGAGATTCCTCTTTCATCAGTTCAACCCTTTTCTTACCGGCAGGGGCAGAGTTATCCTTTGCTCCTAATCTGTTTCTACTCCTTCGAATAGAAGAAGGAAGCAATTGTGAATAGGACAAAACTTTCATTGAGTTCATTTTACCAGCCCAATTGTTGATGTCAAAGAACCTAGAAGACTCATGACTTCTCTCACTGATGCTGTTTTGAGATATTGTAGTTTTCCGATTTTGTCTCGGATTTTTAGGACCCTTTCTGGAGAGAGGAACACATAGGCTGAGTTCGTGTCTATCACTGCTCCAAGGAATACGATTTTTTTGAGAAGGAATTAGGGAGCTCTTCTCTACGTTCGGAATCCAACCGTGATCTCGAAGAATGTTCATCGTCACTAGAGTATGATGAGCCACTATACTTTGGGATGGACCTATGATGAGGATATCGTCCAAGTAATGGAAGATTTCAATACTTCTTACACTTATGGGGGCTATTAAAGTGCCAAGCTGAGGACAAAAACGGGAGACCCTGGAATTGAAAGTGTCTTCCTAGAGCCCAGAATCTGAGAAATTTTACATGATTGCAGTTTATAGGGATTTGGTAGTTGCCGTCCCTCAAGTCTATAGAAGTCATCCAGGGGTAGAAGAACTTTAGTCTTCCTCCCACAATCCCTGAATGGGCCTGAAAACCTTCAGACGTTCTTCCCAGAGGTTCTAGATCCTCTCCCTCTAGAAAACCTTATTGTTCGATGAATGGGAGAAGCATTTCCAGGAGGAATTTCTAGAATACTCCCTTCCTGGTTTATAGCTTCTGCTGTCCGATCTTTGAAGCGTTTAGTCTTCCAGGAAGAGGAAAACGTTTTCCTTCTTTCTTGCAGCAAAAAAAGCTTTTTTGCCATCTGCAGCCTTTTTGATAGCGTCCTCCAGAATCTTACCAAATAATAATTCCCCCTGGAATGGAAGGCCACACAAAGATGCCTTGGAGACATAGTCGGCTTCCCATGAATGAAGCCATAAAGCCCTTCTAGAGGCCACAGACAGGGCCATACCTTTAGCAATCATACGAATTATGTCGAGAGAGGCTTCTGAGCAGAATTCTGTAGCAAGACTGAAGTCCTTGAGACTTTCCAGGAGATGTTCCCTGCGGACTCCACGGCCAATGCCCTCCTCCAGATATGCGAGCCATACTCTTAAGGCCCTTGAGAGAGAGGTTAGCGCCACTGCAGGATGGAGTGCGGAGCCTAGGGCTAAATAAGATTTTATGAGATCCCCATCCATATGTTTTTACATAGGTTCTCTAAGGTAGGCCATGGAGTCAATGGGGAGCGTAGTTTTCTTAGCCATATGAATCACGGCAGCATCTGTTTTTGGAACTGAGATCCATACTTTGCAGTCAATGGCAGAGTAAGCATTTATCCTTGTGAACTTATTCTTTAAGGTGGATTTTCATTCTTGAAGGATCGTGTCCCTGATTGATGAATGCACTGGGAATGTGGGCCTGTGAAGCTTTAGATCCTCAAAGAACCTGTCAGCCTCTCTCAACTCTGACTTCTCTTCCGTGAGACTAAGGGTGTCCCTGATAAGGGTAATCAGCCTATCAATAGACTTTGAGTCAAGAGACCTGGAGGTATATTTTACTTCCTCCTCACCATTATCTGAGACCTCCCACATATAAGGGGTCTTCTTCAGAGCATTAAGACTGAGGTTCTGTTCTGCGTTCTGCATCCTCAACAATAGCTTGGGAAATCCAAAGCTTAAAGGACCACTGTAGGCACCCAGACCACTTCAGCTTAATGAGGTGGTCTGGGTGCCTGCTCCAGCTAGGGTTAACCTTTTTTTCTATAAACACAGCAGTTTCAGAGAAACTGCTATGTTTATAAATGGGTTAATCCAGCCTCTAGTGGCTGTCTCATTGACAGCTGCTAGAGGCGCATCCGCGCTTCTCACTGTGATTTTCACAGTGAGAAGACGCCAGTGTCCATAGAAAAGCATTGTGCATGCGCATTCAGCCAAGGAGGAGGAGAGGAGGCGGAGAGGAGGAGGAGAGCTCCCCGCCCGGCGCTGGAGAAAGAGGTAAGTTTAACCCCTTCCTCTACATCCAGCCCGACGAGTATGTTTTCCTGGCACTATAGTGGTCCTTTAAGGTTGTCTTGTGGGGGGGTGCAGGGGTGCTATTTAGTAGATAAACCCCAAAATTAAAACATGCATGCGTTTTTGCTGCAAGTTGTCGTTTGGGGTATTTCTAAAGAGATCATGCAAAAGCTGCAGTTCTTATGACTTAATCCTCCCTTCTTCCCTGTAAGAAAATTGCAGTTTCTTCACAGCTAAATAACCAGTCAGAGGCGTCTGGTTTTCAAAGGCTACCAATCAGAGGCACCCATTAAGTTGAAGTGCTTTATTGGTGTTTTGGGGTCCTTTAAGTGCCCTGTATTCATTTATAAGTTACCTGTAATCTGCTGGGACAGAATTCTTACTGCAGTCTAAAATGCGTCTCATAGATGAGACCACATCTATTGCTGAGCTCTGGCAATCTGTTGCTCTCTATCTGAGAAGCATGGAATCCAATGACGCTGGGCTTAAAAAAAAAAAAAGAGTCAATTATTGAATCTTTTTTTTTTCACAGCCTTGGTGGTGGCGGGAGAGGATTATGAAATTGTGACTGTCCAGTGAAACTCAGAACTATTGGGTTGTACGAAAAATGTATTATTAATAATTTCTTCAACTTGCACCACAGCAGTAATATCGGCCAGCTAACACTATTTTTCACTATTTTCACTAACGTTGAAGTGAACTAAAATTAAATTGCAACAATTAGGCAAAAATAATGGATTTGGAAAATTCTGCAACTAAGGTGTAATCACAGTTTACCAACAATTTTGTTGTTCAGTTATCAATTCACTAAAATTAGCTGACACCCTCCATTTTCATTTCTTGACAAAAAAAATACAATCTGTATTATTTGCTAAACCATGAATTGCCAGAAATTCACTAGAGAAATGCAGATTTTAGGCCAAAATTGTTGGCTATGTTTGCAGCTCAGCCATTTTGACCAGAAATTTATAGAGCTGTGGGAATTCCTTACAAGTGAAAAGCCCTGTATGTTTATTTACTAAACAGTGAATTGTAGTGAGTTGACAAACCCGAATTACAAAATTTATGCCAAAATACCCAAGATGGAATAATTCTCTGCCCTAGTTACAGCTTGATTATTTTGACCTGAACTTTGTACTTAGTATTTAGTTATTCACTAAAGTGAGAATTCAAAGTGAATTTTTATAATTTTGGGCCATAGTAGCCAAAACAGCATTTTTCCAATTTGGTAATTTTGGTCTTGCATTAACAATTCACTTTGAATTCTCGCATTATTTAATAACCCTGTGTGTTTTCAAAACATTACAATTCATTGTTTAGTGATTAAAGGAAAACTATAGTTGCCAGGAAAATAAACTTGTTTTCCTGGCACTATATCTCCCCCCTCAGTCAAGGCAGAAGCGGTTATTATTCAATTGAAATCCTCATGAGTGGACGTGAGGACGTCCAGTGTCGTTTAGGCGACCAAAAGTCATCAATCCACCCGGAAGTCCCTCTAGTGGCTGTCTGGTAGGCAGCCACTAAAGAAGGAGTTAACCCTACAAGGTAATTATTGCAATTTATAAAAACTGCAATAATTACATGCTCAGCGTTAAGGGTGATAGGAATTTGCACCCAGATCACTTCAATGAGCTGAAGTGGTCTGGGTGCCTACAGTGTCCCATTAAACCATACAGAGACATATTGACTGAAATGAAAATCACAGTATAGGGAATTGACAAAAGATTTGCAAATGTTAAGCCTAAACAGCCAGTAATGGACACATTTGTCAACCCATTTATTTTTTCCAAAATACTTCTTTTGGTCTACAATTTGCAATTCCCATGTCAATGATCTGTTTCATGAATCCCCTCTCCCTCCCCCACCCACCGTACTCTTACTTATCACAGGTCTTCTGTTATGACATTCAATTAAAGGGTACTTACAGTTCTATACAGTGACATCCTTGACACAAGGTCACCAATCAAGTGTCACCGCATTATATGCCTTAGGGTATTGTACAGTACAGGAGCGAGAGCTGTTGCTGGAATTTGTTTTGAGATCAATGTCCCTTTCAGAAAACAGAAATGAAATCTCGCAGCACTTTGCGCATAATTATAGTTGAAATGATGTTAAAGAGAACTCAATTTATGCTGCATGTTTGCAGAGTACAACAGATTACCCTAGGATGCTCGCGACCCCTGTGTGGGCTTGTTTCTGTGTTGTTAATCCATTGTCTCTGTTTCTAATTAGGTTTTCCTCCTAGATTTGGTTTTGTCCTGATGGGTTTTTAAGAATATTGAAGCAGACAGAGAAGCAAGATCATCGATTTCAGCTATGAAAACTGAACTGGAAATAGCTGAAGATGACCGTATTTTCGTTGGAGATAGAGATACACAGGCATCTTGCTAACCCCAGGTATATGGGCCAGGAGGTACCTGGCAAAGGCAGCTTGTTAACCCAGGTTAAAAGAAACACTCCAAGCACCATACCCAGGACTGGTGCCAGTGGTGCCCACTCATAGTAAGTAGTGGAACCCTTTGAAAACGGTCTGGCTTCTTACCTGGGTCCACCTCACAATCAACCACATCATGCCTCTCAACCATCCCAATTTTTTTGGGACAGCACTAATGTTCGGATCCTGTCCTGCCTTAGTTCCCTGGTGTCCCGTTTTTGGAGGCACAAGGGAACTGTCCCCAGATATCATTGCACGAGTACATCCATAGACGTACTTGCGCTATGTTCATGGCACTAGGACCTTGCAGAGAGCATTGAAATAATGCTCCCTGCATGTCCTGCCCTCCCTCAGGCTGTCCTTCATAGGCGTGCGCAAGGGGTGTGCCGGGTGTGCCTGGGCACACCTTAATCCTCGCGGCACGCCTATGGAGTGAAACCGGCACACCCACTCATGCAGAGCCAGCGCTATCCGAGCGCTGGCTCTGCTCTCAACCTCCCTCTCCACCGACCCACATGCATGGAGGGAGGCAGGAGAGGACCTGAGGAGCTATTGCCGGCAGCTCCGCTGGGTTCCTCTCGCGAGATCTGAGTGCTGCTCAGATCTCGCGAGAGTGAACTCTAGTCCCGCAAACTAGAGATCACTCACCACTTGACCACCAGGGATGGCAGAAAGGATCCCCCCTCCCTACATAAGGTGAGAAGGGAGGGGGGATACTAAGTAATCTGCCCCCACCTCCACTGGACCACCAGGAAGGCAGCAAGGAACAAAAATCCCCACTCCCTACATAAAGTAAGAAGGGAGGGGGGGGATATTAAGTAATGTACCCACACACATACAGCACCCACAGACATACACAGCACCTACACACATACAGCACCCACAGACATACAAAGCACCTACATACATACAGCACCCACACACATACAGCAACCATACACATACAGCACCCCACACACAGCACCCACACACATACAGCACCCACACACATACACAGCACCCACACACACATACAGCACCCACAGACATACACAGCACCTACACACATACAGCACCCACACACATACACAGCACCAACACACAGCACCCACACACACATACCTCACAAACATAGCACACTACCAGCACCCTCACACACACATCACACTAGCAGCACCCTCACACAGCACACACACACACAGCAAAGTATGTGTGTGTGTATATATGTGTATATATATATATATATATATATATATATATATACTTGTGTTCGGTGCTATTCTTGTAATGTAACGTATGTATGGTATGGTGTAACCATAGGTATGAACAAGTCGGTTGAAGTGTGCCGAAACCGACGTATGCGGTTGGCCTGTAATAAAGAGGGCCCTCCCTAGATATAAAATAATAAATTAAATTGAGTTGAGGGAGTGGTGGGTGGGGCGTGCCGAATTCAAAACTCCACGGTGATGCAGAAAAAGGGGGGTGAGTTTAAATAGGATCACCACGCCCCTCCCACAACTCCAGGCAAACCTTTACATTTGTGTTCGGTGCTATTCTTGTAACGTAACGTATGTATGGTATGGTGTAACCATAGGTATGAACAAGTCGGTTGAAGTGTGCAAAGAAAATACCTCAAGATGACAGTTTAAGAAAAGCCATCCTAATTCTAACACAGGTTGAGGTATATACAAAGCAAATGCTGAGGACTTCCAGCGGCCTAAAGACTTGATTACATGTACTGGAATATTTTGGCTGGAGGCTGTGGAGGCTGCCCTTATCCAAAAGGAATGGCCAGAAAAGTTGCCAGCGTTCAGACCTAGTCTGGTCAGTAACATGCGGACGTATTGCATGAATTTGGGGGATGTCAGACTTCGGTGGTAATGATTGGAGGTATGTATCCAATACTTTCACCGGGCACCATTTGTTTGCAGTAGGATAATCTGTGACTGGTACTATCTTGCCCAGCTGGCTTTTTTTCGTAACTGGTAGTGACAAGATATAATGATCATGTAGTTTGGTGAGATGGGACCGTGTGAGGCAGATTTGTACGTATTTGTTTCCGTGTATGGTAAACTCGCCAGGTCTAAGAAAACCATAATATGCCAAGTAGATGGCTGTTTTGATTACCGTGTTTGTATAGTGTTGAAATGGGGCCGTGTCCAACAAGTCGGACATATCCCTAAATAGCTGCTTATGTACTGGTAATCTTGTTGATGGAGGAGTAGTACTGGATTTCTGTACGCCTTTAAGAATGTTTTTAATGGGGTAAGAAGATAAGAAACTAGAGTTATCTGGGTATAAGGTATACATGTGGTGTTGTATGCCGGTTAAATATAATTTGATGGTGTTGTGTGACAGTTTTAGATGACAAAACGAAACAAAAGCTACCCGTGTGGAAATGGCAAAAAACTGCACCAAGTTGTGTTCTATCATAAACCTCTTGTATAGTTTGAAGGCCCTATCGTAAGACCGTTTAGTATTGTCGGACAGGGCTAGACTAGCCAAGGCGAGACTATGCCTTGCCAATTCTTTCAGTCCATCACCAGCTCCTGAAAACGTGGTGCTGCAGTGGCTGTAGGGGAGGCCATGGCTAACGTCTCTCTGAATGCCTGGAATTCAAAGCGAGACAACTTGTCAGCTGCAGTATTAAAGACCCCTGGTACATGAGAACACACCAAATAAAAGGGATTGCAGGCAGCCAGCCAGGTCAGTCTTCTCATGAATCTCATGATCGTTAGAGACTCCGAACGGCCTTTGTTTATGATGTGGCAAGTAGCTTGGTTGTCGGAAAAACAGCATACCGAGCTACCTGCCCAAGACAGCCCATTTACTAGATAATGTATAACGGCCTGGCCTCTGCAAGTTTAACAGCGGCCAACTTAAAATTTCGGATGTCAAATATTTTTGGGCTGCTTTTTTACCCGAACGTGAGTCTTGTGAAAAATAATAGACACCTTTCCATTTTAAACCATGCAGATGCCATAGTGACGGGTGAATGGTAGTAATTTAAATGCATTGACGATGTCAGTTTTACTGAGCCATGCCCATATGCTAGCTGTGATTATGGTGTGTATAGCGTGGTCTATAGTGGCGTACTGGAGTGAAAATTCCTCGGATGGAATTAGGGAATTAAGGCTTGGTATGGCCAAGGAGTAAGGTGCTGATAGGTCTAAAAATAAGTCTGTGTTTCCCTGAGGATTTCCCAGTGACTAATCCTATGGGGTTGGTTCGCCAATTTGAAAATGGGGGTTCGCAAAAAGGTCCCAATAAGAACCCATCCTCCAATTCTTTGTGTAATAGAGCATCGATCATTTCCACGTTTGCAAATGCTGACTGTAAATTGTTGCATTTATAAATGCCTGCAGGGGTATGAACCAACCCTGTATGGAATCCCTCCGTGAAACCATCTATCAAAAGTCCACTAGGTGTTTGGATGGGTGGAGGCTAATATGTGCGCCAAAGAACCAATCTTTACGGATGTCAAGTATGGTTTAGTATGACTTTTATTGGGACACATAGACTTGGCGTGTGCCCTAAAAGCAATGTGAACACACATGTAACAACCTGCAGGTACTATAACCACAGGTACCTACGTTGAAGTTATTACAAACCTGATATGTTCCCAGGTAAAAAATAGGGCGACCAAGTTTGTCCTTGCCAGATCTGTCCAACCTGGTCTGTGGTTCATGGAAAGTCCCAGATGTGGACTCTGGCATAGTGGGACAATAGTCCGAGGAATGTGATGTTGAAGCACAAACAGCACAAGCTGGTGTCTTGAGATCGGAAAAATGTGTACAAAATAGCTCAGTATCCATGCGGCTCCAGTCAGTTTTGACGTTATACTGAGCCAATATTACAGATGCTCTTATCGAAAAGAATTGGTGATAGTCATAAAAGGATGACCCACCATATTTGCTTCCCAAGTCCACCAGCTTGTGCCTGTAGAGATCGAGTTCCTCTCGTCTAGGCAGATAAACAGAACAACGATATATACCAAAAACCAAGACAAAATCAGTTATGGACAGTTTCTTATTCAATCTAGGGTCCCTAGCTTTCAACACCACCGAAATATCACCATAAGCATACGTGTGGTTATCAATGACATCGTGAGAAGCAATAAGTAACGCCACAAGATTGACATCCTTCCCCTCCAAGATGTCTTTCTTAATCTTATTTGGGACCATATGCACAGGATTGATAATGTGAGTTTCGGAACCAGAAGGCACATAATTACCCGATTGCAATAGTGAGCATTGGGGAGTAAGGCAGTCGAGGGCCTGGAAGACTTGACAGGAGGGCTCCGAGCCTCGATCCTATCCAGTCTATCGTTGACCTTGCTCATGGATGCTACTAGTGAAGCGACCATGGCTTGTAGGTTCAAGTTGCCTGTACCAGAGTTATCAGTATGAGACCGCATTAATTTGTAGAGCTCAGCTTTCCTGGCCGTGGCAGGCAAAGGAATGCTGCGTCTCCGGAGTTCTGCAGTAATGGGAGGGATGGTCCATGACCTTATTGAAGTTGGACTCCCAATGTCGCCTTTACGAGCAGGTGACAAGGATCTGGATGGAGAACTGGGTAGAGACAAATTGTCTGTGTCATCCGGTAGATGTGACATACTAAAAGAAATTAATAAAACCATCAGCCATTGTACCATCTTTTGGTTACTGGCTGGCTAGCTAATGCCGGATGGCGAAACAATTTCCTAGGTGTGGTGACAGGTGAGGCCCTGCTAGTTGCCAAGTGGCGCGAGGGAATTGTTGCCACCGAAACATTGTGGCGGGGTGTTGGCCTCTCGATGATGACTAAAACGCATTATATAGAATGGGAGTGACAAGTGAGGCCCTCTCAATGCAACCGTGCGAGGCGGCTAACTATGATTTGGCCTGAGGGGCGAATGTCCTCAAGCGTGGAGGAAATGGGTTGGCCTCGCGGGACCACTACTACTAAGGCGAAGAAGCCCGGATAATTTACTAGTGGCCGCCTATCCTAGATAAGCCAGTAACACTAAATCATAAGCTGTAAGGGGTGAGGAGTGGGGGGTGTTTAGGCAAAACGTACCTGAGACCCACTTGTTGTTAGGTCAAAAAATTAGGTCACAACCAAACAGAGAACTTGAGACTTCTACCACTAATCTAATGGAAGCAAGGTTTATACCTAGTGATAGTAGCGAGGAGTATATGTTATACATAGTAATAAACGTACTTTCCTTTAATGCTGAGAGTACCCCTTACTTAACACCTTACTTACTGGACAATGTTAAATAAAGATTTGATAGTAATGAACGTAGTTGATATTTGTCAACTTGAACCTGAAAAGTAAGCATAGAGAAATAAGTAATGTGATCTCTGATACTAGCTTTTGTAGATTAATGCATGTAAAGCATGTGAACACATTGTAAATCCAAACACAGCAACACGAATATGTAAGCGGCCGCCCTCCTTTATCGCGTAGTGCGTATCTTAGAATATGCCCTACAGTCACGTAGTAAAGTGGCATGAAATACCGCCGCATGTCGAACCACTCGTGCCATGGTAGTATATAACACCGTAGTATGCAACAAGTCATATAGTATCATGGCATACTGTAGCATGTAACGCAATAGAATGTAACACCATTTGAACTGTAGTGGTAAGCCCAGTAGTATGTAATACCGTAGAGCCGCCTAGTAGTGTGTTACATAGCAGTATGTACTACTGTAGTTCCGTACGTAGAATGTAATGAGCTATACGGTAGTATGCAGCAAGTAGTCTGTAATAAAAGTATACAGTAGTATGTGATAAGTATAACATGTAGCCAGCAGTATGTAATAAAAGTATGCCTTAGAATGCAGCCCAGTTAGTATGTGATAAATATGTAATAGCATGCAGCAAGATAGTATGAAATAAGTATACTTTAGTATGCAGCTTAATTAGTATATAAGTATATAGTAGTATGCAGCAAGTAGCATGAAAATAAGTATACATCATCGTGCAGCTCAGTTAGTCTGTGCTAAGTATACAGTAAGTATGACAAAGTATACATTAGTATACAGTAGTAAGTAGTATGACATAAGGTATACAGTAGTATGCAGTAAGTAGTATGACAATGTCTACATTAGTATGCAGTAAGTAGTATGACAATGTCTACATTAGTATGCAGTTTAGTTAGTATGTGCTAAGTATACAGTAGTATGCAGTAAGTAGTATGACATAAAGTATACAGTAGTATGCAGTAAGTAGTATGACAAAGTATACATTAGTATGCGGTTTAGTTAGTATGTGCTAAGTATATAATAGTATGCAGCAAGTAGTATGTCATAACAGTATACATTATGAAGCCCAGTAGTTGTACTGTGGTATGTGATACAGTATTTACAGTTTAACTTCCCCAGCAGCATGTAAGCTTCGTTTTAGTAGTGTACTAAGTAAGCTGAAAACGAAACCTGTCAGCAGTGTGGAGACCTGTGTGGTCTCTGGCTGCTCTGTCCGTTCGTTTTACTGCCAGCCCCCCCCCCACCCCTATGGACCATCCGGCGTGTGGCAGATGGTGAGGGGACCGGAATATGCAAGACTCACGATTTTAGTGCCCCACAAGCGTGTGGGAAAACAGCAGCTGTAAGCCGATCTGAACGCACAGACTGCGAACAGGAAGTGATCGTAACCCGGCAGTCCGAAACCGGAAGTGATGCCTGCCGAAGTCAAAACTCCACGGTGATGCAGAAAAAGGGGGGTGAGTTTAAATAGGATCACCACGCCCCTCCCACAACTCCAGGCAAGCCTTTACATATATACAAATATATACATACATACATATATATACGCAGCATGTGCTTGTACTTTAGGGTGCACACCCTAATGCAATAGGCTGCGCACGCCTATGCTGACCTTCCATTAACTCGGAGGCGGACATTCCCCCTTTATGAGCAGCTCTGCCCCTTTGGGGGTTTATCTACTGACATAATCACATCACTGGCCCTCACCCTTTACCTCCCTCCCACCAGCATCCCATTTCTCAAGATGTGTTCCCGGAACCCTGCCAAGAGAATATGCTCAGAAGAGGGATCACAGGAATACTATATGAAACTAGTTAGAAATGCTTTTTTGGCATAAAGCCTTTTTTGTCTAAACTGCATAAATATCCTTGCCCATAACCTATGCATGCTAATCTGGAACCGTAAATCATACAGAAGTCAGGATTTCCCAAACACATGCCATTGTCTGAACAGAATGACGTCATGCCACTCTGTTCCTATAATCCCATAATTCCTTTAGACTTACCATACCAACCACAGCACATGCTGTGGCTCCTGTGTGTGAGAGCAGAAAGGTCTCCTATAGGTGTTCTATTCCTCTCTTCTTTATCAATCAATTCCTTGGCATATAATTAATGCAGATTAATTGATTGACAGGTGGGATACATTTTTAAACATATTTTTTTTTCCCCTAACCTATACATTTGCTAGAAAAACTGCCAGTGAAATACATAGATAAAATGCTGTGCTCTTTAAAAGAGTAAAAGTAGTTTGAGGCATGACAGGTGCCCTTTAAAAGACCAGGAGATGATGCCTGGCCCAAGCAGCTTGTTAATTCTAATTTGGGTACTAATCCATGGAAAAACATCCGCTGCTCCAGACCTTTAGCATACCATGGGATGGGGAAGTCTTTTATAAAATAATGTCTCCATGTCACCCAAAATGCCACATAAACCAAATAGATCCCCTACATGTTTTTACAAAATAAGATTGAGCAAGCAATTTCTCTGTGTAGAATTGGCTATCTCGCTGACACTTGAAAGGTTAAAGACTCCTTGCTTATTAAAAGTTGCCATTGTCTGGAAATCTGTTCATAAACAGGACTATGCATAGGACACAAGGTCATGCATTTAGACTGGAAAAAGGGAGATTTAGTCTAAGGCAGCGTTTTCCAATTGGTGTTCCGCGGAAACCTAGGGTTCCGTGAGAACACAAATGGGGTTCCGCAAAAATGTATAAAAACAAAATGGCTGCAGGCGGCGAGGGAGCAGTGGGCAGTGATCTCGCTGCTCAGCTCCCTCGCGCGCACAGCAGTGATGCCGGAGCCTGAATATGATGCTCCAGCATCACTAAGAGGTGCATGAGGGAGCTGAGCAGGGAAATCACTGCTCCCTCGCCGCCAGCCGCTCAGCAGCACCAATGGACCCCAGGGACCGCACACCAGCCACTCAGCAGCCCCACTGGAACCTAGGGACCGCATCGCTCAGCCCAGCAGCCCCACAAGGATATAGAGACTCCATGCCAGTACTCCCAAAGGTAGGGAGGCTGGTTGGAGTTAAATTTAAAAAAAAAAGAAAAAAATTGTATGTGTGACTGTTAGGGAGTTTGTATGTGTTTGTGTGTCTGTCAAAGAGTATATGTGTTTTTGACAGTGAGAGTGTATGTGTGCTTGTCAGTGAGTTTGTGAGTGTGTATGTGTTTGTCAGTGAGAATATATGTGTGCTCGTCAGTGAGAGTGTATATGTGTTTGTATGTGTGTCTGTAAAAGAGTGTGTGTTTGTCAGTGAGAGTATGTGTGTCTGTCAAAGAGTATGTGTATTTGTCAGTGAGAGAGTAAGGGTGTCTGTCAAAGTGTGTGAGTCTGTGTGTGTATCTGTGTGTCAAGGTTTGTGTATGTGTCACTGTGTGTATCTGTGTGTGTGCCAGTGTATATCAGTGTGTTTGTTTGTGCCTATGGGGACTAAAAATTAAATTAATTGGGAACCCCTGGTCTAAGGCAAAGGAAAGGTTTTTACAGTAAGAACAATAAGGATGTGGAATTCTATGCTTGAAGAGGTGGTTTTATCAGAGTCCATACAGATGTTTAAACAGCAATTGGTTAAATACTTACAAAAACATACTATAGAGGGACATCATTTCTAATTAGTGGGGTAACAGCTTCTTGATCCAAAAAGATATTTGACTGCCATTCTGGGGTCAAGAAGGATTTTTTTTCCTAGTATGGTACCATATTGGATGTGCTTCAGACTGGTTTTTTTTTGCCTTCTTTTGGATTAACAGCAAAAATAAATGCGAGAAAGGCTAAACTTGATACACGTTTTTTCAGCAATGTAACTATGTAGCTGCAATTTCGTAGGGGAAAGGATAAGACCATGGCAAGCTGGCAAATAATCACCCAAAAATCAAGTGAATGGTAAGCTCTCACTTGTGTTTCTCAACACTTTACACAAGCACAATATTTAGATATTATTTACATGATACTTCACTTATAGATTTAAATAAACTACATTGCCAGGTGCCAATGAAGGCTCTAATTTGTTTTCTTTTATAATTCCAGATTTTTTAAATCTTAATGTAAACAAAACAGAAATGTAAATAAGGGCAAAAAAAAGAGGAAGATATATAATTTGTCTAAAATAACAACAAAAACAAAGGGGTCCCAAAGAAAGGAAATGGGAAAGGAAATAGGTGTGGGGAGGGTTAAAATGGGCAAGAGGCTTTTAAGGGATTCAGAGAGATAGTCAGGTTTAGAACAAATTCGGAGGTTGTGCAGATATATGTAAGCCCTAGTGCGGGAAAGACAACATTTGGCACTCCAGATGATGTTGACTGCATCCCGGCCAATTTGTGAAGTAAGATCTATAAATATAATTTAATACTTATGTCAACAATCACAAATCAAGGAAAGCTATACACAGCTCATCCGTGTTCAATTTCCCAGTGGATGGTCCATTAACAGTTTGAATTAATGGATTGCCATTGATTGGTAATCTCTATGGACAATGCCCAAGGATCCTAAGATAATACTGATTTCCCTGGGGATCCAGAACCATTTAATTACAATTCATATTTCTGTGTTCTCAGTAGAGGTATTGCAAATAACGTGTTGATTCATGAGCCTTGTGGACTGTAGGCCTATTGCACCAGGTAGTTGAGGTTTGTAGATGCTGAAATCCTCCTGCTGAGCTATATAGTTTCTTTGATCTTATATTTTTATGCACACATGCGCAGTAGACTAATTGCCATTTTATTTATACGATGCTCTCCCATTAAAGATTGAGTAGATGATTTTGAACTACAAACAAAGTGAGACTGTGGTTTTAATATCGGTTCTTCCGAGCGCTCGTATATCTAATTAGGAGCCCCTGGTTATCTCTGGGATGATTTATCCGTTATAAATTTCTATATCATATCCCAGAGGAACTTTGTGGTGTGTATGTGGATTCTTATCCTCTCTAAAATGTCATGTTTCCTGGGTTACAAGTGATGATCACATGACGTGGGAGACCCATAGGAAAGCATTGATTCAGTGATACAGCTCTTGTCGTGCATGTGCATTAGGGCCCCTCCTCTATGATTATCATTGGTTTTGATCCTGTCAGTTAGACCCTGCATTCTCAATGACAGCATCAGGTGAACAGTGCTGAGGGAGGGAGGGAAGGAAGGTAAAGAAGGGTTTTTAACCTTTTCACAGACTAACATGGGGGGAGGGCACCTAATAATAATAGGGACAGGAACACTATAACGTCAGGAAAATAGATTTATATTCCTAACGTTATGTGTTATTTTAATTGGAGACTGTGCCACTAAAACCAAAAGAGGTGCACAGGAAAAATACACTTCTATATATCAGAAGTCTTTAAAAACATCCATAAAAGATCTTCTTTTTCTAATCTTATTGTGGAAGAATATTAAAGGGTTTCTTTAAAACACTATTTTGGTCACTCCTTCTCGCTGGGAGGGGATGCTGCATGTCGCCAACATGCTGTGTGTCTTAACAACAGACATGCAATATGCGCAGAAATTACATTAACCAACCTGGAACACTCCTGGTAACAAAGGGACTATATCTCAGTATGTACAATGTTTCATAGTGAAACGCATAACAGACAGACCCCAGATTCCAGCACCATGACCACTTCAAATCACTGAAGTGGGTATTTTGTAACCCCTTTACCCTTGACTTTTGATTTCTCTTCTGTTATCTCTTACAGTTTGACCTGAATGTTTTAACCACATAAAATGTTTCTACAGCACATGTATAAATTGCATCCTATAGCATCTAACTATTGCATTTAAAAAAAAGAACAGAAATGTATAATTTACTTAACATGTGTTACGCCCATTTTTTACGTATCTGTATCTGCATTCTTTATAGTAAACTTGTTGTTGAAAGATACACTCCTGCTGCAGTTGACCCCAATTTTTTACAATTTGAAGTGCAGAAATAAACAAACAAACAAAAAAAAAATATTCACAAATTCCTAAATTTTTTGTACATATTCTGAGAAAACATTTTAAGCCAGGGGTGCCCGAAAGGTAGATCCTCAGATATTTGAACCCCTTAAGGACGGAGCCAAATGTACACATTGTGAACAAAACAAAATGTAAACAAAACCTGGCATTTGCGCTACATGTCTGTCCAACCGTAATTCACCTCTTTCATATTAAATGCACCCACCCTTATTATATATAATTTTATTCAGGGGAAACAGGGCTTTCATTTAATATCAAATATTTAGCTGTGAAACATAATTTAATATGAAAAGAACGGGAGAAAAGATTTGTTTTGATTTTTTTAGTTCTACATGACATTTTAACTGTCAATGTCATAATACTGTTTGCTTTTACTGCAATAAAATACACATATTTGTATTCAGCGATGTCTCACGTGTAAAACAGTACCCCCTATGTACAGGTTTTATGGCGTTTTGGGAAGTTACAGGGTCAAATATAGCACGTTACATTTGAAATTGAAATTCGCCAGATTGGTTACGTTGCCTTTGAGACTGTATAGTAGCCCAGGAATGAAATTTACACCCATAATGGCATACTATTTGCAATAGTAGACAACCCAAGGTATTGCAAATGGGGTATGTCCAGTCTTTTTTAGTAGCCATTTGGTCACAAACACTGGCCAAAGTTAGCGTTAGTATTTGTTTGTGTGTGAAAATGCAAAAAATGCCAATTTTGGCCAGTGTTTGTGACTAAGTGGCTACTAAAAAAGACTGGACATACCCGTTTGCAATACCTTGGGTTGTCTACTATTGCAAATGGTATGCCATCATAGGGGTAATTTTCATTGGGCTAACGTAACCAATCTGGCAATTTTAATGTGAAAAAAATGAAACACAAGCCTTATATTTGATGCTGTAACTTTTGAAAACACCATAAAACCTGTACATGAGGGGTACTGTTGTACTCGGGAGACTTCGCTGAACATAAATATTTGTGTTTCAAAACAGTAAAAAGTATCGCAGGAATAATATCATCCGTGTAAGTGCTGTTTGTGCAAAAAAGTCACTTTTACTGGCGATATCATCGTTGTAATACATTTTACTGTTTTGAAACACTAATATTTGTGTTCAGCAAAGTCTCCCGAGTAGAACAGTACCCCCCATGTACAGGTTTTATGAGGTCTTGGAAAGTTATAGGGTTAAATATAGTGCTAGCAAATTAAATTCTCTTTACTTTCGGCATTGGTTGTCAGGCAGGTCCCGCTAATTGTAATTAATTAAGATACCCAATTATGTAAAATTATTACATAAATATATATGTAGAATTAATATATATATATATATATATATATATATATATATACACACACACACACACGTATTTGAATATATATGTATATATATATATATATATAATTTAAAAATATATTTTTATTTATATATAGGTATATATATATATATATATATATATAGTGATATATACGTATATATTTATGTATATATATATATATATATATATATATATTATTTCGTTCTACGTGTATTTTGATATATATATATTAATATCACAATACAGTTAGAACGAAATACACATCTATATATTTTTTAATTATTTAAATTATTTTTTATTTTATTTTTTAACGTATTTACATATTTAATTTTTTTATATTATATATAAATATATATATAACAATAATTATATATATATTTAATCAGTATCAGTCTACGTGTAATTTGATATTAATATATATATATAATTATATATATATTAATAGTAAAATACTCCTAGACAGTGTACGTGTGTGTATGTATATGTGTATATATATATATACTTAGATCATATGATATATATACTTAGATATATATGATCTAAGTATATATTATTATTTTTTTTACACTTTTAACTTTTATTAAATTTTATTTCCAGCCAGCAGGGGGACCACCTGTCATTACAGGCAGCCCCCCTGCTGGCAATGCTGCAGCCAGCTATCCCGGCCATGTGATTGTGAGGTCCTCGCAAGGACCTCACTCTCACATGGCCGGGGGGGGCTTCCAGGGGGTCGGACGTGCCGCGGGGGGCTCCCTGGGAGTCCCCCCAACCGCGATCGCCGGCGTGGGATCGCCGGCGACCGGGTAAGTAATATAAGACCGGAGGGCGTACTATTACGCCCTGCGGCGTTAAGAGCCGCCTAAAGTAGGGCGTAATAGTACGCCCTCCGGTCTTAAGGGGTTAAGGACTGAGCCAAATGTACACGTTGTGATCAAAACAAAACAAACAAAAACTGGAATTTGCTCTATATGTCTGTTCAGGTGTAATTCACCTCTTTCATTTTATGTGCACCCACACTTATTATATATCATTTTATTCAGGGGAAACAGGGCTTTAATTTAACATCAAATATTTAGGTATAAAACATAATTTAATATGAATAAAATATAAAAAAATGGGAGAAAATAAGAATTTTTAAAAAATGTTTAGTTCTACATTCTACCTGTGACTGTCATAATACTGTTTGATTTTACTGCAATAAAATACACATATTTATATTCAGCGATGTCTCACATGTAAAACAGTACCCCCTATGTACAGGTTTTATGGTTTTATTGGGTTACAGGGTCAAATATAGCACGTTACATTTTTCAGTTTTTTCACATTGAAATTCGTCAGATTGGTTACGTTGCCTTTGAGACTTTATAGTAGGCCAGGAATGAAATTTACACCCATGATGGCATACCATTTGCAATAGTAGACAACCCAAGGTATTGCAAATGGGGTATGCCCAGTCTTTTTTAGTAGCCACTTGGTCACAAACACTGGCCAAAGTTAGTGTTAATATTTGAAAATGAAAAAAACTAATTTGAACGTCAATTTTGGCCAGTGTTTGTGACTAAGTGGCTACTAAAAAAGACTGGACATACCCCATTTGCAATACCTTGGGTTGTCTACTTTTGCAAATGATATGCCATTATGGGAGTAATTCTCATTCCTGGGCTACCGTACGCAGGGCCGTCTTTAACGCGGGGCAAACAGGGCAGCTGCCCCGGGCCCTGTCCCTGCTGGGGGGCCCGAGGTAACTGCCCTGTTTGCCCTCTGCCCGCAAACTATGTGGGCCCATCGGGTGGCCCATGCACTTAGGGCCACCCGGTGGGCCTGTGTCAGCAGGGGCCTGGTCGGGCGCTGTGGCGCTTTAACAGCGCGACCGGGCCCTTGCTTTTCGGCAGCAGTGCAGCACTGGGAGGAAGTGACAGCCGCGCGTCACTTCCTCCCACAGAAACAAGAGCCGCGCGGGAGGAAGGAGGACCAGCTGTTCCGTAGGGGGCCAGGCCGGGAGAGCTTAACTCCCAGCCACCCCAGCCAGCCCACTGGACCCGAGGGAAGCCACCCGCCAGGAAAAGGTAAGAAACTGGAGGGTGGGGGCGGAGCCTGACCGCGCGCTGTAATGGCCGCATAGCGCGAAAGCTCCCGCCGACGGGCATACACAGTCAGCTACAAACCTAGCCACAATCAGTGCACGGACCCCCAGAGGCGCAGCGCATACACCGGAACACCTCTAGCCGCAAGCGGACATGGGGGGGGGGCGGAAAAAACATGAACAGCCGCCATCCGTGGCCCCTCTGTTCCGGCAACCACGAGGCCAGACGCCATCTTCCCCACAACGGCGGGAAGACTCTGCATCCGACTCAGACCGCAGTGAGGCAGCTGGCTCAGCTTCCACACCGCTCACCAAAAGGGACCTGCAACTACTGCTGCAAGAAGCTGCAGCAGATATAAAGAAACACATGGCAGCAGAAATAGGAAAACAGCTGCAACTCCTGAAGGCTGATCTGGCTGACCTGGGGGAGAGGACAGGGCAGGTGGAGCAGAGGGCAGATGATCTCATGGAAAACCTCAATATGCACCAAGCTGAGCTCTCTACACTGAGGAACAAAGTGGAAGAATTAGAGACAGGTATGGAAGACCTAAATAATCGCTCTAGGCGTAACAACATAAGGATTAGGGGCCTCCAGAAACAGTCATGCCTGACATGCTGCTCTCCACACTGCGCGAATTGTTACTTACAATCCTTCCAGAAGCAACGCCACAAGACCTCGCCATAGACCGGGCGCACAGAGCCCTCAAACCTCCTAGCCAAAACCAAATGGCGCCTCGAGATGTAATAGTACGCCTTCACTACTTTACTGTTAAAGAAGCCATCATGGCGGCCACACGAAAAACAGCCAAAATTTGACGCCATCACTCTTCAGTTTTACCAAGACGTCTCACCTACCACATTAATGAAACGCAGAGAGCTCAAACCCCTAACCAGCGCACTGGCACAAGCCAACATACCATACAGATGGGGACACCCCTTCAAGCTACTAGTCCGCCAACATGAGAGCACACACGTCCTGCAAGAGATCTCAAAAATGGCGCCCTTCGCTGCCGCATTGGGCATCAGCTTACCCGATGCACGAGCGCAATCTAGAAAACCAGTGGACAACACCAGACCACAAAGGATGCCACTCTGGGAAAAACTTCGGACACCCCGGAACCGACCACCCAAGCGCCAGCAGCAGACATCGGTGCAGACTCGCGACCGGGACACCTGAATGGCATGGAACAAGCCCATCATGGACTCACCCACTCACTGGCAGAGACTATCCTAAGAGACTTAAAGGGACTTCCAAACTGTTTGACCTACTTCTGAGTGCGAGAACGCACACCACCATATCCTTTTACGCTGTGCCTGATGGCGCTACTTTAGCCATGGTTCACTAAGGTTTAAGGGGACGCAAAATAGTTATGGGGAGGACACTATAGGGCACTGAAAAGGGCCTGACACAGGGGGAGGGGGGGAGGTGGGGTAGAAAGGAGGGGGAAGGACAGGTGCTAGAGCAGCTGAGGACGACGGGGGGAAACGGAAAGGAGAGGAGGAAAACACGGGATGGGAAGGATGGGGGGGGGTAAGGGAGAGGTACGTACCAGTGGCGACTCTCACTAAATGAGACAGGAAGCCCTGGTGGCTCCCCCGGGAATCGCCAAACTCAACGCAGCTATGTTGGTCCACTGGCACAAACCCACTAGACCCGAAGGGGAAGACCCAGAGCGAACCCACCCGAGGGCACTGATTACAGCCCGCCTATGCCCAGAGCGGGAAGCACACGGAGACTGAACTGTGCAATGCACCACTCAGCACAGTACGGGGGTCACGAGACCCAACCAGGTGGGGACGACTCCACACACCCCACTCCATCTGACCTGGCACACACCATAAGACCAGGCGTTTATTTTTTCTGTTGTATAGGTATTATTTGGTTTTCAATGTTAATCCTAGTTCAATGGTTTGAATTGGTCTCAGCAGGAGGACACACGACGGACACAACATCTCGACACACGGGACACCGTCCACCACTGGGGGGAGGTAATAGCGAACCACGCTCCACCACACAACCATGACTGCTAGTCTGACGTGCATCTCAATCAATTGTAAAGGGCTGAATAACCCGCTAAGCGACACCGACTCATGAGATGGGCAAACCGCAGTAAAGCTGACATACTCCTACTACAGGAGACACACTATGCAGACACACGGCCTTTCCCTCTCCTGAGCCGCCACTTCCAGGCTTGCTACTTTGCCAACTCCAACTCAGGCAAACACAATGGAGTGGCGATTCTCCTAAGGAAAACTTGCCCCCTCCAGATTACCACCACACACAGGGACCCCAACGGCCGCTTCCTTACGGTGGCGGGCTCAATAGGCCCAACCAAATACGCGATCACCTCGGTCTATGGCCCCACAACCCCGGACCCGGGATTCTGGCCTACTCTAAGTGCACATCTCAGCTTACACCCAAACTCCCACCAGATTATAGGCGGGGACTTCAACGCCGTGATTGAACCACAGACAGATAGACTCAAACGACCACCACAGACTCCAGCACCGACTAGAAACGACAAATTCATGGCAGACTTCATTTCCACTACCAACCTGATAGATGTCTGGAGACTGCAGCACCCCTCCACACTAGACTACACCTTTTATTCCCACCCACACCAAACATACTCACGTATAGACTACTTCCTGGTTTCCCTGTCACTACTTCCGCTCATAACAATGACTTCCATAGGCAACATAACATGGTCCGACCACGCTGAGATAGCACTCACGTTCCAGCCCCCACGAATCTCCAGACCCTGGTCCTGGAGACTTAATCCGACACTACTCAACGACCCTCAAACGGTACAACAAATCACAACAGAACTCGAACATTACTTCGCTACAAACAAGGACACAGTACAATCAAATGCAATCATATGGGCTGCACACAAAACGGTGCTCAGGGGTACCCTTATTAGCTTAGCCACAGCGCACAAAAAAAGACGCCTCGCTAACATAGAGAAAATCCTAGCGGCCATCAGGGACCTTGAAGCCCTCCATAAAGTCACCCCCACCCCGGACCTCACCACACAACTCCAACACCAACGACAGGCCCTTCACAATGCAATGGTAGTGGATGCCACCAGGGCTCTACAATGGACACAACAAAAGTTCTACGAAAAATCCAATAAAGCCGACACACTCCTGGCCCGCAGGCTGCGCAAGCGCATCCAGGCCAAGCAGATAACACGCATCCGCACACCATCGGGTCATAACACAGAGGTACCTACCAAAATTGCGGAGGTATTCCAACACTATTTTGCAGACCTATATGACCACTCCCCCCACCATAGGCAACGGACCGACACCCTACAAGACCGTATCCAAACCTTTTTAGACCGAACTCATCTGCCCACACTATCAGATAGCGCAATCACCCAACTCTCCATGGAGATCACAGAACAAGAAGTTGCGACGGCTATAGGGGCCACCAAACCCAACAAAAGCCCAGGACCGGACGGATATCCGGGCTTATATTACAAAACATTCCGGGACACTCTCCTGCCCCACCTTGTACAACTATACAACACCCTGCTGCAGGGAAACCCACTCCTGTAGAATATTGCATATTCTATGTTTCTATTGATTATATATATGGATGTGTGGATTGACATAAGTAACAGATGGTATCAATAAGTCACAAGGCTTTCTTTGTCCGAGAGCTCTGGAATGTGGATTCGGGGGTCTTTTCCTTATATGGCTAGAGTTAAATGCTGACGTTAGTATGAGCACTTCTATATAGTAACAGAGGGACACGAGGTCTCTCAGTCTCACTCTTGGCTTGGCTCTGTACAACGATGTAACTCTCCCATCAGAAGTACAGCAATTACCATCTGCTGTTGAATGTCCATTATCCTGTAACATCATTTGTTGTTTTATGTATCCGTAACTAAGAATAAACCTGAAGAAACCGTAAGTCAGATTGTGTATTACTACTTTTCAATAATATAGACATATATTATTGTGGCGAGCATTTGGCCCAAGAATATATATACAAAAGACGTATATATATCAATCAACTGAAGACAAGAAGAAATTAAGAAAGAAAGAGTCTACATTAACATCCATTCATCTACATTTTTTACATTGGCTAGCCTGCCAGTTTTCTATTCAAGTTTTGTTCCCACTTCAAGGGGGGAGAGAGAAGAATCGAGTTACAAAGCTATTTTGGAACTGGGAAAACAAACTTGAAGAGAAAAAAAAGAATCTAGACTGTGGTTTGTAAGAAAAAGAAAGTTTTCAAATCAAAGACTGTACAAGACTATTTTCTACAACTGAGACAAAAAGCACAAGATACAACGTGAAATCTAGAAGCAAGCACGTGGCAGACATTGGCAAGCGTCCAAGCAAAGAACTGCGCAGCTGTGTGGATGAAGCAACGAAATAGACAGAAATAACTGATCTGGTGAGTAACATGGGATTCATAAATGATATTACAGAGAAAAGTAAATTGCAGTTTGCATTTAATAGCAGCTATTCAGATGCTGTATTGTGGCAATCTTTATACACACAATGTGAAATTGCCAATAGTGAAATTGACAAGAAATTGTTTGTTAATAAGAAAAAACAAAAGATCAGAAATGTTATGAAACTAGTCTGTACTTACAATGCATTGATTTGTAAACGAAATACAGGTAAAGACAATTTAGAATCAGCAGAAAAAGAAGTAGATTTGAATGGGTTAACAGAAGACAAATCAGATTTAAATGAACAGTGTAACAATGTAACAGAGAGAACATTGTCAGAAACAGTCTGTGAATTAGAGGATAGAGTTGAACTAAGAAATGATCTTATTTGCCAGCTTAGAAATGAAGTTAAACTAGTGTGTGTTAATACCAGAAAAATACAGGCACAGAATCTAATCCCAGAACCAATAGATACTGAAAATGTATCCTCACAGAGTGATTTGCAGAAATATAAATTTCAAGACAGAACTGCAAAACTTAATTTGAAAATACATGAACAATTAATGAAAATTGTGAAATGTATTCCAGTTTATGACACGTCAGTGGATACATTCACTAATGCTGAAATGTTTGAGTCTAATTTAGACAAATACAGCCTAAATGACGAACAAAGGAATAGACTATTTCAAATATGGCTGCCGACTCAAATGGCATGTAGACTGACCGCGCCCCTAAGATTTCAGGACAATGATGAAATAATATATGGAAATAAGCGAGACAGATTAACACAATTAATAAAATTAACAACAGGGAATGATTTTGCAGACACTGAAATGTTGGAAAAACTAAAACCACACAAAGGGGAGGATATATTTAGTTTTCTTGCAAAATTTGAAAGTGCATATAGACTTGTTGGTAATTTTTCTGAAGATCAGTTAATTAATGAATTTGTGAAAAAATTTCAAGATCTAGATCCAACTGCAATTGTGTTAGCTAGAGAAAAAAGCACTTTGACAGAAGTAGCTTTGTTCTTGGATAACTTAAGGAGGGAAACCAAGAATGAAGGGGTTAAAATGACTTGTGGAATTAGGCAAAGAAAGAAGTGCAGATTTTACACTCCTCCTTCTTGTTCTTCATGGACTCAGTGTAAAAGAGTGATAGAGATAGCTGAGCCCCTCCCAATGTGTTCAACTAAAAACTGTAGAGTTTATCAAAGAAAGGATATAACTCCTAAAATTATTTGTTTTTGGTGCAATAAACAACATTATTTAAGATCTTGCAGATATTTTATCCGAGATATCAAATCAAAAGCAAATGAGAAATTAAATTTGTTGATTAAAAATTTTGACAGAGAAAATGGAGATAAATCAATTAAAGCCTTTCCTTGTAAACTGATAATCAGACAAATAAAAGCAATTTTAGCTAAATCGAAATTAGGAGACAGACAAGCAATGCAGTGTAACACAGAAAGTTATAAGAATCAGGTAACTTCAAGAGATATGATCAGTTTAGGGAATGAGCATGGTTATGTGTGCCAACAGATGTACACAGGCTGATTCCAAAATTAAGAACAGCACAAGAATAGAGATCTATGTTAGTTTGTTGTTTTAATGAATTGTTAGTCTGAACTGTTTTTTCATTGTTTTATATGTATTTTAAGAAAGTATTAGGTTAATTAATTAAAATAAAAATGTACATCAAGTTTGCAAATATGGCAGAATGAAATACACTAATGTAGCAGTGAGGAACATGCAATGTTATATTGGGTGTATGCGATTATACAGTAACTCCAATCATTTTACAGAAGGTAAAAACAATGTTGTTACTTCTGAGGTTGATTTAAAATCTTTGATTTAATTCATGAGAATGAGATTTTAATATCATGACTGATAATGGATTACTATATATTGCAAAGCCTAGACATACATATGTTTTGATTATATAGAAGAAAAAAGTTTTGATAGAATAAAACCTAGATTTACAAATACATTTGATGTAGGAAACAATATATGTTTTTTGTAGTTTGTTTCATGTGACAAAATGGTGCCAGTGTTAAGACAAGATGGCTGCTATTGCTAAAGTATAGTGGAAAACAATATTTAGTTGTAACATCTGACATGTGATTAGGTTATACCTCCAGATTATTAAACAGTTTAAAAGGGGGGTATGATTAATAAAATGTTCAGAAAGATTTTAATATAAAGGAAATTTAAAGATTATACATCACATGGCATAAATGTAATGACCACTAGATGGTAGATCTCATGAGAGGATATGAGTATGTTTTGTGTAGTCAATATGATTCAATGTTAAACTGTGTAATAATAATGAGATATAAACATTGTAAGCCATTGTATTGATGCTGCACATGTTTTTTTGTTTTAATGTAGGTAAAGCGTGACAGATCCTTGTGGCAATAAATCAGGAAAGTATTCCTTCAGACAACTGGACATCGACTGTTGGAAAGAGACTTTTCATCTGATCTGCAAACTGTGATGGAAGATTCTACAGAGTTCATTCGATACAGAAGATTAACAGACTTACAAAGAAATAAAAGATTGGCACTAACATACATATATATTCCTAAATATTAATGAAGAAAACAGACAATGAAAAGTTATTTAACAGTTATGAGTATTAATACCAAGAGAGACTACTTATAACTATATAACACATGGAGTAAAATTATTAATGGATGGTATTATGAAGAGAACTATTACATTATTACCTATACATAGAATGAGAAGTATCAGAGGAAGATAAAATATGAAGTCGATAAAATAAGGATCATGGTTACTTAATACCACAAAGATTGAGTTCAATAGTATTTCATAGATTAACTATAATGAGTAATTTGTTTATATAGTTGAAGTAAAACAAACAATGGTAATAAAAGGAAGAAAACTGAGGAAGGATAATTTATATTGATTAATATTAAGTAATAGTATACATTAAGAAGGCCTTGGATATAAGAGTTCAGAGATCCAAGAGGAATTGAATTGAATGGAAAGAGTATAGTACACAATTATATTTGACCTAAGTCTATAAAGGTATGGACTAGGGAGAATAGGTTTCTGGATATGATGGTATCCAATGAATAAGTTGTTATAAGTGATTTTATGATTTCCCTAAGTTTGTTAGACACGGACTAGGAATAAGAGTTTCTGGGCAGTATGATCCCAAGTTTATTTTTGTTTATTTTATTTTAGTCAGTTGAAGTGTACTAAGGAATATGGATTGGTCAGAACATTAGGACAATCCTGCTTTTAAGATGTATTACATTAATAAGTCATCACAATGCTAATGAAGAGAGTGATGCTAATGAATTTAAATTGTTCTTTCCAAGTTCTTTTAAAGTAAACTATGTTTCTATTGAATTTAAAGTTTGTTACTACAAGGTGGAATTTTAGTGAAAATTAGAATTATGTAAACAAAAACAAATCTATGATAGAAAGATTTCTGGGTGAAGAATTTCTAGGACAATAAGTATTGTCAACACCATGAACATTATTTGAAGAATTATTATAGAACTTCATGGTTGATAACACATCCTTTGAATGAGACTTATAAGTAGTGTTGATATATTTTAGGTAGTTAGAGCCTACTGAATATACAAATTAAATACAATGATTGTAAAGTACTGATACAATCATCACTAGGTGGTATTAATGGTATAGGAATGTAATTCATGAATACAAATGATAAAGATTTTAAGGTTGCTAGAAACCATATGATTCATGGAAATATAATTGGACAGGATATTATAGTAATACATGTATTAATACTTAAGTAATATCAGGTATTGAGAATGAAAATACTATGCTATATGTGTCTGTAGGAATATGATAGTGATACACAGTTATTATCTAGAAAGTTATCATCTTAATTTTGTTATCTACAAAGATATGACTGTACCTGAGCAGGTAGATCTTTCTGATTGCTTTATTGATTATTGGATCAACATTTGTAAATATTTTATTTTATTCATTTATTATTGTTATATGTATATATTATGTTCAAGTAGTTATGATGTAACATGGATATGGATATCAATACATAGCTGAAACAGAGGAGTTTTGAAGTAAAGTAAGCGGTATGAGGGATAGAAACTCGACCTTCTAAGAACTCTCATATAATAGAAAATTGTGACTACATCTTGTTCTATGCTCAATGAATGTGATACAAGTGATGTATGAATGGACAGGTTATATACATTGTGTTATGGTTTTAAAACAAACCATAAACAGAGGGAATGTAGAATATTGCATATTCTATGTTTCTATTGATTATATATATGGATGTGTGGATTGACATAAGTAACAGATGGTATCAATAAGTCACAAGGCTTTCTTTGTCCGAGAGCTCTGGAATGTGGATTCGGGGGTTTTTCCTTATATGGCTAGAGTTAAATGCTGACGTTAGTATGAGCACTTCTATATAGTAACAGAGGGACACGAGGTCTCTCAGTCTCACTCTTGGCTTGGCTCTTGTACAACGATGTAACTCTCCCATCAGAAGTACAGCAATTACCATCTGCTGTTGAATGTCCATTATCCTGTAACATCATTTGTTGTTTTATGTATCCGTAACTAAGAATAAACCTGAAGAAACCGTAAGTCAGATTGCGTATTACTACTTTTCAATAATATAGACATATATTATTGTGGCGAGCATTTGGCCCAAGAATATATATACAAAAGACGTATATATATCAATCAACTGAAGACAAGAAGAAATTAAGAAAGAGTCTACATTAACATCCATTCATCTAGTTTTTTACAACTCCCCAAAGATATGCTGCAAGCCAACATTTGCCTTCTACCTAAACCCAACAGACCCAGGCCACTATCGGCCAATATCCCTATTGAACGTAGACATCAAACTGTTCACGAAAATACTCTCCAATAGGCTGCTACCACATATCACATCACTAATCCACCCGGACCAGGTGGGCTTCATCCCCACTCGCCAAGCTAGCGACAACACCAGGAGGATGCTAGACCTGATCTGGGTGGCTACCCAGCGCTCCATTCCAACGCTACTCCTATCCCTGGACGGCGAAAAGGCGTTTGATAGGTTACTATGGCCATTTCTCTTTGCCACTCTGGAGAAACTCAGATTCCCCAAACCATTTCAAGACGCCCTGCGAATGATTTACTCTAATCCTACTGCCAACCTACTCATACCAAACACGAACCCCCCCTCGTTCGCCATCTACAATGGCACGAGGCAGGGCTGTCCCCTGTCCCCCATCCTGTTCGCCCTCTCACTTGAACCGCTACTGCATCTTATCCGCACCACTCCCCAGATCACAGGCATCAAAATCCGCACACAAACATACAAGGCTGCGGCATACGCTGATGACCTGATGCTGTCACTCACAGATCCGCAGAACGCACTCCCACCTCTCCTCAAACTCATAGACGACTACTCAGAGGTATCGGGATACAAATTAAACTTCGATAAAACTGAAGCACTCATGCTGACCATACCGGAGAATCAAAGACAAACGCTACGGACCACATATGCCTTCAATTATAAGGCCTCACACATCTCGTATCTAGGGATCAACCTACCAGCGGAACTACAGCGCACATACACACTTAACTACTCACCGCTGATCCAGAAAATCATAGAAGACCTGCAGAGATGGAGGGACTTGTCTTTGTCGTGGCTGGGACGCCTAGCCTCGGTGAAGATGAACCTCCTACCAAGACTGCTCTATCTTTTTCAAACCCTCCCCATCCCCATACCCACCTCGGACTTCAAATACCTACAGTCACATATCGACAAATTCATCTGGTCGAATAAACGACCGAGAGTGAAAAGGGCGACCATGTACATCCCTAACAGGACGGGAGGCCTGGGCCTTCCCCACTTACAACACTATTACCATGCGGCGCAAGCCACACAGATACAACATCTACACGCCCCACCGGGAGCGAAGCGCTGGGTGGACCTAGAACACGACATATTTGGCTTCGACCTCCCCTCATTGTACATATGGGTCCCACGGACCTCCCGGCCCCTGCCACCGCCACTACCCCCGACACTAGCTAATTCTATCAGCACCTGGGATAAGCTTACCCAAAAATTCCCTATCATCAACAACCCATCACCACTGACACCCATACTGCGCAATAAAGCATTTAGCCCAGGAATGAACCCAAAAGATTTTGCTCATTACGAACACAACGACCTTTATAGAATATGCCACTTCTTTGAGGGAGGAAAACTAATGCAATACAAAGACCTTCCCCAACAACACTCACCATACAACACACATGACTTTTTCAGATACATACAACTAAAGAGCTTTTTGGAACGCCCTGAAAATAGGATAGCAGCTACCAACAGATGCACAACATTTGAACGAGCATGCATACATAACCCAGCCCGCAAGGGCCAGATCACTGATAATTATAGCCTGCTCATCTCTACTCATGCCCCAGGAGCGATGGCATATGTGGCGGCTTGGGAGAGGGATCTGGGGCCACCGGGAGACCCGACTGACTGGCAGGACATATGGGAGGCCACAGCATCTATCTCTATATGTGTCAACCACAAAGAGCAGGCCTATAAAACTCTACTACAATGGTATTTAACCCCCGCAAGACTATACCGAATGGGTAGGACCGAATCGGACCTCTGCTGGAAGCGGTGTGGGCAAAGGGGAACATACATACACCAATGGTGGCAATGCCCTAAACTAGCACC
This sequence comes from Pelobates cultripes, assembly GCA_933207985.1. Classification (NCBI taxonomy): domain Eukaryota; kingdom Metazoa; phylum Chordata; class Amphibia; order Anura; family Pelobatidae; genus Pelobates; species Pelobates cultripes. The sequence continues at coordinate 32,886,872 of OW240924.1, read as the reverse complement.
GCTTTGGGCGGAGGTGGCCTGCCTGGTATCCAGCTTACTCCACGCAGATATACCCCTAGACCCGTGGATCTGGCTTCTATCCAAACCCTGGGAACCTTTAACCAGAGCCCAAAACAAATTAACAAACAGAATAGCTCTGGCTACAAGGAGGGCGATAGCGGAACTCTGGGGCTCCCCGGAGGTCCCCATTTTAGCCACAATCATCCGCAAAACCAGGGAAGCCATTGAAATGGACAGAATCTCAGCCCTAGTCCATGAAACGTCAGGCCACTTTCATAAAATTTGGGACCCTTGGCTGAGTGAGCCGGCGCTAAACCCGCCGAACCTGGCTATGCCGCAGGCCCAATAAATGGCCAATAGAGGCATAACGGGGAGGGGAGCTCAGAGGGGGAAACCCATACGCATGACAAACAGGGGAGTACCCATAGGGGACCATAACCGCAACTCAAGGGGGCCAACCCACAACAGACTCCAGCAGTCTCCCAAAACCATAGCGCAGAAACACTAAACCTTCCTGCGAGCATAACACCCAACCACTGAGACCAAAAGTTGTTTATGTTTTTACTTGATTGTGTATATTTGTGTAGTTTTGTAGTTTGGTATTTTTGTACCATTGTGCGACCTATCAACACCCAACTAATGCAACAGCAAAGCTGGAAACTAGCTAGACAAATTGTCTACTCACATAACAATGTCAAACATGTTATATCATAAGACAAATGTTTACACCATGGTTGCAAAATGCTTCTGAACAGGTGAAAATAAATAAATAAAGAATGTTTAAAAAAATTAAGAAACTGGAGGGTGGTTATCAAATTTTGCATGAGTGCAAGTCTGTCAGTGTATCTGTATGTCTGTGTGTGTGAGAGTCTGTCAGTGTATCTGTATGTCTGTGTGTGTGAGAGTCTGTCAGTGTATCTGTATGTCTGTGTGTGTGAGAGTCTGTCAGTGTCTGTGTGGTTCAGTGTGTCTGTATGTGTGTATGTCTGTCAGTGTTGCAGTATGTCTGTGTGTGAGTCTGTCAGTGTCTGTGTGGTTCAGCATGTCTGTCTGTCTGTGTGCCAGAATGTCTGTCTGTGTGCCAGTATGTCTGTGTGTGAGTCTGTCAGTGTCTGTGTGCCAGAATGTCTGTCTGTGTGCCAGTATGTCTGTGAGTCCGTCAGTGTCTGTGTGTTTCAGTATGGCTGTCTGTGAGTTTCAAAATGTCTGTATGTGTGTATATCTGTCAGTGTCTGTGTCTATGTGTGTTTCAGTCTGTCTGTGTGTGTGTGCCAGAATGTGTGTATGTCTGTCAGTGTGTCAGTATGTCTATGTGTGAGTCTGTCAGTGTGGTTCTGTATGTCTGTGTTTGTCAATATGTCTGTCAATGTCTGTCTGTATGTGTGTTTCAGTATGTCCGTCTCTCTGTGTGTATATGTGCCAGTATGTCTGTCAGTGTATCTGTATGTCTGTGTGTGTTAGAGTCCATCAGTGTCTGTGTGGTTCAGTATGTCTTTGTGTATGTGTGTTTCAGTATGGTTGTCTGTGTGTGAGTCTGTGTCAGTACGTCTGTCAGAATGTGTATCTGTATGTTGTCCATTTGTATTTGTGTGTGTATCTGTATATCTGCATGTGTGTCAGGTTGTGTGTCTGTCTGTGTGTCAGTGTGTGTGTCGGTGTAAATATAAGTAGTCAGTATGTGTACCTTTGTATCTGCATGTATGTCAGTGTTTGCATCTGTGTGTGTGTCTATGTGTGTGTCAGTGTATCTATATGTAGTCTGTGTGTATCTATATGTGGTCAGTGTGTATCTGCATGTGTGTCAGTGTGTATCTGCATGTGTGTCATGACGTAGTCAGGGGGCCCAAGTAAATGCTCGCCCAGGGTCCAATCTAAATTAAAGACGGCCCTGACCGTACGGTCTCAAAGGCAACGTAACCAATATGGCGAATTTCAATGTGAAAAAACTGAAATGCCAGCCTTATATTTGACTCTCTACCTTTTGAAAACACCATAAAACCTGTACGTGAGGGGTACTGTTATCTTCGGGAGACTTCGCTGAACACAAATATTAGGGTTTCAAAACCGTAAAACGTATCACAACAATTATATTGTCCGTGTAAGTACCATTTGGATGTGAAAAATGCAAAAAATGTAACTTTCACTGACAATATCGTCGTTGTAATGCATGTTACTGTTTTGAAACACTAATATTTGTGTTCAGCGAAGTCTTCCGAGTAAAACAGTACCCCCCATGTACAGGTTTTTTTTTTGTAAATATCTTTTTATTTAACCTTTTGTTTTTGTTGATTTTGCAACATGTCAAAGAGAAACGTGGACTCGCAGGTCCCTCTGGTCATTCACAGAAGCTTATACATCGGAAGGCATGTGATGACATACGTGTCTGGGCGACTCGCAGGTCGCTTTCTTGAGTAAATAGCATGTGTATTGTGGACTCGCAGGTCCGGTGTTACATGGTGGTGCTTAGTACTCTGTTATATTTGATATGTACCATTTCTACGTTGGGTGGTTTTGCATGCCCCACCGTTGTTGTGTTTTGTTTGTCTATTCCCCATGCCTACCCTGTAGCCTCTAGGCAGTAGTGAGACATGTGGCCATCTGGTGTGTGGGGTCCCTTCAGGACGCGCAGCCCCCCAGTGACCTTGTGTCCAGGGTCCTACCTGGCAATATTGTGGGGTGTTGGCCCCTTGCCTTAGTATGATTTGGTTCTGCCCAGCGGTATAGGTGGTGTTGATGGGAATAACCTAAGGGGCATCCTGCGACTCCCTCCAAACTAATGAGCTTTATAGCTCACAAAACAGGCGCTCTTCCACCCCCTTTACTCGCGAGGCCGCCCCGGGCCCCGCAAGTGGTCGCACCCTAGCGGGTGTCGTAGCCCTCCCCGCATGCCCCCGCGCCGCCCCCCGGGTCCCCCGAACCCGCGCTCCACCCGTTCCGACAGGGGGCGGGGATGAGGTATCGCGTTTTGGGCCAGGTGTGCGTCCTGTTAGTCTCCCAGCGTCTCCTCCTGGGGATTATCGGTTCCTTCCCCCATGGTCAATTGCATAGTCTGAAATGCCTCTGTACCCACCCGTGCCAACCAGGGTGTCCATGTGTCTAAGTATGTCTGCGTTCGGTCTTGGGCTGAATACCAGATCTCCTATGTGACTCGTAACTCCTCCATTCTAGTAAACCACAGGGAGAGTGTTGGGGTTGTGTCTTTTTTCCAGTACAAAAGGTATGAGGTGTTTTGCGACGTTAAGGATTCGGATGGTCAGGGAGCGTTTGTAGCGTGATGTGGGGGTTGTCGTGTGGTGTAGGAGGTACGGGGCGGGCCGGAAGGGTGGGACATTGTCCGTGAACATGGCCACCATGGCAGCTATTTGCTCCCAGAACGGTACTATGAGTGGGCATTCCCACCATATGTGAAGAAAGGATCCCACCCCTCTCTTGCACCTCCAGCAGAGGCCATCCGCGTCCAAGTGCATTCTCTGTAAGCATTCTGGGGTCAGGTACCATTGTGTGAGAACCTTGTAGGCAGTTTCCTGGGTTTTGCTAGCAATTGCGCAATGGTGCACTAGATCGCAAATCTTGTGCCACTGGGTCTCTGTAAATGTTTCCCCCACGGCAGTCTCCCATTTGGACATGAAGGGGGGTGGGGGGTGTCCCTGTTGTCGTTGTAGCATGGAGTAGAGGTAGGAAATGCTATGGGGCATGGGCTCCGGGTCCTGGCACAGCTGTTCGAATGGCGTAAGGTCCCTATATACGTCGGGATGTTGTGGTATAGCAGTGATGTAGTTCTTAATTTGGGTGTATCTAAATTTCGTCATGAAGGGCTGGGTGGGTGTGCCCATGAGCGACTGTAGGGACACTATTTTCCCATTGGTGGTCATGTCTCGGAGTCTGGGTATGGTTTGAGGGAGGACGCAGCGGAGGCTCCCCGGTCTTACCCCCGGTTCAAACTCCGGATTGTACGCCAGAGGTAGTAGCGGGGATGGGAAGGAGGAGAGGCGTAGTTTCCTCGCCTGTGAGTGCCATACGGTTAGGGTGGCGGTGATGAAGGGCTGTTGGTGGACTAGCCGCCTGCCAATCAGTGGGTGCAGCCACAGGAGGGCTGAAAGGGGCCTGCCTGCGTGGTGTGTTTCGATAGCCTTCCAGGGTTTGCTAATCCCCTCTTTTGCCCATTCCATGGCCCGTTGCATGTGACATGCTTGGTAATACAGTTTGAAATCAGGAACGGCCAGGCCTCCTGCTGTTTTGGGGAGTGTGAGTTGTGTGTACTTGAGTCTTGGTTTAGTAACCTTCCAGATAAATTTAATGAGGAGGGTGCGGAGTGCGGAGAAGAAGGTGGTAGGGAGTTGGAGTGGTAGTGTCTGGAATAGGTAAACCATGTACAGGTTTTATGGTGTCTTGGAGAGTTACAGGGTTAAATATAGTGCTAGCAAATTAAATTCCTTGGACTTTTGGCCTGGGTTGTCACGTTGGTCCTGCTAATTGTAATTAATAAAATTACCTAATTATGTAAAATTATTACATAAATATATACATAGAATTATATATATATGTGTATATAAATATATATATATAAATTTTTTTAAATTATTTTTATTTGTATATAGGTATATTATATATTATATATATTTTTAATCAATATCATTGTACGTGTATATTAATATTAAAATACACGTTGACAGTGTATATGTGTATATATATATATATATACACTTAGATCATATATACCTCACGATCACATAGTCCAGGGGGGCCGAAGAGGACGGAGGGGGACTCCCTGGGCTCTCAGGTGAGTGCCCATACCGCGATCGCCGGCGTGGGATTGCGGGCGACCGGGTAAGTATAAAGGACGGTTTGGGCGTTCTATGCCACCCTCTGGCGTTTAGAGACGATTCCTTAAGGACGGCATGGAACGCCCGCCATCCTTAAGGGGTTAAAACTACAGCTTCTTTGATGCTTTTTAATTCTTAAAGCATTCTAAAGCCATGCAAAGCATTATTGGAGTTATAGTTCAACAACATCTGGGGATTTACCTTTTGGGCACCTCTGTTTTAAGTCATGAGCAGGCTCAGCCAATCCTTATGCGTCCATAATTTTCAACAAGATGACCTTTTGTCTGCTGTGAAGTCTTCTAGTCAGAGATCTTTTTTTCCAAATGTTTGCAAAGAAAAGCAGCTGTGTGCAGGCACAGGGTCAGGGACCTCCTTGCACTATAGCCTGTATAAAAAGCATACGTTCTTATAGTGTCCATTCTAAAGCACATCCCTCCATGGCCCATTTATAGAATTTGTCATCAGTTACATTTATCTATCTACCCATTGTCTAGTGCTGGATAATAAATTATTAATAATAACTTTCATTTTTTTTTTTCTTGCAAAACAAAAAACAGCCTTGCCCACAATAAAAGCTTGAAATTGTTTTTTATTTTCATACCAAACCGCAGTTAAATGCACCAATCTTATACGTCCTATTAGTCTTTGAAGTGTTGATCAGATTGTTAGGTGTTTAAACATTCAAAGCATCGTCTCATCGTGGGGTCAAGTTCAATTTCAATCAGCCCTACATTTTTAATAATTTAGCTCGCTCCTGCAGGTTGATTAGATTCATTGGATAAGACAGCTGGAGTATATCCTGTGGCAGCAAAGGATTTGTTTGGAGAAGCACTCAGCAAGATTGAAGAAATGATGGCAGGGGGCGAAAGAGCATACTTACCCTAGGGGTAATAATATGTGGTTAGCTGTGAACAAATCAAATAAAGGGCTAAGCAGGCGATGTATGGGGGAGTTTATTCAATGTCATCTTGTAAAACTGTGTGATGAGACATTTAGCGAGACAACTGTGTTTATTGTCATTTTCAAAGATCTGTCAATTTGTGTGTCTTGTCAACTGAGATGTTGCAGACACCATCACTAAAAATGCTGGTGCTGTAAGCTTATTCCAGGCTCCAATACACATATAATATATGATATGTATGGTATTATACTATAAACCTATACACATGGTTGTTATGTTTTAAAGGCAACGCAAAATTCAGCAAAAAAATAAATGCTTTTAATTCAGGAGAAATTCACAACATTTCCTATGATACAAATTAAAGAAACTAAACTGGTTTTGTCCTTAAAGTGTCAACATACAGCACACTGAAGGACCTCCCAATGAATTTATTGTAGAATGTTGTGATATTTTGGTGGGTTTGCTATTAAATGTCTAAGTGTGTTCTCACAGTGAGTGAAATAGCAAACAGAAGTGCTGGCTCTTCTTTTAAAATGGCTTATTGATTTGTGGTTTACAGCTGTATTTTGCGATTTAAGAGCCACATTTCTGCATGTGATTTATAAGGTATTTTGTGCTGGGTAATGGTAACACATGCCGTTATTATGATGGAGACAGGATGCTGTACCTGTTTGAGGGTTTGGGAAGCACTAGAATCCGGTAATGTCCAGTAGTGTCACTGACTGAGAGGGAACCTGTCTGATATCTTGGTTCTTGATTCACCGTGTATGTAGAGTTAGTTTGATACTTGGATTGTATGTCTCAAGTAAGCTAAAACTTTTTTGACACCAACTCACTGTTAAACGTACACTCTAAGCCTAAGCTTGCTGTAGTGGTTATAGTGTTAAGATTGCTCTGGAGTTCTTCCAGTGTAATTTGTCAAGTCGTTTAAAAACAGTTTAAAAACGTATGTAGAATGTGGAAAAAATGGGATTCAGCTGCAGACCTAAAATATAATACAAACAAAATAACATAGTGTAGTATCCTTTAAACATTAAGTGTCACGCCAATATAATACACTCACAGGATGTCAGGATAATATGAACCTGTAGGGTGCCTCCCCTGATAGCAATGGGGAGCTCAGAGAGATCCTCCTTTTTTCCTCCTTGTGGCGTTATTTCAACATATATATGGAGCAGGAATCAGGAAGGTAGTAAAAAAACTGTTTTATTTGCCAATAAATTAAAAAGGTATAAAATACCAATATAAGTCCTACGCATTTCATTCCAATATAGGAACTTCCTCAGGGCTTAGTAAAAATATATATTCAGATAAAATCACAAAGATACAGAATGCAGTATAACAATGTATCCACCTAAAATACCACCCCCACCTTAAGTAGGTGTACTCTCTGGCTGTTGATTGGTGGCTCAGTGGGTGTTTTTTTTCCAATACCACTGATGATTCGCTGCTGTAGAATTCTCAATCAGCTGGTCGTTATTTTCTAGTTTTGTTTTTCACGTGTTAATGTTCCAGGTTCGTGATATCATCCTTCGCGCATGTTTGTACATGCATTCCACCTGCGTCTAAGACGTGTGTGTTCCACTCGAGGTTTGTTGCGTCTGTGAGCGTTCCCATTTGAATCTCAAGGTTCATAAAAAACTGTCATACACTCATGTACATTGGCATTTTGAGAAGAAAAAATAAATCTTGTCAACATACATCATGTACATTGGGATATAGTAAATATAATAAAGTATGTTTATCATGCATCAATATTATATATCCAATATTACACTGTCTATAATATATTAACAAATACTCATATATTTAGTTATTTTATACTAAGGATACTCATTTTGTACAAATCTAATTTAAAACAACATATTACTAAATGAAAATCTTTAATTACAACATCCATATATACATACAAATATTTCAAAGCTTGACTTCATGCCTGTTTGCAAATGCTCATATATCTTATTTATAATAGAGAATAAAAAGGGAAAAATGGAAAAAATATATAAAAGAGTTAACCAAATAAAAATTGTTCTTCATTTTTTCTATTTTTTTTTTTGTTTACTCATTTTTTAAATTTTTTTCCCCTTTTTATTCTCTAAAAAAACAAAAACAAACTAAGAGTCAGCACCTGATGCTCCATTATCCAGATGATCCTGTACATTTTTGAAAGGATCTGAAATATTCAAGATCTAAATCTGTCTTGTTTTCCTCCTGTTTTATAATATGTGCTGCAAACAGACCCAACGTAGCGTTTCACATTGTCCATCAAATATCACCTTTTCTTGGGAATTGTGAATATTAGCATTTTGGCTTAACCCCTTCAACAATCAAGATACCCAAATATAAAATATAAAGCTACTATTTGTTATTTCTCTCTTGGGTGTTTCCTACTAATGACCAAAGCTCTTGGTTATTCATCTTACAAGGGAAAAATCAATTCCTGTCTGACGCTAATTGATTAAACTAAGTTTGTCACAATATTATGTTCTAGCCAGTCGGTAAGAGAGAATTATTTGATAGTTTTATGTTCTGATGTTTAAATAGATTGCAGTGTCTAAATGCCCTTTCTTGTGTAAATCATAGATGTTTGCACAAATTCAATTCTTCAATTTTTGTAAAGAACACTCTACGCTCCAAAACCACTTAATCATTGAGACTGTCCCTTTTCACGGACAATTAAAAGATTTGTAATTTCAGAGAAACGTCATCATTTACATGTTACATGTTTTTAGTAGCAGTGTTACATGCCTTTTGTAGCAGTCAGACTGAAAACTGAAGGTCTTTCGATTTGGCGTTTATTGGGTTCATTGCACTACACCAGTATCTAACTGGTGGAGTGCAGCATTTGCCATGCTGTAGGTCTCAAAGTTTCTTTAAATTGGACAAATATGATCACAAGTGATGATCCTGCAGAGCAGTGTTTCCCAACTGGTGTTCCAAATTAGGGTTCCGCTGCGATTTGCCCATCGTGTGGCCCAAGCATTTAGGGCCACCCGATGGGCACCGCTAAACATTGGTCTGGTGAGGCGCCACGGCCATTTAGGACCGCGACCATGTCCCTGTAGTATTGGATGCTGGAAGAAAGTGACAGCAGCACGGCCGGAGGGAGAGAGAGATCAGTGGGGACTGAGCAGCTGTCTACATGGCATACCTGCCTCAGCCAGCAGCACTAAAGGAAGTCACTCTCCTGCAGGAAAAAGGTAAGTAAACAGGAGGGTGATTGTGTCACGGGTGGCGGTACGGAAACCGGGACCCCTGAGTGCCTGATGAGAAGTGGAGTCTTCAGCGTGGAAGTGGATTATCAGGGCCTGGTGCAGGGTAACCATGCGCCCCCTGGTGTTGAGCACCAGCGTTTACACGGCCACATACCAGAACCCTGATGCAGCTACAGCGGATCCCAGGAATTAGGAACTTGATATGCAGACCTCCCAGGAACTGGATAGGGGGCTCTGCAGCAGACATGTATCCAGTACAGAAACAAGGCAAGGCTAGAACAGGCACCAAACATGAAAACAAGACAGAACTAGTAGTACCCAGAACCAGATAAGGATAGGAAGCTAAACCCAGAACATGTACACAATGCATAAGGGAACGTTAACTAAACAAGGGCAGGACAGGACTGTACATGGACTGGGTTAACAAAATAAAACAAAACAAGATATAATAGGCAAAACAAGAGGAGACATAACTAAGCACTATATATGAAAAGTATGGGGATTTAGTTACATTATATGATCATACATTGCATAAGCCTGCCACAACGCCAATGTTCCCCATATTCGGCAGGTCCTACACTGCCTAATGTTCGCTAAAAGAACCATACTAAACCACAATATAGCACTTACCTGCAAGAAAGGGCAGAGACTTGAAACACTGCTGCAGGCCCAGACTGAAACAAAAGGAAAATGGAAAACAAACGGGTGTGGCAACATAAAACAAACATTTAAAGGAAACCTGGACACTGGGAATTCCAGGGACGGATTACAGGAATGAACCCAGAAAAACCCAGCATAAAGAATACCAGACATAGAATAGAAAACCAAAAAAACAAGAAAAACTAAACAAGAATTGTAAAAAGTGTACTGGATACCAGAAACCAATGCCAGATATCTCTGCAGAACATGGCATGATTTGACAGATTGTAAATATAAATGTATGTGTGTGTATCTGTGTCATGGAGTGTGCGTATCTGCCAGTGTGTGTATCTGTATGTCAATGTGTAACTGCCACTGTGTGCCTCTGTGTGTCAAGGTGTGTATATGTGTCACTGTGTGTGTATCTGTGTGCCAATGTGAGTGTCTGTGTGTATGTCAGTGTGTGTATCTATGTGTCTGTGTGTATGTCAGTGTGTGTGTGTGTGCATGTGACAATGTGTGTATCTGTGTCAGTGTGTGTGTATGTGTCGGTGTGTTTGTTTGTTAATGTGTATGTATATGTGTAAGTATGTATGTGGCAGTACATGTACAGACATCCCAGAAATCAAACACCAACACAGCACACACTCCTGCAAACACAAACATGACATACAAAGACACCTGAACTCTAACTCCAAAGTTATATACAAACACTCAAACACCAATACTACACACAAACGTACATCCGCATTTAAAGTCCAACATTACATCCAAACACACCTCTGCGCGCAAATGCAAACATTACGTACAAACACATCCCTGTAGTAAAATGCTAAAATTTTATACAAACATCAACACTACACACAAAAGCACACCTGCTCCTAAGTACAACAATCTGTTTACTATCTGTAGAAAGTAGTGTATATATAGCAAAAAAAGTAAATTTGCCAAAAAAGAAAATATTATGCTCTGCTAATTGAAAGGTTTATGCAACTTATTTTTTGGGGGGCGTGAGGAGGGGTGTTCCACGATGTTGATACACTATGTCATAGGGTTCCCAGGAAAAATTAAATGGGAACCCCTGCTGTAAAGAGCCATTGATCATTGGTTAATAACATCAAAAGGGCATTCCCAAAATGTTGCTCAGCTCCAACTTACTACACCCTCCGCTAGTTTGTAGATTATAGATTATATAAGGTGAACCCAACAGACATAGAAACATTGAATGGTGACAAGCCCATACTTCGAATATACTCCATTGACTACAACCCTCTGTTGCCTGTCCCTAAGCCACCGCCTTACACATTCTACAATATTGGAATCCAAACTTAAAGATTGCAGTTTATTGATAAGCCTTCTATGTGCAACAGTGTCAAAAGCCTTACTGAAATCTAGGTAAGCAATGTCTACTACACCACCTTGATCTATTATTTTATTTACCCAATCAAAAAAATCAATAAGATTAGTTTGGCGTGATCTCCCTGAAGTAAACCCATGTTGTCTCTGATCTTGAAAACCATGTGTTTTTAGATGTTCAACAATTCTATCCTTTAACATGGTTTCCATTACTTTCCCCACTACTGAAGTAAGGCTTACTGGCGTATAGTTGCCCGACTCCTCCCTACATTCGCTAACTTCCAATCTTCTTGGACTACTTCTGTTAACAATGCTTGGTTAAATAAATCTGTTAATGGTTTTGCTAGTACAGCACTAAGTTCTTTTAATAACTTTGGGTGTATTCCATCAGGTCCCATTGACTTATTTGTCTTTACTTTTGACAGTTGAAATAGAACCTCTTCATCTGTAAACTCACATGTAACAAATTACTAATTTGTCCTTTTTCCTAACTGAGGATCCTTTCCTTCATTTTCATCTGTAAATACAGAAGACGTGAATTCTGTAAGACGTGAAAGACTGAAGACTGAATTCTGTAAGACATGGAACTAAATTGCGTCAATTGTTTAGAACAGAGAGAGAGAAAGATAAAAATGTGAACACACAGACTAGCTAGGGCTTGTGCCCCACTCCCGTCCTTCCCTCGAGAAATATTCTGTAAAACGTGTATTACAAAACATGTCTAGGCAAGGTATTGCTCATCTCTGGCCATGTAAAAGTTAATTCTTACTGCATTTGATTTTGAAAGCAATTTGATTAACTTCCTAGTGAAAATCCACTGGGAACACTTTATAGGATTCATTTTATGGAGGCGAACACTGCTCATATTCCTGTGTGATCAATGTATAATAAATGTATGGATTTAAATGGCTTTTATAAATGCTTATAGAGCAAAATGTCACAACTTTTACCGGCTATTTTTATGGACTTGTTTGTAGCTCTTGTAAAATATATTTTCATGTTGTAAAAATTTTAATTTTACAGATATATGATAGACAGAGCTGCAAATTCCAGCTATAAACCTCCAGGAGCGCGTGTTGGCACTTTTCACGGAACACAAAACTTTATGACTTTTTCAGAATAGCATTAGAATAGATTGTTTTATTGTACCAGTATACAAACAGTCACATGTGTGCTTGCAGACGGTTACAAAAGAACGAAGGCAGATGATTGTAACACAGATTTGCAGGATGTATTCTATAAAAGCACAAATGCAACTGGGCATTGCACAAGTGTGTGGATAGTTGGTACAAATACACAGACACCTACTTGTCACCTATGTTCAAGGTCAGTTGGCATTTGGTGTGTGCAGTCGCCAATTATCAGGGCTGCTGCAAGGATTTTCATACCTCACTATTTGTCCATTTGAAATGTTGTAACACTTTCGAGTTAAAGTGGCACTGTCATGCCGAACTTACCTTTCCCCAATCGATTCCTCTTCTCGCTCTCTGGCAGGATCTGTTCTTCATTTCTTCCTGTCTGCTCTAGTTTTCTTTAAAACATAAGACAAAATAGGGACTACTTTGTCTTATGGAGGTTTCCTACGCCTGACCAGCTATTATCAGCGGAGGAGCAAAGTGTGCTTCATTTCTGGTGGTCAGAGCAATTTTCCCACAATTCTCACCTTTGATCTGTGATCTCACGATGCTTCCTGTCAGTATTCCCGAGCGTCCTGTCATTTAGACAGAACGCTGGCGAAACTACCGAATTTCATCCTAACAGAATGAGAACAGTTTGTTCATTAATGTTAGGAAGCAATTCGGGACTTTGTTCGGATCGGAATTTCATTCGAATGACTGAACCTTCGATCCTATTAGCGTTGCGGCTGCATCTTGCAGTCGCCTAGTAGATAACTCCCTAATTCCCACGGTATCAAGGAGCTATCTATCAAAAGGCTAAAAAATAAAGATTGGTCTTTCAGCCAAATTTACTAATACTAAGTAAAGATTAGTAGTAAATTCTTCCCCTACTCGCTATGCCCCGTGTGGCTGCTCACTGTTAAAACATTTTTTTAAATACCCCCACCTCCCCCTCAATAAATGGCCCCATGTTGGAGCAACTCTTAACTACCCTGGGGAGAGACACATAGTGTCCCTCCCCCGAGCCCCTTCTGTGCCCTGCGAGTGGGGGCTATTAAAGTAAATGGGGGACATAGGGTCCATGAGCGGTGGGTGGGGGCCCTAAATGAAAATGTAGGGGGGACCTATTGTCCTCTCCCACTGCCCCCACCCCTGAGCGGCGGATGTGGGCCCTAAATAACAATAAGGAGGGGACCTATTGTCCTCCCCCCGGACCCTACCCCTGAGCAGCATGTGGGGGACTTAATTGAAAATGTAGGGGGGGGGATCTATTGTCCCCCACGGCCCCCACCCCTGAAAGTCGGGTGGGGACCCTAAATTACAACAAGGGGGGAAGACCTATTGTCCTCCCCTCAGCCCCCAAGGGAAATTGACCCCGGACCGCTTTCAGAAACATTTCCTTGTCATTCCTACACTTGAAGCTTATGATAACATCTTGTGGTGTGGGAGATTTGTTATAAGGTCGGCCGGGTAGGCGATAATGTCCATCCAGTGATAGCCCTTTAGCTTGTTTAGGTGTTAAGGTCGCGGAGAACAACCTCCTGATAAACTGTGGTAATTCTGCAGGATCTATGTGTCAGGGATCCCTCTCACCTTCAGGTTACTTTGTCTTGTTGCATCTTCTAATTGCCCGATCTTGGCGCTTAGCTGTGCACATGTGGCATTCAATTTCGAGCGTTTGTGCTGTGGTAGAGTCTTGTTTGATTCGTAGATTATGAACGCTTTCCTCCGTGGCTCGTACGTGCCCGGCCAGCATATTCAGGTCTTCCTTAAGCACCGCCATCTCGGAGGCAAAGAAGGCCTTAAGCTCCGCCACCATGGAGGTCAGATCCGCCCTGGTGGACAGAGGTGGTTCTGTTTGCCGTGGCTTCGTCTGCCATGGCTCTTTCTGCCACGGAGTGAGAACCTTGTTCCTGCATTGGTGTGACAAGGCCTCCTCTAGTATCTGGTCCTCTTCTTCTGAGGGAGACATCGAGTCCGGCGGAGATGTTAGCTGCTGTTCCACCATTTTGGGCCTGCATGACTGGGAGAGTAGGTGTACAATATCGTGGGTATGCCCCTCGCTAAGCCCTCAAGATTTCTTAGAGTGCTTACCCATCGTAACCTAAGTGTGGGGGTAGCTCTTAATGGGTCAACTTGCAACCAAAACACTCGATTACAGGTAAAATCAGCGAGATGTATCTGAAACTCAGGCGCCATGCGTCTTGTCAGTTTGCTGGTTAGCTCTGCCCCCCAGAGCACACTAATTTTAATTAAAGAATCAGTGTCTTTGGAAATAATTCATAAAGAAATAGATAAAGAGGGGAAGTATATCATGTTAATTTGCACAATTAATAGGGATCTGTTCACTATAGTTAATCTATATGCACCAAATGATAAGGCAACAATACTTTTGGAAGCATTAATGACACTAGTAAATAAAATTTCACAAGGTAAATTAATAATGGTAGGGGATTTTAATTCAATTAGTGATGTGGATTTGGATAAACAAAAATCCAAAAAGGGAAAGATATAAACAGTGAACACAAAATGGGTGCGAAAAGATTTAAAGGCTTTCTAATGAAACACAACCTTCTTGATGTTTGGAGAATATTAAACCCAGAAAAGAAAGATTACACATTTTATACTATCCCCTTCCTCTCTTACTCTCGTATAGATCTTTTTTTGGTAAAACATTCTCTATTTAAAGAGGATTTAAGCTGTAAAATATCTACTGTCTCTTGGTCAGATTTAGCATAAACTCGAATAAAAAGATAGTAAAACAAGAATGGAGATTGAATGAGTCGTTAATGAAATCGAACCATGTCTAACAGAAAATTCTATAAGAAATAGAAATTTTCTTTAAAGAAAATAACAACCACGTTTCTAAAGGAATGCTATGGTGTGCCTTGAAGGCGGTAATAAAGGGGTCATTTAATAAAAATAGGAGCAATAGAAAAAAGGAAAAGGGGTTTATCTTATAGACAACTTCGTGTAAAATTAATTCAGTTAGAAAATGTAAATAAATCTAAGAGTATTCATGAAGAGAGTCTAGAAAACTAAAAATAATCAAACTTAAAGATATAGAAAGATGAAATTTAAACTTATTAAGATTAAAACAAACTTGGTATATCCAAGGTAATAGGGCAGATAAACATCTATCCAATAAATTGAAATCTCAAAACAAAAAAAATCGATCAATAAAATTGTGAAACAGGGAGAAATTGTGTTAGATCCAAATAAAACTGGAGAATTATTTTCAAAATTTTATGAAAACCTATATAGCCTGGGTAGAGGCTCCTTATGTAATTCAAATGAATATAGACTAAAAGGTTAAAGATTACCTGGAAAAGGTTGAACTACCTAAAATTAATGAAAAAATAAATCAATTTTAAAAACCCAATATCGTTACAAGAGATTAAAGAAGTTATTCAAAAGTTAAAAATAAATAAGGCTCCAGGACTGGATGGTTTTTCCAATTAATTTTATAAAAAAAATCAACTAGGAGATCATTTAATGGATGTCTTTATGGAGATTATAGAGAAGGGGTAATGCTAAGGGAGATGTTGTTACCAAACATTTCACCAATATTAAAGCCAGGGAAAGACAGGACATTAATAAAGAACTATAGACCTATTTCACTAATCAATGTGGATATTAAGATCTATTCAGCCATATGGGCGAATAGGTTTAAAAAAATGAATACCTAGGTTATTTAAACCTGATCAATCAGGATTTATTCCAAAAAGAACAGCAGAAGATAATACAAGAAAAAAACCTGAATGTAATGCAGTTTGTTGAGACTTGGGATGGTCCCATGCTAGCTCTGTCGTTGGATTCTGAAAAGGCCTTCGATAGGGTCGGCTGGGTCTACCTGGAGGAAACATTGAAAAAATTTGGGTTTATAGACTAGTTTATGAAAGCCATATGGACACTATATAAATCTCCAAGTGCACAAATTATAGGTTCTGGGATAAAATCTCCTTGGTTTTAAATTTTTAATGGTGCAAAACAGGGCTGTCCACTGTCCCCATTGCTTTATGCTCTATCTTTGGAACCATTGACTGAAATGGTGAGGGAAAATGGCGAGATAAGAAGACCAGTTATAGGTTTAAAGGAATTTAAGATCTCATTGTTTGCGGACGATAGTTTTTTAACCTTGGTTGGTCCAATTATATCACTAAAGGCCCTGATGATAGAAATTCAAAATTTCTCTTTGGTATCTTTTTATAAAATCAATTTAGGGTAATGTCAAGCAATGACCTCTAATATCAAACAAGAGGGAAAAGGAAACTTTAAAAAAAACTTTATAAATTTCAATGGGTGGATAACGCAATGGATTTTCTAGGAATTAAAATCTTCTTTAAAAAACAAAACAAAAAAACAATGATTGAGTTTAATTATAAAAAATTGATAAACAATTTCATAAATAAATTAGCCCAATGGAAAAAGACTACATTTTCATGGATGGGAAAAATAAACATTATTAAATATTATATATTGTCCAAACTAATGCTTATTTTCAGATCAATTCCATTTATTGTGGAGAGGAAGATCTTGATGGATTTTTAAAAAAATATTTAATAAGTTTATGTGGAATTCTTAAAAAGCAAGAGTGGCATTTGGAGTTATATCTAGAGGAGAAAGAGAGGGTTAGGATCCCCAAATGTGGTTAAAATTCACGATGCAATTATGTTGGCACATATGGTGAAATGGTGTAAATGGTAAGAACATCAACAGTGGCAATACACAGAAAAACATGAATATGCAGGCAAAGATTTAAGACTTATATTTTGGTCGTCAGAATCATATAAATCTATTAGCAATCCCATAATTAAAGACATAAGCCTCGCTTGGAAAAATCTTGGGTATAAATATCTGTTACCGTATAATCTTAATTACTGTATACCGGTTGAGGTGATTGAAATGTCAACAGGGAACATTAATTTAAAAAATTGGATAGCTGGGGGAATGCGATTTACGTACCAGATAATAATAGACAATAAGATTATACCGTTTGAAGATATACAGGCCCTGTTTAATCTTCTAACCAAGGAACTATTCAACTATCTGAAGGTTAAAAAATTATCTGGAAAAAGACGTTCTAAATAAAAATCTTATAAAAGACAAAAGAATTGAGGATTTGTTATTAGGAAGAAGAGCAAACATCTAAGTAAGTTAGCCCTTAATGTCATAGATAAACAATGTGAGTTTAGTATGCTGTCCCCTATAAAAAAGAAATGGGCTGAAGAAACTAAGGATACTGTAGAGGAAAATCAATCAATGGAAGCGATTAAATCAACTAAATCAGTTACCCATAATATAGGGTTATTGGAGGTATACTACAAAGTCCTATTTCGATGGTACTTAACTACAGGTTGATTGAAAAAGTTTAATGGAGGAAGTGGAAAATGTTGGAGGTGCAGGGAATCACAAGGCACTTTTGCCAACATATTGTTTAAATGCAAAAAAATTGAAACATTCTATGCTAAATTATTTCTTTTAATATCTATTATAGGGGACACTAAATTACAACCAAATATGGTTTATTCCATATCGGCCTGTCTAAGATGGTAGTGGGAATTAGAGATGTATTAGCCAGCAAACTCCAATTAATAAGAAAATAGAGGACAGAGGAAGACTTAGAACTAAAAGATATATTCTTACAGATGGAACATCGAGCATTAATGGAAAAAGGCTATTATCTGAATAACAAAATGGAATTGGATGGATATTGGATGGATCTGGTATAAAAAAACCTGAATTCTTTCAAATATTAGTTATCATTAATATGGATTATAGTGAAAAATATCTTATTATAATTAGATGGCAATGACATAAAGTTTTCCCCTTTCTCCTCTGTCCGCAGCAGAAGGAATGAATGTGTATGTATGTATGATGATTTGGGCTATGAATGATTAAGTCATCAGATCTTCCAATCATTCAATTATAGATAAACCTTGATAAGTGAAAAATCAGGTGCAAAAGCTACTACTGTCAAAGCTGCAATTTTCGAATCTTAGAAATGCATTTAGAATTACGTCTAAAAACTTGAAAGAAGGAAAAAAAAATAAAGAAGTGAAAGGGGGGAATAATGAAAGGAGATAAATAGTTATGAAGGGGGGGGGAGGGTTAAGGGTGGGTATAAGAGGGAGGAAAGATTAAAGAAGAAGCATGATTGATAAAAATAAATAAACGAGAAATAAAGTATGATGAAAAAGGTATATACTAATTATACTATTTATACCATTCTGATCTATTTCTCTCAAAAAAAAAAAAAAAAAAGATTCAGTGCTTTGGTATTTAAAAGCTTTATTTTTATAGAACAAAAACAGGTAGGAGTAGGGACAGGGACAGGCACAGGGACAGGTTTGTATTCCTAACGCTTTAGTGTTCCTATTTAAGTGCTGCACTATTTAAAATTTCAACAGTGCAGTCATTAATGAGCACTCAACTAGTTAACCATTGATTGGTCCGACTTCTAAGCAGCATTATAGTTTTAACATAAGTGAACACAAAGTGCTTGTCCAGTGAGCTGTACGTAGGATATATTATATATATATATACTGCCAACTGCATAATGTGTGTTTTGGGATATTTGTTGAGTAAACCATAGAGCAACCTGTTTCTAAAGGTTAAATGATAGAATGCACTGTTAAATAAATTGCGTAGATTAGTAAATGTAGATTGAGAATAGTATAATGTGTACTTCCCAAACCACTAACTCATACTGTTCCTTTGGGATTTCAAACAAACATTTATGCATGGTCCTTAAGAAGCAATTTGAGATTGTTTTATTATCAGAGTGAAAAGTGTAAGGACATGCTATCTCTATTCCATCAGTTTCAATACAATATATAACCCAGTTATTTTATTACTATATTTGTTTAATCAGTCTCACTGATCAATCTATATTTTGAAAATTATGTTCCATAATTCTCAGTATGGTATGTTCCATCAATCTCAGGGCAGTGTGTTCCACACTCTGTGTTCCATCAGACATTTTGGGGGCCCTTACATAATCTCAGTCATACTCTATCGGTCTCATGCTACACAAGCTCTCACACATACTCACAGAGACACACATAACCCCATACAAGCATACACCACTGCACATTCCCAGGAACATACAGACATAGATATGCACTCCTCATTCCAGGTACACACACTCGCTGTCAGACACACACTGACTACCCAACACATGGCCATTGTCCGATACAAACCCTAATTTACAAACATATACACTGCCAGACATATACACACACACTTAGAAATATTTACATCCATATGTTTTTATTGCGATGGCTCCCAGTGGTCCAGGCAGCAGTGCATGGCTTGTGCACGTACCTGGCTCCTCTTGCTCTCAGCAGTTTCCCATATCCCGGGAGGAAGTGCACTGGTGTCAGCTATGTCTCACAGTAAAGGTGTAATGGCAGTACTTCCAAGTTAGGGGCCTACTCTACAGGATATCTTCACTGCAGTCCGGTTGGGGAGATATCTCCCTAACTAGACACTTGTGGGCTCCACTGGCTTGAGCAGCCCCCTTAACGGAGTAATACCTGTACCCTGATGCAGTAGAGGGCGGGCAGCCTTAGGCCTGGGGGGCAAAACCAGTCAAGTGCACCACCAAATCAGTTCACCATCGATGCCCACCTTTTCCTGGTTTTAGAACGGATATTGATGTTATGCTAATCAGTAGCTCTTTGCCATACCCGCTCCTTCACGGCTCTGACTTTCAATGTTGTCAGAGCGCAGGCTGAGAATTTCTGAGCCTGTGCTTCGACTCACTAACTGAGCGCCAGAACCATGAGAGAGAGGCTATAATCTGACTGCACCTACTGCTGCTGCGCACCATTGGACCATCAGCGAATCATTTAAATTGAATATGCTGGGGTCCCCAACTTGTGAGCTGTGTTGGACGCCGGGCGCCTCTGTTGTCATGGCACCCTGCGTGACCGCACAGCTTGCACACCCCAACGGCTGGCCCTGCTGACACACACTGATGTTACTACTAGAAATCCCTCAATATTAATACAGACATCAGAGTAAACACCAATAAACTGTGGAAACAGAGCTGATCCCCCCCAAATTTATAAAGATTTGCTTACTGGATTTGTTGTAAGATTAAATCTTGCCTCCCCCTCTCTCTCTCCCATGCGCTGCTCTGTAGGCTGGGAGGAAGTGAAGAGTAATCACAATCTCCCAGCACAGCGGCATCTGTGGCTGCATGGGGAACAGCTGTATTTGCCGCCCCCATGTGACATCACAATGCCCCACCCATATGATCTGCCATATGAACTAACGCCAGTGCTACACACAGTGTGTGTTTACATTACAAAGCTTGCAGGAAACCGGCTATTGACACCAGAACCACTTCATTAAGCTGAAGTGGTTATGGGGACTATAGTGTCCCTTTAATGCGAGATAAATTATAGATTAGTGTCACTAATATCATACTAGATTGCCTACTTACAACAAGATGAGGATGTGATGGGCTGCAGTTTGGCTCCACTGGTCTGGTGTAGAACAGAATCTCTGGAGGCGGTTTGCAACTGTGGTCACAAAATTCAATGTTCTGGGAGAATTGGAAGCAGTTCCATTTTTGGAGGGGGGGGCGCCCTTACACAGCTCAAGGTCTGGGCTCCAGGGCCTGACGGTGAGTATGCCCACAAGGCCCACTCATAAGTCCACTTATATGTTCCACCCATGAGTTTGCTCACAGGGAGTGGAGTGTGTAGGGGATGTGTTATGTGTTATTGTAGAGGATCTAATATGTGTGCTTATGGTATGTAGTGTATAGGGATACCAGTTTGTGTAGGTGATGCAGTGTGTTTGTGTCTAGTGGAAGCAGTGTGTATTTGTGTATAAGGAATGTATTGTGTGTTTCTGGTTGTGTGTAAGGGATGCATTGCGTGAATCTGTGTGTATGTAAGAAAAGCAGTGTGTGTGTTTGCATGTGTGTAAGGGTTTGCATTGTGTATTTCTGTGTATGTGTGCAAAGGATGCATTGTCTTTGTGTGTAAGGGTTGCATTGTGTGTGTGTAATGGATCCATTGTGTGTTTCTCTGTGTAAGGGAAGCATGTTGTGTTTCTGTGTCTGTAGGGATGCATTGTGTGTTTCTGTGTATGTGTAGGGATGCATTGTGTGTTTCTGTGTATGTATAGGGATGCATTGTGTGTGTGCGCGTAGTGTGAAAGAGCTCCCTGTCTTGCCCCCTGTCCTATAGAGCTGTCC
>OW240924.1:32832670-32861959 GCA_933207985.1 Pelobates cultripes | reverse complement strand
CCCTCCTTCCTTCTGTTACTCCCCTACTTCTTTCTGTTACTCCCCTCCTTCTGTTACTCCCCCCTTCCTTTTGTTACCCCCCTTTTTCTGTTACACCCTTCTGTTACCCTCCTCCTTCTGTTACCCCCTTCTGTTACCCTCCTCCTTCTGTTACTCCCCTCCCCTGTAGCATGGCCAAGCTTCTCTCCGGTCTGCGGTGCCCGGCTGGAGTGATAGGAAGGTGTACACTCAGTGCGCACTTCCTGTCAGTCCGGCCGGGTACAGGAAACAGAAACTCCTGTGCTGCGCGGAGTGTGCACCTTCCTAACAGTCCGGCCAGGCGCCGCGGACCGGAGAGGAGCTCGGCCACGCTACAGGGGAGGGGAGGAGTTTTAAAAGGATTTAGGGCGGCCTGGGGGGCAATTGCCTCCCTGCCCTGCCCGCCCCTGCCCTGATGGCAACCATGTCCATCAGTCTCAAGGTGATCTATTTTAGTCAGTGATCCATCAGTCTCAGGGTGGTATATTCTAGTTGGTGTTCCACCAGTCTCAGGGCGGTATAATTCACAATCTATATTATAATAGTAATTGTTATTGGGAAGCCTTTATTTATACAACTTTTTTAACCATGCTTATATATTGGTTATGGTACCAGGAGTACCCTGCTGCTTTACCAATTAAGTTTGTACCTGGGGTCCACCATATGCAGCTTCCTGCCTCCTCTCAGCCATACCTTCTTGGCAGGGCTAGGCTTAGCTCTTTGGCTGAGAACTTAATGCTCTCCTGAATTCTGAGAGGAGGAGGGGAGTGTGCGCTCAGTGAACATTAGGAAAAAAGTCAAACTGTGAAATACATTAATGCATTTTAACACCTTGACTGCAACCCTGAAATTAACAAGAGCGACTAAAAACACATGTATAGTCATAGTCATAGTCCATGCCTAGGTGTGGGAGAGTTCTTGGAGATTACCCTATGAGATCCTATAGTCCCGCCATAGCTTCCCAGTTGATGGGCATGTTTGAGTGCCGTGCCTTGTAAGCCTTGGTTTGCAGTCAAGGGCTGTAGCACCATGCGGTCAATGGTTGTGGCTGCTTTCCGTTTATTCTTTCAGCATTGATCGTGGATGGAGCTTGCTCGGTCTGATGTGGCCCAGAGTGCGCTTCGGGTAATGCCGCTTTGACACGGGTACGTGGAAGAAGTGCTGGCTGTGGTGGTTTTCTTCTGTCAGCATGCATGTGCCAGTGTCGCTGTGTGGGGGCTCAAGAGCCCGTAAGGACCTCCTGTGATAACAGCTCAGGTTGTGTGTGTGTCTCAGAGGGATTACCGTCCCAGTAAGCGAAGTTGCTGTGCAGCAGTCGGCCATTTTGATGAGACCGCGTGGTAGCCTTTCTCCTACTGTTTCGGGCCGCCCAGGTGAGATGCAAAAGCAGTAGCCCGCCCGGTGGGGCCGGGATGACCCCCCTGGCCCACAGGGGGGAAGGTAACGGGACCAGGAGTGCGCCAGGCAAATGATAGTTGCTGTCGGGGCGGAGAGCGAGGCAGCGGCCGTCCGCCTCATTCCCTTCCCGGGTAGGCCTCAATCTCCGAGCCCAAGAGTCTCTCACCAGGACCTAGGGCCACCCTGCTTCGGGCGCCCCAGCTACACCCGGACACTCCAGAGCTTCTTGCCGTGGACCCCCGGGTCAGTATAAGCCGGGTAAGGTGGGTATATACCCTGAGTTTCTTCAAATCCTCGGGGAGCTCTTGTGATATGCAGCCAGCTGGCATGGCCGCCCGGCCCCGCCCCCATGATTGGTATTTTTAACCAGAAATGTGGCCTTGTTCACCTCATCCTCAATCACACATCTCCCACACTTATTATATGATAATATTTTGTGATATTTTATGTATGCGTTACAACAATATTTAGATGATATACTGAAGTGTAAATTTAGATTATTGTTTTGTTGTGTTTCTCACTAGTGTCTAGATCCTTTAATATGATTAATAGGCTAAGACCATATTAAAAAAACAGTCATAAATGTGTCCTGATTGTGAACCCTTTCAAATTTACAGTAAATACCCCCAAATTCATAGTGTATCCTGTAATACATATGCAAAGGTTTGATGAGAGAAGCCCAACTTTATAAATATCAAAATGTATTAACATCCAACAGAGAAAAAGTGATCTGTTGAATTCTGTTAAATTTACTTTTCCTGACACTTGGCAGCATTTACCCATGGGTTAGCTCTTAACCTCACAGCAGAAAGGACAGGACATAGAACTCTGAAATTGATATAAATAGATCCACCCCTTCCCAACAGGCAGTCTTTTTTGCCGTCCTTCACAGCAGTTTGGAAAGAGTCTCTTAAGCAGGTCTAAATTTATTTATTTCATGCTCACCAGGCCAATACTTTTGTGGCCCGGTCACGATTCAGCCTCTGAGGCCTGAAGACCCAGCAAAAGCACTTCTGTAAGAGTTGCCAGCTTGGGTACCCCCTTTAGTGACCAGGGGTTGGGTCCACAAGGCCCCCCTACCTGTCTGGGATTTAGGGACTACCCAGTTGTGTCTAAAGTTTTTTGAAAAAAAAAGAAAAAAAACACCTTAGACACAACTGGGTAATCACTGAATCGTAGACTGTTAGGGTTGCCTTGAGTACTGGTTTGGGAACCACTATACTATAGCATATAAACCACAGTGCACAAGTAGTAACACACATAGGCAATCTCTAATAAATAATATGCATTTATTTGATTTTTCAATAAAATCGCTTTATATAACAGTTGCAATAAAATGAACAATTTAAAAAGCTAGATGTAAGAGGTTGTGTTGATTCTGTCTTTGGACACACGGACAACTTCTGCATCATTTACAAAATCTTTTTTTTTTTTACTTTTTTTAAATTTATTTTTTAAGAACAAGTGAATTTGCATTTTGAATGTGCTTAGTACTCTGAACCGGGAATGACAACAAAGAACGCTTGTGGGGTCAACTGACTTTAAGACGGGACACGTCTCCACATTTGTTGGAGAGGTCAGCAGCCATCTGTGTTTTGATCATGATGACCTACGATGTTGTTACAATAAAACAGAGGTAGGCAACCCCTCTGCTGGCAAAGCATCATGGGAGATGTTGTCCAACTTAAACTCCAAACCATTTGGATAGATGGCATTGCATCATGGAATATATAGTGTAAGGACCGATTTATAGCTGCATGTTGGGTTCTCCTGTTGAAGGAACTCTTAACAGTCAGCATGAAAGATTAGGCTCCATAGTGGGACTACTCTCCATCTATGCAGATTCTATCTATTTTGATATAGGTGACCAGACATCTCTTTTAAGAGGAGCTTTTATAATCATCATAATAGAAATTCTGCACACCATATGCCTATATAGCTATATACTATACTGAAGTCCAGTAGTGTGCATTTTTTATTATTATAAACAGGAATAATTACCAGATTGTAGGGAAAACATTTCTCTGCCAGGAACCTATTCCACCCATTTAATGTCTGCAAATGTACTGAAAATGACAGCCTCCCCAATCCTTCCAAACAATAAAGAAAGTTTCAAAGATCATAATATATCTACAGTCGGATGGAGGGGTTTGGGCAAATACATGCATTATCTCATATACCTCAACATCACATTAGCATTGCAGAGATGTCCATAAATCATCTTAAATACCTTTATTTTAGAAATATATAAGTTAACTCAACTCATGTATTATGCTCAAAAGCAGACATTGTTTTTACATTCTGTTGTCATTTTTAGTAAGCTGCACTGGTAGTAATGCCTTTGGGGTCTTTATAAATACATATACGCAAGGTATTTGGCCATTGGTGTTTATTTATTTCTGTTACACCTACTCTATGTGTGACAAATGTTATTTTTGCTATTATATCAACATGTGTGAAGAATTGTAAGACAAGAGATACTATATACTGTCAAAGCTTTTCATTCGCCCAATATTTATATAAAAGATTTGCATAAAGTTACTTTTTTTAGTTTGAACAGTACTTTATACACAAAATGTATATTTTACCATGCGTTTATATGCTAGTTATGTATCCCATGTTTTCAAATAAATGTTAAACGGTTTGGTAAGTCATTTTTCTTTTTAGTAAGCTACTATTAGTGTAAAAAGAGGTTGATACAAGCAACATGTTCTATAGATCAAACCCAATTTTGGTATGGAGCCATTGTTTTCTGTTATAATATCGCGCATTCACAGATTCAACTATTAAGTATTAACCTCTTTGCAACCAGGACAATGTGATAAAGTCAGATCAATGTAAATATACAGTTCAATGACCTCACAAGAGAACAAAAGTGACAATAGCAATGCAAGGAGAACAGCTGTAACTACAATTATACAAAACGATAATAATGGCAGGAGGGAGGTAGCATTAGAAATAATTACATATGAGCATAAAGACAATAAAAAGCACAATTTACCTACATAAATTCTAAGTGCACTTTTATTATGCTCTTTGCAATCTCAGGCTCTTGCAGAAAACAAATAAACAATAAAATATAATATACTGCTGTTTAAGAAACATTTTATTGCACTCCATACAGCAAACAACCTGCGGTGATACCTAGTGGGTGGTGTCACCTGGTCAAAATGTTTGTAAACCCAATATACACAGCAGGCCTGTGATGGTAATTACACAATAGGCCAGCAAGGTACCATCCTTGATATACAACACATCCATTTGTAATTGGGTACCACACAGTGACCTTCAGCTCACAGAGCCCAAACCAAAGGCTACGGAGATAAAAAAAAAAAATGTATTTTACTAAAATTATGTAATACCATAATGCTGTTGTCAGTGACTATAAACACTGTATGAGAAGCATCCTTATTTTTTCTAGCTGTGTAGGGCTGGCTTTGTACCCAGTGACTACCTTCCGAAACCCTCGCCAATATTAAATAATATGACGTTTAGAAAAGCATCAGTTGGTGAGTCACCCTGACGTCTCTCCAGCAAAACCGGACATTCTGTTATTAAAAAGATGTTTTCTAAGACTGTAGAATAGAATAATCCCACCAAATTGCCTCCATAAGTACAGCCAATTGTACATTTTCCAGTAAGGCTCTAATCATTGTAAGGTGATGGACCCCTACTAACATCTTTAGAAGAGGCTAGTGAATAAAAACGAATATGCATGATCTGTTTTTCTGATGCCTGCTCTAAACAGCATGTGATCCTATATTTTTCATCCTATAAAGTGTGAAGATAGGAATTGGGTTCATTTACTATTATTCAGAATAACCAAAGTTAAAACCTTTGTTTGCTACTGGGCTTCAAATCCCATTGCCCTCCACTAGTTGGGCGATAGTTTCCCAACTCGATTCAGAAACACAAATCCATCTAAAATTATTCTATAAACATCTTTAGTTAATGCAGGATATACTTACTCTGTATATAAATCATTTATTACGCTTTTTAAATGTATTTAGAAATAGTGATCTAGCTCCTTTTCCTCTACATAAATATATTTAAATACTGTATATAACTCTTAGTTTCTTTATGCATAAATTTCTAGAGCTGTGTGCATTTGGCCCTGTATATATCTATTTATAAAACAGGAATATATGTCTTATCTAGAAGGATCTAGCCTGAGAGAGCAGTCACTGTGCGATGGTGCAAAACATTTAGCAACACATTTAATTTGGCACAGTTTCCAGAAGGAATGACTACAATGTTGTAATCCATTTAGCAGCAATCAGTTTGGAGTGCTCGGGCTTGATATAGGAGATTGTAATCTGGATTAGAACATAAAATCCTAGGCAAAATTGATGGTACACTATTTGACATCTCAATATTTTCCTTTCTTCTGAAATGCATGGTGGGTCACTGGCCATAAATGAAAACTACGATTAGATGCTGGTTGGATTATTCTGGCAATATTCATGCATATCTTTATATAATTTAGGTTTGTATATCTGTGCATCAACACAGAAATGTTGTTGACTCCCATATCGCCTAGAAAAATATCTCCTGCAAAGTAATCTCATAAGATTGCATTATACTTTATCTGAAGATACATTCGGGATAACATTATTCTCAAAAAAGATATCGGGATCACATTATTCTCAAAAAAGATATCTCCAAATACTGAATGATTCTGAAAATTGGCTCCTAGAACCTTTGATAGCAATATTCACAGAAAATATCACTTAGGAGTACATGATTCACTCCTGTGTTATTTCCAATCAGGCCTTAAGTACTGCCTAGGATTGCACTGTTTTGACCAGAAGATAACTTCTAGGATTGGACCATTCTGACCGGAGGACGACTCCTAGGTTTGCATTGTTCTGACAAGACAATATCTGCTATAAATGCACTGTTCTGGAGAGAAAATATCTGCTAAGTTTGCAATGTTCTGGCCAAGACATCTCTCCTAGGATTGCACTGTTTGGGCCACAAGACATCTTCTAGGATTGCACTGTTTGGGTTACAAGACATCTACGAATGCGCTTACTCCCAGATGAACTGGGACTGCACTATTCTCAAAATAAATTCTCTAGGGTTGCAACATACTCAGAGGAAAACCCATGTAGTTGTATTATCAAAAGAGATGTTATGGAAACGCACAATTAGCAAAAAGAGATTCACTGTGGCTTTAACATTTACATATAGAACCTCTGTATGTAGTGCATTGTGGGATAATGTATAGATTTTAGATGTTAACGCTTGTTTCTTTGGTATTCATTTGTCCTCTAATACAATTTTCTTAAAGTTACTGCCATGCCTGCCTTTTATATTCTGCTTTCACACATTGATCTCCCGACATATATAGGTATAGCATGTGTAGGAGTCCAATAACATGAAGGGGCTCTCTTTGTACCATTATCCTGAGAGGACAAAGGGTTTTACAAATCTCATTGCATTCTTCAGAGCATGAGCCCTGCATGAACCACATCATGAAAATATAACTCCAGTCTCTCCTACAACCACAGAATGAGGTCCAAACTCTGGATATTGGCATTAGATGGCCCATATCTAATGCACTCCGTCTGTCAAACGCTGTCCATCTGTGTTCTGTGATTGCGTTACCAGTGCTGCTGGTTTCAGCTCGTATTTTCTGAGCTACAAAGGGTAAAATTGGGAGGCAGCCTCAGAAGACTGGATCTCTACTTGAGCCATTTTGAACTGGGTGCACTGGAGCCATTTACGGAGAACTGCAGAATTGTGGGTCATCTGCGCCGAGCCCTGTAGCATTCGCAGATTCTGTTGGTTGGCGTTATTTTGAATTGCTTGGAGACGGAGCTGTAGGCCCGCTGATAAATGCTGTAGAAATGTTAAAAAATACTATATGTTAGGAAAAGAATTAAAGTAATATATGTAATAAGGACAATGACAAATGGCACTGATGGCCAACATTGGCACTCCAAATGCAAGAAAAGTACATTACAAGTCACATGGTTCAGTGGCACATAAAGTCAGGGGCAGGTATGTAATTTTAGGAGGTAGACAGGATTGCTAATACTCAGAAAGGACATCCAGGTGATAACCAAATGCTTTGTGATGTTTTGTCCGAGGTTTAAAATTGCTACCGTCAATCAGTGACCTAACAAAGGGAGTTTGCAGGACACTTGTAGCACCATAAAAGATAGGCATTGCAAAATATCCAAATGGAAAAAAAAATCAAAGAATTCCCAAAACATGCACAAACACTCACCTTTAAATTGGACTGGATCATTGGTAGCCACATTGGTATTAGCTATAATAAAACACACATATTCAGTGTCAGAATGTGATCTTTTTTGCAGAATAAATTCTAGGGTTTTGATGGAGAAATACCATTTTAATGTACTTTATTAGTATATTTATTATAATTTGATCAATAACCACAAAACTAGAGCGTTGGTAGTTACCAAAATACATTACAGTTCACTACACGTTTAAATGTTTTGCTTACTAATACTAAGACTTT
This sequence comes from Pelobates cultripes, assembly GCA_933207985.1. Taxonomy (NCBI): domain Eukaryota; kingdom Metazoa; phylum Chordata; class Amphibia; order Anura; family Pelobatidae; genus Pelobates; species Pelobates cultripes. The sequence goes on along the minus strand of OW240924.1, from coordinate 32,854,053 downwards.
CAATCAAGTTATTAATTGGACTATGGTTTTTGGGGTATTTTATAGTTGACTGAAATGTAAAACAAATGCTACATTGTCAGGCCTCTTCCCTAGACCAAATCTAATCATATTTTACAATTTGGCAGTGTGATTTTTTTTAACCTTTATTTAGCAGTTTTTGTGGCGGACTCTGTATTATTCCCTTCGGTTGCCCGTACCTATCCCCATATTTCCCGAATTGATCCGCACCCCGCTTGTTCATGGACTGAATAGAGCCTGTGTGGTCCTCTCTTTTATACCCTTCGAACACCAACCACCCCTGGCTCATTAACCTCAAAGGAACAATTAAGTCAAGTGCTTTTCCTGGGTGCTCTAGTGAATGGCGGCCATTTTGTCACCTGAACACATGGTTGTCGAGTGTCTGGAACTCTGGAACGGCTACACGAGCTCACGAACTCTGGAGAAACTTGTGCCACTGCTAGTTCCTCTCCCAGAAAAGTTAGGAGAACCGCGTTCGGGAGATAGGAACTACCAAACAGGGGGAGCATTTGCTCCCTAAAAGCCAGGGTGAGCGGGGGGGGTACGTGGCCGACCAAGCAACTAACAAGATGAATCTCTGTGGGACTCTAAGAAGGACTCACAAACATAGGCCTATTTGAGCAAGAAAAGTACTCATTTACGGAGAACCGTAAATGAGTTGAAACCTAACCATAACCTCCCCAAAGAGGATACTATGGGGCGCAAACATAAAAGACACCCGCGACCAGAGACAACTAATCTGCCTGATATCAGGATTTTGAGAGACCCATGCCGCAATTACCTCTTTAGATGGTACCCGATGTAGCCTGGAGATCTCGGAGGACTTCGGTGAAGAGAGGGAATTCCCTACCTCTCCTGACCCAGGCAGAGTATACTTATCATCAGAGTCAGATGATGACTCTTCACTCTCCACAAAGGGAGATATCAAGAGGCTGCTCTGTGACCTGCAGAAGGTCTGGAAGGCTGATCTCCAGCAATACCGCAATACTGAGCTTTTCTAGAGATGGGCACAATGACCTTTGAGGGGCACTCCATCTCATTTTACAGCGACCTACCATTCCTAGTCCTCGAAGAAAAGAGAAGACTGGCTCCAGTTGCCAAAATGCTGTGCAAACGATCCATCAAATAGCGCTGGAGTCTGGGAGGATCACTGGTAGTACCTCGTGGGGATGAATCTTTAGCACTCACCTCGAGCGATGACTGTCATTTCTTCGCACCCTAGTGCCGACAGCTGGCTCACAAGGGGAGGCAGAAGATACAGAACCGACACCAAAGGAGGGTGATAACCATGGAGAGAGCAGTTTTCACTCTTGCAGGGGACTGTATGTGGGAAAGATCCTTGGGATCTCCAATATACCTGCGTAGGCGGTAAACACTTACAAGACTGTTACTCACTAAAGCCACACGTTTAGCTCCTTCTCCAAGTGTTACTCTTACGGAGTACAATTCTTTCTATTTAATTATAGAAATTCAAAGAGTTTTACTGCAAAACTCCAATTTCATGCCACTGAGTGTTGCAACACTAGTAACACCACATACAATGTTTTCACTCTCTTTAAGGCGCACGAGTTGACACTCCTTGTTTGCACTTTACTACCCATAACCAGTATACTGTTAATTTTGTTTATACCAATCTCAGTTGAACGACACGTTGTATACCTTGTGTACAAAACCAATAAAACATAAATTAAAAAAAAAAGCCAGGGGTGCGTTCACCAGTGTTTGTGCAGGAACCCCCGAGAATAGACTGGCCCCAACCCTTTTCTTGTGGAACTATTCTGGGCTATCGCCTCGTGGCCGGCCGGTCAAAACTTTACCTGAATGGCGATTTTGTTCTACTGAACAGATCTGAGTGCTATTTGGACAACTTGGGCGCTCTGATCAGGGCTATTCGAGGATGTAAGATTTGTGGGGTTCCTGTAATATTTTGATATGTTTTGGGGGTATTTTGTATGTTTTTGTATTAGTTCCTGTAACTGAGAGATAATTGAGTTAGCTTTCTTTTGACTCAGTTATCTCACAGACACAGGGACGCCTGGGAGGGGTTTGCACTATTTCCAATGGAGACTCCATGCTAGGGGCCTATGCATAAAAAGCCAGTTGTGGCGCAATAAACCTCAGTTAACTCCCAGAACTGAGTGTCATCCAGTTACTTGGGGAATAGGCTATAATCACTGAACAGCACTTTATTTCAGCACGAGAGGATTCCAGCTGACTTTATTCGGTCTCAGGATTGCAGCTCTGCTACAGTTTTCAATATCTAAAAATATATTGATAGTGAGAATTACAGACATAAGTAAAGAGAAACAAGAAATTTCTCTGACAGTAGAATTCTGGTGGTTGTAAAAGTGACCGGATAGGATACACCCGCAAAAAACGGAGGACAATGTACCTGGTGAGGAAAAGCATGGGTTTCCATAGGTACTAAACAGGCGGGCATATGCTCAATTTGAGTTCCAGGTGCTAATACAAATGAATAATGTGGAAAAGGGAAGAATGAGAATTGAAAGAGAGGGAAAGAAATGAAGAGGGAAAAAAAGTTGATGTGGTGGGCTGTGTTTAAACTAGTAACCCATAATACATAAGTGGGATTATCAGATGTAACTGGGTGCTCAGTTATAAAAGCAATCCAGGGTGATAAAGTTGCAACATACTTCTCCTGGGACTAAATGAGATCTGCCATATGAACTTCCACAGAATCTATTTCCTCACCTCCCTAAAACCAGTTGGAGACCCCCAGCGTGAGCCGATGTTGCCAGTAGAGCATAATCAAACTCCTCAATGCTGTCAAGAGGTGTTTGTGGATGATTCCTTCTATTTTTCCATAGTAAGAGTGGTTAGTATGGATATTATTTTATATTGTATGAATAAAGGTATTTTGGTTACTTTCTGTGCCATTTTACTCTTTTTTTATTCTACATTTTATTTTTGCTACTTTTTTTATTATTTTTATCCTACACTGCCTGGCACTTGATTTTTATCTCCAGTGAACATCATTTTCAAGATATATCTTTGGTGGGGATTATTCCACCCACGCCCTATCCGTAGAGCAGTTTGTCTGCTCTGGAATAAGTGAGTACAATATCTGCTATCTATATTCCTGGAGTTTTATACTGTGAACACTATTTGTTGTCTCTTTTTATATTTTATGGTGCACATATGATTGAGACGCTATAGTCACGTATCCTTTAAGTGGGTATTGCACCACTGCATGCCAGCCATACTGGAGCTAGTTTAAGCTCCATAAAATTATTAAACTCCCTGCCAGTATATACTGCACCATCATTTCCTTTCTTTTTTCACATACGGATTCACTGCTGACCCTCTCTGACACCCCCATAGAGGAACCCTGCAAATAACCTCTGGATATCACCTCTGGCAAGTGTCTATTTGCATCTACATTGGAAATCTTTTTTGGTCTTATTTGAATTTTGGACTCTATTATTTGTACATTTTGTGTATATATATATATATATATATATATTATACTATTTTAAGCTGCTTTTTATTGTACCCTAGTTGATACTTTCTCTATGGTGCAACCCCTTCTATTGTTTTTTGTAATCTATTGGGGCATGACCACCATCAGTGGAGTAACAAGTCCACGTAACCCGAGTACCACCAAAAGAGATTCAACTGACAGGAAGACTGAGCTAAGGTAAGTGGGGATACAATACTAGAATAACAAGATTTTGTAATTCACCTCCTAAAAATGGAAGATGTAATATGATGTGCTAAAATCTTGATCTTTCTCCACTGATCATCAGAGTGGTTTCCAAAATTCTTTCCCAGAATACAACAAATCTAGGGCAAGTTAATCCTCCCCTAGCAAAATAAACTGATAGATGACCAATCTAACACGTGGCAGGTAAGTATCCACCATACAATACTGCTCAAACGTTGTAAGATCCCATTCTGAAAGATGAACCGTCGAGAAGGAGAAAAAAATTACAATGCCGCAAGTAGTGAAATAGTTCCTGAAAATTTGGCTGGCGTCCTTTCAGGAAAGAATCCAAAGGTTTCAACACACCCCCAGAGAGTAATTGGTATGTGTGAATGGGAATCACCCCCAAAAAAGCTAAGCCAACCTCTTGCTCTCTAGCCCCACGGGAAGTCAGAATTATTCAAGAATGGGGTTATTGATTTAGAAACCAAAGAAAACCCGCAGCACATTCTGATACTTACTTAAGAAGGATTTGAGAAGAGTTTCTGTCTAGTTATTTTGCAGATGCAGGGGGCCATAAGAGCTGGGAGACTCAAGACCTTGGCTCAGAGATATAATGCCATTCCGAAAGTTAAAGGAGGTAGGTTGCTTGATAGGTTTTCTGGAAAGAAGGCACAAACCTGCCCCCACGTGCTTTTGGTAATTGTAGTTTTACTAGGACCCTAACCACTCCTGATGAAGAGCAGTGTTGAAGAAGGCAAAAAATATTTGGGGGTATGCATTACAATGGACTAGAGAAGACAGAACTCCAGGGAGAGCAAATTAATTTAACAGTATTGATCCTTCCCAACCAAGGTGGTGGGAAAGGACCGAGATCAAAGGTTTTCCACGAAGGGGGAGGGGACAGTAGTAAAGTTGTGGTGTCACAGAGAAGAAATGTCTGCTGATAGCAATATGCCCAAGGATTTGGTCCGAACACTACCGGAAGGGAAATTTTTCCTTTAGCTAGTGTTCTGTGGACAATGACATTGAGAACTTTGGACTTCTGCATGTTCAGTTGAAGATAGGACAAAGCTCTGTAAGAAAGGAGGAGTTACACCCAGGAATTTGTAATATAAAAAAAGCATATTGTCTAAATATGCAGACATTAAATACATTGGGGAGTATGGTCAAAACCTCTGATATCAGGATGTGAGCATACCATGGACAGAAGAGGCTCGCGAGTAAGAATGAAGAGAATGGGCGAGAGTGGGCAGTCTTGTGTAAGGGAGTATACATTGGGGAGTATGGTCAAAACCTCTGACATTGGGATGTGAGCATACCACGGACAGATGAGGCTCGCGAGTAAGAATAAAGAGAGTGGGCAGTCTTATAAAGTTGGCCCATAATTTTGTCCAGACTTAATTACAACTCTCAGTCAGCTCCAGTATACTATATAATTTATAGAGGAGGGTGAGAATTGTGATCTTTAAAAACAAGTATAATTGTGTGTCAATAAATCAAACCTTAAAAGATAGAGGGGCAAGACAGAATAGCAATGGAAGAGAAGTGGTATCAGTATAGAAGCACACAACATTTCAGGGTTATGCATCTCCAGGACAAAGAGCGTGGAAGACAAGAAAAATATATTTTGAAGTCTACAGATTTCCAAACTTGATCCATGGATCATGGATCCCAGATTTTCTAAAAGCTAGTAATGGAGTCATGGAATCTGGCTTTTGTGTCCTCAATTTCACCTACTTTTAGATGGTCTCTGTGGAAGGGGCCCCTACCAAAGGTTTACCATTATGCCACTTTAACAAAATAAATTAGAATTAAAAAAAATTCCATTCAGTCTGGGGCTGTGAGAGATGGATGGGGATGATGATGATAGGAGTTATAATCGAAGTGCCCTAGTCTCTACGATCTATGCTTATCTGGAAGATGCATCATAGTGGCATGGAGACATCAGCTAAATCTGGTTTTCCATGGTAATTTGGATCACGTGGAGTCAGCACACATAATGGGAAGATATCTTCTGCTTAATTATCCAAAGGCCATTAGATTTCAGATCCAGAATAGAAATTCAATTATGTCAGTTTAACATTATCAAGATCTGCAATTACACTTCGAAATCTATGGACTCCCAGATAATCATTATTGACAGTATCTGATGACTCCCATTATATTCTGTGCTACAAATGCTGACTGACTTCCTATATATCATTTCAAGGAATACAAAAAGCTTTCAGCAGAATTCTATTAACTGTACTGTTACATCATACACATCTAGATTCGTTAACCTTCGTCCTTTCTCTCAAACACTGACATTCTTCTTAAACTACAAGACCGATGTGTCTCCATACTCGGACAACAAGATTAACGTGTCTGTGTTCCAGCAGGATTAAATTTAGATTGGTCTGCTGGCACTCTAACATAATGCTTTGAGATTAGTAGGTTTTGATTTATAAACAACAAGATTAAGAGGTCTTCATTCTTACACAAAGTAACATGATTTGATTACAAAACAGATCTAGCATTTCTTCATTCTTACACAAGATTGACATATTTTGTTCACAACACACAACTCGAGTCAAGGATCTTCATACCTACATAAAGTAAATCTGACTGATTCTTACACAACAGGGTTAACATTCTTAAATTGTTACAAGATATTAATACACTTATTTATGGACACAAAAACCACATCGCATTTCCAATAATTAAAAAAAACAAGGTTAATGAATTTACACTTATAGACATAATTGACGTTTTATTCATAAACAAACCAGCATTCAAACTCCATCTACTCCTGGGCAGCAGAAATAACTACAGTATTTATATATAAACAAAACTGAAAAAGTTTCCTGCTCACTGATAAATACTACTGCTGAATAAAATAATAGCTGCTGTTGCTGACCGAGAGTAGTGGGAGTCTGAGCACACAGTTTATTTCTTTGTGTTTTTATTTACTGCGCCCAGTTTCAGGCATTTATAAGAATACCCTTTCTTTATCTCATCTCAGATTGTGCCTTTTAGCTGAAAAAAGCAAGGTGAATTGATAGTTTAGAACTTTGCAGTTATGTTGGAAGGTGAGCTTGCACTTTAATGATCATTGCAGATTCTAAATGCCTCAGTTAAACTTGTTTTCCCGGCACTATATAACCCCTTCAGCCACTTACCTTAATCCAGCACCGGGCTCCCTCGCCCCTGTTGACCTCTCCTTCACTGCCTACGTCAGCTCCCGAGTGGAGATGAATGCGCATGTGTAGCCAGAGTCGCGTGCACATTCAAACCGCCCATAGGAAAGCATTACTCAATGCTTTCCTATGGACGTTCTGCATGCTCAATGCGATTTTTGCATTGAGCGTCGCGGAAGCGCATCTAGCGGCTGTCAGGAAGACAGTCACTAGAGGCTTGATTAACCCTGCAATGTAAACATAGCAGTTTCTCTGAAACTGCTATGTTTACAGATGCAGGGTTAAAACCTGGGGGACCTGGCACCCAGACCACTTCATTGAGCTGAAGTGGTCTGGGTGACTATAGTGGTCCTTTAAATATGCAGTGAGATTTGGGATAGAATGCAAGTAACTTTTTTAGCTATGTTTTTATTCATGCACCCCTAGCTCCCCCCCCCCAATATTTATTCTACCACAAACATAATGAACATGTTGTCATTTTTAGAAACCCACAAAGTTCATGGCTATGCTCCCTCAGTGGACAAAACAATTTCGTAATAAAGAGGAAGCTATATTAATAATTCGTTCCAGTTTCTTTTTGCAGATGTTCTTCTGTTTATATGAACGACTCACAGCAAGTGCTTACACATGAAAAGTGTCAGACTGGCTTTTCCCATTTCCTCTGATGCCTACAGCAATATTTTAATAAATTAACAGAGGAATTTGCTTTATTGTATTAATCCACTGGTGAAATCTGTGTTTTTCTTTTAAATCCCCATTGAGGGTTCAACCACTTTTTGCATTCCTATAGAGGAGTCCGCACAAAACAGCTCCCATCGATCTGAGCAGACCACGTTTCCAACTATTGTCCGCTGTTCAGTCTGATATCAACCTGTTTCTACCAAGTTGTTCTGCTTTAGTTTAACTCCTAATTTGTAATGTACCACAATTTAGGGAAGTTACCACAGAATCTGTGTTAGCCAAATATCTGATAAAACAGTGAGTGAGGAAAAAACGATCAGCTTACCTTAACAAAAACTGTTGAATTGCACTCCTGCAATGCCTCCATAAGACTAATGAGGTGAAGGCAAACCATTTCAACCATCTAGAAAGAAGAATTTTAAAATAATTAAGTGGTGACATATAAAACAGAGTTAATAAGACCAGCATCTCTTATTAGCAAATGCCCTAGAAGTAGTGAGCTCCTCCACTTCTAAATGTCGTTATGGGGGACCATGTGCAACTGTCGAATTTGTTATTAACATTCAAGGTGTCAGAGGTCAGCATGTCAAATGGATTGCAGTGCTGGGCACACCTCTAGAATAAGCAGATCTTATACATACACAAACCATAGTCTGTATTTTGCTAAGCTATATATGTACTTAAAGGATCACTATAGGGTTAGGAACACAAATGTATTCCTGACCATATGGTGAAAACCCACCATTTAGGTGGCTTGACCCCCTTAGCCCCCTCAGAATGGGTTAAAACTCACCTTGTTTTCAGCTCTCCACGGCCCAGTCGGGGAAAGTATTGGATTGGCTAAAATTGGCAAGGGGCGGGGCAAATGCCGTTTTGGCCAAACAGCACCTCCTCATAGAGATGCATTGAATCAATGCAGAGCATGGGGATGCTGAACGGCAGGGCTGCTTACTGTGCAGGCCTGAGCCAGGAAGCACCTCCAGTGGCCATCTGAGGAGTGGTCACTTGGAGGTGACCCTAGGGGCAATGTAAACACTGCCTTTTCAGAGAAGGCAGTGTGTACATAAAAATGCCTGAAGGGAGCTATTACACTCACCAGAACAACTACATTAAGCTATAGTTGTTCTGGGACTATAGTGTCCCTTTAAAATACCCAAAACACATCATGAGCTTTTGATACCTTTTTTTTTTCCTGACCACAAAATCATGACATACCCATATGGTACTTTTCGATAAATCTGAATTGGGTTGACTTAATATACAGTAATGTGGGTAGGCTTATTTACTGAATTGAGAATTCAAACCAGACATGGAATAAATTAGACAGAATTCTAACTTTAGTAAATAACCCTGAAGGTCGTCTATGTGTTGCATGGAATGCAGATTTGTGATAGCAATTTATATAGATACTTACTAGTGTGTTTTGGGCAACGCAGTGCTGTCAGAATTATCAGTAAGGATACTTACTAGTGTGTTATGTGCCATCAGCTGGAGAATGCTGGGGGTCACTCGGCTCCAGAATTCTAAGGCCGTTAGAATAGCTGTGAAGCTGAATTCATTCTGGTTCTGCATGGCTGGGGCTATTGCGGCCTGTTCACAGTATACAGTCCAGAGCTGGGCAAAGATGAACGCGTGGAAAAGGGAACACATGTGGAGCACAGAGGTCTGTAAAAAAGAATAGGCGTTCGGGCATTAGATGCCAATAAATATCTATTTTATGTTAATTATGTCTACTTTTTACTAGCTGGTTTATTTACACTTAAATATGGGTAATTATAATTTGTGTGAAGAATTAAAACACGGCCCAAGAAAAAATTAGCAACTATTATAATATTCAGTGCAAAGGTTTCAACTCCCCATATTTATTAAAAATATTCTTATTTGTTAAATTAGAAATTGTGGATTATTGATAAGGGAATAGCAAATTGTAGGACAAAATGGCCAGGATGCAAAAATACCAAAGCTTGAGAAACTGGTGAAATGTTGAAACTTGAGAATTCTCTCCAGTTCTGGGTTTATTGAATAAACCTGATTAGAGTGTAATTACTGAAAGACAATATGAATGCAGAAAAAATGACTTAACTAATCAGTTGGCCATGTGTAGTGTAAAACAGAGATATTCAGTAAATATTATAAATGTTCTTAGCTTAGAAGTGTCAGACCAGCCTGCATTGCATAATTAAAACTCTTAAACCTTTCATTTATAATATAAAAGAGGCAGACAATGTTTTAATATTGTCAAGTTCATATTTTCACTACATGTACTGCATTACTACTCATGTGAGAATTTGTTCTTTCTGACTGTTGTGTATTATTATCTTACTTCAATAAAATAATGATTTACAACAACAAAAAAAAAACAAAACACAAATATTCAGTGTTAATTAATTGGCTGATGTCTGATGATAATCATTAGCTGCCTGGTATGATGTATTGGTTGGGGTGTAACCTTCCTAGTGTAATTTATCAGTTGACTGCTCTGCAGGGGCGGGACTTAACTGGTGATTGGTTAGTTGTAAGTGTAATGTAGTATTTTCTCATGTAGTGTTTTAGAATTATTATTGTTCTAGGGTGGTATCACTAACTATTCCACTTTCAAGTATGCACACGTTTACTGTTCAGCGAGGTATAATTAGAATATATTACCTTGGACTGCTCTGGAAATCCCATCAGAATGATAATGAGATGATCGGCCACCTGGGAGCCAGCATCCAGGGGAATTGGCATACAGGGAGTAGGAGAATTCACACAAACAACTCCATGAGTGAGGGACCCCAGGAGTAGCCATGAAAGGAGGCGGATATGCGAAACACATTCAATAAATTCTTTAGGGCTGTAAAAAAAATGCTTTTTGAGAACTTGATGAGAATCTATCGAAAGAGCCCAATATGTGAGGCAGTAGGCCACAATCACAATTTTAAGGTAATGCTTACAAATTACAAATGTTCCGCAAATAGGTTGAAACATAATTAATAACAGTAATATGAACTGGGTAGCAATTAAGGAATAAATTATGCTTTAAACAAATAACGCCATACCTACTGTAATATAATACATTCCAAACCAGGATCATTTTCAATGTCAGCGGAGGCAATGCTCAAGTAGTTAACAAACATACATTTATTTTGCTGTAAAACATATACTGAACTTATAGCAGACTAACAAAATCAGGGATGAAGCTTATCTGGTTCTAATGGCATAGGTAAGTGATATCAAACTGCAATGTACAGCTGTTGTTAAACTGTAACCGACATACTAACTTTTAGAGAATTATAAGAGCTGAAACACATTGCAGTACAACACTCCTGCCACGTCATTGATTCTTAAGGGATTTAAAATACGTCTGATTTCCTAACTACTATCTATATTGGGCTGGCATTTATAAAAAAAAGTCTCATCAGTTTAAAATACCTGTGCATTTCTTTAACAGTTGGATTTTGTGGACAAAAAAAAAGCAGTTTTCAATTCATCACATTACTTGTTTTTGTGAATAATCATGTAAGCAGAACGAGTTAATTTCATTAGATGAAATGTCCCAAAACTCATCTAGTACAAAATACATGCAGGTAACCCTTTAACTTCTTACCCCTGTTGCATGGATATGGGCGGATGGTAGAGCCATGGCAGGTATCTGGTCACAGCCTTATTGTCTCTGTGGTTACCCCGTGTTATTTCCATTGCAGCAATCTGTGCAAGTCCAACTTTAAGGTGTCCACCAAAAGTGTCTTCGTGCAAGGGTTGTGAGCAGGTTTTCATGTGACTCTGTATGGGAGAAATAATTCATACAATGTGTTCCAAAGTGAGTGGTTCAACACCGTTTAAAAAACATTTTTGAATAACAACCACATACTGCACTTCGCAGTTTTCGTTCATAACAACTTCAGGTACTGGTTGTTAAAAATATTACCTATTAACGGAGGCACTAGTAGCCTTTTCGTCACAAACATAAACTGAAGGTCGTAGTTATTAGATACAAGCTCATTAAGGCCTTGATTTAATATTTCTGAAAAAGTTTTTTTTAAATGATTTAAATATTTTGGATAAACTTTTCAAATAATTTTTTCAAAATATTAAAATATGGCCTTGATTTGATATTTTTGAAAAAGTTTTTTCAAATTATTTAAATATTTTGGATAAACTTTTCAAATAATTTTTTCAAAATATTAAAATAAGGCCTTGATTTAACATTTTTGAAAAAGTTTTTTTAAATGATTTAAATATTTTGGATAAACTTTTCAAATAATTTTTTCAAAATATTAAAATATGACCTTGATTTGATATTTTTGAAAAAGTGTTTTCTAATTATTTAAATATTTTGGATAAACTTTTCAAATTATTTTTTCAAAATATTAAAATTAGGCCTTGATTTAATATTTTAGAAAAAGTTTTTTCAAACGATTTAAATATTTTGGATAAAATTTTCAAATTATTTTTTCAAAATATTAAAATAAGGCCTTGATTTAACATTTTTGAAAAAGTTTTTTTAAATGATTTAAATATTTTGGATAAACTTTTCAAATTATTTTTTCAAAATATTAAAATATGACCGTGATTTGATATTTTTGAAAACGTTTTTTCAAATTATTTAAATATTTTGGATAAACTTTTCAAATTCTTTTTTCAAAATATTAAAATAAGGCCTTGATTTAACATTTTTGAAAAAGTTTTTTCAAATGATTTAAATATTTTGGATAAACTTTTCAAATTATTTTTTCAAAATATTAAAATAAGGCCTTGATTTAATATTTTAGAAAAAGTTTTTTCAAATGATTTAAATATTTTGGATAAACTTTTCAAATTATTTTTTCAAAATATTAAAATAAGGCCTTGATTTAATATTTTAGAAAAAGTTTTTTCGAATGATTTAAATAATTTGGATAAACTTTTCAAATTATTTTTTCAAAATATTAAAATAAGGCCTTGATTTAACATTTTTGAAAGTTTTTTCAAATGATTTAAATATTTTGGATAAACTTTTCAAATTATTTTTTCAAAATATTAAAATAAGGCCTTGATTTAATATTTTAGAAAATTTTTTCAAATGATTTAAATATTTTGGATAAACTTTTCAAATTATTTTTTAAAAATATTAAAATAAGGCCTTGATTTAATATTTTAGAAAAAGTTTTTTCAAATGATTTAAATAATTTGGATAAACTTTTCAAATTATTTTTTCAAAATATTAAAATAAGGCCTTGATTTAACATTTTTGAAAGTTTTTTCAAATGATTTAAATATTTTGGATAAACTTTTCAAATTATTTTTTCAAAATATTAAAATAAGGCCTTGATTTAATATTTTAGAAAAAAATTTCATATGATTTAAATATTTTGGATTAACTTTTCAAATTATTTTTTCAAAATGTTAAAATAAGGCCTAGATTTAATATTTTTGATAACTTTTTTTTAAATGATTTAAATAATTTGGATAAACTTTTCAAATATTTTTGTCAAAATATGAAAATATATACAAATATATCAATATATAAAACATTTTTAAAATATTAACTTATTTTTTTTTAATATTAAATAATTTGAAAGGTTTATCCAGATATATTAAATTGAGGCTTAAGTGCTGAGCTAAGGGTCCCCAAACAACTGAAATTAGTAGTAACATTCTTGACATAAACAAGGTTATTATTATTATGATTGTGAAGTGTTTGGAAATTTAAAGTGACTTAAGAGGGAATTTCAAATCTGAAGCCACAATAGCCAATTTGAAAAATGATCTAAGTCAGTTTGAGTACTGTGGCCGAAGATTTTAAATACTCTTTAAATTCCCAACAATTCAAACTTCTAAAAAAACAAAACACAAAAAACAACCTTCAAATTCATTTCAGTTCTACATTTTATAAAAGCTCCATGCATTCAACATTAGTAATGAAGCTGGCTTCACATACATTGTGAAACACACAAACCCAATGCTTTTCTCAGATATAACAGTTAGTACCTGTCATGACCTGTACTTGAGTACTCACAAAAAGTTGTATTCCAAAAAAGTATGATAATGCGTCACTAACAGGCAACATGGCACCTGGTTGAGCTCTAGTCTCATGGGGCCCCCAACAACATAGAAACATAGAATGTGACGACAGATAAGAACCATTCGGCCCATCTAGTCTGCCCAATTTTCTAAATACTTTCATTAGTCCATGGCCTTATCTTATAGTTAGGATAGCCTTATGTCTATCCCACACATGCTTAACCCCTTTACTGTGTTAACCTCTACCACTTCAGCTGGAAGGCTATGCCCTGCATCCACTACACTCTCTGTAAAGTAATACTTCCTGATATTATTTATAAACCTTTACCCCTCTAATTTAAGAGTATGTCCTCTTGTTGTGCTAGTTTTTCTTCTTTTAAATATGGTCTCCTCCTTTACTGTGTTGATTCCCTTTATGTATTTAAATGTTTCTATCATATCCCCCCTGTCTCGTCTTTCCTCCAAGCTATACAAAAAAAGTACAAAAAAACGAATTAATTGGGTTGCACATCCGGTATAGAGCTCATATACGCTATTTTATTTACATATTAAGAATAGCCACATAATCCATATGATATTTTGGCAGAATGCATCAATCATGTATATGGCTGTTCAAAAGGCAATACAATTGTTATTGTTTGCAATCATTCATCATGCAAGGATAGTAAGAAGCAGTCATGTTTGATATCTATAAACACATTTGTAGTATTTATCATTTCCACACGATGGGCCACCAGTAAATAATAGGCTCGCCACTGAAAGGGAGACATTTAGGCCTCAATTTAATAAGCTTTCCAAATGATTCAGTACTGTTAAAAAAAACTGTCCAAATAATTAATCTACAAAAATTCCCATAGAGTGTAATTGTGACTTCTGTGGTTAAATAAATTGGAACATTTTTTTTAAAACTATTAAATCCTATGGAAAGCTTATTAACCTGAAACCGTAGATGGAAAAAGTATGATGACTTTTGGGATGCAGATTTGTAAGGAAGATCCCCGTACCTTTAGTTTGGTTAGGGTGTGCATGTCAGCAATAAAGTCCAAAATGTCACTGATGTATTGCCGTGTACATTCCATCGCTGCTGTGCCGCACTAGATCATCAAAGAGAAACATACTGTTATTTTGTTTACAATTCTGGCAAAACGTGCCATATTTCAAACTATTTTTTCAACATGTACAAAGGAAAAAAGCTCTTCTTGTTAAGATATAAGACATTATTGTAACATCCTAACTGTGTTAGCTGTAAAGGTTACGCACAAAAAAACAGATAAATTGTAAACGGACATACTTTTTATTGTATACAGGAGGCAAAACTCTACCAACCAACAATATGGAGCTCCTAGAAAAGATAGGCATTAGGATAAAAGAAGGACAGAGAGATTTGGGTTCAAAATAAGAACTGTCCTTCCTAAATTGGGACAGTTGGGAGATATGTGCAGTTTCGAGGAGCTGTGGGTTTGACCAGTAAATAGGTGCCATGGATTTGTGCCCTAGTATCTAGGGAATAGTCAGATATGGTTAAACTGAGCAGACATCTCAATTGTTATCTCTGCTCTTAGAAACTCTGGATTTATCTTTTTCTTGCGATGGGTTGTGTCAAAATCATAAATGTTAAGTGGAAATGGCACCAACTTGTCTCCTCTGAACTCAGGCAATCATTTTTTTCCTGTCTGTTTAGAAGATGTAATAAGTCTCGTGGCCAATACGAGATGGGACAAGCAGCTTAATAAGAGATCATCCTCTTCATAAAATACTGCCCTTTTAACTAGAGACCATAGATGGATTAAAACAGGGCTTGACGTAGCCTCCTATTTTACGGATTTTTTTTTTTTTGGTTGTGTGACCTATGAATATTATGCAAACATATTCCTGACGTCTAATGGCCTTTGCTCCAAACTCAAGAGGAAACGAATTTGCATAATAATCCTTACGATGCATTAAAGGGGAAATGTCACTTCCCAGGATTTTTAATATTCTCTTTACGTTTTATTATATTCAACAAATATGTATTTATGAGGAGTGAAAAATAAAATGAAATGTATAAATACTCTTTATCCTACAGGTGAGAGTGTAACCAGCTGTGTTCTTTTGTACCTGTCTGCTAGTAAAGAGAAAGGCGATTTTAAACCATGTTTTTATTTCTTCTTTTCATTTGCAATATTTGCCCTTGCTTGTAATCTAAATTTAAAGGAAAACAGAGCATCTCATGGAAAGAAAAGCTTAACAAAAGTTTCAATGTTTTATTCAATTATGTAAATTCTGGAAAAGTGACCAGTCCCCTTTACATAACGATATAGCTGAGTTATAGAATTTAACCATGTAATTGAAGGTGACTGCACATCTCCCACGTGTTCCTTACAGGAAGCGATAGACGATGCACATAAAATAATACTGTCATTGAGTTAACAACAGAGAAAAATCCCAGTCCCCCTTTAATGAGAGATTATAGCTACCAAGCAGTCTGGCACTCACATGGTGGTGTCGTCCCGAGGCCAGCATTCAAGCGTCTATCCTGTTTTATGATAATGTAATTCTTCACTTAGCTAAACTGCACCCCACTGTCTTAGAAAATGCTATGCCTGTCAGTTCCACTGACAGTATAACAGGCAATGAAATAAGGTCACTGCCAGTGCTGTCACAAATGCCCAGGCCATTCCACCCCGTCGTCAACAGTAAAGAAATGGTTTCCCGACTCGTCAGCATAACAAAATACTGCATTGTTAGAACTGTCACTATTAAGCTTAGATGTTCTGGGTAAACTCTATCTGTATCATAATGGTCTATTGAATTGTACTGGTACACAAGGATATTTCCCTAGCAATCAACGTGATGAGTGGCAAATTAAATACCCATCTAAATAAATAAGGACTAAGTTTACTAACAGTAAAAGTGATTGGTCAATACGGATGTTTCTATTTGCTGTTGGCCAACACGAGAAATTACAGTTTTTTTATTATTAAACTGTTAGTAATGTTAACAGCTGCTGTTAAGGTACAGATCAACATTGATGCCCGGTAAAAAGATCTATGTAATTCAGGGCTGTCCAACCTGCGGCCCCCGAGATGTTGCTGAACTACAACTCCCATGATTCCCTGGCTATCTGTTTCATTGAAAGACTCATGGGAGTTGTAGTTCAGCAACATCTGGTGAGCCGCAGGTTGGACAGGCCTGATCTAATTGTTCCCATAGAGGCTGAGCAGGGGCAGTCATCTATAGCGCCACCTGCTGCTCCACATTGGTCATTTCAATTCACTTTGAGGAGTGATCTCATCAACCAAACACGTTTCATGTGCTTAGAGAAACACTATAGTCACCAGAAGTGGTCTGGGTGCAGCAGCCTTGTCATTTTAGCCCTGCAATGTAAAATTGCAAAGTTTAAACAGCAGGGTTAAGCGCACCTTTAATGACTGTATTCCAGACAGCCGCTAGAAGCATTTCCTCTACAACGCAAACTTGGCCTTGTGACCAATCGCGGATTATAGCAAAATAGTGAATTCAATGCTTTCGTCTGAGAAAGATTTGGAAGTGTGTGGCTGCATATGTGCATCAGTTTCTAATGCTCCTCTATTGAAAGTGATGTCTCCTGCATCGTGACGTTGGAGGCGGAGCGGCCATTGGCAGTGAGGCAGTCTCGGGGTTGGAGAAAAGGTAAGTATAACCTTTTAAATGTGTTTTTATTGCAGTTGGTGGGCCCTCTGAACTAACTAGAGACCAGGGCACTATGGCGTTAGGTTTACAGGTTTGTATTCTTAATACTTTAGTGTTCCTTTAATTCAGACATTTGGCATTGTTTTCACGGAGAAAGCATGAAGGAGCCAACGAAGAACTAAGCCGATAGGTCATTGCTTACCCCTGGTAGAGAAGCAATCATTTGCTTGTGAATTATCGTTGATTCTGCAAGTTTTGTTCCAACATCTGTACAAATAAACTGAAAGAGAAAGACATTTTAATGTCATATAAAATTTCAAACAAAATAGCTCTTTTATCTGAAATATACAGATTTTTTTTTAGACATTAAACAATGGCATCTGTCTGCTGTTACTGAACTAAACAGACAATCTTCTGGGTGATCAATATAGACACTGTGTATAAATTCTCAGTATCTAATGACATGTTCTTTTTATTATGAACATATAATAGCAGATCATAGGCTGGATTTTCGAATGTATCTGTGGTAAGTGAATATCACTTTTCCTGTAGTCTTGTCATAGAAATCAATGTTTGCAGCATAAGCAACAGCTAGCTACTGGCTATCTATGGTTTAACTTAAAGGAGATCAACTGAACTCATCAAAGACAGCTGACACACATTTTTCTGTATTCTCAAAACACATCTCACTGAGGACACTGGTAGATACCGTAGCTTTTCATAAATCGAAAAATACTAAAATTTACAAAGTTTCACACACCGCAAAACTGATTTTCATTTTCCCTTAAAACACAAACTGTGTGATCAGAGAAGGCTAGAAGGTTAAACAGAAACTATAGTGCCAGAAAAACAGAGTAGTTTTCCTAAAGGGTTTCGGGTGATGCTGGGTGTCCCCATGCATAGCGTGAGGAACTCTATAGTCAGTTAGGTGACCAAAAGTCTCCTAACGACCCAGAAGTCCTTCTAGTAGAGGTGGAGTTAACCGACCAAGGTATATTACTTCCGTTTCTTAAAAACTGCAATAATTAATTAAGGCTCCCTTCCTATGGAATAGCCTGCCTACCGCCATCCGACTATCCCCTAGTCTTGCATCTTTTAAGAAGTGCCTTAAAACCCATCTCTTTATGAAAGCTTATGGCCTCCAAGACTAACCCCTACCTCACATACCCGTGTCTTGCCCTCTCCTAAAGGGCAGCCCACCTTATTTGATTGCACATTCCTGTCCTAATATGTTTTACACCCCACCTCCTATAGAATGTAAGCTCGATTGAGCAGGGTCCTCTTCAACCTATTGTTCCTGTAAGTTTATTTGTAATTGTCATATTTATAGTTAAATCCCCTTTCATAATATTGTAAAGCGCTACGGAATCTGTTGGCGCTATATAAATGGCAATAATAATAATAATAAAATAATAAAGGACTTGGGAATATGCACCCAGAACACTTCAATTAGCTGAAATGGTCTAGGTGCCTATACTGTCCCTTTAAGGAAATTACAGAATATTATTTGCTAATATTTTGTTCGAGATAAGTAAAGATTATAGTCAACACTGTGCAATTGTAGCTAGAATACAATAAAACTACAGCATTTACAAGTATATTGTTTGACTTTATATTTACTTATAGGGTATTTGCAGATCGTTTTGATGCTTTCGATGTACGGAGGGTAGATTTAAAAACATATATAAAGCATATTATTTGCTAAAATTAAATGCCCCTAAACTTTTTTATCAAAATGAATTGCAGTAGAAAATATTAGCCATAATTTTAACTCCGTAAGTTATGTTTGGGTATAATTTACCATCAAACTAAGAGCCTATCGATTGCAACATTTTCATTGTAATGCTAAAAATGACTTATATAGTCAGGTCAGGGATTGTTTAATTTAATTTGGAAACAAAACCTTAATTTCTCTTTCCCCTTTCCAGTCCCATAAGGGTGCCAAGCAATGTGCGTCTCACCCTTCCAGCACTGTCGTGGTTAAGAAAAATCTTCAATTCAGTTAAAAGGCTGTGTGAGCACTGAAGAGATTACTTGATTACACGGGACATTTGCTTCCAAATTCAATTAATTCCCGTCTTCGCTATCATTACATATACAAGTGTTTCACCTGAACCAGCAGTAAGAGATTGGTGTCGGGTAAAGGAGACTTCAATTTCAAGGCTTGCAAAAGATCCAAGATAACGCTGCGGGTTAGGTAGTATTTATCCCTTTCCTGCAAAATAACAACAATCTTATATTCCATCAATCTGAGATAGTATGATAGACAGATGCTTGCTGTACTGTTAACAGAACACACTCAACCTTTGTCTGGACTTCGTTCTTTTTTTGTTACATGTCATACATATCATTTAATGGAAATTACACTCTGTGTGTTGCTTTACCATATTGCACTTCAAAGACAAAAAGACCCTTATGAAATATGCATATTTGATTAAATATTTAATCTCTGTCTGCCGAAAGAAAGGCCTAAAGCGAAGATGTTAAAGTAATCATATAGTTTCTTTAATCAGGAATCCTTATACATATTATATCCATATTCCAGGGCTTTTTATTAAACAAACCCTGAAATAGGAATTTTTCATTAAACTCGAATTAAAATAGAAAACATGTCGTGTATAATTAAGGCCCTTGATATTATGAAAACAATTCAGACAGACTACGTTTTTAAAACCTGTAAATACAATGCAGAGTTCACCATGAAGAAAAGTAAATGTTAAAGGTTCCTCATTTGCAAGAATTAACTATAAACCCACTAAGTCATCTTTCTTTTTTTCCATTTTTATATTGTGTAGCCTACAGGCTAGCTAATGTATGGATCAACAGTTTATATGGCCATGTGCCCATCCCACGATGCATTGCAAGCAATACGCCGAGTTATGGTTTGAGATCAATAACAAGGAGAGCTTACATTTAACGTGATGGCTGGCACAGCACCAGTTGGAAGATTGCCAGGGTGACCAAGCAGTTTAACCCCTTAAGGACGGAGCCAAATGTACACGTTGTGAACAAAACAAAATGGAAACAAAACCTGGCATTTGCGCTACATGTCTGTCCAACCGTAATTCACCTCTTTCATACTAAATGCACCCACCCTTATTATATATAATTTTATTCAGGGAAAACAGGGCTTTCATTTAATATCAAATATTTAGCTATGAAACATAATTTAATATGAAAAAAATGGGAGAAAATAAGATTTTTTAAAAATTTTTTAGTTCTACATGATATTTTAACTGTCAATGTCATAATACTGTTTGCTTTTACTGCAATAAAATACACATATTTGTATTCAGCGATGTCTCACGTGTAAAACAGTACCCCCTATGTACAGGTTTTATGGCGTTTTGGGAAATTACAGGGTCAAATATAGCATGTTACATTTGAAATTGAAATTCGCCAGATTGGTTACGTTGCCTTTGAGACTGTATAGTAGCCCAGGAATGAAATTTACACCCATAATGGCATACCATTTGCAATAGTAAACAGCCCAAAGTATTGCAAATGGGGCACGTCCAGTCTTTTTTAGTAGCCATTTGGTCACAAACACTGGCCAAAGTTAGCATTAGTATTTGTTTGTGTGTGAAAAATGCAAAGTGGCTACTAAAAAAGACTGGACATACCCCATTTGCAATACCTTGGGTTGTCTACTACTGCAAATGGTATGCCATTATGGGTGTAAATTTCATTCCTGGGCTACTATACAGTCTCTCAAAGGCAATGTAACCAATTCATAATTTTAATGAAAAAAAAATGAAACACAAGCCTTATATTTGACGCTGTATCTTTAGTAACATATTATAAAATTCCGTGGCTACGAGGGGTAATAGGGAGATTACAATATTTGTAGCTAAAACAGTAAAAGTATTGTAAGCAACAATATCGTCCGGTATAGTGCTGCTCTTAAAGTGAAAATGCAAAAAACTTCACTTTTACTGGCTATATCATCGTTGTAATACATTTTACTGTTTTGAAACACTAATATTTGTGTTCAGCGAAGTCTCCCGAGTAGAACAGTACCCCCCATGTACAGGTTTTATGGTGTCTTGGAAAGTTATAGGGTTAAATATAGTGCTAGCAAATTAAATTCCCTTCACTTTCGTCATGGGTTGTCAGGTAGGTCCCGCTAATTATAATTAATTAAGATACCTAATTATGTAAAAATATTACATAAATATATATGTTGAATTAATATATGTATATATATA
>OW240924.1:32775313-32822838 GCA_933207985.1 Pelobates cultripes | reverse complement strand
ACTAATATGTGGACTATATAGCTAAGGTTAGCCACTGATTATTACATTCATTATTCCTTATGACAGGATCAATCGTTGTAAATTTCAGCCAATGTTGATACTGCTATTTTCTATGTTTACAACTTCACCACATGCTGCACAGACAGCTTCTTTCTAGATGCTCTTAGGCCACTTCTTTAGCCGGTTATGGAATGCTATGCCTGCAAAAGATTAGCTTTCACACTATTTGGGCACCCTAATGATCGGCACCCCCAAGCCTGGATATTTACCCTCAGTCGCGATTTATTTTTGCAGGCATATCCCCTAAATTATAATTAATGAATTTAATAAAAATCACATTGTGTAAAAATAACATTTAAATGCTCACTTAAAATATAAAAGAAATAACTGAATATATATATACATACCAAAAAGGTTATGGTGGGGGGAAAAATTGTGATTGAAAACCCCTCCCACCTGAAGTCTGTGGATAGTTAATACAATGTTAAAAATCTGCACACCAGTCAAGCCATAAGACTTGATTTTCCCACAGAAATCACAAATTTGCAGTTATGATACTACCGCAAAGGATTCTGGGTGGGCATATGCAAATTAGTTTAACAAAGAATTACATTTTTGCCTCATTCCATTTCAAACGTGGATTCCATTGAGTCTGTGTTTGCTGTATACAAGTAGGCTTGGTAGTGCTAGGGAAGCATAAACCAAAAAGTTTATGGGGGGGGAAAACATTGTGATTGAAGGTGGAAAGGGTTTTCAATCACAATTTTTTCCCCACCATAACCTTTTTGCTTCCCAAGCACTACCAAGTCTTAATAGCAAACCAATACCCAACTTCATGCTGATGATTTATGTTAAAGGAACACTATGGTCACCTAAATTATTTTAGCTAAATAAAGCAGTTTTAGTGTATAGATCATTCCCCTGCAATTTCACTGCTCAATTCACAGTCATTAAGGAGTTAAATCACTTTGTTTCTGTTTATGCAGCCCTAGCCACTCATCCCCTGGCTATGATTAACCCCTTAAGGACGGAGCCAAATGTACACGTTGTGAACAAAACAAAATGTAAACAAAACCTGGCATTTGCGCTACATGTCTGTCCAACCGTAATACACCTCTTTCATAGTAAATGCACCCACCCTTATTATATATCATTTTATTCAGGGGAAACAGGGCTTTCATTTAATATCAAATATTTAGCTATGAAACATAATTTAATGTGAAAAAAATGGGAGAAAATACGATTTATTTGGATTTTTTTAGTTCTACATGACATTTTAACGGTCAGTGTCATAATACTGTTTGCTTTTACTGCAATAAAATACACATATTTGTATTCAGCAAAGTCTCACGTGTAAAACAGTACCCCTATGTACAGGTTTTATGGCGTTTTGGGAAGTTACAGGGTCAAATATAGCACGTTACATTTGAAATTGAAATTCGCCAGATTGGTTACGTTGCCTTTGAGAATGTATAGTAGCCCGGGAATGAAATTTACACCCATAATGGCATACCATTTGCAATAGTAGACAACCCAAGGTATTGCAAATGGGGTATGTCCAGTCTTTTTTAGTAGCCATTTGGTCACAAACACTGGCCAAAGTTAGCGTTAGTATTTGTTTGTGTGTGAAAAATGCAAAAACGCCAATTTTGGCCAGTGTTTGTGACTAAGTGGCTACTAAAAAGACTTGGACATACCCCTTGCTTTAAAAAATACCTCGCTATTGTCTACTATTGCAAACGGTATGCCATCATAGGTAATTTTCATTCTTGGGCTACCTTCATAGGTCTCAAAGGCAACGTAACCAATCTGGCGAATTTTAATGTGAAAAAAATGAAACACAAGCCTTATATTTGACGCTGTAACTTTTGAAAACACCATAAAACCTGTACATGAGGGGTACTGTTGCACTCGGGAGACTTCGCCGAACACAAATATTTGTGTTTCAAAACAGTAAAAAGTATCGCAGCAATAATATCATCCGTGTAAGTGCTGTTTGTGCGTGAAAAACGTCACTTTTACTGGCGATATCATCGTTGTAATACATTTTACTGTTTTGAAACACTAATATCTGTGTTCAGCTAAGTCTCCCGAGTAGAACAGTACCCCCCATGTACAGGTTTTATGGTGTCTTGGAAAGTTATAGGGTTAAATATAGTGCTAGCAAATTAAATTCCCTTTACTTTCGGCATGGGTTGTCAGGCAGGTCCCGCTAATTGTAATTAATTAAGATACCTAATTATGTAAAAATGTTACATAAATATATATGTTGAATTAATATATGTATATATATATATAATATATAATTTTTTAAAAATATTTTTATTTATATATAGGTATATATATAGTGATATATACGTATATATATATGTATATATATATATATATATATTATTTTGTTCTACGTGTATTTTGATATAAATATATATATTAATATCACAATACAGTTAGAACGAAATAACACACATCTATATATTTTTTAATTATTTATTTTTAATTTTTTAATTTTATTTTTTTAACGTATTAATTTTTTTTTATATTATATATAAATATATATAACAATAATTATATATATATTTAATCAGTATCAGTCTACGTGTAATTTGATATTAATATATATATATATATATATATATATATAATTATATATATATTAATAGTAAAAATTGTAAAAATAGTAAAAAAATATAATGTTTGAAGCTGACTGAGGAAGCCGTTCTGATCGGTGAAACGCGTTTTGGCTAACTAGGTGGACCTGTAAATAGACCACCCAATATATTTATATTTTATGTAATTGTTTTTATTGTTTTCTAGTATCATGTATACATTTTTATAGTTTTCAAAATAAATATATACATTTTATTTACTATTCAATCATACTCTGCGCAAGTGATTCCAAGAAGGGGGCAGTGTCATCCCTATTAATTTGACACTAGGCTAAAATACTTAGAGCCGGTAACCAGAGGCTCTAAAGAAGGTGAGCACTTTTGTATTTTATTTACATTGATCTACATCAGAATCTAAAATACTACATTTAGATTGGGGATATCTGTGTCTCTTTTCTATGCAACGTGGAGAGAAATTTACGTCCTTTTTCATCTTGGGAGACGGGTCGTGTGATCTACCCCTAAAAAAGACACAGACACCTGGAAGTTTAGAGCCTTATAACTGGAAAAGGCTCTAAAAAATGTGAGTTCATTTCAATTCATCATTTACAACTAAAAGACTTTATACAATATTCATTTAATATACTACACTATTATTTGTATTTTTTATGTTCTTTTTTCTTGGTATACCATTAAGAAAACTAAAGCACAATATATAGGGTAAGTGCGTGTTCTAGCACTATTCCTTCACTGAAATTTTCACTTTATATTCAGCGCTACACTCATGAGAAACTAGGGATTTGGGGGATATATAGTATCTACCTAAATCCAAAGTTCTCTCTCTTTTTTTGGTGTTTAATAGTAAAATACACCTAGACAGTGTATGAGTGTGTATGTATATGTGTATATATATACTTAGATCATATATATATATATATATATATGATCTAAGTATATAATTTTATTTTTTTTTACACTTTAAAATGTTATTTTATTTCCAGCCAGCAGGGGGACTACCTCGCAAGGACCTCACTCTCACATGTGGCGGGGCTGGGGCCGGAGGATCCGCCGCAGGGGGAGTCCCCCCAACCGCGATCGCCGGCGACCGGGTAAGTAAGAAAAAAACGGAGGGCGTACTATTACGCCCGGCGGCATTTAGAGACGCCTAAAATAGGGCGTAATAGTACGCCCTCCGGTCTTAAGGGGTTAAATGGCATTAATATTCGAAAAAGAGCATCATATACAATCAAAATATAAATAATGGAAAAATAAACAGACTAAGAATTAAGACAAGTTAGAATCTGGGACAACATATATGTATTAAGTAAATGCTACATTTTGCCTTTTATTGTGGCCAGCCTAAGACACACCTGTGCAATAATCATGCTATCTAATCAGCATCTTGATATGCCACACCTGTGAGGTGGATGGATTATCTCAGCAAAGGAGAAGTGCTCAATAACACTTTGTGAACAATATTTGAGAGAGATAGGCCTTTTGTGTACATAGAAAAAGTATTTGATTTCAGCTCATGAAAAATGGAGGCAAAAACAAAAGGGTTGCGTTTATAATCAACAGTTTAGTGTAGTTACATGAATTTTTGTTTAGTGTAGTTACATGAATTTGAGGTTCTATGTATGAGAAGTACAGTTGTTAATGAATGCCCCCCTCACCCTATATTCCCCTCTTCCCCTGCTTCCCGTTGTATAGTCAGGAAGGATTGTGTTGGAGATCACCTCTACCTGCTGAACACCCAATTAAGGTTTAGAGCTTTGTATGTAAAGTCATTTACCACTATTTATTTCACTAGCAGTACCTACTCCATAACAAGTAAGCCAGTTTCACTGATTATTTACTGCTTTGCAATGCCAAAGCATCAAAAATAAAACACAGACATTTTCCGCCTCTATACAAAAAGAATGTAATGGAATAAATAAAAAATGTATCGGAGATACCATGAATTCATTTTAAAACCATAACCACCATCCAGAGAAATTGACCAGGATTAACAATGCATCCTATGTAAATTGTTCATGAACAGGAATGTACAAAAGGAAAATAGGTCATCCACTGAGACTTTAAGAACCAGCCTCAGTAATGCTTTTAAAATGTCTTTAGAATGACACAGCATCATGGAAGCTGTTGTTTTAAAACATCTGGGGATCTACCTACCTGGAACTCCTTGAGAAAGAAAACAGCAAAAACTTATTCTTGCAAGCTTATCTCCCTATCGTATTATTTTGTTTAACAGAGATCGGGTCTATGAGAGGTATGTAACGGCAGTTAAAATGTGGGAAACTCGTCTGAGAAATAAGTAAAAAAAAAAAAAAACACACACACACACACACACATATATATATATATATAATCTTGAGAAGAAAACAAATCTTATCTCGTGCCTAATATGACCTGTTTTCATTAAGTGCAATAAAAAACAAAGAGATTAAAATGCACTGTCAGAAAACACAAGATTTATCAGTCTCCAGACATTCATTACTGCATGAAGAATGGATGAAGGAAGGACATGTCAGGGAAGCACACAGACATGCCATCCATCTTTCTCTGTTATGTGAGATAAACAACGAGATAGCCTGAACCCTACATTAGTTACCTCCTCTAAATCTGTCATTTAACATTGACAAATTGCCCTGAATTATTCTGTGCTTCTAGATATCGGAGATATACTGTGATACGCCAGTCTAACTAACAAGGGTATTAATGATACAACTAAAATGAGTTTCCTGATCATTGTCCACCATCTTTGATTTCACAGAACTGCAGTTATTCTTCAAATTGGATACATTGTTACTCACAGACTCTTCATTCACCATTTCCAAAGCAATCAAAATTTTGTTTTATCTAAAATGTTTTATTTTAAATAATGTAATTTAATGTTACACTAACTACTTGATGGACAATTAAAACCCACAAAAGTGTAAGAATGCAGCTCACTCAACATGTGGGATACCATGCTGACCTTTTTACGTTTGTCGGACACTACATGCATCGTTTGTATCTTGTTCATATTTTTTATGAATGAGAAGCAGCCATAAGTTTAGTGCCTGAGATTTTGCAGTGTTGTACAGAATTAGATTGAGCTATACATTATCTGCTATTACTGCTGCATATTTCAGCTTTTATACTGTATATTGTGTATACTATTTACAACACAAATACTAGTACCATTGTAGACAAAGACATGCTAATTCATTTAAAATGAAATAAACAAAAATACAATTAAATTTAAAAAAATGATATGCAGATTAGTAGAAATGACAAAGTATCTGCTGAATATGTGTACAAAGCTAGAAACTCATGTTGTATTTAAACTAGGGAACTATGGAGTAGAGAAATCTACTTAAGAATATTGACGCATTGAAGAATAACTATAATATATAAGAATAACTATAGCCCATTTACTCTAGTGGTCGTCTAGGATGCTTCAGCAGACACCCAATTTAGGTGTGTAGGTCTGGTCCAGTAGCATACACAAGCATGCTGCCATTTGAAATTAAATTCTACAGGGGAAGGCCAAAGATGATAACCCCAAATACTGTAGAACTGCAACAAAATGTCAAGTTTTAACTCTACAAGAAAAATCATCATAGACTGTGTCCCAACACTAGGAAGCAAATCATTTCCATGAGAACATTTAAGGCTATTTCTCTAATGACACCTTAGTTAAATCTCCCACATTGTCTTGTGCAGTGATCTTGACTTCATACCCTCTGGCTGGAGACATAAATAAAAGCCATTTCATCTCCTCCTGCCTGGCCTCTGAGGATCCGCAATCAATAGTATTGACCGACTGTGGCATTAACATAATTTCCAATTAGTTCGAACACTTTCACTTGCTGACACACCTCAGATTACAAATTGATTTCCCGTTTTTTTTTTTTTTTTTCCTAACTTCAGTTCTTGTCCTTGCAGATGAACAAGACTTTCTTTTCTTTTTCCTTGTGTTTCACATTTATTTTATTTTTTTGAAGGAAAAGTACATCCTCTTTACATTTGCAGCAACTGGATTTTTCTCAGCAGCTATGAAAAACTAATTTAGGCCTCTATTAATTAAGCTTTCTAAATGATTTATTTATAAAAAAAAAAATCCCCATACATTTTAATGTTGACTTCTGTAGTTGAACCATTCGGAAAGTTTTTCGAACAGTATCAAATCACCTGGAACGCTTATTAAATCAAGGTCAATACAGCCAAAATAAAAAAAGTCTGCAAACTCCGCCATATTTCGAGATTAACTATTTTGCCCTTCCTTTGTCAGTTCTTCACTCTTTCCAAATAAGGTCCAGATTTAATAATGTTAAAAAAGGTTTTCTAATGATTTAATGTTTTTTTATTCAAAACATTAATTCATTTTTAAGTTTATCCAAAAATATTAAATCATTTAAAAAGCGTGTCCAAAAATATTAAAGTCAGACCTCTGTAAATAAACCTCAAAGGGGTGTTCATCACTGAATGGTCATTATTAAATAAAGTAATTAAATCCGGTTGCTCTTGGTGCCCAAATCGGTGTCCACGGGAACTTTACGAAGGTGTGGACCATGCTCAAGGATCAGCTCCCCTTTGACTCCCTGCCCAAGTATGTGGCATTGGGTTGAGTGTGGCAGCAGGGAGCACACCTCTCCACCTTCTAGATGAACACTTCGCTGAGTTAACTTTGCCCAAAAACGTGCGCATAACCAATCAAAGTTTTGCACAAATTAACTTGCCGGGTCAGGCGTTTGTGCCCCCAGACATTACAGAGTAGGTTTGGTTGAGGCATCCATCTTAAGAGAATCGGCCTCTTCATGCTGTGAGTCGTAGCTATGAGCACCGTCAGGGATCCACTCCACTGGTGACTGGGATAACCCCCACAGATCCAAATGGGGGAGGATTTGTATTTCATCTTATTTTTGTTTAATTTTATTTTTAATCTTTAATACTTAAGGTGTTTTTTTTTTGGGGGGGGAGGGGGGGATTTCTGGCAATGTTTGTTTTCATTGTTTCTTTTGTAGACAGTAAATGAATGGCACCAGTCTGTGGTGTCCATTAGCCTGCATCTTATTTGTACTTTAGTGAGATAATGACCCATTCAGTCATAATTGGTTTTTTTGTTCAACGTTAGATCATATCAGTTTTTTTTAACCATTGTTTGGCCCATCTTCAGTCCAACTGCTCCAAGTAGTAGGAAGTTTAATAATGTCATTAAATCTTTCTAAATCCTGCAATCACCACCTTAACTTTGTTAAATCGTTACTTCCCTAACTATCAATACAAATTTAGACAATGTCATAATGTGATAAATAGATGCTGCCGATATTCAATTCAAAGAAATGCAAATAAATTACATTCGAAAATATTTTGTACTTTTTACCTTAGTAAATGCACGGTAACATAAGCCACACAACTCCACCAGATATGCTAGGGTGAATATGCCATTCTGAATAACAAAACTCAACAGCTTGGAAAAGGGTTCCAACAGGCTCTGCAATGAAAACAATCAATATCCTCATCCATCAACAAAATAAATAGTATTATACTAGATTCTCCGGAATAGGGTCATTCATTTTAGCTTCTACCATGTCTAGCTCAAGCTCATATTTAGCAAATTGCATTTTTCTTGCAATTTATTTTGTACCAGCTCCTTCCCCACATTTCATGTTAATCTTGAGAAGGTGGTTTATGGTTAAGCAAGACATTCTCAGTTCAAGTTGCAACTCGTTGCTCTCTACCTTGGAATTTAAAATATCCTCACTTTTCTAAAGTGATACGAAGTTACTAACATTCCTGCCTAGACAAAGAAGTCGAAATGAACCTCATTAAAAAAAAAAAAATACTGCCAAAGGTTTTATTTTGGTTGTTTTCAGGTTTAAATCTGTTAGTCCCATGAATGAATTGCAAGCATCTACTTGACTTCAATTTCCATTATATATTTAAAAAGGCTGTGTATAAACTGATGATATGGCTGCTTCCAGTATATAATGCAGTTCCAATCATCCTATGTGAAAACTGTAACTGCATATACAGTATAACTAATTTATCGTATAAACCCCTGTTGGCTTATAAATCAGAATGAGACACTCCAGATTGGATCACCTCTGACAGGTATGGGGGGTTCTGTGGATCATTCTGTGGATCTTTCTATGTATGTACCTTTAATTTATTTATTTATTTGCAATATCTATATAATGCTTTAAAATGTAGATAATCCCTTTAACCATTACTCCTCCCTTTCAACTCATAAATTCTAACTATGTTATTTATTAGACTATTTTACCATCCACATACAGCAGCTCCACACAAGTGGTTTCTACAAATTATAAGAACAGACAGTAAATCAATATTTTATTTATGAAATCTAAATTTCATTATCTATTTCAATATAATGTGCCATATTTATCAAGGCTATACAATTAGTTTTGGTGTAAAGTGCTAAACCAATATTGATATTTAGAGTTTTGCTCCAGAATAGAACCTGTTTTGACATGGATCATCAATCTTTTTTGAATCCCATTCAACATCTGTGACATTATTCCACCCAGCTACATTTTTAGAACAAGTGTCACATACCCTGGTGGCATTTGAGGTTGGTATCTTCAACAGGCAAATCATTATCCTAAGGCTTGAGTCCAAGGAACACTGTCAAGAAGAGGGAGAAATTGAAGTTACCCGTGGTTCTATAAACTCTGTAATATAGGAGTGGTATTCCCAAGTATGCAAATGTGTTCACCATTTGCCCTCCACACACTCTTTATTTACAGGTCATGTCCCTCTTCCTCTTCTTTGATGAACTTCTTACCTTGGGAACTGGGAGGTGGAAGAAGGTAGAATGTATACCTGTGACCTAGGAGGGCCCACACACACAAGACTGATGTGGTCAGTTACCCCTTTCTCTTATAATACGTCCAGGAGGACCACCCTAATGTGAGGGCAGACCTGTACTCTACTGTACGGAACTAATCTCTATTCGCTAACGTGGACTGCTATGCCATCACATACTGAGTGATGGAATGTGATGTCCTAACCATGTGCAGAAATAAGAAGAAGACAGAACACGTGTGCAGGTAACAGATGCAGATCAACCTCCTTGCAGTGAATGGGATCATGAATGAAGCATCACTTACTAATTCATTCAGAATCAGAGGCCCAGTTGTGAATGAGAATGCCTACCTTTAATGGAAGGACAGAAGGCAGTTTTGTGATGAAGGTCTGGAACTGATTACAGATTGTAGCCCAAAGATTACTAGGTGAGTCCATTGGAAGTGCCTCCATAAAGGTAGCAATATTGTCCAAACAACGTAGCATTGCACCACCTGCTGGCAAATTCTTCTTGTTATTTAAACCCTAGAGAAAAAAAAGAGATCAATAATTACTAAATTGGCAAAAATGTATAGGCTCAGGCTGTGCAGATGATCAATCATTATGCATAGTTAAAGGACCACTATAGGTACCCAGACCACTTCAGCTTAATGAAGTGGTCTGTGTGCCTGGTCCAGCTAGGGTTAACCCTTTTTTTAAATAAACATAGCAGTTTCAGAGAAACTGCTATGTTTATAATAGGGTTAATCCAGCCTCTAGTGGCTGTCTCATTGACAGCCGCTAGAGGCGCTTGCGTGCTTCTCACTGTGAAAATCACAGTGAGAAGACGCCAGCGTCCATAGGAAAGCATTGTAAATGCTTTCCTATGAACTGGCTGAATGTGAGTGCGGCTCCTGCCGCGTATGCGCATTCAGCCGAAGACGTCGCTATGAAGGAGGAGAGGAGAAGGAGAGCTCCCCGCCCGGCGCTGTAGAAGGGCAAGATTTTAACCCCTTCCTCCCCCCATAGCCTGGCGGGAGGCGGACCCTGAGAGGGGGGCACCCTCAGGGCACTATAGTGCCAGGAAAACAAGTATGTTTTCCTGGCACTATAGTGGTCCTTTAAGACAATCATGCTAAATTTTTTAAGCTGTCTACATTACAAACAATGGACATATATGCTCACATTGCTCCCGCTGCCTCCACATTGGATAGTCTTATTTTATTTTAATTTCCTAAGCCTAATTTGTTGCGTTTGGGGTTGTTAGATTTTTGATAACCTGGTGTTTAATACATAATCTGGAACCTCATGGGAGTATTAGTGTTCATTATTGTTAATTCTACAATCCAGCTCTGCGAGTCTAAGCCTACTTATATATAACCAAACTGGTACACGTCTCTAACTATATTTGATATTGTTTTATACCTTCTCAGATGGTAATTGCAATATGGAAGTCTTAATACAAACTTCTAGAGTGCCTGCCTATGACAGCTAGAATTCGACAGTTTACCTATAAAAATGAGACGACATTTCCCTGTCTACACAAATATTTTATTGTATTTCCAATTTAAAGCAAGTGGTTTGTCTATCATTTAAAAGAAAAAAAAAAAGAATGGACACATATGTTTAAAGGGCCACTATAGTGCCAGGAAAACATACTCGTTTTCCTGGCACTATAGTACCCTCAGGGCCCCCCTGCCGCCGGGCTCTAGGGGGTGGAAGGGGTTAAATTTACCTATTTTTCCAGCGCCGGGTGGGGAACTTTCCTTCTCCTCCTTCTCATTGGCTGAATGCGCATGCGCGGCAAGAGCCGCGCGCGCATTCAGTCAGTCCATAGGAAAGCATTCTCAATGCTTTCCTATGGACGCTGGCGTCTTCTCACTGTGAAAATCACAGTGAGGAGCGCGGAAGCGCCTGTAGCGGCTGTCAATGAGACAGCCACTAGAGGCTGGATTAACCCTATTATAAACATAGCAGTTTCACTGAAACTGCTATGTTTATAGAAGAAAGGGTTAATCCTAGCTGGACCTGGCACCCAGACCACTTCATTAAGATGAAGTGGTCTGGGTGACTATAGTGGTCCTTTAAGCCGCGGACATGAAGCTTTGGTTCACAAATGGACACAAATCTGTCTAAGCATAATACAGTGCTTCTTTGAATACTTCAATTACTTATTTAGTACAGATGCTTAGAGATAGCCAAGTAACTGTACATACTGCATATGATTATTATGTTTATATACAGACATATTTTCAGCTTTCTGTTGCAATCTTTATTCCCCCAACATTTAAGCAGTTTTGTACAAGTGCTAATGACCATTCGTAGCTACTACTATATGTGACACAATGATATCTCATCTTAAGCCTTTCTCCTTTGTCATTCCTCTTCATCACAGAAAGACTCCTTCATCAAATGAATGTACACAGGTTAGCCCATAACATCACCAATTGGCCAACTTCCATAGGTTACCTTACCCTAAAATATTTATACAGCAGGATATAGGTGCTTTTCCTTGGCCCCTTGGCCTGCCAGGCGAGTGTTAGAGACTGAAAACTTGTCTTTGAATGAACTATTTACAGTGTTCAAACCTGACAAGCACATTTTCACAGTTAAGTAAAAGGTAATTTAATCTTTTCTTGTTAATCAGGAGGTGATTCTGTATTTGTTTTATGCCTCTCTTTGGATGTTGCCAGATGTCTCAAGGCTTATATTGATTAAACCCAAACTAATGAAAGTCATCTCACTGGTTTCGTTCCCTTGGGTCTACGTAGGGATCCTGCAGTTTTGCTTCAGACAATCAGTAGATAGATTGAGTAAGCCATCTCAAAGGATTATGAGGCTAAACTATTTCTAGTTCTTGTAGACATCACTGCCCATCCAACTAGGACTCTTTACTTCATTCTAGGAAGCTGTAACACATGGCATTTGTAACAATATTACTTTGCCAATGCCTTCTATAGATACTATTCTGTTGGTATTTGGATCCAGGAACGTTCAAGATGTTGACATAAAATCTTTCTAATAAATGTTATATTTTACATTATTTTTTTTTTTTCTTAAAATATTCACAGCTCTTTCGACCCTTGGATACAGCAAGACAAAGGACATTTTGTAAGTAAGTATTGCCAGTATTAACTTATCTTTTAGGTATCCCTGAACAGCAATCTGAGCACACAATTGCTGTCATGTTCTTGGTTTATGAACAAGACATGCATACCTGTGAAGTGGTTAAAACACAAACTTAAATTAAAGACTATGTAAAGCACGATAGTGAGGATCTTTGGCATCTTACCTCAAGAAGTTGACTTAAAGCAGCGAAGGAACTCAACTCACTAAAATCCATTAAAGATGTGGCCAAGGTTCGTAAAAAGCTGCCATCTGTAAAAGTGAAAAAAATCAATACCACATACTGGAACTTGCTGGATCATATTTAAAATGCAGTTGGCACTGGTGGCATTACCCTTGATGTTGCTCTGGAAGAGTTGAGAAAATATTCCATTAGGTGCCAACTGGTGGAAAACACAACGGAGAAATTGCTTTGCCACTCCAGCAGCATTCCCGGGGATCATCATACTGGGGGGATAAATACAGAGTTAGGCAATATCACACTTCCAAAGGATGGACACATTGT
This sequence comes from Pelobates cultripes, assembly GCA_933207985.1. Classification (NCBI taxonomy): domain Eukaryota; kingdom Metazoa; phylum Chordata; class Amphibia; order Anura; family Pelobatidae; genus Pelobates; species Pelobates cultripes. Next base: position 32,809,809 of record OW240924.1, on the reverse strand, counting down.
CATGGTATTAATATATGAAGAGTGGCCATGGCTTACCATGTATAGCAAAAATTAGATAAGCTTTTTTTCTGATGTAATGAGTTGAGCTTAAAGACCTAGGTGTAAATTATGTACAGGTGAGCCTGCTCACAAGATGTACCCAGGGGGAGTGGAAGGGGACTAATTGAAAAGGAATTGATGGACTGACGGAGTCAACTGTAATGAATGTGCACCGGGAAATGGGACCTCCCACATATACAGGTACTGGCTGCAGTGAAGTATGGTGGTAACCTTTGTGCTTTCTCAGCTTGTACTACACCAGTAGTCATGGTAAGTTAGTGATGTGCACAGGCATACCCACAAATCTGATATTGCCTTTTATATCCACATATAATTAACTTTTCATTCACTACCAAGTACGGTTTGTCTGCTAGGCATTTGTTTAGTAGAGGACAATACATATTTGCTAAAATTATAAATGTATTTCCAGAGCAATGTTCTTAGTCTGTGTTTTTACAAAAATATATCACACAAGCTTTATCAATTCCATCATTCTGTTTTTGTAGGCATTTTTCACAAATGTAACCAGTCCAAAAGAAGAAGATAATGATTATCTTTTATTACAAGCTTATCTTACAGCTATGCTGTACAAAACTGGACGATGGGATCTCTTTAGAATAATCAATTTAGACAGAGAGATACATTGCAACAATCGAAGACTCCACCAGACAGAGAATTAAGTCACACAGCAGCCAGCTCTGTGACTATTACACAGCATAGGAAAGCTCACTCACGACATTCTGTTTTTAACAATCGCTAATTAATCCCATCAGTGCCAATGAGCTTGTGAAACTGTCTTTTGGCAAGGCAGGTATAACATGAATCACATAAGAGCATTATCCACGTATAACATGTACTTTCACACGACACAAGGAATGCCCATAGGCTTTGTCCTTATAAGCGGATTATAGTATTTACGTCAGAGAATATTACCTTTCCGCCTGGTTAGAGAAATTTGTACTTGAGGCCAGCCTAGGAGAGAAAATCCAATAACAAATACAATTAAGGAACAATTCACTGCCCCAAAAAAAGAGAAACAGAAGTAAATTAATGTGAAAGAAGGAAATTTTGGTTTTCAAACTAACACTTGAAGCAAAAACCCAATATCTTTTTAAAGATGTGAAAATTCCTGCAAGGGAAAAACTATAGCTCCCAGTGAAAACACTTATTACTGGAACCGTTGGATAAAAATGATGACTTACAGGGGATTTGTTCACTAAATAGTGACTTGTGTAGAACTAAAATTTGCAGCATTTAGACCACAAGTACTAATTGGGAGGTGTTTTCCAGTACCATTAATCAATGGCCTTACATTTTCAATTCATTTCTATTTTCATGTTTAGACATAAATCCCACTGTCTCTACACTGCTGTTCTGTTAAAAAATATTACTTATTTTATTTTATTTTTTAAATCTTCCACACCATCACATTGTTGTTGTTATTAAACAACAAATGGTAGAAGTATTGGTTATTTTCGTGAATATAAAATATGTTTTTTTTCCCCATACTCGCTACAGCTTTCCATTGACAAATATAGGCCTAGTTCTTTCACTTGTCTTCTAGTGAAAAACTGAAACCTAAACTAAACTAAAATGAAGAAAGGTACAGATGAAAGTTTGCAACAGGCCATACACTCTAATTTACAGGAGCAAAAGATTAAGATTATAAAAATAAAGAGAATAAAGTTCTCTTGGAGCACCCTCTCCTTTTGTATAACCACAGTGCACATGATGTAGCTGTGGACATTTAGATTCACCATCCTGTAGACTCATCTATTTCTTCGGTCTCCTGTGGCTTCCCCTCTATGCCCAATTTTAATGCTACTCAGCATATCACCTTGGGCTATCAATTCAATTCTTACATTCATCCAAGATCGTTCTTCTATGAACGATTCAGGGAAAATGTCCTCAACACAGAGCATTTTTTGGTGAAACAGTTGTTCCGTTTAGAACATACTTGAATCAGTTCCAAATTAATTACAACACAAACAGTTTTGTTTTTTTTACAGACACTCACCAAAATCCAAGGAAGTGATTTCCTATTCTACACATTACACCCTTAGTAGTACTTCCCCTCCCATTAGGATATTTTTATGTTGTTCACAGTTTTTTATTTTGATGTTCTACATTGCTCAATGTTTAATATTGAGATATACTATGGTTTTCCTTCCTTAAAGGGACCCTTCAGTGACTTACCTGAATCCAGCGTGGATTTCCCTCAGCACTGGATCATGCTCCGCCCACGCTCCTCCCCCGCCAACGTCAGCGTTATTCAATGCTTTCCTATTGGGATTCTGGCGACGCTGGAGGTGCTCATGCATAGCGTGAAGACGTCCAGCGTCGTTTAAAACACTTTTCATGTTTTAAGAAGCCAGACGTCCCTCTAATGGCTATCTGATGGACAGCCACTAGAGGAGGACTTAACCCTGCAAAGTAATTATTGCAGTTTATAAATACTGCAATAATTACACTTGCAGGGTTAAGGGTGATGGGTGTTGGCACCCAGACCACTCAAATGGGCAGAAGTGGTCTGGGTGCCTGGAGTGACCCTTTAAAAGAAAAAAAAATAACTCTTAATTTAAAAAGGCTCTCTTTTGACAAAATCTTTATCATAAATGGAGTATGCGATCAGTGATAAAAAGGAGCAGCAAAAGTGTTACCTCCCCACAGACTGCATGATGTCCAGTAGGAGAGGCGCAGCCAAATCTGGACTTAAATGAATGAATGTCAGAAGGACCACAATAGCCAGCCCTAAGGTTTCCTCATCATATTCCTCGAGTATGGCCCCGCAGTCATGGCACCTGTAACAGGAGGAAGGGAAAAACATTGACTTATCTGCATCGACACATTTTGTATATGACACATTTCCTCAAGACTTACTTGTCAGACATTATTGTAGGTTGGTCATCAGAAAAGTCTTCAGGAGCCGGGACAAACATGCTGACAATACTAGGAGCAGAGAGCAGACTGGACTTTGTAGCCCCTAGAAGAGAACATCAGAAAAGGGCTTTATTGGATAGAACATATGGGGTTATGTGTAAAGGACAATTATGGAGTAAAGTTCTAAAACCAGATAAATCAGCATGAACTTTCCATCATCTTCCATGGTGGTTTGGAACTTTGCCCCAGAATTGCTATTCATGCATTCCCATTGGAGAGTATGATAGAAAATAAGACCCAATTTATAGACCCAGTTAGCTATTTCCACCCTGTGGAAGGTGTGATTTTCGGATAGTCATGTTTAAACAATCAAGAAAAAAAACCTGAATTGTTTAGGAATTGTTTACAATGCCATGTTATGTTCTCAACTTGATAATATAATAAACACACTGGGGTCCTGCATAGGGTTGATTTGAGCAGTGATAAATAGTGATGTCCCAAACGGTTCGCCGCGGACGGCGAACATATGCGCTGTTTGGACCGCCCCCTATTTGTCATCATTGAGTAAACTTTGACCCTGTACCTCACAGTCAGCAGACACATTCCATCCAATCAGCAGCAACCCTCCCTCCCAGATCCTCCCACCTCCTGGACAGCTCACTAAGAATGCAGCTTCACAATGAATGTAAAATGGATGCTGTCCAGGAGGTGGGAGGGTCTGCTGCTGATTGGCTGGAATGTGTCTGCTGACTGTGAGGTACAGGGTCAAAGTTTACTCAATGATGACATAGGGGGCGGACTGAACAGCGCATATGTTCGCGGTCCACGGCGAACCGTTCGGGACATCACTAGTGATAAATAATTAATTGCCTGGAGAAATTGTGTGGTCAATTTATGCCTTTAATAACTGGCTGACTAATTTTTCAAGAGAAGCAGAATGAAAAGAATTATAATGGTTAGTGAACATTGTTAATAAGAATTACATTTATATTTATTGGTGAATTCATTTGAATGTGTAAGGTCACGGCCCACAAGAATTCATAAGTTGTAGGATAATCCTTCCTCCAACTGGGAAGCTAGAACCAAAGCAGAAAGTCTTGAGACTCCTGCTCCTTACTCTTCCTCAAACCCGGTTAGCTGCCTAGCCAAGCAGAGAAAGGAACACTAGCAGAAATGGGAAGGACAATGAATTCTTATGAGAGTAAGGGCAATAGCACCCTAAGGAGATACAACACCAGGGATAGGCTTTGAGGACCTTGCTCACACAGATGAAAATTAATTTATTGGTGAATATAAATGTTAATTTTCATCTTAATGTCACAGTCTATAACATATATGGGACAAGGTTTACCCAACCAGCACAGACATGAAGGGTGCAGGAAACTAGACAGGAACTTTCTTGCCAAATGAAGCATCAGTGGACGCAAAAACATCAAAAATGTAAATTTGGCCACTTTAGTAAGAAGGGCGGTAATAATGTCAGACACCAGTTTATTCACTAAGGAATAAGTCTGCTGAATCAGAGAGAAAGGCAAGGTAACAGCAGATGTCTTCTGACCCAGTCCTTCAGTCCAGAAAAATGGACAAACTTGGAACAACACTTCCTGAAGGGCTAAGTAGCCTCCATACAATTTTGAGGGCCCTCACCTATCCAGAATGTACAATAGACTCTCTTTGCCAAAGGGCAACATCAGACAAAAAAAATGGAACCACTGTCTATTGCTTCATGGACGAGTGAGAACTACCTTAGGCAAAAAAAAATTAAGAGGGTAAAGATGATTGCTTTGTCATAGAAAATCAAGAAAAAAAAAGTACAGGATAGGCAAGAAAGCTCAAACCCCTTCTATTAAAGAAAGATATAGCCCACAAGTAGAGGACTATCCAGAACAAAAACTGCAGTTCAAGCTTGTGCAGGGGTTCAATATGTGAATGCTGAAGCAGTTGTAGAACTAGGCTTAGATGCCATGGTGGAATAGTCGGACGAACCGCCAGTGAATATGGGCTAGAACCTATATAAATAATTGGTTATCCAGAATAGTCTTTATAAACAGATATCTGACCATTTAATGTACTGGCAGAGAAGCTCTTGGTAAGGCTATTGTAGAGAAAATCAGGACCATGGAAACCCAAAAGGACTCCCATCTATAGTCAGAAGAAGAAGACTTAGAAAATAATACTCATCATACCTTTTTGATGATGCAAGGCAAACCAAGCTTCCAGGCTAATCTAAGGGTGTCAATGGCCCTGTTCCAGACACCTTTCAGGTCCACAGAGTGGGAACAGAAGGAGGTGGTAGGCTTTATATCCACTCTGGATTTATATCATAAACCCAACTTGGAATTTCAGAATTATTAGAGGACTTCTGCCAGGTACTGTGCAACTTGCAGCACAGGCAAAAATATCCAACCAAAACTTGTGAGTAGGTTTATCCTGATGCAGCAAATAACTCTTACTCCAAAGACACGTTAAAGATAATACGGTCTAGACGGGGGCCAAATAAAATAGTTTTTGAAAGTGAGACATTAAAAAGCTTTGGTGCACTGCCAAGGTCATAAGAAACAGTGCCCTGCACAAGACAATGGCAAGGAAAAAATCCTGGTGGAAACATTTATGTAAGTGTCTAATGTATAGGGCTAAATGACCTTGAGAAAAATAATTCTCTCTAGTTCTTCATAATAGACTCTATCAAGCACAGCAGATGCCAGCTGCTCGGACCCCAGAAAGCAAGAGACAGACACATCAGTAAGGTAGAACACAATCTGAAGGATCGTTGTATGCCTCTAGAACCCTTGTCCATCGGACCCATCCTCATAAAGAATAGTGGTTCTGTTACTGAGAAAGGAAATAGTTTTGTCCATGGACTCCCATTCCCATTGACTTACACACTTTCACCTCTTTAGGGTTGAAGTGGTACATGCACTTAAACTGTATGGAAAGCATGAAGGAAGCCCCAGCTTTGTTAAGGAACACTCCAGCATTATTAAGAGGTATATATCACCTCTAACCAGTGGCAAGATCATCACAAATGAAGTAACTGTGATATAGAGGTGGTGAAGCCTTAGTAATAACATTCTCAGTGGTCACCTGTGATGATAAACGTCAGGTATATGGCCTTTACTAAACGGTGCATCGATTTAAAGGAGCCCGTATTTAACAAAGTGACATATATACACATTAATATAGTGGGTAAATTACCACTCCTTGGACTCTAGGAGAGACACAGTGTGGACATAAAAGCTAGTGTAGAGCCAATAAAGCATCAGGTAGAACCCTGTAAATACTCACCAAACTTGCCGAGCCAATGCATGCAGGTGAACCCATAGAGGGACTGCACAAAGAACAAGAACCCCAGGGTAGTATCTCGTGAATGGGCATAGTAGGATATCTCCAAATGCTCTCACTCCTGCACTTGCTTTTAATAAACTACACACATGGCAGAATATCCCTTGACAAGAGACCTGAATTGATGTAGAAAATAATAAAACTTGCAGAGCTCCATAAGGTTCCACCATCTCCTAAGGAGGCAGAACCAAACTGAAGATTTTCTGTGGGAGATCCAGGGATAAGGAGGTGTTGCAACGCTTACTAAGATTGGCTCTACCTTTGGGGGATCCATTATCACATCAGTTATGAATATCATGGACCATGACCACATTAAGACTGGGAAACTTTCTGCCTTCTTTTGGACAGATATACGTGATAAGTCTACGTAGAAGTGTAAAGTTAATGGTCATGAGTCTTATTTTTTAACCTGAATTGCTATGTATTGCTGTAGTGTATTGATTTATAACTTTGTTCAATACAAAAGTAGGCATGGCACTTTAGTTCTAACTTCAATATTATGTTCTTGAAATTTAAAGAACCACTATGGGCACCATAACAACTTCATGAAAATGATCCCTGGCACTGGCTTACCTTTAGTCTGCTCTCCAGTGCTGTATCTTTCTACCCCCCAACATCCGCTTGCTGAAAAGCTTGAAATCGGAAGTCTAGGACAGCCTCAGCTCTCAGCCAATCAGAAGCTCCCCATTCATAAAAATGGCTTGAGAAAAATACCTTGGTTTCTCAAGCCAGTCAGCTGACACCATTAGCCAATCAGCAGTGACCCTGCCGATGGCAGTCCTTGGCTTCAGTTTTAAAGCTCTTCTACATACGGACGTAGAGAAGCCAGAACCATCCAGCACTGGAGAGGATACTTTGGGGGGTAAACCGTTTGTGATACTAAAGCATGCAAACTGAGGTCATAAGCTATGTATACCTGTCTACTGTGAAATAAACAATCTAATTACAGGAAACAATTTATTACAGGAATAAGGTAAGTTACCGATTTGAATGTATGGTATGCTAGTTCTTCCCATTGACACTTCCGAAATACTTCCAAGAACCTCATGAGCCGTTTTGGGGTCATCTTAACGACAACAGAAGGAATTTTATTAGATATTTCTACTTATCCAATATGAAAACTGTCAGATTTTTCTTTTTGTGTATTTAGTGATTTACTTACTAAGCTAAAAATGCAGGCGTATTGATAGGATAATTGTAAAGATTAGGCCAAAATGCCTAATGGGATTATACATTTTGGCCAAACATTTTCCATTTCTTGCATCACCAAATTACAAATGACACATAAAAGTGTGTCTCTATATTGTATCCAAATACACTGAAAGTCAAAATAAACAATTTTATAGAAAAATTTATATAAAGGTTTGGAAAACATAAAAGGAAAATAAAATAAAAATATGTTTTGCTTGCATAATTTAAGACCTAGGCTGATGGAGCTCCCAGCTTTTGGTGCAAGAACACTTACGCATTAACACATAAGAATACACACAAACAAAAACACACATAACAACACAAGTCACAAATCAGAAGGCACAAATCCAGAAAAAGTCACAGACACATAACAAATGTCACACAAACATATACATTACATGCTTCTGTCCCCCCTTTTGCAGACATCTGCATGAACAACTGTTAGGCTAAAGTCAGCTACTATGAATGAAAGAAGTACCTGGCTTCTAAATTTCATAGTGCTGTGCACCTCCGCAGGTCCTTGCATGTTTAGGGACCTGAGCTGCTCCCAGACAGCCAATGTCAGAGCACAGTAAATCATCACTGTGAATTACTGGATTTGAAAACATGATTTGGTCATTCTAAAAAGTCAAACCATGCAATATATATTATTAAATGTATGCCTTGCACACTGGCAATTTTGACCTAAATGTTGCTACTCATTGTCAGCAGATTACCAGATAAATCCCTTTGACTCTTGACATTTAATTTTTAATATCTGCTGCTTAGTGGTTCATAAATAAAATTTACCCACAATGCTTTGTAAATATATCTTATGCAGTTGTGTATGCTAGTACTTTAAATTGAAGCTGGGCACCCAGTGAAAATGCATTTGGAATGGACACAAAGCTACTATGGCTGTCCAAGATTCATGTGAATGGCAGTCTGGAGCAGCTGCGGCTCCATATGTTGCTTATGAGTGTCTTCTCAACATACCTGGGTCCCAGGTACTGATGTTGTGTGGTGCACTCGACTGATGTTCAAGCTGCCTCTTCATAATTTGTGTCATGGTCAGAGCCCCTAAAGACCCCCTTTTCATTTGCCGGTATTGCGCTTCATGGATACAAATAGAAATAATTAGTAGAACAGCCAGAGCGAAGATACTTCTACAGAACCATCATCTGCTGTTTCAACGAGAACATCCATTTAGTGATATTTTCTTGCGGTGTGGATGTTCCTTTCTATAAGATCTAGTTATGCCAGAGGTGTCAAACGTCAGCCATCAGATGCTGTTACATTGCATCTCCCATACTTCTTTGCAAGAAATATGTGAGCTTCTATTTGACATCCCTGTATTATGAAGAAATTAAATATTCCTGATTTAGAAAGCTAGCAATGTATCAGCATAGTGGTGTTTCCCTTGGTTGGATAAGAAATTAAATTGGCATCTATTTGTTTGAAAACTCAGTTTCAGATCCTCGTTTCTATATTTTTGTTAAATGTAGCTAACACGGGCTTGGTACATCGTGGAATCGCATAAATTACAAGACAAAACCAGGCCAAAGAGACTGATTAGACAATTTAAGATTCATTATTGAAGGATAGGGATTTTACTGATTCAAGATACTGAATATGTTGGATAGATGTTTCCACAAATTCATTAAAGATCAAAATGTTGGACAGGTCTTCAACCATACAGAAACAGCAGTAAACAAACATTATAAAACAAACAAACAAACATCAAAATATAAAGTTCTGAGCAGTAAATATAACACAATTTGAAGACACAGGAAACAGGTAAAAGTGAGGCCTTCGGAGGCTCAGTAGAATGAGACCTGAGTAGTGACTGCAAAAAAGGAAAAAGTGAAATGTAACCACATTAGAAGGGAATTTTCTGGATGTTAATGTAATGCCCATGGCACCTAGGGAAGTGCAGCTGTCTCTCACTGACAAGGTTTTGAATAGGTTAACATATCTGGGTTTGGTAGGCAAGGAGTCCGCCAATCATAATTACTATAACGCCTACAGTTAATGTCTCTCCCCTGTAGACACCATCAGTTTTAAATTGTGATTTCAGCTTTAATGGTATATTAATCAGAGTTACACCTGAAGGCAGCTGTACTTTAGTAAGAGCTGGCAAACTGTGTGCATAGCCAGTCTGAGCTATTCTCATTCTAGTAATGTACAGCTCTGAAAGATCGTTCAGTCTCTTCATCAGCATGTTCTATTTATTATGGTACTTCTAACAATAGCATTCATCTCCAGAGTTGTGGTCTATACATGCGTTGTCCATAGGCTGGTTTTGTCTAGTGGGTGGAGAGATAATTCAATCCAAGTTGTGCTTGTGCCATATGCACAAGCTGGACAAAACAGATCTTCCTAACTAGGAAGATCAGCGTCCTAGCTGTCTAACTGATGACTCTAGGGTGGAGTTACATGTTCCAATTAAAGCTCATTATCGAATACGATAATAAGTATTAAAAAAAGAATCTGCAGGGACCGGAGCCTTGCACGTAACCACTTCAGGAAGCTGATGTGGTTTTTGTGCGTAGAGTGACCTTTAAAATCACCATTACATTTGGAAACATGCACTCTTGACAGTTGTAAAAAAACCTCAAGAGGATCTCTCCACTGTCTGATTTTGGTGGAGTAGCAATTCATGTTATTGTAGTTTAGTGTTGAAATTTTAGTTAAGATTTGGTACATTATAATGTTTTGAATCTTTTTGAAAGGTTGAACTTGATTGATCTTTAATAACCAATATTACTATGCAAATATATATTCTGTAGCACTGTAAGTCTATTAAGAATGCCACTTATTTGTAATTGTAGCATTTTGTTATCTAGGTTGGCTATTTCTTTCGACTGCCTGGTATCTTAAAATAAGCTGTTATACAGCTGTTGCTTGGCTGTGCCACAGACAACACAAACTTCACCAGGCCTCAGAAAGGAGCTAGACTTGAGTCAGGGCCACCCACCTGACAGCTTGATGACTCATTCTTCAAGCAAGTGGCTCAATATAACAGGAAAACTTACTTGTCAGTGATGAACGGCTGCTGGTTTCAGGGCCTCCTGCTTCTAAAGTAGGTGCAGACGAAGATTCTCTGGGCATATCCAGTATAGAAAGCCCTTTAGACTCAGACTCTACAAAATAAGGTTTAATTCATCATGCAATAGGCCATAATAAAGTCCCATTATATAGCTGCAGTTATCTTAAATGCAGAAATATAATCAGAAAAAATAAACCGGATTATTGACTAAAGTGTGATTTGTTGGGAATTCATCAACTACATGAATAGAAAAAAAGATAAGAGTATGCAACTGCACACTTTTTAAAAGCAATTAACTCATTTATTTATCTTTTATCAAAAATAATGTTGTAAATAAAACTTAAGTAACTTCTGCTGCACATTATATTAACTCTTCACATTGAATGACACTTGTATTTTTAGATTTTTTAGTGGCAGAAACACTATAATATACTGTGATCCATGTCCGGTGTTGTTACCTGTGTCTTTCTGTTCTCCCAGCTTGTCTAAGATGTTGAAAGTGATGTCCAAGTATTCCCTCTGGATGGCACTGACTGCAATTTTCCTCTGTTTCCGTTGCCTGGGAACTATCTGAATTTTAAATTCTGACTCTTCAGCTTCTTCTTTCTGTTCTATGTTCTGCTCTGTGTCCGATTCAATGCCGGCGTCGGGTTTCTCGCCGTCGGTTTGATTTTCCATATCCTCTGGGACATTGAGAAGGACACTCTTTGCTGCAGTCTTATTATCCTCCAGTGTTTCCTCAAAGTTATCATCAACGGACATCTCTGCAAGAGCGCATGACTTCCGCAGCTGGTCTCGCTTTTGTTTGAGAGTTAGAGGACTCCCAATGGAGACCTCTTGCATGTCCTCTGGCATAGCCAACTCTTCAAAGTCTTTTTGATCTTCTGGAGCATTGGGAGGGAGATCCTCTATTTGCAAAGCTGGATTAAAGCTGAAATCCTTTGCCTTGAAGGGTTTAGAACAATCCTCTATACTTACGTGCACCAGTGGCATCATGCTTAGACTCAGCACCGAGGCACTGATGGGAGTTGAAGAAGCAGAGACGACAATGCTTCCATTATTCATTAGTTGAAATTCTTCATCATCACTCTCCACAATTCTCAAGGGAGGCAGAGGCTCAAACACCAAAGAGTCGCTGTCCGAGGTGGATAAAATAGATTGTTTCTCTGGCCCGGATGTCGAATCGGAGGACAAATCAATCAGATCTAAATCTTCTCTTTGAGGAGTTGGCTTCACTGGAGAGTCCACCTTTACCTCAAATGTCTCCATGCAACTCAACCTCACCTCTGGTATTACAGGTCTCCGAGTCTCATGGAAACTATCTCTTGCTGATGGATTCTCATTGGCATCTACATTTTCAGGCCTGGTTGATGAATTCTGCCTTGATCTCCCATAGTCGTTCAGTTTGGCAGAAATCTCACACCGATCTATGCAAGACTTCCTACGATGCTCATCTAAAGTAAACAAAAGTGAGTCCGTGTTTCCGATGTCCAAGGATTTTTGCTTAAGGGACCGCAGCTTTTTCTTTTGTATGCTTTCTTCTCTCACACATCTCAGTATGCTGTCCTGCAAAGCACCAGATTCTCTGTATTCAGCCAATTCTATTTCACCTATAGTAAAAGACAAGGAGAAAAAGAAGCAAATACTCAGTAATCTTTTCTATTTAGGGGGAAATAAGCTCTACAAATTAGACAAATAAATGATTGATCTCTTATATAAGTGGATTGCGTTGTGGCATTGGAGTAAGGTGAACTCAATGAGTCTAGTAGGCTCTACAATGCAGATTATAAGTGAAATTGTTGTGTTCAACTGAGCACACTCCCCAAGTGGAGTGGAGAGCAGCAACATTCTGTGAGTTGGGTGAGACACGAGACATAAATGAAATGTTGTATGCTCCCGGGGAAAGGTATATGTTGTGAGCTGGGTGATATATGTGATGTGCGTGAAATTACATATATATGTTCTATTCAGGGGAAAGAGATACATGAAGTGCAGGTACTAGGGAGGAAAATATATGCTGTGTGTAGTGATATACACATGCTTGTATAGAAACATGGGAGGGAGGGTGCACTGTGCGTAAAGTGATAAAAAATTAAAATGGGGGGAGCATGATGTGAGTGGTGTAATATACACAGGATGTGAGTGGTGTAATATACACAGTGCAAGGGGAGGTATGCTGTGAATAGACTGATTTACACAGTAAGATGGGATGTATGCAGTGAGTGGAGTGATATACACACCGAGTGAGGATGTATGATGTAAATGGAGTGATATACACACTGAGTGAGGATGTATGATGTAAATGGAGTGATATACACACTGAGTGAGGATGTATGATGTAAATGGAGTGATATACACACTGAGTGTGGATGTATGATGTAAATAGACACTGAGTGAGGATGTATGATGTAAATGGAGTGATATACACACTGAGTGTAGATGTATGATGTAAATAGACACTGAGTGAGGATGTATGATGTAAATAGAGTGATATACACACTGAGTGAGGATGTATGATGTGAATAGAGTGATATACACACTGAGTGAGGATGTATGATGTAAATAGAGTGATATACACACTGAGTGAGGATGTATGATGTAAATAGCGTGATATACACACTGAGTGAGGATGTATGATGTGAATAGAGTGATATACACACTGAGTGAGGATGTATGATGTGAATAGAGTGATATACACACTGAGTGAGGATGTATGATGTGAATAGAGTGATATACACAATGAGTGAAGATGTATGATGTAAATAGAGTGATATACACACTGAGTGATGATGTATGCTTTGAATGGAGTGATATACTATGGGTGGGTATAAACCCACTATATGAAGTATGTACATTTATAAACTGCTAATTGAGAATAACAAAGTAGAAAAGGATTATACTCCTTACTTCTCTGAGCATTCATGTCAACTGGTTGGTATTTCACCATCTTGCTCCCCCCGATCCTTTTCAGCCGAGCAAAGAAGGTTTGTGACTCCTTATTGCATGCCCCAGTGGGCGTGTCGTGGATATCAGATTCATCAAACACACTGTCTTCCTCTAGTAGACAATAAACAGTTTAAAAACATACATTAGAGGGAAATCAACTGGACACAGCAATGTGCATGACATCATGGGACTTATTCACTGAATGAGCAATTGTGATTGTCAAATTGTGACGCAAGGGAATTGCAGTCATGTTACCTGACTTCATGTTATGTCAAAATAGCTGGGAAATAGCTGGAAATGTTCTCCAAACTCTTTCAGGTGAGTTATTTTGACTTTTATCAAATCTTTCAGTTCTTCCCAATTCCCAATTAAGTGAATAAGTCACAGAATATATTTATTTATTCATATATACAGCGAAAACACAGTCACCAAGATATTAACAGCAGATCTTTTAAGTCCTGCAAGTTGCGAGGTGGGGCCTCCATGGATCGGATTTGTTGTTCCAGCACACCCCACAGATGCTCAATCGGATTGAATTTGGGGAATTTGAAGGCCAGGGCAACACGTTGAACGCTTTGTCATTTTCCTCAAACATTCCTTAACAATTTTGTAGTGTGGCAGAGTGCATTATCCTGCTGAAAGACACCACTGCCAGCAGGGAACACTATTGCCATGAAGGGGTGTACATGCAACAATCTCCAGGCAGTTGGTACATGTAAAAGTAACATCCACATGGATGCCAGGATACAAAGCTCTGCACCCACCCAGCAATGAAAGGGTTAAAAACAGTTTAACCACTTTCCTATTTCCATTGCCGAGGTTCCTCAACACTGGTTCGGTCCCCGTCCCCTCCGAAGTTTGCATAAGGGGGAACCTAAGGTGCATGCGCGGCGAGTGCTGCATGTGCATGAGGCCTTCCCCATTGGGATTTCCAAGACGCTGGACCTCCTCATGCACAGCGGGAGGATGTCCAGAGTTATTAACCCTACAATGTAAACATTGCAGCTGCTTTAAAACTACCATGTTTTACATTGCAAGGTTAAGGGGACAGGGACACTGCACCCTAACCACTTAACCTATAGTGTTCCTTTAATGTTGTGGCTGATCAGTGTGTATAAATTTATAATTCCCATGTAGTCATGGTGTATACATTAACCTATATTACATTTCTACACATGGAATTAGTAAAAAAAAATAACAAAAAATAAAAAAATGTATTTGTTAGACAACTCACTGTTTATTGAACAAAGATACAACAGAGGTAACAAATACTGTAAGAGCTCAAAACAATGCATATAAATCTCTGGAATACAATGAAGAAATGATTAACAGTAACTGTGAAATCCCACCTTTTTCCTTCTCGCTGTATCGGCTGATGTTGCTATTATCGCTGTACAGTGGTCCAGCGGTGGCATGAGGTTTGCAGCTATGATACTGGGCATTCAAGGTATTTACTGTAATGTGAATTAGGTGAAGCACAATTTTGCTCATGTCGGTTTCTCTGTACGGATACTGGTGAAGAAGGATAACATAATTATATCAAAACATGGATTCCAAATTCCAACTCTGCACTACTTGTTTTTATCAATTTTAACATGTGATTGAAGCAATTATGGTTTAAAAAAAAAAAAAAAAAAACCTGATGTGTCTGATATTTTGAAGGGACACTATAAGCACCACTATAGATCATTATAGTGGTTATGATGCTATGTGTGCCATCCCTTGGGCACCTTACTGCCACACTGATAATGACAAGTCACTTAAATCCGTCCAACCTTGGATACTAATGATAGGTTGTCCAAGCATTGGGCAAGTGTGATTTTCGCATTATTAGTGCAGGAGGTATTGCTCTCAGGAACAGCCCTTAAGTTTCTCTAGTCATTCCAAAATGGTTTAAAAGAAAATGACAGCAATAGCTTGACAGACACTTCTCAATGGGCTGTAGTGGTTATGGTGACTGATCCTTTCAGAATTCAATGAAGAGGTGACACATACAGATACTCCTCACTTACCGACCAGGTTCCATTCTTAAAAACGAATTGGTCGGTAAGTGAGGATGCATGCAGGTCTTTGTTTGGGGAAATTTCGCTGAACATATCCAAGTGCAGCAGAGCAGGAAATTCCTCAAATCTATGTTCGGGGAACGTTCCCGAACACAGATTAGATGGATTCCCTGCTCTGGTTAATTTTTCTATGTGGATTAGAGGGATTCCCTGCTCTGATGCTTGTTTATGTTTGGAGAAATTTACCTGAACGTAGACATACGCACCAAATACCAAAATAAAGCTAACTAAGTTAGGAGAAAAGAAGAGAGGGATAAATTCCAGGTGTACACAGTCGAGTGGACGCCAAAACCGAGAAGATCTCTAAACAAAAATAAACGTAACTTTTAATAGATTATAGTATAAAACCACAAACACCGCTATACTAATACCACCACCATAAAACCATTTATGGTTCATTATTGTGCAAAAGAATCCCTGCTATTGATAAAGCCAAGAGAGACCTAACGATAAAGGGGGTTAATTGTTCCCTCTTTCAGTGAACCACAGTCAGTATGTAACTTTTTTTAGTTTGCCACTAGAAACAGGGACTCCTACCTATACAATGTAGAATGTAATCTTACTGCAATCTGCCAGAGTACAGTTTATTTTCTCTTGCCTATTCTGTGATCTATCAGTAGCCCTGCACATCAGCGTACTATCAGAATCTGGACATAATCATTATGGATAACTTAATTATGCATATATGCATATGGTTGTTTATATATAAGCAGACATTAGGCTACTATAGTAGGACCTGCCAAGAATGGGGTTCATTGACATCGTGGTAAGATATATATATATCTTGCAAAATCTCCAGATCTTGTCTGCTGCCTTTAAAACTGATCCGGTCTTGTCTCCCCTTCTAACCCTGAACAGACTTTCTCTGGCTGTCCAGAATTCCCAATGCAGCTCAATGAGAAGCCTTTGCAAGGCAGGTGCTCTGAGCAATTGCGGCCTCTCAAGTTTTACTTCACTGAGCTAAATTACCAGGATATAACAGGACCTGTTGTGTGATTGACACCCAGGGAATGTAACATGGTTAATTTATGAAAGTGGCAATTTCTATTGAATTCTTCACTTTTTAAAAATAAAATGGATGCATTGTTCACATATAAAGTACGTCAGCAAGCTTAAGTGCTTTAGGGGTCTAAAGTGTCCCTTTAAGTAACTTTGAGCATCAAGAGAAGAGAGCATGTATACTCAGTTAAAGGACGTGTCTCAAATTAACAAACTTGACCACCATACTGGGAACATTTTCTTCTGTTCAAGTAATAGTACAGTAAACGAGTTAAGAAAAACACAGAATCAAGTAGGCTAAATCTCTTGGCTAAACTAAGAGAAGGTAACCTTTCACACTCCAGGTGTTTTGAACTACATCTCCCCTGATGCCTTGCCAGCATTATAGTTGTAAGAGCAGTATGGGGATGTAGTCCACAAAAACTGGAGTGCCAAAGGTTGGCTAGCCCTGGGTCTCAGTCAGCATGGGTACAACGTCTGTGAGAATGATAGATTTAAGTATAAGAACACAATAACTTCTGCATTTTCTTGTGTGACATGAGGTCAGCCATTTAGATTTGAAGAAAGGAGATTTCACCTATGACACAGGAAAGAGTTCTTTACAGTAAGAAAAATTTAAATATAACATTATTTGTCTAAGTACATTGTTTTGTCAGATTCTGTAATCATTTACAAAACAAAGCTTGGATGTTTTTGTGAAAACCAGAATATTCGAGGATATAATTCATATGCATGGTAAAAGCATGTTCACATTTTTAAGCCTATGTTACTTATTATGCAACTATTATTATTATTATTGGTATTTATATAGCGCCAGGTTATTCCGCATCGCTTTACAATAAGAGGGGAAACTATAAAACCAAAGCAGGTGTGACAACTGCCCAAGAGCCACAACCTATCTGCCACTAACACAGAAAAGGAAGGATCCTAGAAAAAAAAGGGAATCGGGAATTAAAGAGAGAAAAGAGGATTAGAGAGAAGAGAAAGAATACAGAAAAAAACATAGGAGGAAACAGAGAGTGGTGGGAAGGGAGGTTGATATAGCTTGCACAAGGCCATCATAGTTGGATCCTATGAGAAAACTGGTTAAATAGTGAATCTTTGAATTAGGCACTTATTCCTACATGTGATCAGGAGGGGACCAGGGAAGCAACAGGCAATTGCTCCCTTTTTAAATTTGTATTTTATTAAAGTTTGTTCATAAAAATACATCTTAGTCATTTGTATGAAAATGGTATAAAGACATGACATTGACACATCAAAGTGTGGGCATAAAACAGTATGCACAAATCACAACATCATGCGCCTAGCTAGCTTTTTATTACCATTAGCCTGTGTATTTTCTTTGGTAATTGTACAGGTTTGTATAATATATGGGCATTCTATAAATAATATTGATATTAAAGTAAAACAGTACAACAAAAATAGTAAGATGATTTAGAAACAGCATGGAAGAGGAAATTAAACAAGAAGGCAAAATGTGGGTCCTATAAAAAAGTATCATACGTCCGACTCAATGTCTTAACAGTCACGTCAGTAAAGTAATATATTCTCAGAATGCAGACTTTATTGTTGTTTGTGTCATTTCTGAAGCGTGATGTCTACATTGTCTGGCACAGTAAGACAGAATGGATCACCTGGTGTCAACGAGTCACATCAACCGTGACAGAGGTGCAAATCTAGGGGACTTCTGTGTCAATTGCTGCTCCTCATTAACATATTTTTTCGAATGTAGGTAGCTCAAATAAAACAAATAAAGTTGAAGGACACTAGCTCAAGAATATAACCTGCATGTACTCAATGTGATAGGGGAGCTGTCATCAAAGAAACCCATCAATATTTATAACAGTGGCACTAGTTTTCGAATACAGGAGAAGACTTTCTAAAGCAAAATGAATCTCGTCTCTGGACCCTCTCCAGTGCCATAATATCCTTCTTTAGAACAGGCGCACAAAATTGCACAGCATATTCAAGGTGTGGTCTTACCAGCGATTTATAAAGAGGCAAAATTATATTTTCATCCCGAGAATTTATGCCCCTATTTATACATGACAAAATCTTACTGGCCTTAGCAACTGCAGATTGACATTGCACATTGCATATTGCTGCCTAATTTGTTGTCTATAACAATTCCCAAATCCTTCTCGTGTGTGGTTATCCCTAATTCACTACCATTTAGTGTGTTAGTTGCTTGTGCATTCTTAACCCCGAAGTGCATAACTTTGCATTTCGCTATGTTAAATTTCATCTGCCATTTTAGTGCCCAGTCCCCCAATCTATCCAAATCTCTCTGCAGCAAAGCAATATCCTGCTCATGTTTTATTACTTTACAAAGTTTTGTGTCATCTGCAAACACTGATACATAGCTTTCAATGCCTATTTCAAGATCATTTATAAATATGTTAAATAGAAGTGGTCCCAAAACAGAACCCTGAGGGACACCACTTACCACTTTTGTCAAGCCTAAAAATTTACCATTAATTACAACTCGTTGTACTCTATCCTTAAGCCAATGTTCTACCCAAGAACAAGAATATTCATCTAGACCAATTTCTTTTAGTTTAAAGACTAACCTATTGTGAGGAACTGTATCAAATGCCTTGGCAAAATCCAAGTATATCACATCCACTGCAACACCCTGATCTATACTTCTACTTACTTCTTCGTAGAATGCAATTTGGTTAGTTTGACAAGACCGATGTTTTATAAAACCATGCTGATTATTGTTAATAACAAAGTTCTTCAAAATGAATTCCTGAATATTATCCCTTAATAGCCCTTCAAATATTTTCCCATTTACAGAAGTTAAGCTCACAGGTCTATAATTTCCAGGCAAGGATTTTGAATCCTTTTTAAATATAGGAACAACATCTGCCTTCCTCCAATCCTCCGGTACAACACCTGAAATAAAAGAATCTTGAAAAATTAAATACAGAGGTTCACTTATTTCCCCACTTAGCTCCTTAAGTACTCGTGGGTGAATACCATCAGGCCCCGGAGCTTTATTTACATTAATTTTCTTTAATAGCTGTAGCACCTTGTCTCGAGTTATCCAATCACAAGTTATTTGCAAGTTTTTTGCAGCAATCATTTGCATATCTCTTGCCATAGGATCCTCATTAATATATACTGAAGAAAAATAGTTATTTAAAATTTCTGCTTTTTCCTGGTCTTCATTAGCTAATAAACCCAACTCTGTTTCAAGTGTACCTACACTTTCATTTTTTGTTTTTTTAGAATTGATGTACTTGAAAAAAAATTTGGGGTTGGTTTTGCATTCTTTAGCTATCAATTTCTCATTTTCTAGTTTAGCCACTTTAATTGCCTTTTTGCAAGCGTTATTGGCTTCCTTATATCTTAAATAGGATGCCTTTGATTTGTCTGATTTAAATGCTTTAAATGCCCTTTTCTTATTTTTAATCTCTTGTTTTACTTCTCTACTAAGCCACATTGGTTTTAATTTGTTTCTTTTAAATTGATTACCCAATGGTACATACTGAGAAATGTACCTTTCTAATATTTGTTTGAATAGTTTCCATTTATCCTCAGTGTTTTTATCACTAAGGAGTTTATGCCAGTCGATATGTTGTAGAGCTGCCCTAATCTTATTGAAATTGGCTTTTTTAAAATGATATGTTTTAGTATACCCCACTTGCTTTTGCTTTTTGAGTTTATTTCAAAATTTACCATATTGTGATCACTATTTCCCAAATGCTCCCCTACTTGAATGTTGGTTAAAAGATCAACATTGTTTGTTACGACAAGATCCAGACAAGCATCCTTGTTAGCACACACTATGCGCTGGTGACAGACCTAGTGAGCTTCTATCCTTGTAACTAGTGTTGGGATTGGGCCCGCAAGTGCTGCCTAGATCTCACCTTGTTCCTCCTCAACCTCTGTGCCTTTTCTCCCAATGTCCATGCATTGACAGTAATTAGTTTCCCTCCTTCACCTCTCCAGCACAGAACGCGCACATGTGCTCTGAGACTGGAGACGTGTCCTATCAAATTTATTTATAAAATATTTTACCAGGAAAGATACATTGAGATTTCTCTTGTTTTAAAGTATGTCCTGGGCTCTGTGAACCATTTGACTGGACCATGGAGAGAGAGGGAGTGACCCAGCGTGGAAGAATCTCAACCTGCACTGGACTGAAGGTCAGTTTTATCTTTTTTTCTGGGTTTGAGTATAAAAAAATAGAGGTTGACATGCTACTAACGCCCATTTGGGCATAAGAAATAAAAATATATGTGAGATAAAAAAAAGTTAGAGGCGCAGGGCGGAACCCCTACGCCAACACTACTCCTTCCAATGGGCAACACATAAAATTAAATATCTAGGCATCTGGCTAACAAAACGGGAAGGGGATCTTTATAAAGAAAACTTCACAGTAATGCATGAGAAGATGCGCTTGGAGATGCAGGAGTGGGCATACCCACATATTTCCTGGTTAGGTAGGATACAAGTAGTGAAGATGAACTTCCTACCGCGCCTTCTCTACTTATTCCAAACCATACCCATAACGGTCCCCAGAGCGTACTTCACCACATTACGCACATCCCTCATCAAATATGTCTGGAACGGGAAACAGCCCAGGCTGCGCCACACACTACTCACACAACCAAAAGACAGGGGGGACTGGCATTGCCAGACTTCAACTTATACTATAGGGCATGCCATCTCATGAGAATCATGGAATGGACCAAAACGGGAACACAAAAACAGTGGAAGCAGGTAGAGGAACACGAGGCGGGCGTCCCGGTTGAAGTCCTACTGTGGCTGCCACCCGGGGCCCAGACGGGGGAAGAGACTCAGTCCCCCTACACGAGAGCAACCTTGAGGGAATGGCACCGCTCCAAAGGGAGACACGGCCTAACATCATACCCGACAACATTAATACCCCTGACACACAACCCTGAGTTCATGCCGGGGATGGACCCGAACGCGTTCAAAGACCTAATACAGGACCCACTACCCAGACTCAGACACATACAAACCACCGACGGCATAAAGACACTCAAGGACCTAAGGGGGAACGAAGAACACACTTTCTTGATGCACCTTAAATACAAACAGATCCGGAGTTACATTACATCCCTCCCGCAGGGACCGGCACTACATAGGGCCACCACTCTTTTCGAGAATCTATGCTTGGAACCCAATCCACTAGCACACGGGGTATCGGCACTATACACCCTACTAATAACACTCACACCAATTGCCCAACCACGGTTCATGGGGAAGTGGGAGTCGGCACTGGGCCAGACCTTTGACAAGGTGGAATGGGAGAAAATCTGCTACCTAACGCATCACTGCTCTAGCTACAGCAGGACACAGGAAACGGCATATAAACTACTGACACACTGGTACCACACTCCTGAGTCACTACATGCCCGAATCCCATCCCACCCCCCACAGTGTTGGAGATGCGGGGAGGACAGAGGCACACTCTTACACATTTGGTGGGAGTGCAAACAGCCCCATTCTGGTCAGAGATTCACAAAATATTGGCAAAGTTTACAGATGACCCAGTCCCATTCAACCCAGCAGTCATGCTCTTACACCAAACTAAAACCCCACGAACGGCGTATAAGAGATCACTCACAATTCGCATACTGAACACGGCCAAATTGATCATACCACAGTATTGGAAAAAACAGGTCATCCCCCCTTTGAGAGTTTGGTTTACACAAATGGAAGAATTGAGATCCCTAGAGGAACTTCACCACAAAGCTCACGATACA
This sequence comes from Pelobates cultripes, assembly GCA_933207985.1. Classification (NCBI taxonomy): domain Eukaryota; kingdom Metazoa; phylum Chordata; class Amphibia; order Anura; family Pelobatidae; genus Pelobates; species Pelobates cultripes. The sequence continues at coordinate 32,787,577 of OW240924.1, read as the reverse complement.
TTCCAAGTGTACCTCAACACATTGGATCCTGAAGACAACAGATCCCGAATTTACCAACATAACTACCACCACACAGTTAGCTACAAGAGGCCACAAACCCAGAGAGGAGCGGGGAAGACAGCCACACAGGGGCGGGTCTACCTCCGGCACCAAGGGCTAACCAACACTAGAAGGCCCGAAAAACACCCAAAAATGACAAGGGAGGCCCTGACACATAGACGAGGAGACCGCCTCAACTAAACAGGGCACCCCAAAGAGGGGAGGGAAAGAGAGGCAGACCATAGGACCTGGGCTGTCACGCGACATTCTCACAGACAGGCACAAGTAACGGAGACATACACACACACGCAATACCCACAAGGGACCTGTGGGACTGACGTAATCGCGGGCCTACGAGCCCAATAGAACATGCAACTGTATAAAACTATATTAGAATGAGTGTAAATGTTGAAGAGCAAGACACAGAAATGGACCAGTTAACATGTTTGTCATTTTTTACAGTTTTATATTCATGGTTAAATTAATGGAGACCTGCGAGTCTCAATGTGTCGTCATTTTCTCTATACGCACACTGCATGATAATAACGGAGACCTGCGAGTCTCAATGTTTTGCCTTTCTCTATGTGTGCACGAAACATGCAAATAAAAAAAATATATATTTACAAAAAAATGTCCTTCGGTGATAACTGGACAATGACAATACATAGCTTCCAACAAACGTATAACACATATAACTGTAAGTAAGAGATATACAGAAGTTACGTTAGACAGGGTTGTTCACGTAAGTGTGAAAAGATAACCCAAAGAGGATTTTAATAGCCATATATACTATATATAGTAGCAGCGGAAGTTACTAAAGTGAGAATTCAGGTGAATTTCAAAGTTGAGGTCAGAACAGCTGAACTGGAAACATAGCTGACTTTTTACTTTTCAACAAATTTGACCTTAATTTTAAAATTCTTGCTTTAGTAAAGTTTGGGGTTTCGAATAATATGACTTTTAAATACTTAATTCATAAACTATAATTATGTAAAGTATAAAATTACCAACATATTAAAAAATGAAAGAAGCAGGTTTTGCACAGCTTTTGCGCTATAAAAATCCAGAAATAGCATTTCAGCGTACCTTATAAAGGATGACAAGCAACGCCTTGAGCCACATCTGTCGGATATGTGGTTTTAGGGACCACAAAGAACATCGAGGTGGCTGCTGGAAGTAATGTCTGAGCTGTGGACAGGTGCAGTATTTTAACACTTGGACCACGAGCGGGAGGAGATGCTTCCCCAGGTTAATGTTATAGTCCATCACCTGTAAAACAACCAATAAATAATTTATTACAGTCTGTTGGAATATCTACCAGTCACCCCAAGATCCATTAACACAGAGAATCAATGAGCCTGCCCCATTTACCTTGAGACAACTAAACAATGTGGAATTCCATTACAAAGGTTTGGATTTGCCAAGACTCCATATTTTGCACTGGCGCTTTTTTTGTTACCATCCCATATTATCAAGGAAATACATCCAAATTTTGAAATTTTAAACTAAATACCATGAATATCCTCCCTCATAAACCCATTAACCCACTTCCCATACAAACATAACACCATTAATTATTCCACGCAGGTCACAGTCACTCATACCACCACTGAAAATGTAATAAACTGGTTTCATACATAACAAACATTAAATCATTCATTTTGTTTCTTTATAGACACAACCCTTTCAAAATGCACTTAAAAATGCCATGTGAAGGACTACAGGATTATCCACCTGTACTATAGTGTGCACCACTCACACATTCCCACAATTTTCTGCACACTTGTGAGTGCGCTTGTGATTTGGAAGTTAATGGGCACTCAGTTTACAAACTTGTGATACATTTTCACACATTACAAACTGACTAGCAGAAGAGGAATTGTGTGCAGGGAATTAACACATGACCAACAAATACCGCGTCTGTTTTTCAAGTGTAAAAATTAAACACTGAACTATAAAAGTAATATTGCATAGACATTGTCACGTATTTTGCTTTAGGTAATGGACTGAAAAATATTCTCTGCTCTAGAATGTCATTTAAGAAAAAAATTTGGCAGTTGTTTTCCAAACATCAACTCTGATAATTACATTTTTTTTTTTAATTATCCTGAAATTCTCAAATGCAGTTGAGCTCCAAAACAAAGAAGAAGAAAAACCTTTGCAAGCACAAGCTCTTATATGGAACTCTTATAATAAAGTGCTTAAAATAAAACTGGATACAAATCAGAAGATTCAGTATCCTACCTGCGCGATTCCTGCAATAAATGCATTAAAGCAAGTTGAGGTGCGCATTTTCTGGGGTGCAATCATAAAGCAGCCCTCCTGCTGATCGTATCCTAGCAACACGTACAAGTGGCGTTTGACGGTGTTAAACGCTTTGGCGCTGCTGATATCTGCTTCAGCACTGCTCTTGTCCTTAGCCATGAACTTCATCAGTACAGTAATTAACTGATGCACAGTCTGATGATCGATCCCAGCATCCTCCGGAAGAGGGTCTTTAATGATATTGTCGTTTTCTGGAGATTGTTGAGCTATAGTGGGAAAAAAATAATTTGTAGTCCTTTATTATTTTGTTACTGTATGTCTTTGAAGTTTTGACTTGGGACTGTTTGATCACATTTTGTCATTAATAAGTCTATCCTCCTTATTCTGTTGTATTTTTAAATAAATTCTCACAGACTTCCTGTGGTCAATTTATGGCTGAATTCTTGTTATGTAAAAATGCTTAAAGGGATACTATAGGCATTAAAACAACCTTAGCTTAATGAAGCAGTTTTGGTGTATAGATCACACGCCTGCTGTCTCACTGCTAAATTATCTGCCATTTAGGAGTTAAATCACTGTGTTTATGTGTAGTCACTATAACTATTTCATCTCATTGAATTGGATATAGTGCCTGCAGTCCATAGACACTGTCCCTCCATTCAGTGTTAATTCACTTTAGATCAGTTTAACACTAAAAAAGGGGCCCTGGCTTCTCACAGTACAGCCCATTTTGGAGGTGTGCCTAAGGCAGAGAGTACACACTTCCTTGTAGTCATACCCATTCATAACGTCAATTGGAGCTCTGATAGGCTAAAAGCAGTCAGCTGGTACTCTCAGCCAATCACAGTTGCCCATTGCTGATCAGGCTAATACTTCCTCATTACCCAAAGCAGCAAAGAGGGGATGGGCTGCCGGGGACTCTCGTTTAGCATTCAAACATTAAAAACGGTTTAATGCTGAATTAAATAATGGTACCAGGGGTCTCCAGACACAATAACGAGTTTAATGAGATTAAGCAGTGTCCCTTTTATTCCTATGTGGAATGTTAAAACCAGGTTTTCTTGTGTAAGTAGATAAAAAAAAGGAATTTAAATATCAGTGTCTAAGAGACTTTGAAATTATATGTATATACGTCTATGTAGCTCAGCAAATAAAACAGTTGAATTTTACATCATGTAATCAGTCTGTCTTCGCTATTGTTCTATTAACAGGTTAATGCTGCATAGAATCCTTTACCAACCTTCCGATATCAGTCGTACATACTTCCCATCTCTATAGGAGAGTTTAGCTTCCCTGTTATGTTACTGATCCCTGCTATGTACAGTTATGTGATTTTGCATTTATGTATTTACCTTGTGCCTGCTCTGCGGTGACCCCTAGTGCCGGTGCAGATTGTTCATGTCTTGTCAGCCTGACAGCTAAGGACAGAGTGAGAACTGTTAAAATCTATATTTTGTGGTGTACGCGGTACATATTGCATGTCATGGTATGTTAAAATTAAATATTTATATATATATATATATATATATATATATAAATATTTATTTGTAATACTGAATAAAAAGTAATTTTAATGGACAACGTGATCTGCTCTTTTTTATTAATCTCAAACAAAATATATTTTCTCTGTGTATGATCTCTAAACTCAGCAGTAAATAGAACACATTTCTTTTGCAATGGACCAAAAGTAATAATAGATACATTGTGCTGACAAAAAAAAAGTATATATGTTTTCGAACTGGATGTGTTACTCAACGGATTTTAGTACTCAGGGTCTCAGGCAGGGAAAGCGCTCTCTTTGATTCTCCAGTCCCTTTTACACTGTCCCGCAAGGAGCGCACGCTTTTTTGTCGGTTGCGTGCAAATCGAGCCCTCTTGATCTTCCACATGGCGGCATCACTAAGGTTTGCTACATTTGTCCTCACAGCGGTGATAGCTAATATTTTATACAAAGACAAAAAAATGAACACAACGCATTACATGCTATTGCCTGTGATAAAGTATCATGGATTTTACCTCTCTTTAAATAAATCACAGTATTTATATCCACCCTAACATAGATTTGCCAACAAAACAGTTAAACTAAATTATTAGGGGAATCTGCACATGGCCTCCAAGGGTTCATTCTTCATTCATATAGGTACTATGGTGTTTTTTGAATTTGAGTTAAAGAGACTGTATAGTCACCCAGACCAACTCAGTGCAGTGGTCCTGTACTTTTAACCCTGCAATGTAAAACACGGCAGTTTTTAAGAAACTGCAATGTTTACATTGCAAGGTTAAGTCCACCTCTAGTATATCAGCTTGACAGCCCCTAGAGGTGTTTCCCTTGCAATAACCGAGTAAACCTCAGTCACAAGACTTGAAAGGTCCCATTGGAAAGCTATAAGTCCCCAATGCTCCTTTATGAGGAACATTGGATTGGCCCATCAAGAAGGAGGCCATGCTATTGCGGGAGGCAGAGAGGTCAGCATCACCAAAGAAGCTTCGCCACTGGAAAAAGGCAAGTAAAATGTTACTTAAAAATGAATGCACATGGAGGCGACCTTAACAAAAGTAAAGACCGGGACTACACACTACAGCCTTACGAATACATGTTTGTATCCTAAAGTTATAGTTTTCCTATAAAGGAAAAGAAAACTGTATTTCTAATGCTGCTGTGTCAATCTGTCCCCCCCAAACACCCTCCCCAGCCATGAAAGAGTTAAATAACCCGTTAATCACTTACCTTATTCCAGCACCAAGGTCCCTTAGTACTAGGTCTGGTTCCTCCTCAAATGTCAGGCGATGGGGGGAACCTAATGCACATGTGCACCAAGAGCTTTAAGCGTTCCCCATAAGAAAGCACTGACTCAATGCTTTCCAGAGATTTTCAACATGCTGGACATTATCATGCAAACCATGAGGATGTCCAGCGTTGTTCCACAGAGTCAAACTTTGTGAAACTGCAGGAAGCGCCTCTAATGGCTGGCTGGTAGATGGCTACTGTTTTACATTGCCAAGTCAAGGGAACATGGACACTGCACCCAGACTACTTCAATGAGAATACGTGGTCTGGGTGCTATAATGTTCCTTTAAGTAGTGCTTAGGGTTAGGGAACTTTTGGGTGCACAGCAGTGAATATTGCCACAAGTAACTATGGAGTTGCTGGAGTACAAAGCCATAATTCTCAGTATTGAGCATTATTATAGCATCACTCTAATCACGTTTTAAATGTTGCATATTTAATGGGTCAGTTGTAATCTGGAAGGAAGATTAATTACTGCATTTATTTAGAATAATGTCCTTACTTGTAGGGAAGGGAAATTCCTTGTTGCAATCAAGGTGAAGTTGAGCCTCAAGAGAGAGAGTATCGAAACGATTAACAAAAAACTCCCAACTCAACGCCGGGATGTCCTGCTTTAGAAAGTGAAGTAGCAGCAGTTTGCTCAGAATGGTCGGCCTGTCTTTCACCACGGTATCAAACTGGAAGTCCAGACACAGGCACAAGCCCTGCATGGACAAGACAAGAGTGGGCGATATCACCACAGCATCAACATCAAGTTGAGACTCTTTTTCCCTATGTATCATATGGCCAGCCACAAACCTTCTGTAAACCTTTACAAGATTCCGTAAGCCCCCAATATACCTGCTTTTATACAGTATATCCACCACTCTCTGTGCTCAGTGCACTTGATGGGCTGTGATAAGCTTCAGAGTCCCTTTGATTGATTCATCTTCTGTATATTGACTGTTCTTATTTTTTTTTTAATGATGTTCAGTTCAGCTTTACTTTTATTCTGATTTCTGGTATCCTGATTACAGCTTACTCCTATTCTGGTATAAGAATGTATATGTACATCATTGAAGGTTTTCACATTATTTCCAATCATCTCCTAGGTAATATATAAATTTTGTCCCTCCTATTTTGTAAAATGTGTTTTTCCTTTGGATTACTGTGAAAATCTGTCCACGAAGCCACAGCTGAGCTAAAATGAGAAAACTCTGCTAAACCTAGTCTAGACTTTATGCTGCCATTATAAATCATGATATTCACTGCCTGTTGAATCTACAAGGACCAGATTGAACTGAGTGCAGACTACAAATGGAAATCAACTACCATTTCTTTTCAGAAGGAAATCTCTGTGCAGATGGTATTATCTAACTTCACATGACACTCTATCAGAAACAAGAGGTCACTTGTACCCACCACTAAGAAGGCGCTCACCAACACCATTTTTCATTTCTACTAGAACATGACAGTCTTGCCTGTAAAGCAGGTCTCTTGATCGTATCCAGTAAGAGTCCAGCTCTTGTGGCCACAGCAGGATTCACATCTTCAACAGCAGTCAGAAAACAGCAGAAAGCATGGGCAAGGGAATACTTTAATAGATGGTTCTTTGTGACTGACTGAATGTCCAGGAATCTGCAGAGGACAGCTACTTTCTCCACTGAAATAAAGTGTGAAAAAAATCATAGTTAATGGCAATCTAGGTACTTACCATACCACTTACATAAGAGACACCCTTCTGTCACTTACCTGGGTCCAGCGCTGATGTCCCTGGCGCTGGCTCAGCTCTGCCCACGCTCCTCTGGCAATGGGAAACCCAAGTTTGAATGGTTGTCAGACCACCTTACCAGTAAGTGTCATTGGGCAAGACATCTAATGATGCATATCTGCCTACTGCAAATCCTAAAAAATTGTAAGCTCATTTGAGAAGAGCCTTCTTCACCCTCAAATATCTCCTTTCTATAATTGTAAGAAGCTATGGAATATATAATTCAACCAGTGAGTCAGTGTTATACCTTCTCTGCTTCCACCAGTTGTTCCCCAAACATTGTGTGTTCATTTATTTGGAATATAACAATTAGTTTGCAGAATTTATCAATCAAATATGAACAATCGGTTCTTTACCTGCTTCAAACCTTAGTTTCCAGTCCTTGCTGTTGAAGTTACTGTTGATGATTGTCCAGAAGATGTCAGCACCGTGTGGTAGTGACAGTGCATGAAGGAGAAGTGGGACACCCAGTGACGAAAGCTGCGAGAACTCGGATTTTAGAACTCGCCACAAGCTAGGAAAAGCAGACATGATTAAACCAAACTGACAAAGTAATTAAGTTAGATCAAGCTGGCCCTATATACAGTGAAAAAACCCATGTCAGATGTGGTCTGAGAGATGGGCCCAAGGAAGCTAGCAACTGAACTACATCAGATTCACCTTATAAACACTACAGACGATCTCCGAATATATTGGAGACTAAACAAGGTCAGCTTGCCTTCCCGATACGATTATTGGTTATATTATATTAATTATACATCTTGCAATGCCGTACTTGTCATACACAGCCCATCAGCGTGTAAAATATGTATCCAGAAAAATATAGTGGATCTACAAACCCAGACCACAACATATAGGACAACTTATCAGGCCAGGTTTACGACACAGATATAAAGAGTTATAAAGATCCCAGATGTCCTAGTACTTAGATCACATGGCTCACTATTGCGATGTTACCAGATGCGGTCTCTTCTTCTGTCCACTCTCACCACAAACATTGGTGTCCACTCTCACCACAAGACACTGCGGCCTCTCAGGATTGGGAATGAGAGGAGGTGGCAAACATTTTCATCACAAGAAACATTAGCGAATGATAAAAGAACCCTCAACACAATAAACATTCTTTTCAATCATTACGTATACATATCATTCAAAAAAACATGCATTTAGTAGTTTTTGTTTTTTTTTGCATATTTTGGAAAGGTATTAATAATCCAGCTAACATTAGCACTAATTTCTGCAGCTACTGTAAACTAGTTATTTTTGCCCAACACAGATATTCCTATCCATGCCAGACACTGTCCAATCAGAGGCGCCTCATTAAGAAGGCTTGCAGACAAAAGGCACATGCAAGCAACTAGTTGATCAAAACCCTCCTCAGTAAGCTGTATTACGTTCAGTGAGAAGTGTATTAATCTGCCAGGATCTGCACAGTCCCCTGTCTGCAGTGCTAGCCAGGAAGGTGTGACAAAAGGAGTCTCATAAATGTGATCACTTCTCTTGAAATCAACACTTTTATAAAATAAGCCTGCATAGACATGTGGTTTAAGCAAGCTGAAGTTCTTGTGTTTGGAGCGTTCCTTTAATAGACATTCATTTTTCTAAGCGAGTTGACTGGATACTAGGTGGTATTTTACAAGCCTTGATCTGTATGTTAACTGAAAACTGTACCTTGAAATCAGCATGTGCTCCTGTATGTAAGCTAGGAATGGGAGGTGATCTTTCTTAGCGGAATACAAGCACTCTCCGTGCAGACAGAGAATCTTCAAGCAGTTCAACATGTTAAACAAAATGTCGGGTTCATCAAATTTGGCCATTTCCTAAGCAAAAAAGTAAAGAAGTAAAGATATTACCATATGTGATTGTTATATGTATATACAGTGTTAACAAACATCTGCCAAAAACACACAGGGATCAATCAGTACAGGTAGTAGACACTATTTTATAAATTGGCTGAATGGATCACATATTGTAAACTGTATTTTGGACTTTACAAGCACTGACAGGGGGATGAAAAGGTTTACCTGAAGAATAGTGTAAATCAGTTTAAGTGTCACCGGAAGTTGCTGGTAATTGAATTTTCGGTCGGTGTCATTTTTGATTGCTGTTAAAATGAACCAAAAATAGCTTTGTGTAAATACAAACTAACAGACCACCACGGTATATTTTCACATAGGAGTTGAAAAACACACTGCTGGCTGTAAAATATACCACCTATAGAAATCAAATAAACCAAAGAAAACAAGTACAATGTTTGTGCGAATGAATTGTATAGAGAATCAGAGACATATTACACCTGCATTTCTTGTTTCTACTGATTCTGTATATGGAATAATAGAATATATTTGTCTTTGCCGATTTTGCGGATTCTATATAAGGAGTCATAGAATGACTTTATATGTGCTGGCTGTGTTGGTTCTGTCTAGGTAATCATAGAATATGTTTGTGTTTGGTGACTGTTGGTTTTGTATAGAGAATCATAGAATGTGTTTGGTGACTGTGTTGGTTTTGTATAGAGAATCATAGAATGAGTTTGGGGACTGTGTTGGTTTTGTATAGAGAATCATAGAATGTGTTTGGTGACTGTGTTGGTTTTGTATAGAGAATCATAGAATGTGTTTGGTGACTGTGTTGGTTTTGTATAGAGAATCATAGAATGTGTTTGGTGACTGTGTTGGTTTTGTATAGAGAATCATAGAATGTGTTTGGTGACTGTGTTGGTTTTGTATAGAGAATCATAGAATGTGTTTGGTGACTGTGTTGGTTTTGTATAGAGAATCATAGAATGTGTTTGGTGACTGTGTTGGTTTTGTATAGAGAATCATAGAATGTGTTTGGTGACTGTGTTGGTTTTGTGTTTGGTGACTGTGTTGGTTTTGTATAGAGAATCATAGAATGTGTTTGGTGACTGTGTTGGTTTTGTATAGAGAATCATAGAATGTGTTTGGTGACTGTGTTGGTTTTGTGTAGAGAATCATAGAATGAGTTTGGTGACTGTGTTGGTTTTGTATAGAGAATCATAGAATGTGTTTGGTGACTGTGTTGGTTTTGTGTAGAGAATCATAGAATGTGTTTGGTGACTGTTGGCTTTGTATAGAGAATCATAGAATATGTTTGGTGACTGTTGGCTTTGTATAGAGAATCAAAGAATGTGTTTGGTGACTGTTGGCTTTGTAAAGAGAATCATAGAATGAGTTTGGTGACTGTGTTGGTTTTGTATAGAGAATCATAGAATGTGTTTGGTGACTGTGTTGGTTTTGTGTAGAGAATCATAGAATGTGTTTGGTGACTGTGTTGGTTTTGTATAGAGAATCATAGAATGTGTTTGGTGACTGTGTTGGTTTTGTATAGAGAATCATAGAATGTGTTTGGTGACTGTGTTGGTTTTGTATAGAGAATCATAGAATGTGTTTGGTGACTGTGTTGGTTTTGTATAGAGAATCATAGAATGTGTTTGGTGACTGTGTTGGTTTTGTATAGAGAATCATAGAATGTGTTTGGTGACTGTGTTGGTTTTGTATAGAGAATCATAGAATGTGTTTGGTGACTGTGTTGGTTTTGTATAGAGAATCATAGAATGAGTTTGGTGACTGTGTTGGTTTTGTATAGAGAATCATAGAATGTGTTTGGTGACTGTGTTGGTTTTGTATAGAGAATCATAGAATGTGTTTGGTGACTGTGTTGGTTTTGTATAGAGAATCATAGAATGTGTTTGGTGACTGTGTTGGTTTTGTATAGGGAATCATAGAATGTGTTTGGTGACTGTGTTGGTTTTGTATAGAGAATCATAGAATGAGTTTGGTGACTGTGTTGGTTTTGTATAGAGAATCATAGAATGTGTTTGGTGACTGTGTTGGTTTTGTATAGAGAATCATAGATGTGTTTGGTGACTGTGTTGGTTTTGTATAGAGAATCATAGAATGTGTTTGGTGACTGTGTTGGTTTTGTATAGGGAATCATAGAATGTGTTTGGTGACTGTGTTGGTTTTGTATAGAGAATCATAGAATATGTTTGGTGACTGTTGGCTTTGTATAGAGAATCATAGAATGTGTTTGATGACTGTGTTGGTTTTGTATAGGGAATCATAGAATGAGTTTGGTGACTGTGTTGGTTTTGTATAGAGAATCATAGAATGAGTTTGGTGACTGTGTTGGTTTTGTATAGAGAATCATAGAATGTGTTTGGTGACTGTGTTGGTTTTGTATAGAGAATCATAGAATGTGTTTGGTGACTGTGTTGGTTTTGTGTAGAGAATCATAGAATGAGTTTGGTGACTGTGTTGGTTTTGTATAGAGAATCATAGAATGTGTTTGGTGACTGTGTTGGTTTTGTGTAGAGAATCATAGAATGTGTTTGGTGACTGTGTTGGTTTTGTATAGAGAATCATAGAATGTGTTTGGTGACTGTGTTGGTTTTGTATAGAGAATCATAGAATGTGTTTGGTGACTGTGTTGGTTTTGTATAGAGAATCATAGAATGTGTTTGGTGACTGTGTTGGTTTTGTATAGAGAATCATAGAATGTGTTTGGTGACTGTGTTGGTTTTGTATAGAGAATCATAGAATGTGTTTGGTGACTGTGTTGGTTTTGTATAGGGAATCATAGAATGTGTTTGGTGACTGTGTTGGTTTTGTATAGAGAATCATAGAATGTGTTTGGTGACTGTTGGCTTTGTATAGAGAATCATACAATGAGTTTGTGTTTGGTGACTGTTGGCTTTGTATAGAGAATCATAGAATGTGTTTGGTGACTGTGTTGGTTTTGTATAGAGAATCATAGAATGAGTTTGGTGACTGTGTTGGTTTTGTGTAGAGAATCATATAATGAGTTTGGGGACTGTGTTGGTTTTGTATAGAGAATCATAGAATATGTTTGGTGACGGTGTTGGTTTTGTATAGAGAATCATAGAATGTGTTTGGTGACTGTTGGTTTTGTATAGAGAATCACAGAATGTGTTTGGTGACTGTGTTGGTTTTGTATAGGGAATCATAGAATGTGTTTGGTGACTGTGTTGGTTTTGTATAGAGAATCATAGAATGAGTTTGGTGACTGTGTTGGTTTTGTATAGGGAATCATAGAATATGTTTGGTGACTGTGTTGGTTTTGTATAGAGAATCATAGAATGTGTTTGGTGACTGTGTTGGTTTTGTGTAGAGAATCATATAATGAGTTTGGTGACTGTGTTGGTTTTGTATAGAGAATCATAGAATGTGTTTGGTGACTGTGTTGGTTTTGTATAGAGAATCATAGAATGTGTTTGGTGACTGTGTTGGTTTTGTATAGAGAATCATAGAATGTGTTTGGTGACTGTGTTGGTTTTGTATAGAGAATCATAGAATATGTTTGGTGACTGTTGGCTTTGTAAAGAGAATCATAGAATGAGTTTGGTGACTGTGTTGGTTTTGTATAGAGAATCATAGAA
>OW240924.1:32726261-32775213 GCA_933207985.1 Pelobates cultripes | reverse complement strand
TTTTTATATATATATTTTTGCGGTGCATAGGTTTGGTACAAACAGGCTCGAGGTACCCCAACGGCATTCCTCGGGCGTAATGTTATGTGGTACATTGGGGTAATAAGTACGACATGCACATTTTTATAATAGGTTTTTTTGTAAATCTCTTTTTATTAAGATTTTCATAAACAAGAGTACAAAGAGGCAGGACAGTTGTACATATGGGACTCACAGGTCCCTAGTAGTGAGTAGAGCCAGAGAGATAAACAATAAAAAAGTAAATATATAATGAACAGAAGAAAACCACGTATGTAGAATACATGTAGTAAGAGTGGATGTGATGTGTTTAAGTGCCTTTATGTTCCTAGGCTAGTTGTAGCTCTCAGGTTTCCCAACAATGGAGAAGTCACCTATCGTCTTGTCGCCCACGGTCTCTTCTGTGATCTGACAGGGGATGTGTCGTTCTGCCTCCTGATCAACCGTGATTGTACAGCTATAACTTGTATCATGGTTTTTCCCAGTACCCTGACGGATGAGCTTTACCATGCTCTATAGCATACGGCTCTAATCCCTAATCTCTAGTTGGAAGGCACGGGTCTTTGGCAGTCGAAGGGGTATGCATCAGTGTATGTTGGGGAACATTTGTGTTCAGGAGACACATGGGACTAAATTACAGGTAACTTTTGGTAATGCGCTTCTACTTTTCTGAAGTCTGCTGACGTATGTGATTACTTGTTGGTTGTGTGACTGTAGTGTATGTATTGTCTCAGTATTCAATGGTGTGTCAGTGTGTGCGCACCCCTGTAACTTCCCACCTGTTTCGCCTCGGGAATCCTCCCGCATGTCTGGGAACGGGTGAGGTTTAAGGAGAACAGTAGAGGGGGGTAGTTAAACTGGGGTGGTCTGCACTACGAGGGGCCCGCGCCACGGGCCCAGAGTCCCCCCCCCCGCCCGAGGGCGTTGAGCAATATACATGAACCATGGGCTCCACATGTCTGCATGTTTGAGTTCCCTACCCGTTAGGGAGGCATGGAGCGCCTCCGCGCTCTGTATATCTTCCACCCGCTGTATCCACTCCGACTTTGTCGGTGTGGTAGTTTGTTTCCAGTACGCCGGGATGGCTGCCTTAGCAGCGTTCAGCAGATGCCGGAGGATTGACTTATTATAGCTCGAAATCGTCTGCTGAGAGATGTGCAGGAGAGCCAGTTCGGCGGACCAGTCCAGCACATCTCCCAGCACGAGCGTCGTCTCCGTTTTCACCATGTCCCAGTATGGGAGTATGTCCCGGCACTCCCACCACAGGTGGATCAGCGTGCCTCTCTCCTCGCGACATCTCCAGCATGTCGGCGGCACCGCCGGGAACATTTGATGTAGCACCATTGGCGTTCGATACCAAAATGAGATCAATTTGTATCCAACCTCCTGGTAGTAGGAGCTGATGGAGCTCTTATGTTGCCATATCAGGGCCTTATCCCATTGTGGTGTGGTGAATGTCTTATTCAGGGACTCCTCCCAACGCCTCTTGAAGGTGGCCACGGATGGTTGATCGTTCGTTATTAGGTGTTGGTAAATTGTGGAGATGGCATGCTCTATGGAGATGCCTCGTTCGCACAGGTCTTCAAACCACGTTGATTCCCTGTGGAGACGTTCTCTGTGTGGCAGCTTCGTGTAGTAGTGTTTCCGCTGCAGGTATCGCAGGATAATCATGGGGGTCCGTGGTCTCCCCTCCAGAATCAAATTTTTATAATAGTTAAAGCAGGAGAAATAATCAGAGGAGTGACAAAGAGGGAAAAACATAGTAACTACAAGCCTGGTCATCTGTTTATGTGAGTATGCCATAGTGAGATAAACATTTATTGATTATTTACGATATAGCTTGCATGTTTAACAACTTGTATGTGCTGCGTGGTGGTACGATGGAGGTCTGTCATATTAACGAGTACTCATGAGCTAGCGTAGGCATAAAAGTGTATACTGAACTACCCTGTCGGCTATATAGTTTCACTTAACATGTGTGAGACAAGGTGGGTAGTATGTCAAGCGAGAAATAGACTAGTTCTAGTAGCAGGACATATTTGCTGACATGCAGTGTGGTCGCTGCGTGGGAGTCATGGACAAGCAACATACAGTGAAAAAAGTATACTCAGCCTATAGTAGGTCAGAACCGGTTATGCTAAGAGTTAAAGTCACTGCGGTCTGGAGCCGTATGTGAATATGCTTTCTGCTCCCTAAATTTATCAGTCGTGATCGTGCTAGATAGCAGGTCTAAACTGGTTTCTTATGGATCTGGCGCTGATAAATCTGGAGGCTCGATATAGAGAGTCATTGTCAACTGACGCATTCTTTTGGGATGCAGCTAGAGCCTGCAGGTGGCCACAGGTGCAGAGGCGTTAGTGGTGGTGTCCCGCATCTAATTGCTACAATCTCTGCGACTTCTGGAGCCAGAGTTTCTTCCCTGTGTGGGAGCAGTGGAGGGCCTGAGGGACTTCGGCCGCTTGCTGCGTGGGAGCCACTGTGGGTGTGGGTGATACTTCCGGGTCTTCGCCCTTTTTGGCCTCCAGCCCGGGTAGGCTCTGGGATTTGGAGATAGGTAGATGGTCTAGTGCTGTGCCCAAGGGTGTGTCCCTCTGCCCCTGCTGACAGCAGCCCCGCTCACCTGTGGTCTGTGGAGTTCCCTGTGCGGTCTGCGCTACTCGCTGACAGTCTCATAATTTGGCCCAGAAGTGTCTAACTATTTCATCCAAGCACTGCATGGTGTCATGGTGGAATGCTGGTTGCGGGAGCAGATTCTGCAGTATCGGTGTGCTGTCAGCCGCCATCTTAGGTGTGCCGCGTGGAAGACAACACCATCCTGTCGCTGCTGCAAGGATTGATGTGGGCTGATCGCTCCCGACACGCCGTGAGGACCGGGATATTCCCCGCCGATCAGGGGGGGAGGGTAGGGGATAAGTAAGCCTGGGAGTTCATATACGAGGTCACCCACAAGGAGAGCCGCCGCTCTCTCCCCAGCAGGGTCGCAAGTAGGCCTCTTAGTGCAGGTGCGAGTTCCCGGTCGTGACAATTTTCTGGAGTTTTTGCCCCAAATTGTGCAGGGTTTGACAGGAGCTCTGTCTCGGCACGTCCATGCAGCCTGGAAGCTAGGATCTGCCCCCTTTAAGTTTCATATAAACTAGGATACTGTGCTCCCATTCTTTTTTTCCAAAAGTTATTAAGGCAGGAAGAAATTATGTTGCACAGCCTTGATGTTCCAAGGCCCCTGAAAACATATTTAGGTATTACTAAAGAATTCAGAAAATCTACAAGGTTTTTTATTTTTCCATTTGGTCCTCTCAAGGGATTGGCAGCTACTACAGCTGCCATCAGGAGATGGATTACTACTTCCATCAGAAAAGCTCACAGAGTAGCAGGAAAATGCCAGAAGTAATTAAAGCTTATTATACAAGGGCTGTCTCTGCTTCATTAACGTCTTTGGCGGAGGCTTCTACTGATTCCATTTGCACAGCAGTAGCATGGTCTTCATCGAACACTTTTGTCAAAGACTATTACCTGAATTATCCTTCACATCATCCTTTGGGCACAGTGTATTACAGTCGGCCTTATCTAATTAATAAAATGTATTTTTGCAGTTATTGTTTAATTGTCTTTCATTGCCCATCCATTACAGCTTGGGAAGTCCCACAGGCGAGACTGAAATTGACTAGTCCGGAAAACAGAATATTGTTTAAATATGCACCGTAATTTTCTTTTCCTTATCAATGTCCGTAATTTTCTTTTCCTTATCAATGTCAGCATTGATGATCCCTCTTTTTATCTGCCTGGATGACTGGAAACTAGACTGCATGTAAGAAGGGGGGAATACCTTTATACAATAATTAACCTTAAATTGAATATTTCTGTCATAATCATGTGAGAGAGAAGAACTTAACCCATAGGTAATGCTGACATGGATAATAGCCAGGAAAAGAAAATGAAGAAAAGGAAGGTGAGTATTTAAAGGAACATTATAGGTCAGCAACACAAACATGTATTCTTGACCCTATAATATTAAAAACACCATCTAGCCCCCCTGACCCGTCTTTCTCTACTAAATATAGTAAAATTGTACATTTATTTCAGTCTGCTGCTGCTGGCTCTGCCCTGATCTGCCTCCTCAGAAGTTCAAAGCCCATCACAATGCTTTCTCATAGGAAAGTATAGGATTGGCTGAGACTGCCAAAGAGGCAGATCAGGGGCAGAGCCAGCACAAGCCAAACACAGCCCTGGCCAATCAGCATCTCCGCATAGAGATGCATTGAATCAGTTCATCTCTATGAGGAAAGTTCAGTGTCTGCATGCAGAGGGTGGAGACTGTGAATGGCAGTGCTACACACTGCCCCAGGAAACACCTCCAGTAGCCATCTGAGGAGTGGGCAGTGGAGTTATCACTAGGCTGTAATGTAAACACTACATTTGCTCTGAAAAGAGAGTGATTACTGCAAAAAGTCTGAAGGGAATTATTATACTCACCAGAACAAATATAATAAGTTGTAGTTGGTAGAGTGACCATAGTGTCCCTTTAAAAAATGTTTTGTTATAATTGCTTTTATGCAGTTCCTACATAGCATCTCCTCCTCACCATAGTAACTGCACTTGTACCATAGCAGGTAGTAGGGATGTTTTTATATTAGAGATTTACATAATCAATTACTGCTTTACATCCTATGAATCATTGTGTACAAATCAATGTATTTATCATTGCTTTGTGCAGTTCCTTGACAGCATCTCTTTACCCTTAGCACAGCAGGCAGTATGCGCGTTTCATTACAGAATTAAAGGAATGCCATATTTTCTAGATCCCATGAAATGCATTCAATAAATAACTGTACAACTGCTTAGTGCACTTCCTCAAAAACATCAGGAATATATTGTGATCTAATTATCTTAGCTTCATTCTCATTGGTCTTCCCTTTACCTTCCTTTCCTACATTTCTGTTGAATTTACCTGCTTCAGTATGAGGTCAAACATAAGTATGAAACAATTCAGATTCATTTCATCATCATCACAGTCAAAATCGATGGTTCTCCCTGTTGGTGGTCCGTAGTTTTTAAAGGGGCTTCGGAAAGGACTCCGCATAGGGCTTCGGAAAGGACTGTGGAACGGGCTGGGGAAGGGACTTAACATATTATGCTGAATTCTACGCCCTGGATCGGAGGCAATGCTGCCCTATAATAGAAAAACAAATAAACTTGTAAATGTTAATGGATTGACAGTGAATACCATGAGTTCAGAGAAAAATAACCTAGAATTCGACAGACAGGCACACAGACAGACATGCAAAGCGAAGATTGGTATTCTTACACCACCGAACACTACTTCTCTCACATACGACATATTATTGCTTTTGCAAAATTGAAATATTTTTTAACTTTAATATATCTTGAAATTGTTTATAATGTCTCCTTGTGCAGAATATGCAAATTAGCATTATTGACTTTAACTATCAGAACTGTAGGAGAAAATGATAGCTTTAATTACCCTGTTTCCAGGAAAATTTCCTCCAAGTTCAGTGACTCTTACTTTCTTCTGGTTGGCTAGCTCTTTGACTGAGTTGACACCATCAGAAAACATGCTAATCAGCAGCTGGAGAGGAACCACTATGTCTAATTCAGACAACACCTAAGGTAAGGAGAGAAAGTAAACTGCTCCAATATAGGAAAACATGATAATAACTAGAAGATGAGAAGTAGTTAATTAACAATTCTTTAAAACAAGTTCAGTGTCGTACACTAAATGGTGAATTTTAGTGAATTTAAAGTGTATTTTGACTTTTAGGCCAAAATAGTGAAGCACATAAAATAGGAGAATTGGGAATTTTTCGATTTTTAGCTCATTTGGCCTACAATTTGAAACTGGCTTTGAGTTTACTCTGAATTCACCAAAATTCATAACATTTAAAAATAGAATAGATGAGGGAGGCCAATGCTAATTTCACCATTGCTTTGAAATAGTGCTAACATAGTCTACATTCCATTCAGATAAGAAAAATGGAATTGCATCTTAAACCAATGGCAGTAGTGACATGGCTGCAGACACAACACACCCACTATGTACAAGTACTTGAGCAGGGAGGTAGAAGCGTATTTCCTCTTTGATGTCTGTAAACAAGTAGGTGGGCTTACAACAACAGTTACATGACACTGTGTTCACAAGGTCATTCTCATGCCATAATCTATACAAGAACCATAGGTTGTTATGTAGCGTGGAGGGTCCCTTTAAAATGTAGGCAGTTCCTAGCATCTGCATGTGGTCAAGATAGTTACTGACAATTGTTAACAGTGGGTGAAAGAGCTGTCCACTATTTGCTGTTGTCCTGCCTGAGTTAACATTAAAGATTTAGGAGACAGGGCCTGATACCACTCCTAGTAGCAGTTTTTCATTGGATTTTGCAGTTTGGATGTTGCTATATAATGGTTTAATTCACATTATGCCATCACTATGATAACTTAAATTATTCTTCATATTTAATTTTATATATAATATATATTAGGGTTTTTTTCCATTTTTTTTGTGGAACTACTCAGTTTAAGAAACCTGGAACTATTAACTCAATTATTCTAAATACCCAAACTGCAGTCTGAAATAAGTGACTCCACTGGGAGCAGTGGCAAGTAACATTTAGGCCTGTCTAGTAGAGTAGGACTTGACATTTTGAGCCCTGACATTTATGAGAAGTATAGAATCCAGAATGGGTGGTCATAGAAGGTACAGAGAAGGTACAAGTCAACTTGAGGTGCTGGCTCACACACATTCTGAGCTGCCCCACTCAGGGCTGTCTATGTGCAGAGTGCTCATGAAGTGCTATCAGAATAAGTTGAATGCCTAGAGTTCACTCTGTGTAGCGTAAGTGCATCTACTGATGTGCAAGTGATGCACTGATTGGGGATATTTCCCTGGCATAGTCCTATACAAGACATCAGGGAACTAACCCTGAATTTGGGAGAGTCTCACCATCCCTGGTTGGAAGTTGGAAGGTATGGCTTTTTGTCTAAATCTATTCAACAATTAATACTTTCATATGTATCGACACAGCCCAAAATAGTCACATGAAAAGATACCTTCACACAGTCACTTACATGGAGCCAGAGTAGGGCTTGTTCTTGGACAGAGGAAGGATAACCTGTGAATCGACAGCTAATAAAACTGAACATTTCTTCCATGGAGAAAGGCAAAGGGCAGAGCTCAATGTCAAACATTTTGCTGAAATTTAAAACAAAACACATTATATAAAATACGCATGGGAATTTGGAAAAAATGCTGCTATTTATCCAAATCAGGGATTTTGTTTACTTTGTGAAATTCCATTGTCAATGCACCCATAATTCTTAGCTAAATGAATAACAAAGTGTCAAATAATTAATATGGTATCAGCATAATCACAAAATCCACAATAATACTCTAAAGATAGAAACAGTGAGAAACAGTGGGATTTGTGGAGGATTCACAAGGGAATTGCAGTTTTTAAAACAGTCAAACTGGAAAAATATTCAGAGTTGGCTATTTTGGTCCAATGATGCCATTATTCGGTCAATTCTCCACAATTACTAATTTAGTGAAGAAACTTGAGTTGAATAGGATGTTAATAAATTATAGTAAATAACAAGTATAATTGTGGCGGGACATCGCCATTAAGTGCCATGTCCCCTGAGTATTCAGAGGTTTGGTTTTATATTTTGTGTCTCCAATAGGTTCTGTGATGGTTTTCCCTTGTTAAATATGTGTTTCCCTTTGTATTTGGCAATCACTTGCCCCTGTCCCCTGTGGCAAACCTAGCCACTTACAGAATGTCCTTGTATTTATCTTGCTATTACTGCATTGCTATTCCTATCTGTGGCTAAACCAGCCACTTAAAGTGTAACCCCACCCTGAATGTAATATGATGTAAAGTGTATCCCTGTGTACTGCTTGGTATCTACCAAGGCGGGAGATGGCTATCTGTAACCAACCCCCTCCTGCCTGGGACTAAGGGACTAAGGGTATTGTGTGGAATGGAGACCCCCCAGCGGAGGTCTGTGCTTAAAGGAAGCTGTAATCATTAACCCCTTAAGGACCAAACTTCTGGAATAAAAGGGAATCATGACATGTCACGTGTCCTTAAGGGGTTAAAGAGTGTGACTCCTCCAAACTGTGTGTTGTCCTTTTTCATGGAGGGAGGAAAATAGGGGAAAAGTCCTGGTAAGGACTGAGAGCCTCCAGGGCTGAGTTTTGTCTGATCCTGGGAACAGGACACTAGGAACTGGGCCCGCTACAATAATTTATCCAGCCACAGAAAGATAAAATGCCTGTAAAATGTGCCTATTATCTACCAAAAGGTACAATATACTACATTTCTCATTTAATTCTCTCTCATTATATGCCATTAATTATATTTTAAGTAAGAATGAATTAACCTGCATAAGGCTCATTTCCATTCTTGATACTACCTGTTATCAAGAAGCCATTAATTAAAATGGCTATATGTAAATCAATGAAACCTGGCTGTCTGTTTCCATGCTACAGAATTTTCACTTATACAGTGGTAACTTTTAAAATGGTAACTTAATATATGTGGGAGACGGACCAAGCTACATGACAGAAGTGTCTCTATTGAGCTTTGCACCACAAATGCAAACTCTAAACCTTTTACTTACCTTTTGAGCTCCAAGGGATACCTACCTGACACCCGCAACCAGACGACACTGTGGGGCGTAAGCACAGAAAATGCATCTGCTCGAAGAGCTCTTGAATGCCCAATATCAGGCTCTCTTTTGAGAGGCCTACTCTGCCAGCACTTCCAAAGATGGCGCTTTCCCAAGATGGAACCACGTAAGGAGGAGAAGGCCTCAAATAAATCCTATGAAGGTGTGGATATACTCACTTCTGCAGGCCCGGCAGAAGTATAACGGGAGGCTTAATCAGATGAAGACTGCTCTCCTTCCACGGAAGGAGACATAAACTGCTAAAAGACCTGCGGGAGGTGTGGCAGGCTGACCGAAGGGAGACCAAGAAAGGGATGGGTGTCCTCAGCCAGAGAGTATGCAACAGGATTGATCCTATGAAGGACAGGAAAAGGTCCAAGAAACCTAGGAGCAAATTTCATGCTAGGGACTTTGAGCCTGATGTTACGAGAAGATAACCAAACCCTCTCACCCACTTGGTAAACAGGGTTGGCACCTTGACGTGTATCAGCAAAATGCTTGAAACGGTCAACAGCAGTACCCAGAGCAGATTGAACTTTAACCCAGGTATCAAGGATGGAAGCCAGATGGTCATCCAAAGCAGGAATAGCCAAAGCAGAAAAAACAGCCGGTAGGACAGTAGGATGCCGGCCATTATTAACAAAAAATGGACTATGCCCAGAGGAGTCATGGTCAGCACTGTTCCTGGCAAACTCGGCCCATGGTAATAATTCGGACCAATTGTCTTGAGTGCTATTAACGAAACAACGCAAGTATAACTCCATAGACTGGTTAGCCCTCTCAGCTGTACCATTAGTCTGGGGGTGGTAAGAGGAAGAAAAAGACAATTCAATCCCCAATTGCTTATTGAAAGCCCTCCAAATCCGGGATACAAACTGAGAACCTCTATCAGATACAATATTGTGAGGAATGCCATGCAGACGGACAATCTCACGTATAAAGATCAGTACCAGGTCTTGAGATTACGGTAATTTCTTGAGATGGATGAAGTGAGCCATTTTAGAAAAAAGGTCAACAACCATGAGAATAGTGGTATAACCATTAGAACTAGGAAGTTCTACAATGAAATCCATAGACAAGTGGGACCGTGGGCCTCAGGAACGGGAAGAGGTTGTAACAAGCCACAAGGGAGTTTATGAGGTACTTTGGAAACCGCACAAACAGAACAAGCCTGCACATACTCCTTAACATCCTTCCTGAGGGAATCCCACCACAATGACCTCATGATAGCAGAAGTGGATTTATTAATACCTGGGTGACCAGCAGACACATTGTCGTGAAACACCTTCATGATATTAACCCTTTCCCCCAATGGAACGAACAATTTGTCCTGAGGTTTACCGCAGGGCACCTGAGACTGAGCCTCCATGATGGAGCCAAGCAGCGGAGAGGACAATGAAAGGATAGTGGAAGCAATGATACATTTCAGGGGAATGATATGGGACTTTTCTTGCTCTTGTATAGACTCAGTATCAAACTGTCTGGATAAGGCGTCAGCCTTGACATTTTTAGAACCAGGTCTATAAGTAATAAGAAAATTAAAGCGAGAAAGGAACAGAGACCACCTAGCTTGTCTAGAAGACAATCGTTTAGCATCTCCTATGTAAGCCAGGTTTTTGTGGTCACTAATAATCAAAAGGGGGTCCTTGGAACCCTCTAAAAGATGTCTCCATTCCTTGAGAGCTAGAATAATGGCCAACAATTCGATACTGCCAATATCATAATTAGGCTCGGCAGTAGACAACTTTCTAGAGAAGTAACCACAAGGATGCAATGGAGTATCCTGGCTCTCCCTCTGGGAGAGAACTGCCCCTACCCCTGTCTCTGATGCATCAACTTCCAGTAAGAAAGGTTTACGGGTGTCAGGATGTATCAATATGTCGGCGGAGGCAAACCGCTGTTTGAGAGTTTCAAAGGCTTCTATAGCCTCCTTAGACCATATCATACTGCTAACCCCTTTGCATGTCATATTGGTGATGGGGGTAATTACTGAAGAAAATCCCTTTATAAACCACCTGTAATAATTGGCAAAACCAATGAACCTTTGAATGGCTTTCAACCCAGTGGGTAAAGCCCATTGTAGAACCGATTCCAGCTTTTTAGGATTCATCTGAAACCCCGAGGCAGAGATATTATATCCCAAAAACTGTACTTCAGATTGGTCAAAGATGCATTTTTCTAATTTACAATAAAGTTAATTCTTTAACAAGGTCTGCAGAACTTGTCTAACGTGATCGTGGTGAGTCTGAATGTCAGGAGAATAAATAAGGATATCATCCAGATAGACCAAGACAAACGAGTAAATGTAATCCCTGAGTACATCATTTATGAAATCTTGGAAAACCGCTGGAGCATTGCACAACTTGAATGGCATCACTAGATATTCATAGTGTCCACTTCTGGTATTAAATGCAGTCTTCCACTCGTGGTTTTCCTTGATTCTCACTAAATTGTAAGCACTTCTAAGATCAAGCTTAGTAAATTCTTTAGCGCCTTGGAGTCTATCAAATAATTCAGCAATAAGAGGAATGGGGTAGGCGTTCTTAATTGTGATTTTGTTCAATGCCCTGTAATCGGTACATGGGCGCAACTCACCATCCTTTTTAGATACAAAAAAAATCCTGCCCCAGCAGGCGAGGATGATTTTCGTATGTGGCCTTTATTCAATGAATCCTTAATATTTTCCTCCATTACTCTCCTGAGGTGACAGAGCATAGACTGCTCCCTTAGGTGGCATAGTGCCGGGTAGTAAATTAATGGAACAGTCATAAGGTCTGTGAGGAGGTAGAGTATTCGACTGAGTTTTGCTGAATACTTCTTTAATGTCTTGGTACTGTATAGGGATTTCTGGGTTTTGAGGTGTACTAGTGGGTAATCCAATAGTGCCCACTCTTTTGGCAACATTCAATATGCACCATTCATAACAATCCTTACCCCATTCTAATATTTCCCCATTAGCCCAGTCAATATGAGGGTTATGCTTGTTAAGCCATGGAAAGCCTAATATGATCGGACAGGAAGGGGATGCAATAACCTGAAATGTAATCTCTTCCTTATGTAAGGCACCAATGGACAAATTAATGGGTAAGGTTTCGTGTGTAATCAATGGTTGTGAGAGTGGTCTCCCATCCATAGCTTCAACAGCTAGGGGTGATAGTCTCTCCTTGATAGGTATAGTATTACCTTTAACAAATTGAACGTTGATGACGTTTCCAGCGGCACCTGAATTCACCAGGGCTTTGCATGAAAAGTTCTTCTTTTCAAAGGCAATAGAAATATCAAGGAGAAACCTATTTTTATCCATTCCAGAGGACGTTTCCATTACACCTAAGACCTGTCCCCTTAAGGTGCGGTAATTTTCTGGACGTATGGGACAATTGTTTCTCATATGTCCTTTTCTACCGCAGTATAGACATAGACCTTCTTTTCTCCTATATTGTCTTTCTGCTTCCGACAGTCTAGTGACCCCCAACTGCATGGGTTCGGGTTTCGGACTGTACAGGAAATTAAGGGACAATAGGTTTGGAGAAGTGGGGTGCTAAAGGCATATTCATGTGTCTGGTCTTGTTTCTAGTAGCTTCTCTGGTTCTCAATCTATTATCAATTTGCATGACAAAAGTGGTAAATTCATTAAGCTTTTTGGGTAAGTCTTTGGCGACAATCTCATCTAGCATAGTTTCAGATAGTCCCTTTTTAAATGCAGAGATTAACCCACTATTAGTCCAGTCTACCTCGGAAGCTAGGGTACGAAATTTTATGGCATACTCCGAGATAGACTTGTCTGATATACATCAGGGCAGTAGAGGCGTCTTCCTCCCTGCCTAATGGTTCAAACGTAAGTTTAAATTCCGTAATAAACTCCTGGTAGTTGTGTGCCACACTCCTATTACTCTCCCATAATGGATTGGCCCAAGCTAAAGCTTTACCTTTTAATTGATTCATCAGGTGACCAATTTTAGCTCTGTCTGTGGGAAAAGATCCCAGTGAGGCCTCAAAATGATACTCTATTTGGTTAAGGAATCCCCAGCATTCTTGGAAATTACCATCAATATGCAGAGGAGGAGATAGAGAGATAGTTGGTGCCTTGTAGACTATAGATGGAGGTACACAAGGCAGAGGTGAGACAGTAGGAGCAGCCGCAGGTTGCAGATGCGCTGTATGAGTAAGAAGCGTACTGAAAGCCTGGGCAAATTGATCCAAGCGGTGATCATTCTCCTCTAGTTTCCTTTTGCAAGCACCTATGTGCTTACACAATTCTACAGGATCTATGGCCATGTCGTAATGTCTGGATTACAGAATGATCCAGCACGTAGAATTGTATAACACAGAGGACTGATAGGTAACGTATACCGGACCTTAGAATGGCCAGACTAACGTACCAAAGAATAGTCAGGAATAGCCAAGGTCAAGGGAAACAGGAAGAGACACAACGATAAGGAAAAGCCAGGAGTCAGGGATGCCAGAAAACGGGGAAGTCAAAAACAATGCCAAAGTCAAATAACCAGAATTACCAGAATCAATAACGCGCTCTCGGACAACCACAAGGGAAACCACGACAGGGCACTGAGCAGGATTAGAACTGGGCCTCTAGATCTGATAGGCTGTAACCGGCCTTTGACCCCAAAGTCAGTTACCAGGTTCCCATTTGCATAATTGCTGCTCAGCATTAACCCTTCTGTGGATTTGGTTGCTGCTCGGCACAACTTTTCCTGTGTGGACAGTAAATGTCATTAACCACATTTTTATAAGCGGATGAATACGTGACATCACCAGAATAGACCATTGAATGTTTATATGTATGTACAACTTTTGACACTATGGGCGGCAGGGCCTGATCGCCAAGCAAGCAGGACGAGGGCTGAGGGAGCTCCTCGGATAAACCCGTGATATAAGCTCATAAACAGAGGGAAAAAAAATAGTTTGAGCAGCTAAAATAGCCTAATGGTCTGCCCAGGGCTTCAAACCAGCATTGACAATCTCCCAGACCAACTCGACACGCTTCGCTCAATGTTTGAGGGTCCTGCAGCTCCTTGCGGCCTGTTATCTGATCTGGGGCGGGAGACACGGCCGGTCTCATGCCTTCTTCTCGACCCGACCGCGTGTCCCCCTGGCCCCCGCTGGGGTTTCAAACACATCGCCTGTAAGACATACCTGGGTGACTAGCAACGCTCCGGATCCGAGGCCTGGCCACACAAGATGGCCAACGCACATGATCTGGCCCAGCAAGACCAGCAGCACCCGACCCACTCAACTCTGGCGTCCACGGCTGCACTGGATGCCGCCTTCGAGCTCTTCTGGGCGAAACTGGAGGCCCGCTCAAAAATGGCAGCACTGGATGCTCGGAGCGGCACGGGAGATTCAGAGGCAACATGAAGAGGAGCAGCAGAGGCCCCGGGAGGGCAAGATGGTTCCAGACATGGCGGCAACCAAACGCGCACATCCACCTGGGCAGAGAGCCACCAGGAGCAGGGCAGTGGCACGACACCCTCACGGGCGGAGAGCAGCTAGACACCGCCATTGGAGACTGCGTCCACAATGCAGTCAGGGAGCCTTGCACCACTCCCCACACGGGAGGACAGGGGACACTCTGAACCGGCAGCCCTGTAAGGAAGACCGCAGAGAATCGCTCTGACTGACACCTATTGCAAAGGACTGGCAAGCGCTTGTAAGTGCCTACCGTGCGACCTAATGCACAACAGCAACCCACTGAAGCTGCACCTCCAAACCAGGCTGATGTATCAGGCCTCCAGGGTGGGCATCGGCTGATAGACGTGAACAGCCATGGGGACTTACACTAACCACCGTTGTTATGACGCACTGCCTGAACGCACAACCGTGGCTAATGCCCGCAAGTTTAATTTTTATTATGATTTTTATGTTTATAGTTATGTGTTCTCGTACCCTCAGATATTATCTTAATGAAATAGCCAGTAAGATATCACAGACCACCTAGATGTTATTCCTATTGTTTCTGCAGATATATATATTTAAAAAAAAAATTATTTTTTTTTGCTGTGCATGGGTGATAACACAGGCTTGTCTTGCCACGACAGCAACGCCATGCATAGGCATAAACATAACATAACAATAATAAGCAATATCGTGGTATACTAAACATTAGCACATATTTTGTTGTTTTTAAGAGCAATTGACGTGTTACTGGTTGTGTTGTCTTTTGGGCTCATCCCTGAATGATATGTACAAGACATAGGCGACTTAAAGAGAAGAGAGCGGTATGCATCTGGGTGAATATTATGGTAACGCTAGTACAATTGGTGTTTAAGAACTATGCCTTGCTGTCTCACACTAGAGCGTGATTGTTTCTTAGGATTCTTTAGCAGGTGGGGGGAGAGGGGGGAAGGTTGTTAAGTTTGTCTAGAGACCGGTCTATGGGGTAGGAGAACAATGCTAGGCCGTACATTTCAAAGTTGAGAGAAGAGGAAGAGAGAATAAACTGTACAACATATCTAATCTAAGAAGAGATTTACTACTGCTAAATACAGTATCACATTCAGGTGGTTAATGTGGTATATCTGTGTTGCCCAAGTTGCCTCGGGACGAAGGTGGTGGCCATGGCTGGATCCCAGCGGTGTTGCGGTTCAGCAGTGCTTCATGTTTCAGTAAGCTGTAGAGAGTCCTGCGAGAGTCCCAGCTTTGGCAGTAGGGCCGTTGCCCCCTGCATATCATGTACCAGATGCTTGTTGTCGCCTTGTAGAACCAGCAGTGTGCGGGCTGCGAGCCACCGGTGTTGCACAGTGTGCTTCCTGAGGTGCAGATATATTTTGGCTAAGGATAGGCATGATGTTTCACCCAGTGTCTTAAAACCTGTTTTATTTTATACCCTGACACCGGGAATGGAAGCCAGCGGCTACTAAGTTACATAATTACCATAGTTGAGCATGTTATCTTACCTTCTTTTCTTTGATTACATTAATGTCAGCTAAAGCAGTATGTCTTAATTATTCCTCTTGCCTTCACAATATAGGACATTGCTTATATTATCCTGTTTATTACTTAAAAATGTGCAGTTCAACCACATGCCACAGTATTATACCTTTTGAAATGCCTGTGTCTGCTGTCGTGGCATCACAAGCTTGTCTGTCATACTTATGCACAACAAAAATAAAGAATAAAAAAAATAAAAATAACTTGACACTATGCCGCAATCTAGTCCACTACATTGTAATCTATCATTGCTTACTGCACCATGACCACTACTTCTATATAAAACCTGTTTTATCTTATCTTTCTCAATGCCAAGAAGTGTACTATATGTACAAATTCTAATAAAATACAAATTAAAAAAAAAAAATGTATCATAGGTCTCCATATTAAGCACTACAATTACCACATGTAAACCTACTTCAGTTTGCTATACAGTGGAAGAGACAAGTTAGCGACTGAACACTCCCAATAAGAAAAAAATAAAGAATGTTAATTCGCTATTTGAGCACCTTTAAAAGAGGGATGACACCTTTCCAAAAATCAAACATATGAATAAATCATTAAGAATTATCTATGACTTGTGGTCAATCTTTTTCATGAGATACTCCATTTTCTTTTAAAATGAACATCACAGATTTAACAAATTGCATCAGGTAGTACAAAACTAGGGTAAACATGGCAACTTAGGTGAAGAAAGAGAAACAGCGGTGGTCATGTATAAGATTGATTTCATGCTAGTGCCAATTTTCTCCCGACGCTCCACTTTCTTACATATAGATCTCATCCTCAACACATGGGTCGTCAACCTGGTCCCTACCGCCCACTAGTGGGCGTTTCAGGATTCCAGGTGGGCGGTAGGGATTTCAGAGATTGGGTGGGCGGGAGGGCGGGTGCGTGCCGGCGGTACCCCTGCGACTGGGTACCGCCATCACCATTTGCGGCCCCGGCACGCGTGGCAAACCGCCGGGGCTGCCGTCCAAGGGGTCCATCGGGTGGCCCATGCTGTCAGGGCCACCCGATGGATGTGGATTGAGAGGGGGCCCGGTCAGCGCTGGGCGCTTTAACAGCGCGACCGGGCCCCCTGTTATTACATCACACGCTGGGAGGAAGTGACTGCGCGTCACTCCTCCCAGCTAACAAACAGACCCAGCGGGAGGAAGACCAGGGAGTCAGAGTAGGAACTCTGACTCCCATGCACCTGAGCCACCACTGGACCCCAGGGAAAGTCACCCTCCTGCACCTAAAAGGTAGGAAACAGGAGGGTGACTAAAATATTTTGTGTGTGTTTGTTTGTATGTCTTATGTGTGTCTGTCTGTATGTCCTGTGTGTCTATGTATGTCTATCTGTATATATGTATGTGTTGTGTGTGTCTTGTGTCTGTCTGTATGTGTGTCTTGTGTCTGTCTGTATGTGTGCATATGTCTATGTATGTCTTATGTGTGTGTCTTTGTATGTGTACCTGTCTGTTTGTATGTATGTGTCTTGTGTGTGTGTGTCTGTATGTATGTGTGCGTGTGTCTGTATGTATGTGTGCCTGTGTGTATGTATGTGTCTTGTGTGTGTGTGTGTCTGTATGTGTGCCTGTCTGTTTTTCTGTATGTATGTCTGTATGTGTGCCTGTCTGTGTGTCTGTATGTGTGCCTGTCTGTGTGTCTGTATGTATGTATGTATGTATGTATGTGTGCCTGTCTGTTTGTATGTATGTGTCTTTTTATGTGTGTGTGTGTGTGTGTGTGTGTGTGTATGTATGTATGTGTGCCTGTCTGTTATAGTGGGCTATAGTAAGTGGGCTACCTAGCTAAGCCTTCCTACTGGGCATTGCTATAAGGAAGGTTAAAAAATGTAAAGAAAAAAAAAGGTGGGGAGGGGAATTGAGGAAGGAGATGAGATGAGCTGACGCACAGATGAGAAATCATATTATGCACAAACAGAGAAGTCGTCTGAATATCATCGAAAGAGGAGACCTTCGTTTGTTCATTACGAAAATCGAACCAGATATCAAATATTTAGTTTTGCAGCATCAGCCTCAAGGATCTCATTAATCACTAGTAAAGGTCATTTCAATTTACTTTATTGTTTTCCAATTAAACTTTATAAAGTTAAAAACATTATAAACATGCATTAAGTAGAAATAAAAAGATAAATGTACGTACATTTATTTATTTTTTTAAAACACTCTCCTTTCTAAAAAACATTCTGCACTTGTGCAAAAACTGGTGGGCAGTAAGGATATTTTTCCATCAAGAAAGATGCATTAGTGGGCGGTAGGTGGAAAAAGGTTGACTACCACTGCTCTAACATGTCACCTTCTCCTGAGAAAGCATTAAGACTGTCTGCGAACAGGGGCGTTGCTATGGTCAAGAAATGCACAGGGCTTCAAACCATATATAATTTGTAGCTCCCTTCTTAAATTCCCATACATGGCAATCCCCCAAAACTCTATCCTACCCTTCCCAAACTCCACCGCTTAATACACCTCTTGACATACTCACTGTTACTTACAGACATATGCAGATGCACATACAGGGACCAATACAGAAGGGCAGGCACACACACACACACACACAAAAACAAAGAGACATAGACACAAACACAGACAGGCAGAGACAGACACATAGGTAGGCACACAGACACAGACAGCTTTAGACTTACACAGACAGGTATGATAAATCTTAGAACAAAAATGCAATCTTATCTAAAAAGTGATAAGACATAAACGTTGCTACCCCAAAATTTAGACAATCCACATATAATATAAAATAAAATTAAAAAATGGTGCTAGCCAGTTACTGTTTCAGGGCCAGCAGCCGCAAGTCTCCTGTAGGAAGAGCCAAAGGCTTGCTCTTTATAGCCTCCTCATATTTCCTGTATCTATATTACTGCACTGCTCTTACTTAAGGCTGATGCCTATTTAAGGATAGTGCTAGGGAGAGCAGTGGAATACAGATAGGCAGAAAGATTCAGGGCTAGGGGATCCCACATTCAGGGCTGTAGCCCCCTGCAACAGAGCTTCCCGTACTCCGACTGAGTACCCTCCGTTGATGGACGCTTCCTAGCTTGCACCGAGGACCACAAGCACCGCACCAGACACCACAAGCACCGCACCAGACACCACAACCACCAGAGACTCCACAACCGCCATAGCTTAACTGGAGTCTCGCCGTCTTCTGTCCACCCTGGATCAGCTTCTGTCCTCCAGGACCGTGTGGGGAAGACCTCTCCTCCAGGAGAGCGTAACAGGAACAGCTCTTAAAAGAGCTAAGTGATTAAGGCTCAAGGGAGTATGCAGAGCATAACAATCCCCAGTGTGATTATAGCAGTTCCCTCCAATAATGAGACAAGGCTACGTATTGAGGGTCAAGAAGATCTGTATTACTTGGCACCAAAGGGCCTTCTTTTATGCAGGCTTTCCAACTACAGTACCGCCCACGGGGTTTTGTAAAATAACCAATAAAGCACGTAGCATACAGTAAAACCACACCCATTCACTCCCACAAAATCCTCCCCTCTGCCTATACAGTTTTTACACATACACTGTAACTTTAAAACCACACATCCAATCTTCATAAAGATCACATATTATTAATCAGCATACTTGAAATATGAACATACTCAAAAATCATGCAAATCCTTCCATTAGTTCAAAAGTTAGTCGGAAGTCCTTTGTGACGGACCGCAGGCACATTTTCCTGCCCAAAACAGTTCAATAGATTTGGGCTGTGCAGTCGGTCAATTTCACACTGAAAAAATGACTAAGTCCCATTCGAACGTGTGTTCGAACCTTCGAACGCGACTTAAGTCTCTGTGGCTGAAAACTCAGTGCAGGAAAAGGTAAGGGTCAGTGGTGTTCGTTGAAATGTGTAGCCGATTTCAGTTCCATGGATTTGGCTACACATACCGCTGACCTTGTTTGAATGAACAAAGATGGCCGCCGCCACGTGTTCGTTTGTCGAATGGTGGCCACTTCGACTACTTCGGCTGCATCTGAAGTTCCAATTTAAAGCTGCAGAACTGCTCCAATACAATTTAAAGGGGCAGCAATAGTCTTTTAAAATCCAATCTGCTAAAATAGTCTTTAACAGGCAATATCTTCAAGGGCCATAGTCGCAGGGCAGGAGGCTGGTAAGCAGGCCTCTCCAGGACCAAGTGGCGAAGGGCACTTCGTCACACCCCCCAGCCACAACTTTCTACAACTCATTCAAACATGGGTGGCAGGCAAAATTTGATAAAATGGCACAATCAGTAATTCAAAAGGTCCAGACACTCAGGGGTATAATAAGGCAGTTTTAATAGAACTTAGTGCATATTACAAGCAGCAATGTTTTGACCTCATACAGAGTTTGACAATGGTTCATTAAAACTGCCTTATTATAGTCCAGAGGGTCTTGACATTTTGAATTACTGATTGTTCTAGTGGGGTTTGCCAACCCTGTCTGGATTGAGTACCTTGTAGTTACAGGAAGAGTGCAGATGTTTATTCTCTGAATAGAGCACAGTGATGCACTTTTTTATATACATAACAAGCATCACAATTTTGATCTAAAAATTACATCATGAAAGTGACAGAAAACAAGTGGCAAAAGAGCTAAGATGGAGGCTCCCATGTGATGAAAAATAGGTGTATATTCCTACATTTTTTTTTATTTTTTTTTAAATGTATTATAAGTATGTTAACTGAACTTAAAGACCTGTCCCAAGAAATGGCCAGTTTTCTTACCTGAGGACTTCCCGGAATTCTTTCAGCTGGTTGTCTGGCACTTCTGTTCTGATGGATTCTAACCATTCTGGCATGATACATTCCCACACCGGCTGATTAATAACATTATATGGGATGAGGCAGAGGATTCGGTTCAGACCTTCTTTTAACTGAGTCACTGTGCTGCACGATTTATCCCAGTAACCTCCAACCTAAAGACATAGTAGTACAATTAGTACAACTCCAATGCGTTATGTTCTTTTAAACCGTCTACAACCTTACAATATCTTAACATTTGCAATGATGAAAAAAAATATGCAGCATTACTTTCAGAAGAAATCTTTTGACTTTTGACCAACTGGAAAACTGCAGTTGAATGCTGCTGCTTGTCTATAACCTATGTATTCACATTAACTGCCAGTTAATTCCATTAGCCTGAAAGGGACACTAGAGTCACAAGAAGAACTACAGCTTAATGTGTAGCACTGACGTTCAGCACCTCCACGCTCTGCATGCAGACACTGAACATTCCTCATAGAAATGCAATGATTCAATGCATCTCTATGAAGAGATGCTAATTGGCGCGGTACAATGTTTTGCCGCACATGTGCATTAGCCTTCCAATGCTTTCCTACAGGAAAGCATTGGATTGGCTGAGATCATCATGTTTGTTGATCTCAGCCAAGACGGAGGAGCATAGACGGGCCAGCCGCAAGGAGACCTTTGTAAACAATTTTTTTCACAAAAGGGGGCAGGCAGGCCAGTGGACAAAATAGTGTTTTATACCTACAGTGTCAAATGCAAATTTGCATTTCATACATTATAGTGTTCCTTTAACTCTCTAATGTTCTTTATAATAGTTTTCCAAGTAACAGAATAATATAAAAACTGTAATTGTTTTCTTTAGAAAAAAAGATACCTCAGAGGGGATATGACAGCACTACACAAATATATACAAGGTCAGTACAAACCACTATGTGCTAACCTGTTCATTAGCAGGAATATACAACAAACAAGAGGTCATCCATAGAAACAGGAAAGGCATTTTCACTTACAGCAGAGGAAAGGGTTCTTTACAGTAAGCATAATAAAGATGTAGAATTCTCTACCTAGAGAGGTTGAGTTATTAGATTCTGTAGACACGTTTAGAAAAAGGCTTGGATAACAGAATATTCAAGGATATAATGTATGTAACCAGGAAGATGATCCAAGGAGAAATCCGATTGACATTATGCATCAATATGGATTGTTTTCCCTTTTTTATGGCATAATTGGAAATGGCTACAATGCCTTCTCTTGCATCAACAGCATAAAAGAATGGACTTCATGGTTTAACGTGATGGACTTTTGTCTTTTTTCATCCTAGACAACTATGTAATTTCCCTTGTCTTCCAAGACCATCATTACAATGAGGACACTTTGATCTCTCACATTCCTTGCTTTTAGTTTCCTTTCTGTGTACATTGTGTTTTGTGTAACTTTATAACTCCCTCTTTTTAAGTGGAGTGTTCCTTGATCACTTTAGCTTACAACCCCCCTCCTCCCCATTCAGCATAAAAAAGGGTACACATCTACTAAACCCATTGCACTGTGTCACATGGCTCACCATAATTATCTCTGCAATCATTGTGTTCTGCCAGCAATGCTTCTCTATAGGAAGTTTTGAAACCAATTCTTCTCTCTGAGAAGCATTTACTTCCATTTTGGATTTACCAAGGCATCTGCTCGGAAAGTGCCATAAAAGCTAGTTCACAGAGCCCTTCCACATAGTAAGGTTTAGATAACCTTTATTTAGCTATTGAGTTATGCAAAAATGTCATAAGTAACAGTTCCACTTGAAACCTTACCCTGGCAAATTCCATGGGTTTGGGGAGAAGGCACATCACCATAACATCAAACCGGATGTCACAGACAGTTTTCAGCCACTTGGTGACAAACTGGGGCTTGAGTTTCTCGACCAAACTTCCGACTTCATCATCCATCATGTAAGCTGTAGAATGGAACCACTGGAATACCATGCTGACCAGCCGTGCCAGGCTTTCTGTGGGGGTGTTTTCACTCGGCGTGCAGAGACTAATCTGTTTGGCGAGGATAAAACCAACCAATCACAAAGCATTCACTGGGCACCAACATTTACCAGTCTCTATATATATCGTGAACATGTTCTCCTCACCAGAAACCAAATGCCGAACTGACTCAAAAGACGCTGATCGTGTTTATCGTCATCCTTGTTATCAAAGTCTGTGTTGTCCAATGAATGATGCGAGGAAGAGAGGCCCATTTGGCGTCTTCTGTTCATTTCATGTTCTCTCTGCTCTGCATGGAATTCGGCCTCCTTTAGCAAACTGTGAGAGGAATTATTGTTTTATCAATTTATTTTTATTTTTATCTGTTTTTTTCTGGACTCATCCCTATTCAGTATTTTTTCTAATAAAGTGGTTATATAGATAGGGCTGCTTGTTCAGTATTTTTGTATTTGATATACCTACCTATGGGACTTTGCAATCTGGGGGACATGGGAGTATTAGTTCCACTTGTATAGGATTGTACATTATGTATGTATTCATTTTTGGAGACATCTGATTCCTAGTAGTCTTTATATTATTAGCCAGCTTATTTATATGACTACATAGCTATATTTTGATTTCCAGGCAATGCAGCAAGTCTCAGGGACGTTTATGCACTGAGAACTTGCAGTATCTTTTCTCTTTGTTGCTTTTTTTGTCAATAATTGGGGTTAAGCCCCTCTAGGGACCCCTGGAGTCCCAGTGCGGTACACAGGTTTCTGGGTGGGACCATGATACTGACCCCCTTTTTTCTTTAGGGGAGAGTGTGTGGGTTTACACCCAGATCTCTGTCTCTTCTTTGTTTGTTTTTTTATTTTTATAATAGCATATTCAAATCCAGTTTGGCAAGTTGAGTATTGCTTACACCCGCTACTGAGCTAATGAGTTTAACTTCCAAAGTATGTGATATCACCATGGAGACCCCTTATGCAGATGTAATGGTAAATTTTAAAATAGGGAACCACCCATAAGTGTCCAGGAGGGGCACTAAAATGCTCTATGGTACTGTGATAAAGTGAAGGCAGAGAGGCCTTTAACATTTAACCCCAGGGGAAGTACGTTTTGTATGTGTGGTGTGCAACACAAAGCTACGTTTAGTTATGGGCCCCTGGGGTGGAGAATTTGGAGAGTAGGGTGGGCCAATGCTCCACTCCTCAGTTTATACACAACTGGGAGAAATAAGGTCCAGGACAGAGCTTTTTGGTACTGTCTCCAACCCACTGCTCAGCTGCAGATAATCAGCTGTAGCAGTGGGAATAAACCCCTCCCTGCTAGGCAGGTAAAGGGAGATTGCTGGCTTCCTCCCTGGAAGCAGGTAGGAGAGAGGCTGTTCTCTCCAGTGAGAGAGTCAAGGAGACTGAGCACTGGGAGTGCAAAAGGAAAGAAGTCGAGGCTGGCTTGGAGCACTGGGAGTGCAGAAAGGAAAGCAGTTAAGGCTGGCTTGGAGCACTGGGAGTGTAGAAAGGAAAGCAACAGGCTGACTAAGTACTGGAGTGCAGAGAGCTGACAAAGACACTAGGTTGGTGAAACCAATATTGTTTTGTTCTAGTTTAACCCCTGAGAGATAGGGAACCTGATGTTAGTAAGTGCTCAGACGAGCTAGGTTTTTGTTTATAGGGATTTGTGTTATATTTATGTTTTCATTTGCTGCTGTCTCCGGTGTGGACTTACAAATAAAGTGCCTGGATTATATGCAAATAAAAGGCTGTGCCTGTTTGTCCTAGAGGACCGTGCTACCTGCAGACAAAGGTCACAGTACAATATGACTGGGGAGATCACAACTTCTCTCTGACCAGACCATTGGTAAGGGCTAAAAAGGACCAGGCTGTTTCTGCATTCTCCATAGCAGGGAAAGCTATCCCTATTTCCCTATGTAGAATTGTGATTGGCAATGCCAGGAGGAAGTGAGAGCAAATGTGAGGAAATTAGAACAATTGAACAGAGTGAGAGAAAAATAGAAGGGGAGTGCCAAATAAACGATGGAGAGACTGCATGGGAGGGAGACAGCAATACATGAGAAGGAGATAACGTGGGAGAAAAGTAAGAAAACAGCAGTGGGAGATGGGCCTTGACTCAGTGTCTGTAAAATACCTGAGGATTTAACACAAGAGACGTGAGGACTGAGCAGATGGTCAATAACATAGAAACATAGAATGTGACGGCACATAAGGACTATCTATCTAGTCTGCCCAATTGTCTAAATACTTTAATTATTCCCTGGCCTAGTGTAGCCTTATGCCTATTCCACGCATACTTAAACTCTTTTACTGTGTTAACCTCTTCCACTTCAGCTGGAAGGCTATTCCATGCATCCACTACCCTCTTTGTGTGCAGAATGTACAAGACCAGGGAAATGTATGTTAGCACTTCGAAAATTTTCAAAAGTTCAAAAGGGGCTACTATACTTAAAGAAGTTTGGAAAAGGTTGTTATTGATACTGTAAACATGTTTTAGTTGGTGAAGCAACTTATTGATAACTTCTACAGGGTTATTACCTAATCACAGCTTCCACCGCACACACCAGTTCCTCAGCACCGCACTCCCGTGTGTTAATGGGAGGTGGAGAAGTCTGGAAGAGGTGCGTCTCTGCTGCAGCTGCTGCACCAACCTCATTGCTATGATGATAAGAATGGCACCTTTTACAGTACCGAACTGGTCTGTTTCCATGACGACCACAACATCCGGCTGAGAAACACGTAACCACCGCTCTCCTAACATGGGAGCTGCAGTTCTGAAACAAAAAGGAGGATATGTTTTATATATACATCCAAATATGTAAAGACAGTAGTAGGAGACCCTCAGCACATCCCTAACGCACTAACCTACACTATTTTAGCAGCCAGAAACTTGCTGATCAGAACACAGGTGTCTCCTGTAGAATCATCTCCTTTTTAACAAAACCAAAGAATAAGCCTGGATTTTGCTGCAAAATGGAAAATGTTTCAAGCACATAGGAGTGAATTCTAGTTGGGGTTAGAGTTTGAAAGTTTTGGGCAATACACACTGCTAACTGCTCCATCCGATAGTGATCTGCAATGCACAATGGTAACATCTCTGCCCTGTAGCAATCTGAGCTTTTCTACACAATGCATCTTCTAGTTCCAGCTCTAAGTGATGGACAATGCATAGTTCTACAAGTTCCACCACTGTGATCTGCAACACATACTGTCTTTAGCTCCACCCCTAGCGTTCTAGAATTCACACTGCCATTAGCTCCACCCCTACTGATCTGAAATCCACATTGCCATTAGCGCCACCCCTAGTGTTCTAGAATAAACACTGCAATTAGCTCCACCCCTAGTGATCTGGAATCCACACTGTCATTAGCTCCACCCCTAGTGATTTGGAATTCACACTGCCATTAGCTCCACCCCTAGTGATCTGGGATTCACATTGCCATTAGCTCCAACTCTATTGATCTGGGATTCACACTGACATTAGCTCCACCCCTAGTGATCTGGAATTCACACTGCCATAAGCTCCACCCCTAGTGATCTGGGATTCACATTGCCATTAGCTCCAACACTAGTGATCTGGGATTCACATTGCCATTAGCTCCAACCCTAGTGATCTGGGATTCACATTGAAATTAGCTCCAACCCTAGTGATCTGGGATTCACATTGACATTAGCTCCACCCCTAGTGATCTGGAATTCACATTGACATTAGCTCCACCCCTAGTGATCTGGAATTCACACTGCCATAAGCTCCACCCCTAGTGATCTGGGATTCACATTGCCATTAGTTTCAACCCTAGTGATCTGGGATTCACATTATTAGCTCCACCCCTAGTGATCTGGAATTTACACTGCCATAAGCTCCACCCCTAGTGATCTGGAATTCACACTGCCATTAGCTCCACCCCTGGCATTCTAGAATTAACATCTGTATTAGCTCCACCCCTAGTGATCTGGAATTAACACTCCCATTAGATCCCTCTAGTGATCTGGAATTTGCACTGTCATTAGCTCCACCCTTAGTGTTCTAGAATGAACATTGCCATTAGCTTCTCAGCTAGTGATCTGGAATTCACATTGCCATTGGCTCCACTCCTAATGATCTGCAATGCAAAAATAAAAAAGGTTTCACCTGCTATTGATCGGCAAAGCACAATGATAATAGTTTAACCCACTTGTGATCTGCAATGCATGCTTCCTATAAATCTCCCTATAGTAATCTGCATCCAGTAGCTAATAAGGTCACTGCCACTTTGGTTGAAGAACATGGTGTGATTCCAGCGCAGTGATGTTGTGTTATGAGATAATAATGACAATGACCACAAGTCACGTACAAACACATCACATCATGGGTGGATGAAGACATTCACAGCACGGGTCGACCACTCTTACCTTTTTCTGACAAATGGCTGAAATTTCAGCTGCGTAAGATACGTATGTAAAATTTAATAAGGAAATCAATTTCAAGAGGCCATAAGCAATACAACATTAACAAGTAGCTAACATTCCTCCCTTTTTGATTCTCACTGTTGGCTGGTTGGTTGCAGGTGGTGATACTTTCTATTGAATTGGAGGAATGTTGTTTTTCATATAACCTCAAATGATTTACAACATGTCATGCTGGTCAATAAAATGCATCATTCAATGCAAGATCCATCATACATTTTTCATTTTATGTAGTGCTGGCTGAGTATTACAGTTGATACAATTCTTCTCAATCCATTTTATTTCTTATATTTTCTACAATAAATCAATGTTGCTTTTGTTTTTATTTGACAGTTCTTTTCAGGTTTTACTGTTGATTGAACATGTTTAAAACAATTCTGCCATTGTACGAAGATGTTCACATTTTAAACCTTACGAACAATGCACATTTGGAGTCATGTTTTCCATATATATATACAATCCTTGGCAGCACTTCTTAAAGGGGAACTGCCACTTCCAAGGTTCAGTCATATTTTTTTATCCCTATATTTAACAGCCAAGTATTGGTTAGGTGTAAAGAACTAAATTAAATAAAATGTAGAAATCTACACCTATTAATCCTGCAACTTGCTTCCTCTAAGCTACCAGTCTTTGTTACAAGCTCTGTCCTTTGCACCCGACAGCCAGCATAAAGAAAGCATACAGAGAAGTAGAGAAATGAAAAAAAATGTTTAATTTTATCAACTTTATTTGCAATGTGTGCCCTGGCTTTGCTTTGTCTTGTGTGAACTGGAATAGGATGTAATGTGATACATTAATTCTAGTATATATTTAAAAGGAAAAAAATCATGATAACAAAGTTAAAAGGACCATTAAAGTCACCCAGGCTACATCACTGCAATGAAATGGACTGGGTTCAGTTGTCCTGTCACTTTGACCAAAAAACATTGCCGTTTTACAGAAACCTAATTGTTTCCCTTGAAGGGTTAAACACACCAACAGTGGGTGTTACCACGACATCATGTGACGCTGCAACCACCATATGAACGCATTGATTCAATACTTTTCTATAGGGAACTTTGGATCCGTGTGTGGTTGCACTGGAGTAGACTACGCTGGAGGAGACCACTAATTAGTGTCCTATCCCTAGGAATGCTGGAAAAGTGCATTGGGCAGGCCTGACAGATTTACACATGGGCAGTTAGAAGATCTCTTCCCCTTGCAACATTTGACAGGGGGAGAAGAGGGGAAGTCTGATCAGTGTGATTCATCCTGAGGTAGAGCAGTGCATGGCTGCTAAATGAAAGGAAAAATAAATTAACACAATTATTGATGAATATCAATATTTTATTCAGTGGTGTAAATTTCACTGAAGTGACAGTTCCCTTGTAATATAGAATTCCTGCAGTGAGAAACAATGTGAGAAAATTGCTAATTTTCAAACATTCTTGTACAGAAAATGATCTACACAGTCAAGTGATCACTGCTCACGCTAATGCAAATTGTTAGCCACACAGTAAAAAACAAAACAAAAAGCAAAGTAATATAGTAAAAAAAATAATAAACAGTCAAATAAAAATAGATACCTTTCCCTGCAGATCCATTATTTAGTCTGTCTTTTAGAGATACAGGCAAATCCATCCCAAGCCAGATAAAGACCTCCAATCAGGAGAACCTCAGGCTGGTCTATAGAGGTCTACTCTTATCTCATAAATGCATGTACATCAAGTAGGATGGGCAGAAGTTTCTGCTCTGTAAACTTATAGCAGCCATATCATGGCTGCAATCAGTTTACACAAATCCCATTCCACTGTTTGAACTGGGAGATGAGTAGCAATCAGCAGAGCCACAGTTAATGAGGGATAGAGGGAGCTCATCCCAAGTTGCCCATAATGCATGTACACACAGCATGGACATGTGTGGTGACATTAATATCAAGAAGGTGAAATTCTGCTGTTCTAAGCCACTTTGAAAGCACATTCAGAGTGCTATCCTATATGCGTCATTCAGCTCTGCAACCATGACAAGTTGTGATGAGTGGCATTTT
This sequence comes from Pelobates cultripes, assembly GCA_933207985.1. NCBI lineage: Eukaryota > Metazoa > Chordata > Amphibia > Anura > Pelobatidae > Pelobates > Pelobates cultripes. The sequence goes on along the minus strand of OW240924.1, from coordinate 32,746,379 downwards.
AAATAGGTCTACAGATGCAGTCATTCCGGAGTAAAGTTTTTAAGAAGATTAAACCTGACACATAACTCTAGACAAGCACAAAAAGCATTTTTCATGATGGATTCGGTGTAAGCCTCAGTGAGTCAGCCAGTGTTATTAATCCATATGTTCATAGTAACAAGATAACCTTCTGATTTAGACACTTCCCAAGGGCAGACTCATATTAGTCTTTCTATTAAAGGGGAAGCATCATCCATTTCTTTTACATTTATATAAATGACAGTGCTAAATCATGGATTTCAATAACAACGTTGTCTACCTCAAATCCCTGCTGTATAAAGCATAAGCTTTAAAGTCTCTTGAATTTACTGTAGCCCCATGAAGTTCTTTTCTATAAACCTTGAATATCTGACAATGATCAATGTGAGCATTTAATAATGCTCCCAATTCTCTGTCTCAAGATTCAGAGGCATTGTTTGTGATGGTAGGGTGTCAGACGGCTACATATAAAGTGATACACATCTGCTGCCAGGTAAACTGAATGGTATAGTTAGGGACACTCTAGAGTGTAAAGAGTGTGCCCTATTTTATTTTCATTTTGCAAAAAGTGCAAATTTCAATAGAAATTTACACTTTTATAAATTAAAGGGGTACTATGAGCACCCAGACCACGTCAGATCATTTAAGTGGTCTGGGAGTATAATCCTAGGTCCTAGTTTTTAAGAAACTGCAATAATTATCTGCTAGGGTTAACTCCACCTCTAGTGGCTGTCTACCAGGCAGCCACAAGAGAGACTTCTGGGCTTTAAGGCTAGTTTTGGTCACCTGACGTCCCCACGTTATTCATGGTGACATCCAGTTTCACCCATAACAGAGCCCTGACCGGCGCTGAGGGACCTTGTCAGTGGAACCAGTTTTTAACCCCATCTGCACCATGGGGGGGAGGAGGGGGAAGGTATAGTTTCCGTTTAATCTGGTTACACTCCCTGGTTGTCAAGCAGACAACAGGTCATATTACTTCCTGGTTTGGTTAGGTCAGTGGAGCTAAACTCAAGAGGCAGGCAACTGGCCAGGGTACCTGACTTGCAAAGACTTCTCATTGAGAAGCCTGTGATTGGACAGCCACAGAAAGAATTGGCTGGGTTAGAAGGGGGGGACTTGCAAAGGCCGCAAACAAGAGATCTGCAGTTTCTGCAAGCTGATTTTAGAATTACCCCAATGAAAAACATGCATAAGAAAATGCATGCATATATGCTTTGGTAGTATATGTACTAAACAATGATTTTTATTTATTTTTTATTTGGGCAGTCGAGTGTCCCTTTAATTCTACTAGCTCTGTCAATTTATCTCTTAATAATAAAAGTTGCTAAGGTTATTTTAAAACTTTAGTATGTTCTTTAACGACAAAAAAATAAATAAATAAACCATTCAAAAATTATATAACAATATTTTTATTTGTCATCCAGCACAGTCTCTAACATTCCTGAGAAAATAATTTCTCAGTGTAAGCTATGTGCAGTCCCTCTGTCTTGTGCTGAGGGAATGTCAATGATGTAACTCCTTTCTCCATCTTCTGCCACAAAGGAGTCTGCTTGACTTATTCAGTGCAGCTTTCTCAAAACAGCTAATAGTATGTTGATTAAGTCATGCTGTCCAGCACTGGTAGGCATGTAACCAGGACGGCGTGGGAGAGGACAAGCAAGAGAGCTTGTTAATGGCATAATCTGTGACACTGGTGATGCACACAGATGTAAGAGGCCCATGTGGAGAGTGCCACTGAGTCTGAAACTCTCTTATTGGGCCAGATGTACAACTGAATAGTCTAGAGAACAATCACATGCATATTTAGAAGCAAGACACCAGAGAAAACCCTGAACAGTGAGACACGGGACCAATATCATGAAGTGGCAGCCAGATTTGGGACGGTTGGCAGGTATGTCAAATCTACTAAGAATTTCTAATGAGAAGCACTTTTCAAGCCGCATGTACCTCACTTGCAGACCTAGATAGCATAGTATGGGATCATGGAGAGTGAGTACTCCACTTTCCCTGGATTTATTATAAATATTGCTGTGTTTCATGAATTTGGTCTCTTAGTAAAGACATCAAACAGGGTTTCCAATATTAATATGGTTATTTGATAAAGTCTGATTTACCAGGGATTCTAAAGGAATTTAAAATGAATGTCAAATCCTGACAAAACAGCCAAACTGAAAACATAAAAATAGTGTGTATATTAGGTTAAAACACAATAAACAGCAGAGTGCTACAATCCCCTATGTGGGTCACTCCACCACACATAAATAAGTGAATAAAATAGTAGAAATGGTGAGAGCACACAAAATAAAATAAAATAAAAATAACAAATTTGTTACCCCTATGTTCAATTAAAATCCTGTAAGAGCTTCTGAACATCGTAGGTGCGGGTGGGTGTTGTGCAGGGCGGAGGGGGTTGGAATTGAGGGATGGAGGTTAACAAAGCCTCCGGGTTGTACGGGGGGAGGTCCTCTGGCGCTTTCAGACTCACACACTTGGTTTACCCCGGGCCTCAGACTCAATACATACGGTGGTACCTGATTTGACCCCTAGGGGGCTCAGGCTACTTACGTTGGGGGAGGAGAGAGGGCACGGAGGCCTCGGAGGGCACCCTGCAGCTGGTTGACCTCGCACACAAACCACTACTCCAGCGTAGGGGGTCAGGGGATACAGATATGACACTGGGCCATGGGCTAACCCACTAGGGGGCCGCCTAGAATACGGTGGCAGAGGCCACATGCAGTTTAGAATGCCCGTTCACAAGGTAGAATGGAAAGCCGCATTCCCCATGCCCCACTCGGCGCATGAGTCCCATGTGTCCCCCGGTGGTCCCAGGATTGTGGCCCTGTTTGCCGCTCAGATGTATCAGTGCTGTCTAAGTTCTAGCTTTATTCTTTTGCTAAGACACCATTAAATTTCCAGCTGTATTGGCGGCTTCTCTGGAGTGTGTTGTCCTTCCTTCCTTGCCTATGTATAGGGTGATGAACATGTTTGAATGTGTGTGTTGACTTAAACGTGCTGTATAAAATAAATGGAAAAATAAAGATTGTCAAAAAAAAAAAAAATCCTGTAAGAGATAAAATCAGGATTAAAAACATAGGGTAATAACAAACAGATAATTGATGTATTATTTAATAAATGTACAAACTCACATATTTCTGAGCCAAAATAAAAGCTGGCTCAGACTAAGAACGTTGGACAGATGGTATAGTGGTAGCTGAAGTTAAATGCCAACTGCTTACTCGTCCCTTCTTTTAAGAAACCCAGGATGCAGGATCTTCATTTAAAAAAGGTTTATTTTCCAAAGTAAAAACAGCAGCAAGAATAAAAATCATCAGACTGTCCGCACACTGACGCGTTTCAGCCGAAGCTTTTATCAAAGTGTAAGTCCATTCAGTCCGTTCGTAGTTTAAATAGGAGCCTTTTCGCGCCCTTTTCCCAATCGGCAATAAACTCCTCCCCTTTGGGGAATTTCTTGTGTGTTCTTTTAGGAAGGAGAACCTTCGTTTTTTTAATGTATCAAAATATTTTATTTTGTTGTAATATTGTATCCAAAGGAAATTCCCCAATCATTGTGTGTCCAAGCATTTCATGGAGCATCATAATGGAGATGCTAGTTGCTTGCAATAGTTTTTTGCAATAGATCATGTTAAAATTCATTGGAGAGGTGGAGACAAAGATAGTCTCCTAAGCAAGACCGAAATGAGATGGATTTTTAACTTGGACACACTTACACCGAGGGGGCTTAATGCGGATTTTGAGATAAATACCTATATTTAATTTTAAGGATTTTTAAAGGGTTTTTTAATATAATTTTTTATAATTCTTTAGAATGTTACATTCTTATTTATTGCAGAATTCCTAATAAAAGTATTTAATTTTATTTCAGGCATAAATTTTTATATCATCAGTAGTAATATAGTCTTTTGGGAAATACTCTTTTTTCTATCATTTTTATGCATATATAGATGTGTTATATATATTAATATGTGTAGAAAATATTTTAAATGAAGTATTGTGTATGATGTTTGCCTGCTGTTTTATACTTGTTTATTATTCCTCCTGGATTACTTTGTCTTTAAATGGATCAATATGTTTTTTATTCTTTTTTCTCCCACTAATTTTCTTGTGTGTTCTTATAGGAAGGAGAACCTTCGTTTTTTAATGTATCTAAATATTTTTATTTTGTTGTAATATTGTCTCCAATTGATAGAACATGATAATATGTATGTTACTTTGTAGCAGAGAATTTTCTCTGCAACTTTAAAGTCTAATCGGCATAAGCGAACAGATCCCCCCCACGTCATCATGACGAATGCGGAGTTAAAAGAAGGTAACCATGGACGCAAGGATGCCCGGCTGCGTCTAATTTGAAGGGGAGGAGTTTATTGCCGATTGGGAAAAGGGCGCGAAAAGGCTCCTATTTAAACTACGAACGGACTGAATTGACTTACACTTTGATAAAAACTTCGGCTGAAACGCGTCAGTGTGCGGACAGTGTGATTGCTGATTTTTATTCTTGCTGCTGTTTTTACTTTGGAAAATAAACCTTTTTAAAATGAAGATCCTGCATCCTGGGTTTCTTGAAAGAAGGGACGAGTAAGCAGTTGGCATTTACCTTCAGCTACCACTATACCATCTGTCCAACGTTTTTAGTCTGAGACAGCTTTTATTTTAAGTGGCTCAGAAATATGTGAGTTTGTACATTTATTAAATAATACATCAATTATCTGTTTGTTATTACCCTATGTTTTTTCTCCTGATTTTATCTTTTACAGGATTTTAATTGAACATAGGAGTAACGAATTTGTTATTATTTTATTTTATTTTGTGTGCTCTCACCATTAAAACTAAAAATATAGATGACTTTTTACATAACACCTATATCGGCCTTGAACTTGAAACTCCCTTTGAATTCCAAACAATTCTATTATCATGCATTTTGTGGCTATTAGTTGTCATTGAGTGTTCCTTTTACTTTGGCTGAGATTTAGTACTGCAAACCAGGTTAACTCTTGGAGCGTGGATCATTTGTTTTATATAACCATAAGATAGGAAATAATGTGCAATAAAAGAGGGACTAACACTACAGTTTAACATACACAGCAAAAAACGAAAAAAAACCTATGAGAAATTGATCCAGTTGTGAAGAAAAGAGAAAATATAGTGTAAAATTAAACATAAAATACTCATGACACCTAGTGGCCACCTGTGATCTCTGCATCCTGCTCTAGTGTTTATTCAATATGCCAGGAGTTAAATTGACAGAATGGTTCCCAATGCACTGCACAAAACACATAGATCCAAATGTTATCAGTATTCCTACTGGAACAGAACTGTGAAATAAATAAATCCTGGACTTTTGGTCTGCCTGAGAACTGGGTTGGGCATCACAGGGAGAGTCCACAACAAAGGTGATTTTATGTACATATCTGGCAAGTACCTAAGCTAGTAACAGGCCCCTGGAAAGTGCAGAGGAGGTGACTAACCCACAGGACCAGCAGGGATCAGAATTGGATCCTCTCTGGCCAAAGCCAAGCCAGAGGGAGGAGAAAATCCTTCCAGTGCAATTATTTTGGCCTTAAATTTGAAATTAATTTTGACCTCTCGACAATGCTCTCTTTAGTGAATAACCCTGTAAATGTAGCATTTCTACCAGAAAAAGAGATTTATTTTTTTGAGCCAGTGAAACCACAACAACATTTAATGAAGAGCAAAAGGCTTTGAGGTTTCTAATGGAGATTTCACAATCCAGACAGCATTCTACTGATTGGAGTTGCAGTAGTTACCAGTTAGGAAATAGCAATTTTGACATAACATTGCTGTAGATCCCTCAGTAATGAGCAGCAGAGCATTACAAGCTATATTTAGAACTTTGTATATTATTTACTATGAGTTAAACTCATCAGAATATAGAGACTACAAACTGATGAGTCTATTTACTAAATGCCAAACTACAACAGAACTGCAAGTGAATGCCATTCGGTTGCAACATTAGGCTATTTAAAGGAACACTCTAACAATCCGCTGTAGTGGTTAGAGTGCCAGGAGTGCCCTTGTGCTGTCCCACTGTAAGATGTAAAATTATATGAACACAGTTAGACAACTTACTGGAGTCCTGCTGGGCACCAGTGAAGCATCCACTGCTTCCAAGCAGGACCAATGTAAGTTGATTACTCACAATACTTCTTGGAGAAGTACTCATTATTTCAGCCTTCTAGGGTTGTCATTAATCTAAACAAGTAGGAGAATACTCTAGCGTAAGAAATACATGTTTGTACTTCTAACATTAAGTGCTCCTATAATCGATTCACCCTAGGATAGTTATCGAAAAGTTACAAATTATAGATTTTTCTATCTGTTTTTGCACTGTTGAAGCGTGCAAATTTATTTTAACTGAATTGAATAAAATTTGTATAAATCAATTTTGAAAGCAAGTAGTGGTAATTCAATTAAAACTGAGCATTCACAAGTATGGAGTGGCCCTTTAAGTGATTAACTCCAAAAGTGTATTTAAAGTGAACTTTAAATTTGGCTAAAACATCAGAATTGAAAACATTCCTGACTTGTACAGTTTTTTCCAGTTTTGCTATTTTTAGCATAAAATAAATCACTTCATTTTTAATGAACTTGGAATTCTTGCCAATTCATATTTTCGAGAATAACTGAACGTTTCACTTGGATTTCTATGGTAAGTAGTAGCGGGACTAAGGACTTTGTGTCCGAAAATATACAGGGCATTTTGTCAACGTCTTTACCACCTGCATCACCTCACTGCACTCATACTGCCCATATTCATCCTGGGCCAGAATTTCTTCCAGGAGCAGAATTATCTCAGCTGACCAACAACTAATTATATACCCCACCAGCCCCCTACCACAGATTTAATTAAGAGTATGGAAAATGCACATAAGTGAGACAGTAGTCTATTTGTATCAAGGTAAAATTATATTTTTAGAGCAGCCTCTTCAAGTGTGGACTGTACAGGTCGGTTCAAACACATAGGACCCCTTTCTTAATTCCCTTTACATCGGGAGGAATTTAGGACATATATATAAAATTGAATTTATAAAATTCCTCCATATCAGACAGTTTGCTCAAACAGTCAAAAGACCACGAAAGTCACCAAGGCCACTTCACCTCAAGAAAGTGGCCTTCAGCAGTAGTCCTGTCCTTTTACCACTGCAATCTAAAACACTGCTTCTTTTCAGGTCCCCAAAGCTACACTATAAGGAGTATTGGATTGGACAATTGCTGGAGGAGGCCATGCCTCCTCCATACCATTACAAGAGGTGGATAGATAAGCAGCAGGTAGCCAAAGTTATGAAAAACATTAAGTAGAATCCTCCATAAGTAGGGGGACTAAGGAACTTATTATTAAGAAAGTGCTGCCTCTGTATTCTAGTCAATTATCTTGCTGATTAGTTAACAGTATTAAAACAATAAATGGAGGGCATAGCAGCCTTAATTAAAGGAATACGCCAAGCACCATAACCAGGCACCATTATAGTGGTTATTGTGTCATTAGTGCCCTGGCACTCTACCAGAATGTGTTGGAACACTTTGATAACTTACATGGGTCTCCAGGGTGCCCAAGATCCATCCGGTCTTTCCTTTGCAGGAAAATCTGGAAACATGCTGTGCAACCATGGTTGCTTGTTGGGACCCAGGTAAGTTGTAAAACAAAATTTAGTTTGGAAGGGTGCCAGAGTACTAAAGTATGCTGTAGTTGATATAGGGCACAAAATCATCATTTATAGATTACCTTAAAGATCCTCTACAGCAGTGGTGTCAACACCATGACAGCTTGCTGTTGGACACCAATTACCAAGATTCTCTCAGGTGGGAATTTAATTAATAGAGATGCAGTCATATAAATGTTGTAGAGGATCGACTTTTTAAAAATGTTATTTTCTTATATTTATTTATATTTTCCTATGTCTATTCCATTTGCTCCTCTCCATTTTTGATCTCACACATATGTATATCATTCTATTAATATTTATTTCTGCCCAATTTTTATTATCATCCATAACACTTTATTTCATTTGCTTAAATATACACTTTTTTAAATAATTACATACTTTCCATTTCTTTCAATATTTAGTTACTAACATCATCCATTCTATGTTCTCATAGCAACACAAGTCCCACTTTATGTTTTCCATCAGTTAGTTATGGGTTATTAGTATTGCGCACTTAACAAAAATGACTGGTAACTTCAAGTTCCTCCTGAGCCTCTGGTGTGGCTCGGTGACTGAACTTCATTTTCGCTAACCACTCACGTCCTTATTGGCACTATCCCTATAGCAAACTAATAACTAGTTCCCCAATGTTTTTGTCAAGAAATACGCTGCCATCAGATATCGATGTAATAAGAGTCATTTGACTCTTCTAAATACATTAACAATCGTATTATATACACTTAGATCATATGTACTATTTGTTTATGATATTTATGTTACGCTCCTATTTTTCATTCTGTATTATTCCAAATATCTATGGCACTTTCGCATTACCTCAATAAAGGTCATGGGTCATATATGATGCCATTTTGGCACCAATTTCTGTTAGTTTGAATTATGATTCCCTCTATATATACTCCTGTGTGCCAGGCCTCTGTTATTTACACTTTAAGAAGCCTTTCAGGTGAAAAACGCTGTGTTTTTTAAAAATGTTTTTAGCATTAAAGTACATTTGGCATTTATTCTCTCAGTCTGCTTGACCATATACCGTCTTTACCCGAAAATAACACCTGGTCTTATATTAATTTTTCCCTCGAAAAACACACTAGGGTTAATTTTCGGGGCATGTCTTTTTTCAGGGAAAAACAGTAGCAAGCATGTGCTAGAGAGCAGGTCTACTTTCAGGGGAATTCACTAGTGCATGAAATCCTGCGAATCTATGTGAACTAGCGACTAGCAACTAGTGTTTATTTATTTTTATTTTTTTAAATCTTTATTTTTCATGTGGAAAGATAACATATTCAGGAAGTTGGCCACAACAGCCTCGATACATCGATTAGAATCAGTACATATCAAATACAAGGCATTGTTGTGTGCTATTCACACACATTTTATATTTACAATAGGTCACATTGTTACAGTGAGGTTTTAAAATCTAATAACTGTAGGGGTGGAAGACTTCTGAACTAGGGTTTATTTTGGGTTAGGGCTTATATTACGAGCATCCCCAGAAAATAAGCTTACGCTTATTTTGGGGGGGAAACGGTATTACACTTTTTATGCTTTTAAGCATAGTTACATATAGTTACATAGTTACATAGCTGAAAAGAGACTTGCGTCCATCAAGTTCAGCCTACCTCACATTTGTTTTTCCTGTTGATCCAAAAGAAGGCAAAAAAAAAGACCCAGTCTGAAAAGCGCTTCCAATTTTGCAACAAACTAGGAAAAAATTCCTTCCTGACCCCAAAATAGCAGTCAGATGTCTCCTTGGATCAAGTAGCTATTACCCCACTAATTAGAAATGATATCCCTGCATGTTATGTTTTTGCAAGTATTTATCCAATTGCAGTTTAAACATCTGTGTGGACAAAACCACCTCTTCAGGCAGAGAATTCCATATCCTTATTACTCTTACTGTAAAAAAACCATTTTCTTTGCCTTAGACTAAATCTCCTTTCTTCCAGCTTAAATGCGTGACCTTGTGTCCTATGTATAGCCCTGTTTATGAATAGATTTTCAGATTATGGTTTGTACAGGCCCCGAATATATTTGTGTAATGTTATCATATCCCCTCTCAAGCGCCGTTTATCCAAACTAAAGAGATTTACATTTTTTAACCTTTCTTCGTAACTAAAATGCTCCATTCCTGAATCATGATATTCTTTTTTAGAACAGGTGCCCAAAATTGCACAGCATATTTAAGGTGAGGTCTTACTAGCAATTTATAAAGAGGCAAAATTATATTTTCATCCCGAGGATTTATGCCGCTATTTATACATGACAAAACCTTACTGGCCTTAGCAACTGCAGATTGACATTGCATATTGCTGCCTAATTTATTGTCTATAACAATTCTGAAATCCTTCTCGTGTGTGGTTATCCCTAATTCACTACCATTTCTCTACATTAAATTTAATCTGCCATTTTAGTGTCCAGTCCCCCAATCTATCCAAATCCCTCTGCAGCAAAGCAATATCCTGCTCACATTTTATTTCATTACAAAGTTTTGTGTCATCTGCAAACACTGAAATATGGCTTTTAATGCCTATTTCAAGATCATTTATAAATATGTTAAATAGAAGCGGTCACAAAACAGAACCCTGAGGGACACCACTTACCACTTTTGACAACTCGTTGTAATCTATCCTTATGCCAATGTTCTACCCAAGATCTAGACCAATTTCTTTTAGTTTGAATACTAACCTATTGTGAGGAACCGTATCAAATTCCTTGGCAAAATCCAAGTAGATCACATCCACTGCAACACCCTGATCTATACTTCTAATTACTTCTTCGTAGAATGCAATTAGGTGGGGGGCGGGGCCTGGCCGCCGAGCTGAGTGGACATGGGGCGCCTCAGCTCCCTGACAAACCCGCAATAACCAGCCTCAAAATGCCCCTACTCGCCTGGAAAACCCTCAGCTGCTGTGAGAGGGCAAAGGGGACCCGACCATCAACCTTTGGGGCAAGTGCCAGCCCCCACTCCGCTGGCGATGCGGTCTGGTGGGCGAGTGGGATTGTGGCCTGCTGTGAGGCCCTGGCGGGAGAAGCAGCCGATCTCCCGTGCTTGGTCCGGCGGGACCTCCCACCGCCTGCTAAGGGCCCCGTTACCCCCCCCCTGTGGGCCGGGGGGGTTATCCCGGACCCCACCGGGGACGAAGCGCTCGTTCAGGGCATACAGGCTGCAGGAGGACTGACTGGGGACCGCATGGAAAAATCCAAGATGGCTGCCGCGCTCATTGTGAGTTGGAGAAGTGAGGGGGAAGTACCACAGCAACGGCAGACAGACTGAGTGCTCCTTCCACCCCCAGGATACCTGCATGAGGGGTATACTCCACAAGCAAGCCTAGCTCAGCATAATAACCCTCACACCAACAGAGGCATCACCTCCCATTAATACCAGTGGATATAAGGGGACTCTCTCTGGACTCTGACTCTGCCTGAGTACAAGGTAACAACGAAAATGGGGGACAAGCTTCACTCCACTGCTAACTGTCAAGCCCCTGCACACTAAAACAACCAGCTACAAGCACAGACCTAGCACAGCTGCAAGAGGGATCAAGGCTTCCAACCACATATGCCTACAGAGATAACAGACTATGGTGTACCTCTTAATCCAGCACCCCATCCACAATTTTAATGTGTGCCTTTTGCATCGGACTCTCTTCCTGCAGTTAGAAAGTAATCAAAATGTCTGAGCCTGCATGTGTGTCCGACGCTCTGCTGCCCCCTGGTGGCTAAACTTAATTAAGCTTAAAGAAATCTGTTCTTGATGATAACCTTAGCTTCTGTTTTAATGGCAAAAATATGCTCACTGTTTTGTTTCCCACATATATGCCTAGCACAAATGCCGATTTAGACAGGTTAAGCATCAACTATCTCGCTGTATTTTATGTAACTTCACGCTAACAATTTAACTGTTTAGCCAAGCTTGCTAAAAATATAAAATTGTGCAGACTCTCATGCCACTGTTTAACCATTGTATATCTTGCAATACGCTGTTGTGGCGTATGTTGATTCCTTGTACCCACCTGCACAGCAAAAATAAAGAATTACAAAAAAAAAAAAAAAAAGAATGCAATTAGGTTAGTTTAAAATGACTAGACATGTGCAATTCGTTTCGTTCCGAATGTGAATTCGGACGAATTTTGGGCAATTTGGACATTTGGAGACTTCCCAATGTCCGAATTGCTGAATTGCCGAAGTTTCGAACTGCCGAAGTTCCGAAGCACAAAATTAATATACCTACCCAGTGGAAGAATGAAGAATGTTACACTGTATACAAGCTTAAACAAAAAGTAAATATAAACATAGCCAGGATTCAGCTGTAAGCATTTGCAACACTTACAACAATCAAGTAACACACATTCATATAAAAAATTTAAGTTACTTAGCCAGTCAATGGAATGACAGGAATGAATAAGTAGATAACTCCCTAATTCCCACGGTATTAGGGAGCTATCTACTAAAAGGCTGAAAGACCTAAATTGGTCTTTCAGACAAATTTACTAATACGAAGTAAAGATTACTTAGTATTAGTAAATTATGCCCCTACTTGCTATACCGCGAGTAGGGGGCATGTCTATTAAACAGTGAGCAGCCTATGACTGCTCACTTTAAAAAAAAAAAGAAAAGAAAAAAAGTTCCCCCCTCCCGAGTTCCCACCCGTGCTGCGAGAGTGGGGGCTTCTAACCTGAATTTTACTGTAGGGCCCCCACCCGGCCCCCACCCCTGAACGGCGGGTGGGGGCCCTACAGTAAAATAGGGGAGGGAACCTAATGTCCTCCCCTCTGGCCCCCACCCCTGACTTAATACTAATAGGGGGGGGAACCTAATGTCCTTCCCCCTGGCCCCCACCCCTGAACCGTGAATGGGAGCCCTAAATTAGAATAAGGGGGGGACCTAATGTCCTCCCCCTTGGCCCCCAACCCTGAGCGAGTTGCAGGGAGGTGTGACTAGGGTTCATAAACTAAGTGATTTAACTCCTAAATGACAGTGAATTGAGCAATGAACTTGCAGGGGAATGATCTATACACTAAAACTGCTTTATTTAGCTAAAGTAATTTAGGTGACTATAGTGTTCCTTTAACTCATGGTTGACATACAAACATACCCCACCACCCTTCTTGTTTTTACTATCCTTTCTAAATAACGTGTACCTATTTAAGTTAACTGCCCAGTCATGTGTCTCATCCCACCATGTTTCTGTTATGCCTCTTATATCATATTGTTTAGTGTATGCTATTGCCTCTAGTTCCCCCATTTTGATATATAGGCTCCTTGCATTAGTAAGCATACATTTAATATTATCATGAGTCATTTGTACTTTTTGTGAATTTTTATCAATATTACATACCTCCTCTGTTGTGCAGTTATATTTTGTTATGTTTTATTGTTTCTGGTACATTTTTAATCTCTGAAGAACTTACTGCTCCTTATCCTTGGACAATATACTCTACATTATATCCCTGGTGGGGATCATACCACCCAAGCACTTATACCTGAGCGTTGTCTACTGCTCTACCAAATGTGAGTAAAACTACCACCTTTTTTTTTTTTATTATTGGTTTTACACAGTAAGCACTATTGTATGCTGACAATTATGATGGACCTAATTACAGATTCTAAACGACAGAAAACACTTAAAACACCTCCTAAGCATCATGTATCTGGTGGAGGTGGTGCTTGGGGTCAACTCACAGGATATAGTGATCAGAAAACACATAATCTCGCTTTCATCTTTTAAGCAAATCCATACCGTAGTGTCTGGTGAAGCAGGATTTTGGTGGGCGGAGTAAAAAGGCCACTGGTGTGGATCACTTTACCAGAATCACACAAAGAAACAAACATGCCCAAAAAGGAGCGTGTCTGCACGAAGAATTAGATGGTCAGTCTGGCGTGAATGCATGTCAGGCTGCCTGTTAATCATGCAGGATGACCAACAAAGAGCATATTCTGCAGACAGCACCCTGAGCATGGCATAAATGATGTGCTAGCTCTACCCTTTCTAAGGACTGTCCCCTAGCACTCGGCTTTACTTTAACTAATTCCATTTTCAGCGAGTCCACACCAGTTTTGTTCCCCAACATCCATGTTAAGTTTCCATACTTAAGCAAGTGCATATGAAGAGTAGTAAATAAAAACAATTATTATTATTATTATTTTAATTAATGGGCCTATTTCATAGGCATGGGCCTGGAGCTGCAGCTCTATGAGCCCCTAGGTTAATCTGACCCTGCCAGACAGTTACCAATTAAGAATATTCCAAGCATACTTTGGACTCTTTGGACTCAGTTATTAGCGCAGCCTGTATTGTGTGTAGTAGCCATCATAGGAATCTTCCTCACAATGTATGGCAGATATTATCATATATAGGGATGTCAGTTTCACAAACTGCACAAAGAATTTGTGAATTTAATTTCGGAGAATGTTTCCAACAAATCTAACATGCATAGTGTAATGCTCTAGAATACCATTATTTAAACTCGATTGAACCTTTTAAACATGATTTAGTTTAACAGGTGTTGCTTTTTCTAAATATGATTATTTTTACATTATTAAAGGAACACTGTAAGCACCATAACTTATTCAAGGCATTGAAGTGGTCATAGTCTCTAGAGTCCTCTGGCACCATCCTTGCATTCAGTGTTAATCGTTTAATATTTTAATGCTATATGGGAAGCCCCAGGAGCCCATACCTTCTGTGCTGCTTGGGCTAATGAGCAAGTATATGCCTGAGCACCAGTGGGCTGTTGTTAGCTGTTGAAATTATCAGTTGGCTGCTTTCAGATTACCATAGTGCTCATTGCAGGTATGAATTGGTATGGCTAGAAAGAAGTGTGCAACATATGGGTTAGCCACAGCCCCAGTAGTGGCCACACCGTGGATGGCCAGTGGCCATTACTTAGTGTTAAATTGATAGAACATGGTTTAACACTGAATGCAGAGAAAGCCCCCAGCGGACACCAGGCACTAAAACCCAATTCAGTGGGATGAAATAGTAAGTGCCTGCAGTGTCCCTTTAGAAATATTTAATAAATCATGAGAAACATTGAAACGTACCTTGCGGCAAGAGGACATCTATCAACCACTCACTGTGATCCCTAGAGAAGAGGGAAAAAAAAGAGTTCTGAGAGATATATTGATGTATCATTGATAGACGTATATTCAGAAATGGTAAATACAGAAACATTCTTCTGAGCTGAATCACATGTGTCACTCCCATATGTGCACACATAGTAGATTTTTTTTTTCTTTTAGAAAAATGAACAGCATTTCAGTGGGGACACAGACATATTTTTAGCTATGAAATGATCAATCACATTGCAGACTGTTTTGTTATTAAACAGTATGTTAGCTATTTACTCAAGGTATGGTGGGAAAGCTAGTCTCTTGAATTCACCACTTATTTATGGCTATGGCTATTATCATACGGTATTTGTTTGCTTTGTTGCAAATATGTTTATTGCAGAAAGATTTGATGTGTTGATGTGTAATTATAAAATAGTAGTGGAAGAAAAATGAAAAAAAAAAATGTTGTGGTATTACTTTACTTGTTAAAAGGGGTTTTCATGAGCCCAATGTTACATCCCTGGTCCCTTCAGTGTGTCAGGACGAACCAGTGGCCCAACACGCAGAATTAAGTAAAACACGTAACAAATACAAACAGGAGCAACGTATTACCGGGCCTAAGAATGGCCGGAATTAACGTAATAGAATAAACAGTCATGAACTGAGGTCAGGAATACCGAAAGGAACAAATATGGAAAGAACAAAGCCAAAGGGCCAGGAATACCAGAAATACGGGAAGTGAAGTCAAGATCAAAAACCAATAATCAGAATGAGAATCACGCTCTCGGATAACCAACAGGATGGAAACCACGACAGGGCACTGAACAACTGCAGGATTGGGTTTAAATAACCCAGTTAATCCTGCTATTGGCTGATTTGGGTCCCAGGACCCCAGAACGTGTGTGCGCGGCGAAAATGTGACATCACTAGTTCAGTGTCTCCATTCAGAGAGTGGGGACAATGAATGGCAGTACTGCACAGTGTGCAGCACTGCCCCAGGAAGTACCTCTGTCAGCCATATGAGGAGTAACCAGTGGAAGTATCTCTAGGCTGTAATGTAAACACTGCATTTTATCTGAAACGACAGTGTTTACTGCAAAAAGCCTGAATGTAATGATTAAGAAAGAAAGGCAATGGCTTGACCCTTTCTCTTGGATCTCTGTATGCTAGCTTCTCTTTAGAACAGCAGTAGGACCCCATCTGATGGCAGACCAGGGGAAGAGTGCCAGATCTTCTGGTATATACTGCAGCTAATACTCTTATATTGTGTCTGACACCAGAGAGGAACCATTACAGCGGTGATTAAAGTTATCTTACTGGAGATTTGTCCATTTGTAGCTATAGCCACAATTGTATATTATATATCTTCACTTTGGAGCATAATTATACAACCCGAGGATCATTCATTCGTCTTGGCTCCCTGACTATCCAGACAAGCGGTAATTCTGTAATGCAAGCTTACAATTACACTGCTCCACAAGTACAGAGATACAGTACTGCTATACAGGGACTTGGAACGTTGTGTTCCTTGTTCTCTTTTCTGCTCCACAAGTAGATTCATTTCCTTATATCTGGAGGACAGTTGAGCATTCCTTTCCAGCTAACTGGTCCTATTTTATTGTTTCATTGTTTGTTGGACTGTATATATAGGATCTGGCTACTGTTTCCTCAGTTCTGGCAACACTGTACACATATTGGAGTTAATTACTTTGTCTCTAGTTAGTATTGTGATCTCAGCAGGAAAGGAGCTTCTTTGTGGTCTGCTTCATTAGGTAACCCTAATTTTCAGTGTTATGGGTTTGTATTTTATTTCTGTACAATAAACATTTATATGATATTTTGCCCTTTGGGTGACCTTGTCTTTTTTCTTTCATTGCAATCATTACGTAGATTGATTGGTACTGCATTATAAATAGACACTGCCATACTGCATCTGTGATCAGTTTAAACACAACCCAGTTCACTCTTAACCAAGCTATAATTTGCTATTAGGACAGCCCCTGACATGCGAGGGGACCAGTCACTATTTTGCTTACAGTGTGTGCACACTGCACTTGTAATAAAGATACAATTTATATAAGGCAAATCAGAACCTAATGTTCCATCCAGCCTGATTGCGGGCTGTCTTACAGTTACAGAGATTTTTACACATTATATCTACTTTCAGATATAAGTGTGAGCTAAGGGTGCAGTTATGCAAAGCGTTTATGGTGCTTAGGTTGACTTTTTAATCCTTGATAAGGCCACTTGTAACCCTGTAGTTCCCTTTAAAGGGACGCTACAGGCACAGAGACCACTTCATCTCATTGTCGCAGTGTCCCTGTCCCCTTTAGTCCTGGAATGTAAATCATTGCAGTACTAAGACTGCCTCTAAAGGCAGCCACTAGAGGCACTTCCTGGATTCTAGAAGAGTCCCTTAAATGACCCTGAACACTCTCACGCTGTGCATGAGGACATCCAGCTTCAGTAAAAACCCTACATGAAAGCATTGAGGCAATTGTTTCCTATGGGGAGGGCCTAATGAGCTTGGAGTGCTCCCTGCACATGCGCATTAGGTCCTTCTGTTGGATGACGTTGGAGGACCTCAGGGCTGAAGGGAAAATCGGGTAAAGTTTTATTTAACACTTTATGGAGGAGTGGGTGGGGGGTTGGGGGTACCAGAGCGTTAGGAATACAGATTTGTAGATTCTCTTTAAAAATGGAGTACTGTAAGCCTTAGAATTTAATATGATAAATGCAGAAAATTAGCAGAAAAAAACCCAGATGATTTTCTTATAAAACAATGTGCACATCAAGAATGGCAGAACACAATGTGATAACTGTCATAGAAATTACTCCGTTATTTCCAAAACATAGTTTTTATGAATATGCTCTTAGAAATTGACAGAAACGTGCACCTGGCTGGGGCAGCCAGCATTGTGGTGTAAGATACAGCTTTATTTTTCCTACATTAACTTACCCTGCAATTCTTTGGCTGCATTCTTCACACAGATAGAGGGGTGGGGGCTTATCTCCTAAGGCTACAGACAACGAGGCATCTATGCACATCTGCAGTAAGGAGAGAAGTTTTATTTAGGATTAAATAAATGTAACGTTTTATTTATTTATAGAGAATTAGAACCAGGGTGATTTAATAAAGATGAAATTGTTATTCTGACGCAATTTATGCAAATGTATAATTCTTCATTACAGGGCAACATGGTGTAAGAAATTGATACACAAGATGCTGAAATATTGTATAACTTTCTGTGTAGGTGACTGGATTCACAACTTGGGATCATCTACTTGATAACAATGTGCTAATTATCAGAACTTTCTGTTACATTTTACAGCACCCAGGTAAAACAACAATAGCTTACATCCCTCCAGTAGTCTTCCTGCCGGCCAGTCTTTCATCAGTGTCAGACGATCAGTGTCAGTTTAGTTTCTAATAAAGGGTGTAATTAAATTTAGTGGCCAGAGATAGGCAACCTTCGGCACTCAAGATATTGTGGACTACATCCCCCCATAATGCTCTTACATAATGCTGGCAAAACATCATGGGAGGTGTAGTTCAAAACATCTGGAGTGCCGAAGGTTGCCTAGGTCTGAATTCTAGGTGAAACAATGCAAATATTAATTTCCCAAGCCAACCTAACTTCAAGGCTGAGGAATACTCAACCTACCCTACGATCCATCCTAACTGGTCGCTTATTCCAGAATGTTCTAGTATAGGTGGTGGTAAATTTATCAAAAGCTAAAAAACTTGTATAAAACACCAAAGCACTATGACCACTGGTGGCGTGGGGGGGTTCCAAAGAAGTCAGCCCAGGAGAGGAACTGCTGCTAATAGACCCAACCTTTCCTTTACATCTGGCCACGTGAGTGGAGGCAGTTGTGTGACCAGCATGGAGGACAGAGGGTATCAAGCCGTACATACGTATAAATAAGGAAAATCTTAATGTTTTGTATTATGTTGTGCTAAATGCCTATGTATTAATACAACGTTTATACTTATGACAAACTAACAGTAGCCTGTCAGGGTATTTCCACTGGCAGACATTTTTTATGTTAAGATAGAAATTAAAAATGTTTACTGTAAGTCACCACTTAGCAGATGTGACTCCATTTTGTAACAAAAATGCAGACAGCCACATTTTATTTCTCTCTAACTCTATTCATTCAAACCCTGGGCAAAGGAATGCGCTAATGTAAACATTGACCAGAGATAAGGATCTCTTACAAGACCTAATGTCTGAAAGGGGAGTAGAAAGAGCCCAGCCCAAACATAGATATATCTATCTATCTATCTATCTATCTATCTATCTATCTATATATATATATATATATATATATATATATATATATATATATATATATATATATATATCCATATAGACTAACTATAATTATGTTTAATCATATATAAATAGTACCAATGTTAATAATATTGAATATCCATGGACAAAGTCTCAATTAAGAAAATTTGTTATTATAAACTAATATTAGCTGAATGTGTGTAAAAGACATGTATATATCACATGTCACAAGTACTATACATAGTTTCACACAAAAAAACAGACAGAGGATTACAAGAAATAGATAATTCTAAAAGTAATTAATTTTACTTTTTAAATTTAATGGATTGCTACAAAGTTCCATTGTATTAGAGAAAGTAAAAGAAAGGGCAGATGTGTAAAAATCTACTTTATCGCCCCAAAAACCAGATGGTCAGTCTAAGAAAAATCCTTTGAAGTATGACACATCTCTGATGAATGGACCATAAGAGATAAGACAACTATGACGTCAAATGCATCACGAAATTCCATTAACCCCTTATACAAAGTGGTAGGTGGAATTTGTGACGAGAATTTCTTGTGGTGTTACAACGCCATCTATTGACCAAAGTCTAGATGATAATCTGTAGAGAAGATACACCCACTTGATTTCATTTGCCACTTTAAATTAGTGACGTAAAGAAAGTTTAGGGAGGCTTTTACTTTTAAAATAGCCGAAGACAGGGCTTAAAGCGGCACTGTCATGCCGAACTTACCTTTCCTCAATCTCTTCCTCTTCTCCCCCTCTCTCAGGATCTGTTATTCTTTTCTTCCTGTCTTCTTTAGTTTTCTTTAAAATCATAAGACAAAGTAGGGACTCTTTGCCTTATGGAGGATTCCTCAGCTTGACCAGCTCTGACCAGCGGAGGAGCAAAGTGTGCTTCATTTCCGCTGGTCAGAGCAATTTTCCAATGATCCTTACCTTCCCTCTGTGTTCCCACAATGCTTCCGGTCACTTTCCACAAAACTGCCGAATTGCATTCTAACTGAATGACAACAGTATGTTCGTTTCTTTTAGAACGCAATTCGGC
>OW240924.1:32708501-32726161 GCA_933207985.1 Pelobates cultripes | reverse complement strand
CCCCATTCTCATTATGGCCCCCACCCGCCGCCCAGGGGTGGGGGGAGTACTGCCCCCCCCCTCATTCTCACTGTTTAGGGGTGGGGGCCAATAGTTGTTTTTTTTGTTTTTTTTTTTTACAGTGAGCAGCCACAGGCTGCTCACTGTTTAGTGGACATGCCCCTACTCGCGGTATATTTTGGGAGATTATCTCCCTTGTGCTATTATGGGGGTCATATTGACCCCCATAGAGTGAGAGGGGGGACCTGGGGGGCTTATGAAGTGGTGGGGAGCACTGCTCCCTGCCGCTTCTATAGTTACATATTACAAGGAGGGAGCTGCACGCCGGTAGCTCCCTCCTTGTAATAAACTGCACGAACAAACTAACACTGATACATTGTGTTTGTTTGTTCGGCTGATCTTTCTATTCACTCATTCGTCTGTCTGATGAATGAATGAATAGATGAAATTCCCGTTCGCATGTCCAGGTGTTTCACTGGGCATGTGCGGGAATCTCAGTCTGCCTAGTGTGGGCTGATGACGTGTCCCACAGGGACTTCACCTACCCACACAAAGATGGCGGCGCCCTGAATATAGATCGGGGCAGAAAATAAAGATTTAAAAATAGGTAATGTGGGGGGCTTAGGGGCATTTGGGGGTGACTAGTGGGTCAATTGGATGTAGTGGAGGCGGGAGGGGGGTTAAAAAAAAAACAGAATTCGGCATGACAGTGCCGCTTTAAGTCTGAGCAAGGAGACAAGAGGTCTTTGGTCTTTAATCACCAACCAAAAGTTGGACACACTTAACTTTAACATTTATTTTCCCCAACTGAAACTCTGAAATCTGGAATACTCAGAACTCTTCATAACTTCCTATTTCCACAATTCTCTACTCATACTTGCATACACCGTTCATGGAATATATCTCCAAGTCTAAAGAATTTCTACCAAGAAAGCTGGTAAATATGCTAGTTTTATTAAATTTAAATTAATTAATTTTTACTAAAAGCAGAAATATACTTGGATAAAAGCTGGTCAGATTTCAAATCCTATGAAATCATAATCAGCTAAGGAAATGTATGGTTATACACTCCATTACTGCAGGTGGAATAAATGAACAATTTATTTACTGGTAATTTGCCAAGTTTAGCATTTCAAGCTATTATCCAGAAATATTGACTTATCTGAATTTAAGGATAGTAAAACTTTAATCAGGAAAGTTAATTATCTACAATGTAAAATTTGGTTGTATTATTCTTTTGACTTTTACTGGATTGGGGGAATAATAAAAAAAATCTACATATTTGTGTGAGAAATATTGTATTTTTTAATTGCAATATTAAATGTGTTTTTCCTGTGAGAATTGTAGCCAGCAGTGAGTGCGTTAACTCAGTGCGATTGAAACTGGCAACAAAAGTTTTAATGCTGTATGCTGCATGCTCCTGTGAAGCAGAGTTCTCTGTTAAGAAATGTCTAGCTGAAAGTTGAAGTTTTCTGTAGTAAATCATGTTGAAATTTGCATTTGTTTAATATATGTATTAATTATACTTTATTCTGATGGATTTATTCTGATGGAGATCCTCTCCAGCCCGATTCATATATGAGTCCACCTCACAGCTGCGCAGTAAAAATATTTTAGAAGCAGGGTCAAGGAGATCGTTTTGATTTTTTTTTTTTTTTACAACTTTATATTCTCCTTAAATATACTGCTGACTTTGCACTTACCATACTAAAAATGTAGAATGGTGAGATAACTGATTCTTGACGGAATCTGTGTCAAGGCAACAAATGAGAAAAAAAACTTACCTTTACGGCTGGTTTGTTGATGGCATTGTGGCATTCTATGTGTTGGCAATGGATGGGATTCCACGCTGAAAAAGACACCAAGGACATCAAATACTACTAATCCAATTTCTCTTCAGGTAGTAATGTTTAAATATACATCACATCACAGCTACACAATTACTATATATAATATAGTAATTATAGCCAGGATATAGAGGGGATGTGGGATGGTATGGACAGAAAGAATAGGTCAATGAATATATAAGATAGGGCAGAGTCTAGAAAGTCTATGGTAGGACAGTACAGAACAAAATGGGGTAATGCATCAGGCATATAATGCAGGGTATACAAAGGAACAGGATGTGTGGTAGGACAGAGACAGAATGGGGAGCACACAGGCAAGATCCAGCTTGGTGCAGACACGATGGGAGAAGGAGATAGACAGGATGGGGCAGAGGGAGAGACAGCACATGGACAATATGAATAGGTCACAGACAGAATGGGGTATGGCATAAAACAGAATGTGGCAGAGCAAAGGCAGAATAAGCAATATAGAGACAGGAAAGGATAGGGCATAGACAGAACTGGTAGGACATGGACATGATGGCGTAGAGCATAGACAACTTGGAGTAGGGTATAGATGGAATGGAAAAGCACACAGACAGGATGGGTTAAGGCAGGGGTGCTCAACCCATTTCCCACAAGTCACTTGTGGCCTGCCAGACTATTCAAGGCAACCATCAAGTAATGGAGACTTCAAGGAACCTGCGTATGGAAATGTTTGACCGTCAACATGACAAATGTCTCTCCAAGAATCTTACTTATGTGAATGAATGTTTTCCAGAATTGGGCAAGAATGAAGCAGTTAAAATTGAGGACAATAATTGTTGATTGCCATCTAAAACATAACTGCCAATTAGCTAGCACAGAAATAACTCCTTACAATGAACTATTAGTAACAAAAAATAAGCAGAATCAGTGTTTTCATTAACGGAGTATAGGCAGAATGAGGGAACGTATAAACAGGATGGGGTAAGGCACAGACAGGATGTGGCTGGGTGTAAATATGATGGGATTAGGACAGACAGAATTGGGTAGGTCACATACAGAATGGCAGGTAGGGCAGGGTATAGAAAACAGGGCTAGATGTGTATTCTACTTAGAATAGGGTAATATTAACATAATAGTAAAACTTATTTATCACAAGTACATCATTTTCTAAAAGATGAACAACTCTTTCCATTAGTAGCAATGTACCTGTGTATTGCAGTCCTCTGTATTCACTTATGGCACCAGGTGGTTTTAAATTCGGCCAGTAATGGAACAGCATTTGGACAGCTGGTGGTTTGACTTGGGAAGGCCCATAGGCAATTACATACAGTAAATCCTAATGAACAATAGAACACAACATATCACAATATAAAACTATTTGTAATACACAATATAATGGTTTTAATTTAAACGCCATAGGCCTCAATTTAATTAAATAGTTATATATAGTTATTGGTCAATATTTTTGTTAAATTCCAACTGGATTTAATGTCAACCAAATCTCAAGCAGCCAAACCTAATAAACGTGTCAGCTGCCAAAATGTGCACTGGTTGCTACCGCTATACATAACTGTCTGCAAACACACATTTAAACATATACATTCCATTACTCTGCAGCCCAGACTAACGAGATTCACAGATATTCACTGGACAGACACTACATCCAATCAGACAGCACTACCAGCACGTAACAGCTGCACACTATATAACTGGTGAATACAGATCTCCTTTTATTGGTTATTAACCAGCTCAATTGTTTCAGGTGGACACATTTGTATTTTTACTTTTGTGTGTATATGCAGTGCATGCCTAAATTTGTATATTAAATTATGAAATGTTTGTAATAATAGGATTCTCCGCTCTGTATGTGTGCATACCGATGTTTTACAGCTGTTTTGCACTTAATTGTTGTTAAGGATGCATTAAAGGACCTACTCCTACTCATGCTTAAAGTGTCAAATCTATGTGTCCAGTCACTAGTTTTTACTTATGCTCAATGTTTAGTAGACTGTCCCAACTGTTTAAAAGATATGCCCCCACTGTTTAGTATACATTCCTTAAACGAATATGGTGGTCATTTAGACCCACATAGGCGTACGTGCGTGCATGCGTGTATCTCCTTTGTTAATTATCCGCATTTAAAAGGACATGAATTTGTTGACTTTCCAGCTGGGAAACTTGGTTTTACAGATTGTCTTAATAACAAAGGTTCCGTCACCTACTTTCCTCTCCATGTTATAATACACAATAGTTAATACTATAGAGGTGTTTGTCACACGATAAAGTGTTTTGATGGCAGGTTTCAACCACTACAGTGCATCCTAAAATCAACACTAGGTCAGTTACCCCAATGGTTGTCTATAGAGGGTGAGGCACCAGGGTTCAACCATCTGAGCTCAATTCTCTAGAATTGTGACTAATAAAGCCGTAAGGGTTGTCTATGTTGAATGAGGCACCAGGATTCCCCTATTTGAGCTCAGTTCTCTAGAACTGGGACTAATAAAACCGCTGAAAATAAGTTTTGCTGATCTATGCCCATCCTTTGCAATTTTTATATCTAGTGCATATATTGCCTTTAGAAAGAAATAGTCCACCATTAGCTACTCTGCAGTCCCTTTAACTTCAAATGGAACCACACTGCTGATTAGAAATAGTACAATATATATATATATATATATATATATATATATATAAAATACTGTCTTCAACATTAAAGGTAAATGCATCTTAACAGGGTTATTCACTAAAGGGAGAACTGTCTGGAATTCAAATTATATTAAGAATTTTAGTTTGAAATAGCTGTATTGAACTCCTAGGTGATGGAGATTTCTTTTCCAATTCAGCTATTGTATCCTTAAATTCGAAATTCACTTAGATTTTCCAACAATTCTCACTTTATTAAATAACTCTGTAAATGCATGGCTGGGATGTCTTCAGGGCTCATAAACAGGTTCTCCTCTCATCTTACATTATGTGGAATGGGTGCTAATAAATTAATAAATAAATAGGTAAACCCCCAGAGAACCAGACCAGAACTGACCCCCACCTAATAAGCAGGGATTGTGGTAGAGAAACAAATCTAATGTAGATCGCCATAAAATCAAGTAAGATCTGTGAATTAGGAGCTCCTGTGTACAGAAGTGGGAAAGAGTTAATATACAGTACACTATACTGCCACATCTTCTGGTCCTTCTGTTGCCATACACTGGTGGGATATCAATCAGTCCTCACTACAAAGACAATGGGAAACAGAGTCTCTTGATGTCACACTCTTTCCCTTTATAGAGTCTGTGGCCACTGGGTCCCAAATCCCACCAAACAGTTTCTAAGCCTTCTAATGAGGAGTCTATTCGATACGTAGTGAGGTTTAGTGATCTCATTAACAAGACACAAAAAAGACAACTGAAACTTACTAGGGATCGACCGATATTTATTTAGAGCCGATACCGATACTGATAATCTGTGAACTTTTAGCCAATAACTTATCTATACCGATGATCTTTCCATTTACCGTTTTGAAAAAAGAAACAATTTCTACACAAATCTACTATTTACTGAACATGTTTATTTAATAAAAATTTTTTTGCATATCTTTTTTTTTATTAAGTGGTAAATGCACAAATATACAGGACAGTCCGATTTTTTTTGTTTTCAAGAATATTTAGTGTTCCTCTCCCTTCCCCTCCTGACCCCTTAGTGTACCTCTCCCGACTATTCCCTGTCCCTTTGCCCTCCCCTTCCTATACCTTAGTGTACTTCTCCCCTCTCTTCCCTGTCCCTTAGTGGTCCTCTGCCCTCTGCTCCTTTAGTGTGTGTGTGTACCCCCCACCCCTCCTTAGTGGTCCTCTCCCTTCACTGGTGTGCCTCATTATCTCTCTTGTAGCATGGCCGAGCGCAGTTTCCTCTCTCAGTGAGCACTTCCTGTCAGTCTGGCCAGTTACAGGAAACTGAAGCTCCTGTACGGCGGTCAGCTCTGCTCCGCTCAACCACGCTACACTGAGTAACAGGTAGTGGGGAGCACTGTGCGCTGCCTTCCTGCCGGTCACTAGATTCTTGCGCCCACAGAGCCGGTGCACCCTAAGACGGCCACCTGACGGACGCGCCAGCCCTGCGTGTGCTGGGCCACTGCCGCCTCTCACATTATCGGCAACATCGGTATCAATAGTGGCAGATACCGATATTTGCCAAAATATCGGCCAAACCTATTATTGATCTATCCCTAAAACTAACCCACGTCTTCCAGCTCAGCTATTTTAACCTTAATTTTACAAGGCTATTTTTTGTCTGTCAACTTTCCACAATTTAGTTGTGTGAATAGACACGCTAGTTATTTTGGCTGAATTATAATTATAATTTCTGCTGATTTTATAGCAAAGAGGAAAATATTAAAACAAATCTCAATATAACTTCTACGTACCTTCCACACTTCTTGCTTATATTTCATTAAACATTCTAGCAGCTGGCAATGATACACTGAGAAAAGAAATCACATGTCATTCATTCATGATAAGAAAGCAAAATATCTGCATAAAATATAGAATTTTTTTTATGAGTTACTAGTTTTTTAAATATTCCCTTGGTGATCCAGGTTAAGTTTGTATATGTTCTAATTTGTGCTGACTTCCTGACTGGCTCAAATACTAGAGTAGATGTTGGAAATTAGGCAGCATCAGGTTATCAATAAGATTATGATTTTTCGGAATTACAGAATTGAGAGGGATTATTTTTTGAAAGGTGATTAAGGTGTAAAGGCACAAATCTTATTTTCAGATCTTGTAATGTTATAACTAGTGCAGTGTTTATGTCAAGGAGGTACCATCTTGAAATTAAGGATAAGTATGGCTTAGGATAAAGACGTGGCCTAATCTAGAATGTAAAATCTTCCTGTTAGGAAGAAAATAGTAGCAGATGTGTGTGTATCTGCCTTGGGATATCCAATTGTTTTAGATGAAGGATGTAACGGAGCTCATGTACTTCGACCGAGTAACTCCACCCAGTCTGTTCCTAGCTGCTTTCAAGGATCCTGGAACGCTTCAGTCCTAGTCGCCAAAGTTTGACTGGCATCTCTTAGGAACTCTTGCACCCGACCAGGCTGCAACGCTCTCCTTCCAGGCAGGTATTATACCCTCTGCCTTTTCCTCTTTAACTCCTTACCCAGGCAGGTTTCCATACCTATACGGTGATTAACTACTACCTTTACAAAGGCACTTGGATCTCTCAGGCCTACCTCCTTTTTACTTGCCCCAGGCTACAGAGACCAAGCAGTCCAAAGACTCTGTTACTGGAATCCCTAAACAAATCAACCAGGACACAAAGTTTTAAAAGGAACCAACACACACAGTTTTATTTTAAATCAGAACTAGTTCATATGCGCATTACATTAAACTTGCTGTGACAAACTCAATATCATACAAATAACCAAATTATATCAGAAAACATCCAGGAAATTATAATAACCTCTGTTATAGACAGGCACAAACCGCATGCTTAATTCACTAATCACAAAGCCACTTTGGAGGCATTTCTTCTAATTCTAATATATCAAATGTTGACATAAATCAGATATTGAGGAAAATAAACAAGTAAAAATCCCTATGTAATATTTCATAGTTGCTCGAGACAAATATAACAAACAAATCATAATCCTACATTGACAAGGTGACTGATTTTGTCACGATTGTTAGGGAACCTAACACACAGATAGGACACAACAGACAGAATTGCAATACCGGTCCTTAGAATGGCCGGGCAAAAGAATAGTCAAAGCAAGCCAAGGTCAAAGGGAAATAGGGAGACGGAATACGAAGAGACAAGCAGAGGTCAGGGAGCAGAGCAAACAGAGTAAACGTAAGACAAGCCAAAGTTCGGTAGCCAATAAATCCGACAGAGTATAACGGGCACTGAGGCAGGGCACTGAGGGCAAGGGGGAGGTTAGCTTATATACACACAGGGTGTGTCTGATTGGCTAATTAGTGTTAACAACAACACGTGGGAGGTGTTTCTTCCCTCTCTTATGGTCTCTGAGGTCATCACTGTGTGCCAGGTCACATGACCGGTTCTGGCACACATAACGATGCTGCTCTGGAGCGTGTGGCGTCAGAAACACTGTCAGTCTGGAGTCTGGCGGTGGGGACCAGACAGGCGACACTCGCTGATACTGATACAGTCAGTATGAACTTTGATTTTATTTTCCTGTAAATAAATTAGCAGGTATATCCAGCCACACTCTGTAACCAATAGGAATAAGTTAGACAACTTTTGGAGACACTAATACCCCATAATTGGAGCCAGTGGGTAAATACGAAATATAAAAAGCCAAAATATATTTTATAAAATAATGTGAGCTACAACAATAATAATTAAAATTTTTGTGAAAGGCAATAAACACAAGGAGTTAACGATAGTAGATTCCAAATGTAAAGAGTAAAGTGTAATCAGTTAAAAGCCACACTAAAAGGATTGAGGGGGACAATGATAAATGGATTGCAAGAAAGATGATTAAGCAGTTCTCATGGGTTTTATAGGTTCAATGTTTAATGGAAGCCTGCAGATTAGAACAATAATGGAACCCAACATGTTTTGCATGTCTCTATGATGAAGAGCATAAGCAATCAATTAATCTTCATGATCTTGAAAAAAGATTTCTTTGGGATGAATCCTATAAAGAACATGACAAAGATACCCTTCCACTAGAAGCAATTTCTATTTATTAATGCTGTATCCATACAGATGCTCCCACATGTCAAATGTTGCATTTCACAGGGTCATCACTTCTAATGTAACAGGGCGATGGGTCCAGTGGCTTCCTTCTTTCGAGCCAAGAAAACCATGCTCTGCACTGAAATATATGCTTCCATGGGTACAGACCTAGAATACTAATAATTATCACCATAATAACATCCAGATCAGAAAGATACCAGTTAACAACACACATAAGCTTATGATTTCTAAAATTGTCTAAAGGTTTTTTGTTTTTTTTTAATTTAATTAACCTTCAATAAGCTTTTTAGAAGTTTATAATTAGCCTTGTTCGCAATGATTAGCCTTTCTTCACCTGATCTTAACTTGCAGTGTTTCCCTTCTTTGCTGTAACATATTGCTCTATATGATGCTAAGACATATTTGGGAGTGAGTTTGGAGTTTCAGTTCGGTTTTTAGCTTTCTACATCAAAAAGCTAACAATTGAACTACAATTACCAGAAACCCTTGCCGTGCCCATAAAGAGCTGCTTATCTCATAAGCTCAAGAGTGAAATTCACCCCAAGCTCTCTCAGTCTATCGTCCAGTGCAAACTCTGCATTATCAAATGGGTGCCAGGGAGTGCCACCATTTTGCCAAACAGCTTTCAGATATTCTGACAAAAACTGTTGGACAGAGCCCATAACTAGTTTTTATTATAACCACTACACAAAGCTTTAGTGGTTATCGTGCCGAAACTTCCCCTATAAGATGCAGTTAAAACAATTTAAATGCCCTACCAATCTTACTCAGCACATTTGTGCCAGAAGAAATACTTACCGGGATTTGATGTGTATTGCATTGCTATCATAAGCATTGAAGACGCAGACAAATTAACATGTGCAGGTATGCCCCCTTCTCTTCTACTAGAACCCACTGTAACAGAAAAACAGTTTTAATGATCACAAATACAGCATTTAAAGAGCACAGTCATTCTACTAAGCAGTCACAGTCTAACCGAGAAGTGCAATGTTTGGATGTCAGTAGATGAAGGGTATCAGCCCACCAGTAAATTGTATGGCCTCCCTCAAGTATATTGAAATAAACCCTTCCAAAACCCCATCCTATACCCAACCCTAAAATCTATATATATGTATATATACACACACTCTTCTATGTTTCACATTATGACACCATAGCTTTGAATTAATTCAGAGTATCACAAAAATTTTCATTGATTAAAGAATAGGACATAAACAGAATATGAAGGAGAAGGAAAAGAAGAGGCAAAAACAGTCCTTGGTTATATTACACCCCAAGTTCACTACAGAAGAACATGTCAGCTGGGCATGACTAAGCTCTCTGAAGCCAAAAAAATAGTACAGAAAGAAGGGTAATATAAATGAGCATTTTAGAATTAACTGTCCAAGCAGGCCAGAAAACAGACAAGCCTTGGTTGATTTAACGGAGTACTCCAAAAATAATAAACTCCCTATTACCTTAGGCTGAGGGAATCTGAAAATACAAACTACGGCCCTTCGTAGATTCCTGGGCAACTAAACATTTAATAGACCATTCCTTTTGCTACTAACAATTCTCTACCAGTAAGGGGAAAGAAAACCAGACAACAGAATAGTCAAGACAAATTTGGATCAAATGCCAAAGGATCACTATAATATGAATGCTCTGTTGGGTATGTAGAAAACCACAGCTGGTCACTGGAATTGGGCATTAATGGGGTTTAAATATGAATAGTGATTATTGATTCTAAATGTTGTGAAAACAGATGGACAAAACTAATGGCAATGCTCATCATCAAAATTTACTCCAGAATGATGTAAAGTGACGTGGATTTCGCAAGAATGAGTAGGCACAATTGCAAGAACCAGTGAGCATGCCCGATGCAGTCTGTACATTGAAATTGTAGTGCAGAGGTGGCCGCTCTTACATTTATTCAACCACACATAAAACATATGGAGGTCAGACCCCATTAGATAAGATTTCAGGTCTACCCATCTTTTCTCCCCAGATAGAGCATGCTACATCACTAGCTGCGCTAACAGGATGGAGTAATAGTACATTAGGAAGATTGGTAGACCTAAAGCTCCCCCCGGTTTTGGTCTATATAACATGTTCCTTGCACCATATGAATTAATCTATATCTTTATGCCTCTACATGCCGCTTTGTGACCTGGACTTGGAGAGTCTGAAAAAGAAAAAGCAAACTTGGGAGAAAATTCATTTTTATGCTGTGCATTCTTCCTATCCACAAGATTGGTCTCTCCAGATCCAGATCCTTCTTAATATTGTATCACAGTACAGAGTAGTTTGCGGCAAATAGAGCTCTGAGATCATCAGGAACCTGGATTCCTAGGTAACGAATGAAGGGTTTAATCTACAAAATATATGTTGATCAAATTAAATCTGTGTCGGCAGCTGACATGTTAATGGGTATATCATTAGATTTGTCCACATTTACCCTATAGCCAAATAGAGGGACAAAATCTTTGAGTAGCACAAACAGTGGAGGTAGAGAAGATATGGGATCTGCTAATGTCAAAAGTATGTTGTCGGCATTTGTCGCTATTTTGAAAATTTCTCCAAGGGATTTGTTCTCCCTTATATGATGAAGGGGAGGTTTAACTAAGAGGGCGAACAATAAAGGGGACAATGGGCAACCTTGCCTTGTCCGGTTGGTTATGTTTAAAGTAGCGGGATGGAACCCAGGGAGGGCCAACTCTGCCTGCAGCTCAGTATATAGAGCCCTAATTACACTAAGGAAAGAGTGGGTTGGAGCATCGCACCTCCTCTGCAGCCAGAGATAGGAGCAGACAAGGAGTTTTGGTTCTCCTACCCTCCAAACTAATTTCACCACTCTCCTGGTAATCTTGTATAATTGTTGTTCCAGAATGAACCCAACCTGATCAGGGTGTATCTATTTCAGCTGCAAATGATTAAGATTAAAACATTTTTTTGACAGTTATCCGTTAAGTAAAAAAGAACAAGGAGCAAACTTGAGATGACACGTTAAATGATCAACAAAGTAAATGATTTAGCACAACAAATATGCCTGAGGTGCCCAGAAGGTAAATCCCCAGATGTTGTAAAACTACAACCTCCATGATGCTTTGCATGCCTCGAGAATTACAAAGCATCATGGAAGCTGTAGTTTTAAAGCATCTGTGGATCTACGTTTTGGGCACCCTTACTGTTGCTGTAAAAGGATGAATTAACAAATCAAAATTGAAAAAAGTTTGAATTTACATAATTTTACAATTTTTTTATTCTTCTTGGAAGAATATAACAAAATTGCGGTTATTTGTGCTAGCTATACAACTCCTATTTCAAATAAATGCTAAGGTATTGATTAAAAGCCCAACAAAATGCATGCACTAACAGGGTTATTTCAGGGTTAATTCAACGTGAATTTCAAAACAGCAGAACTGAAAGCATAGCAGACTTACAGACCTTTTACAATTCGGCTATTTTGACCTTAGATTTGAAATTCACTTTTAATTTTCACTTTAGAGAATAAACCTGTAAGTACATAAATGTTAAAATCCTAGGAATCGTCACACACAGACCAGCTCTATATTTTTTCAGAGCATTTATTCACCCTAGCAATTGTTCTGCACGTGTTTTACCCATGTACTGTTACTCTGGCCAGATGTAAGATCGGCAAGCAGAATTGTTACAGCTGTAATATTTTACTCCAGAATAACAGTAAGATAAGAATTAGCAACGTACATGAAAACACACGCTGTATGTAAAGAGAAACACAATAAATGAGTTAGCCATTAAAAATAGCACATTTAAATAAACACCAAGTTCTAATGAGTTCACATTCTGCATTTTTACTGACATTTAAGTCAAGTAAGTCAAGGCAATATTTGAGTTTGAGCCCCTCCTTCACCGCCCTTCATTCTTCACATAGGGTTAATCTTGCTTTGCCTGAAAGCCAATACTTGAATATTTATATGGAAGATGCCTTCTAGATGTATTGTGAACTGTATACTTACCCAAGCCAATTTGAATCAAACCAGGTATCTTCTGTCATTTACCATTATGTTAGAGATGTCTTAAAACTTGATCAATACTCTTCCTGGTAGGTGGCCAGCATTTATCTAGCAGTAACAGTGTTGCCCTGCAATTTAAGTTTTTGTAGATATACTATTGAAAATGTTCTATTATACTATTATACTATTGGAAATGTTCCCATCATCGACCAATACATTCAAATTGTCATCTGATTGGCTTCCTAGTAATTTCAGCCAATTACAATACAGCTATGGTATCAACTTTGTCTTTTTTTTCTGCTTTGGTTTTATACTTTTCTCTGTATCCATACAAAATAATTAGGAATTGTGTCCCAGGTCGGACATAAAATAGTTAGAAGCATTTAAATGGTCCATGGAGAGGGAATAAATCAGGCAGCACGACATTGGACGGGGCATGGAAGAACTACGTCCCGTGCTAGTTTACAGATAAGTTTATACTTCTTTTACAGGTTTTGTTTAAGTAAAAACAAGGGGGTGTACAAGCATCTAATGCCCAATCAACGTTCTAAGATAAAGTTAGTATAAAGAAGATTTGGAAAAACGATTTAACTATTTTTAAAATTATTTATATATATATATATTGAATTTTTTAAAGAGAAAATGTGACGTTTTTATCTGGCTAAACAGCCATGTTAAGTCTACCTTACCAACTGCTGCTCAACCCAACTTTACGGTCGCTCACATAGAGCAATCACTGCAGCAGGGGAGCAAAGTTGAGCAGAAATTGGTCAGTTAACAGTGGAGTCTGATCCAACATGGTTGCTCAACCACATAAAAGGGACATTTTCTCAAAAAAACTAAACAGAACACTAATTAAGTTAAGAGAGTAAAAGTTTGAGAAGTGACAGTTGGGGTTGCATAGGCTATTCTGAAAACATGGGTTTTAAGGGACTTCTTAATGGTCTTAATGGCAGAAAGGAAACTACCACTAGAGGTGTTCTTAGGCAGCAATGTAAACAATGCCTTTTCTATGAAAAGGCATTGTTTACATTAAAAAGCCTGCAGTGACAGGCAGTAGACACCAGAATAGCCACATTAAAGTGTTGATAAAGGTTATGTTTTATCTTCTAGCCACCGGTATTATTTGGCCTGTTTCACATGTGTCCACAATAGACAAAGTAGTGCAAAAAAAATTAAAACAATCTTGATTGTTCAGAGGATGACAGGCAAACACCATCTACACAGTTTAAATTTGAGATCCACTATTTGGGGGATTGAGAGAAGCACTTAGCCTGCCAATGTCACTGTTACAGTTCTCGTAAACACTGTAGGCGCTCTTCTGATTGTCCAGACACATAAAACTTACTTATAGATCTGCTTCCTATATTAAACTCATGCTAGAATTAGCTAACATACATTAAATATCTGCCCATGGTTGAGCTTTCCTCAACGGTTTAAGGTAAGTTTTAACATTTGCACATTTATTCGATGAACTTACATATAGCCATAGGTAGAAACGATGTGCTCAGATATTCAATGATATCCTTGTGGAGGAACGGAGGAAAGGTGGCCAGCGTTGATATCATGGTGTATGGTAAAGTGCTGAGTATATCATCGCTCAGGAAAGGTAATAAACACGTGGTTGTATAAAATATAGATTGTCCAAGATCTGAAAAATTAGCAAAGTCAATTAAGTAATTGAAAAACAATCAATCAAGTTCATTAACACTTCTTAGCAGACCTTGATCAAAAAATGACTCTAAATCTAAGGCTCTATATCAAGTCCCGGAATTCAGGAAATTTTATTTTGGCTATTGACATCATATACAAAGCAGTGTTACACTACACAAAATAGAGGCAAATCATATAATTGTGGCTATTTGTCAGAGAACATGCCTCTGGTGGCAGTCAGACTGACAGTCACTAGTGGCACTTCCTATTTAAACAGACACTATAGTCACCAAAACAACTTTAACTTAATGAAGCATTATAAAGTATAGATCACTATACTGCAGTCTCACTTCACAAATCTGCAGTCTCACTTCACAAATCTCTGCCATTTAGAAGTTAAATCACTTTGTTTATTCAGCCCTAGTCACACCTCCCTGTAAGTGACGTGCACAGCCTAAACAGATCTAAAATTTTAAATTCCTTTGTTGCAAAATGTGTTTAGATTAGAATTCCATATCTCGTACACTGTTAATCTCTTGCTAGACTTTGCAGCAGCCTCCTGTATGTGATTAAAGTTCAATTTACAGAACAGGGCATAAAAACTTCTAAAGTAGGTTAACATCTCATTGAAAATTAAACTATTTTATTTTTATGCAGGCTGTGTCAGTCACAGCCAGTGGAGGTGTGGCTACAGCTGCATAAACAGAAACAAACGTGATTTAACTCTTAAATGGCAGAGAATTGAGCAGTGAGACTTCAAAGGCATGATACACCAAAACTGCTTCATTAAGCTAAAGTTGTTTTGGTGACTATAGTGTCACTTTAAGGCTATGGAAAATGGAATCTCTTCTTGTTCAGTGTCCCAATGCACAGCATGATAATGCTTGAATGAGTTCAGTGATTCTTATAGAGAAGCACTGAATTCAATGGTTTTCTAGGAGCGGTAGATGGTACACAGGCGTCATAGGTCTCCAATACTCCTCTGTGAGACAACATCTTCCTAAAATAAATCAGGAGGAATATATAACAGGAATCCTATGATGAGTAGACAGTGTTCCACAAAACTCATTAGGTTGTGTTGTCTCTTTTCTTCTTCAGTGTTTTTTTATTCTTTAGAATATGAATATATATATATATAGATCCTCCAGTTCTTTCAGCAAATGTGAAGAAAACTGGATTTGTGTCTCAGTCTCTCTGGAAAAAGTTGTCACTGAACGACCTGGGTTGATGTCAGGCAGTTCTGAAAGTCCGTACTGTTGTAAATATTTGAAGACCAAGGTCAAGAACTAGATGAGTTCATTCTGGAAGTCAAACGAGATGCCTTCATCTAATTTTACAATGATGGTGTTATCTGTAAAAATGTGGTTGTCAATGAAAGCTTGTAAAGCAAGGGTTGTCTTCAAAGAGTTAAGTTTTAGATAAAAATATTGTGTTGTTGCCTTCTATTTATTATTCACCTGGGCCAAGTGGACTTCATTCCTTCCAAATAAGGTATGAACAAGATTTTCCACACTTTTCAATTATATCTATACCGCTATTTACTTACAGCTCACCTTCCTTGGAAACTGAGAGGGCATTCAACATGGTTGGATGGATGGAAGTCTATGTTGCAAGTTCTCCAACAATTCAAGACAACCAGTAATAGTCTTACAGTTGTTTTAAATCCTAGTGACTCCAGGTTTTGTAGTTATATGACACTGGGTGAGCTGGAACCATCTACCCTAACCCTTTGGACCTTGGACCCACATACTCTAACATTAGCAGCTTCTCTTCCACTGTGTGTTCTATGCAGCTCTACAACATTCACAAAAAGAAAGATGGTTCTACTACTACAGTACTACACTTGGATCTCTGGATCTACTCACACTTGACAATTTGTTTATCACGATTTCCCTGCTGGCTATTGTGTGAATCACACAAACTATAAGTGATATTTCCTTGAACTAAACCTGGGCAAACTTATACGAATACCACCCAAACTCAAGAAATTCTCTTCTCCTTTGTGTATAGTTGGCTTTTAACCCCTTTTCCATCTCTAAACCCATATTCATGCCTCAAAGAGGATCTGGCTTGAGCGAGTCTATATAATTTGACCAGTAATTTACCAGTCCTGAAAATACCCACAAATTCACCATCTGCATCCCCATTAAAGGGAACTTTGACGAGATAATCACTTGGTACTAGAACACACATGAATGGAGTTACTGGCAAGCTGATGGAACCTGCACCATGGCAGCTATTAGCAGGTTGAGTGGTTTAATATTTTTTCTAATGAATAACATTCTCAACTACTTGTCCCATAAGCCCCTTGAAAGACCAGGAATGACTGAGGAAAAACCTATAACTTCTGGTTAGCTGCAGATTAAGAATTGAAAATCCCTCTTTTTTTTGCCACAGGTCATATTCAAGCCATAATTCGACATTTCATATGTGTAATTGATGTCAAATTGTTTCTGACCATCCTTGAGGCAAATATTTCTTTCCAAAAACTTGGAGTTTTTTTTCCTCTTTTTTTTTTTTTAACAAAACCTCTTACAAACCCATGTACACAAATGACAGATATATGGATACAGATCTGCACTGTTTTAGAGTGGAAAACTCAGGTTCTTTTTTTTTTTGGTATCCAACACTTACCTTCACTTCAACTCCAGGCTTCACCAGATGAAGAAACATTTTGGCAGGGCTCCAGTTAGTCCCTATGCATTGCCCATAGAATCCACACTGTACTGAAATCTACATGGTCAAGATTATATCCTGGTGTATAAAAATCTGCAGTGTTTTAGATAATACAAAAGCCTGGCTGTAGCCATGTAACGGCACCTACTGTATGTAGGAAGTATGACAAACGTAGTAAAAATATTTACATAAAAAATGGCCACAGGATTCTTAAAAATACTTATAAACAGGGTATATCTCCATTTTTATTTACATATTTTGTACATGATAAAGATGTTAATCATCCTATGTCAATATTACATAATTAATATGACGTATTTCAAGATAAGGGCTATGCTATCATCTCTGATACATTTTATTCCCCATCCCTCAGGTTTTCGTAAAAGATAAATGGATAAATGAAACACCATTAAAATTGTGTAAATTATTATTGCTTTTTGTCCTATATTTACAAGCTGGCTATTCATCCTATGTTATAAATAAATCCAATACTTAAGTTAACCTTACTATAATGGGCTTAAAAGCCTTTAAAACATAATGACAAATCCTGCACATTTGGTGTGAGCATGCTTAAATGCATACTCACATCAGGGAGCCCCAGGTATTAACAGATACCTTGGGCTCCCCTCCGTCTTCTGGGGCATTTTTAGCGGCCCCAGACTTTTAGATGAGCTGCTTGCAGTGCTGCAAGCAGCTATTTAATAGACATTTAAGTGCCTTCAAATAGATTGTGGTGTGAGCAGGGTTAAATATCTGCTACCACCACTGATATCAGTTATCAATAGAAACCTGGGGCTACTGTTAGTTAGCTGGGGCAATTCTT
>OW240924.1:32652228-32704031 GCA_933207985.1 Pelobates cultripes | reverse complement strand
GAGTGCCACTGAGTCTGAAACTCTCTTATTGGGCCAGATGTACAACTGAATAGTCTAGAGAACAATCACATGCATATTTAGAAGCAAGACACCAGAGAAAACCCTGAACAGTGAGACACGGGACCAATATCATTAAGTGGCAGCCAGATTTGGGACGGTTGGCAGGTATGTCAAATCTACTAAGAATTTCTAATGAGAAGCACTTTTCCAGCCGCATGTACCTCACTTGCAGACCTAGATAGCATAGTATGGGATCATGGAGAGTGAGTACTCCACTTTCCCTGGATTTATTATAAATATTGCTGTGTTTCATGAATTTGGTCTCTTAGTAAAGACATCAAACAGGGTTTCCAATATTAATATGGTTATTTGATAAAGTCTGATTTACCAGGGATTCTAAAGGAATTTAAAATGAATGTCAAATCCTGACAAAACAGCCAAACTGAAAACATAAAAATAGTGTGTATATTAGGTTAAAACACAATAAACAGCAGAGTGCTACAATCCCCTATGTGGGTCACTCCACCACACATAAATAAGTGAATAAAATAGTAGAAATGGTGAGAGCACACAAAATAAAATAAAATAAAAATAACAAATTTGTTACCCCTATCCTGTAAGAGCTTCTGAACATCGTAGGTGCGGGTGGGTGTTGTGCAGGGCGGAGGGGGTTGGAATTGAGGGATGGAGGTTAACAGAGCCTCCGGGTTGTACGGGGGGAGGTCCTCTGGCGCTTTCAGACTCACACACTTGGTTCACCCCGGGCCTCAGACTCAATACATACGGTGGTACCTGATTTGACCCCTAGGGGGCTCAGGCTACTTACGTTGGGGGAGGAGAGAGGGCACGGAGGCCTCGGAGGGCACCCTGCAGCTGGTTGACCTCGCACACAAACCACTACTCCAGCGTAGGGGGTCAGGGGATACAGATATGACACTGGGCCATGGGCTAACCCACTAGGGGGCCGCCTAGAATACGGTGGCAGAGGCCACATGCAGTTTAGAATGCCCGTTCACAAGGTAGAATGGAAAGCCGCATTCCCCATGCCCCACTCGGCGCATGAGTCCCATGTGTCCCCCGGTGGTCCCAGGATTGTGGCCCTGTTTGCCGCTCAGATGTATCAGTGCTGTCTAAGTTCTAGCTTTATTCTTTTGCTAAGACACCATCAAATTTCCAGCTGTATTGGCGGCTTCTCTGGAGTGTGTTGTCCTTCCTTCCTTGCCTATGTATAGGGTGATGAACATGTTTGAATGTGTGTGTTGACTTAAACGTGCTGTATAAAATAAATGGAAAAATAAAGATTGTCAAAAAAAAAAAAAATCCTGTAAGAGATAAAATCAGGATTAAAAACATAGGGTAATAACAAACAGATAATTGATGTATTATTTAATAAATGTACAAACTCACATATTTCTGAGCCAAAATAAAAGCTGGCTCAGACTAAGAACGTTGGACAGATGGTATAGTGGTAGCTGAAGTTAAATGCCAACTGCTTACTCGTCCCTTCTTTTAAGAAACCCAGGATGCAGGATCTTCATTTAAAAAAGGTTTATTTTCCAAAGTAAAAACAGCAGCAAGAATAAAAATCATCAGACTGTCCGCACACTGACGCGTTTCAGCCGAAGCTTTTATCAAAGTGTAAGTCCATTCAGTCCGTTCGTAGTTTAAATAGGAGCCTTTTCGCGCCCTTTTCCCAATCGGCAATAAACTCCTCCCCTTTGGGGAATTTCTTGTGTGTTCTTTTAGGAAGGAGAACCTTCGTTTTTTTAATGTATCAAAATATTTTATTTTGTTGTAATATTGTATCCAAAGGAAATTCCCCAATCATTGTGTGTCCAAGCATTTCATGGAGCATCATAATGGAGA
This sequence comes from Pelobates cultripes, assembly GCA_933207985.1. Classification (NCBI taxonomy): domain Eukaryota; kingdom Metazoa; phylum Chordata; class Amphibia; order Anura; family Pelobatidae; genus Pelobates; species Pelobates cultripes. Next base: position 32,702,165 of record OW240924.1, on the reverse strand, counting down.
TGCTAGTTGCTTGCAATAGTTTTTTGCAATAGATCATGTTAAAATTCATTGGAGAGGTGGAGACAAAGATAGTCTCCTAAGCAAGACCGAAATGAGATGGATTTTTAACTTGGACACACTTACACCGAGGGGGCTTAATGCGGATTTTGAGATAAATACCTATATTTAATTTTAAGGATTTTTAAAGGGTTTTTTAATATAATTTTTTATAATTCTTTAGAATGTTACATTCTTATTTATTGCAGAATTCCTAATAAAAGTATTTAATTTTATTTCAGGCATAAATTTTTATATCATCAGTAGTAATATAGTCTTTTGGGAAATACTCTTTTTTCTATCATTTTTATGCATATATAGATGTGTTATATATATTAATATGTGTAGAAAATATTTTAAATGAAGTATTGTGTATGATGTTTGCCTGCTGTTTTATACTTGTTTATTATTCCTCCTGGATTACTTTGTCTTTAAATGGATCAATATGTTTTTTATTCTTTTTTCTCCCACTAATTTTCTTGTGTGTTCTTATAGGAAGGAGAACCTTCGTTTTTTAATGTATCTAAATATTTTTATTTTGTTGTAATATTGTCTCCAATTGATAGAACATGATAATATGTATGTTACTTTGTAGCAGAGAATTTTCTCTGCAACATTAAAGTCTAATTGGCATAAGCGAACAGATCCCCCCCACGTCATCATGACGAATGCGGAGTTAAAAGAAGGTAACCATGGACGCAAGGATGCCCGGCTGCGTCTAATTTGAAGGGGAGGAGTTTATTGCCGATTGGGAAAAGGGCACGAAAAGGCTCCTATTTAAACTACGAACGGACTGAATTGACTTACACTTTGATAAAAACTTCGGCTGAAACGCGTCAGTGTGCGGACAGTGTGATTGCTGATTTTTATTCTTGCTGCTGTTTTTACTTTGGAAAATAAACCTTTTTAAAATGAAGATCCTGCATCCTGGGTTTCTTGAAAGAAGGGACGAGTAAGCAGTTGGCATTTACCTTCAGCTACCACTATACCATCTGTCCAACGTTTTTAGTCTGAGACAGCTTTTATTTTAAGTGGCTCAGAAATATGTGAGTTTGTACATTTATTAAATAATACATCAATTATCTGTTTGTTATTACCCTATGTTTTTTCTCCTGATTTTATCTTTTACAGGATTTTAATTGAACATAGGAGTAACGAATTTGTTATTATTTTATTTTATTTTGTGTGCTCTCACCATTAAAACTAAAAATATAGATGACTTTTTACATAACACCTATATCGGCCTTGAACTTGAAACTCCCTTTGAATTCCAAACAATTCTATTATCATGCATTTTGTGGCTATTAGTTGTCATTGAGTGTTCCTTTTACTTTGGCTGAGATTTAGTACTGCAAACCAGGTTAACTCTTGGAGCGTGGATCATTTGTTTTATATAACCATAAGATAGGAAATAATGTGCAATAAAAGAGGGACTAACACTACAGTTTAACATACACAGCAAAAAACGAAAAAAAACCTATGAGAAATTGATCCAGTTGTGAAGAAAAGAGAAAATATAGTGTAAAATTAAACATAAAATACTCATGACACCTAGTGGCCACCTGTGATCTCTGCATCCTGCTCTAGTGTTTATTCAATATGCCAGGAGTTAAATTGACAGAATGGTTCCCAATGCACTGCACAAAACACATAGATCCAAATGTTATCAGTATTCCTACTGGAACAGAACTGTGAAATAAATAAATCCTGGACTTTTGGTCTGCCTGAGAACTGGGTTGGGCATCACAGGGAGAGTCCACAACAAAGGTGATTTTATGTACATATCTGGCAAGTACCTAAGCTAGTAACAGGCCCCTGGAAAGTGCAGAGGAGGTGACTAACCCACAGGACCAGCAGGGATCAGAATTGGATCCTCTCTGGCCAAAGCCAAGCCAGAGGGAGGAGAAAATCCTTCCAGTGCAATTATTTTGGCCTTAAATTTGAAATTAATTTTGACCTCTCGACAATGCTCTCTTTAGTGAATAACCCTGTAAATGTAGCATTTCTACCAGAAAAAGAGATTTATTTTTTTGAGCCAGTGAAACCACAACAACATTTAATGAAGAGCAAAAGGCTTTGAGGTTTCTAATGGAGATTTCACAATCCAGACAGCATTCTACTGATTGGAGTTGCAGTAGTTACCAGTTAGGAAATAGCAATTTTGACATAACATTGCTGTAGATCCCTCAGTAATGAGCAGCAGAGCATTACAAGCTATATTTAGAACTTTGTATATTATTTACTATGAGTTAAACTCATCAGAATATAGAGACTACAAACTGATGAGTCTATTTACTAAATGCCAAACTACAACAGAACTGCAAGTGAATGCCATTCGGTTGCAACATTAGGCTATTTAAAGGAACACTCTAACAATCCGCTGTAGTGGTTAGAGTGCCAGGAGTGCCCTTGTGCTGTCCCACTGTAAGATGTAAAATTATATGAACACAGTTAGACAACTTACTGGAGTCCTGCTGGGCACCAGTGAAGCATCCACTGCTTCCAAGCAGGACCAATGTAAGTTGATTACTCACAATACTTCTTGGAGAAGTACTCATTATTTCAGCCTTCTAGGGTTGTCATTAATCTAAACAAGTAGGAGAATACTCTAGCGTAAGAAATACATGTTTGTACTTCTAACATTAAGTGCTCCTATAATCGATTCACCCTAGGATAGTTATCGAAAAGTTACAAATTATAGATTTTTCTATCTGTTTTTGCACTGTTGAAGCGTGCAAATTTATTTTAACTGAATTGAATAAAATTTGTATAAATCAATTTTGAAAGCAAGTAGTGGTAATTCAATTAAAACTGAGCATTCACAAGTATGGAGTGGCCCTTTAAGTGATTAACTCCAAAAGTGTATTTAAAGTGAACTTTAAATTTGGCTAAAACATCAGAATTGAAAACATTCCTGACTTGTACAGTTTTTTCCAGTTTTGCTATTTTTAGCATAAAATAAATCACTTCATTTTTAATGAACTTGGAATTCTTGCCAATTCATATTTTCGAGAATAACTGAACGTTTCACTTGGATTTCTATGGTAAGTAGTAGCGGGACTAAGGACTTTGTGTCCGAAAATATACAGGGCATTTTGTCAACGTCTTTACCACCTGCATCACCTCACTGCACTCATACTGCCCATATTCATCCTGGGCCAGAATTTCTTCCAGGAGCAGAATTATCTCAGCTGACCAACAACTAATTATATACCCCACCAGCCCCCTACCACAGATTTAATTAAGAGTATGGAAAATGCACATAAGTGAGACAGTAGTCTATTTGTATCAAGGTAAAATTATATTTTTAGAGCAGCCTCTTCAAGTGTGGACTGTACAGGTCGGTTCAAACACATAGGACCCCTTTCTTAATTCCCTTTACATCGGGAGGAATTTAGGACATATATATAAAATTGAATTTATAAAATTCCTCCATATCAGACAGTTTGCTCAAACAGTCAAAAGACCACGAAAGTCACCAAGGCCACTTCACCTCAAGAAAGTGGCCTTCAGCAGTAGTCCTGTCCTTTTACCACTGCAATCTAAAACATTGCTTCTTTTCAGGTCCCCAAAGCTACACTATAAGGAGTATTGGATTGGACAATTGCTGGAGGAGGCCATGCCTCCTCCATACCATTACAAGAGGTGGATAGATAAGCAGCAGGTAGCCAAAGTTATGAAAAACATTAAGTAGAATCCTCCATAAGTAGGGGGACTAAGGAACTTATTATTAAGAAAGTGCTGCCTCTGTATTCTAGTCAATTATCTTGCTGATTAGTTAACAGTATTAAAACAATAAATGGAGGGCACAGCAGCCTTAATTAAAGGAATACGCCAAGCACCATAACCAGGCACCATTATAGTGGTTATTGTGTCATTAGTGCCCTGGCACTCTACCAGAATGTGTTGGAACACTTTGATAACTTACATGGGTCTCCAGGGTGCCCAAGATCCATCCGGTCTTTCCTTTGCAGGAAAATCTGGAAACATGCTGTGCAACCATGGTTGCTTGTTGGGACCCAGGTAAGTTGTAAAACAAAATTTAGTTTGGAAGGGTGCCAGAGTACTAAAGTATGCTGTAGTTGATATAGGGCACAAAATCATCATTTATAGATTACCTTAAAGATCCTCTACAGCAGTGGTGTCAACACCATGACAGCTTGCTGTTGGACACCAATTACCAAGATTCTCTCAGGTGGGAATTTAATTAATAGAGATGCAGTCATATAAATGTTGTAGAGGATCGACTTTTTAAAATTTTTATTTTCTTATATTTATTTATATTTTCCTATGTCTATTCCATTTGCTCCTCTCCATTTTTCATTTCTTCATTTTTGATCTCACACATATGTATATCATTCTATTAATATTTATTTCTGCCCAATTTTTATTATCATCCATAACACTTTATTTCATTTGCTTAAATATACACTTTTTTAAATAATTACATACTTTCCATTTCTTTCAATATTTAGTTACTAACATCATCCATTCTATGTTCTCATAGCAACACAAGTCCCACTTTATGTTTTCCATCAGTTAGTTATGGGTTATAAGTATTGCGCACTTAACAAAAATGACTGGTAACTTCAAGTTCCTCCTGAGCCTCTGGTGTGGCTCGGTGACTGAACTTCGTTTTCGCTAACCACTCACGTCCTTATTGGCACTATCCCTATAGCAAACTAATAACTAGTTCCCCAATGTTTTTGTCAAGAAATACGCTGCCATCAGATATCGATGTAATAAGAGTCATTTGACTCTTCTAAATACATTAACAATCGTATTATATACACTTAGATCATATGTACTATTTGTTTATGATATTTATGTTACGCTCCTATTTTTCATTCTGTATTATTCCAAATATCTATGGCACTTTCGCATTACCTCAATAAAGGTCATGGGTCATATATGATGCCATTTTGGCACCAATTTCTGTTAGTTTGAATTATGATTCCCTCTATATATACTCCTGTGTGCCAGGCCTCTGTTATTTACACTTTAAGAAGCCTTTCAGGTGAAAAACGCTGTGTTTTTTAAAAATGTTTTTAGCATTAAAGTACATTTGGCATTTATTCTCTCAGTCTGCTTGACCATATACCGTCTTTACCCGAAAATAACACCTGGTCTTATATTAATTTTTCCCTCGAAAAACACACTAGGGTTAATTTTCGGGGCATGTCTTTTTTCAGGGAAAAACAGTAGCAAGCATGTGCTAGAGAGCAGGTCTACTTTCAGGGGAATTCACTAGTGCATGAAATCCTGCGAATCTATGTGAACTAGCGACTAGCAACTAGGGTTTATTTTGGGTTAGGGCTTATATTACGAGCATCCCCAGAAAATAAGCTTACGCTTATTTTGGGGGGGAAACGGTATTACACTTTTTATGCTTTTAAGCATAGTTACATATAGTTACATAGTTACATAGCTGAAAAGAGACTTGCGTCCATCAAGTTCAGCCTACCTCACATTTGTTTTTCCTGTTGATCCAAAAGAAGGCAAAAAAAAAGACCCAGTCTGAAAAGCGCTTCCAATTTTGCAACAAACTAGGAAAAAATTCCTTCCTGACCCCAAAATAGCAGTCAGATGTCTCCTTGGATCAAGTAGCTATTACCCCACTAATTAGAAATGATATCCCTGCATGTTATGTTTTTGCAAGTATTTATCCAATTGCAGTTTAAACATCTGTGTGGACAAAACCACCTCTTCAGGCAGAGAATTCCATATCCTTATTACTCTTACTGTAAAAAAACCATTTTCTTTGCCTTAGACTAAATCTCCTTTCTTCCAGCTTAAATGCGTGACCTTGTGTCCTATGTATAGCCCTGTTTATGAATAGATTTTCAGATTATGGTTTGTACAGGCCCCGAATATATTTGTGTAATGTTATCATATCCCCTCTCAAGCGCCGTTTATCCAAACTAAAGAGATTTACATTTTTTAACCTTTCTTCGTAACTAAAATGCTCCATTCCTGAATCATGATATTCTTTTTTAGAACAGGTGCCCAAAATTGCACAGCATATTTAAGGTGAGGTCTTACTAGCAATTAATAAAGAGGCAAAATTATATTTTCATCCCGAGGATTTATGCCGCTATTTATACATGACAAAACCTTACTGGCCTTAGCAACTGCAGATTGACATTGCATATTGCTGCCTAATTTATTGTCTATAACAATTCTGAAATCCTTCTCGTGTGTGGTTATCCCTAATTCACTACCATTTCTCTACATTAAATTTAATCTGCCATTTTAGTGTCCAGTCCCCCAATCTATCCAAATCCCTCTGCAGCAAAGCAATATCCTGCTCACATTTTATTTCATTACAAAGTTTTGTGTCCACTGCAAACACTGAAATATGGCTTTTAATGCCTATTTCAAGATCATTTATAAATATGTTAAATAGAAGCGGTCACAAAACAGAACCCTGAGGGACACCACTTACCACTTTTGACAACTCGTTGTAATCTATCCTTATGCCAATGTTCTACCCAAGATCTAGACCAATTTCTTTTAGTTTGAATACTAACCTATTGTGAGGAACCGTATCAAATTCCTTGGCAAAATCCAAGTAGATCACATCCACTGCAACACCCTGATCTATACTTCTAATTACTTCTTCGTAGAATGCAATTAGGTTAGTTTAAAATGACTAGACATGTGCAATTCGTTTCGTTCCGAATGTGAATTCGGACGAATTTTGGGCAATTTGGACATTTGGAGACTTCCCAATGTCCGAATTGCTGAATTGCCGAAGTTTCGAACTGCCGAAGTTCCGAAGCACAAAACTAATATACCTACCCAGTGGAAGAATGAAGAATGTTACACTGTATACAAGCTTAAACAAAAAGTAAATATAAACATAGCCAGGATTCAGCTGTAAGCATTTGCAACACTTACAACAATCAAGTAACACACATTCATATAAAAAATTTAAGTTACTTAGCCAGTCAATGGAATGACAGGAATGAATAAGTAGATAACTCCCTAATTCCCACGGTATTAGGGAGCTATCTACTAAAAGGCTGAAAGACCTAAATTGGTCTTTCAGACAAATTTACTAATACGAAGTAAAGATTACTTAGTATTAGTAAATTATGCCCCTACTTGCTATACCGCGAGTAGGGGGCATGTCTATTAAACAGTGAGCAGCCTATGACTGCTCACTTTAAAAAAAAAAAGAAAAGAAAAAAAGTTCCCCCCTCCCGAGTTCCTACCCGTGCTGCGAGAGTGGGGGCTTCTAACCTGAATTTTACTGTAGGGCCCCCACCCGGCCCCCACCCCTGAACGGCGGGTGGGGGCCCTACAGTAAAATAGGGGAGGGAACCTAATGTCCTCCCCTCTGGCCCCCACCCCTGACTTAATACTAATAGGGGGGGGAACCTAATGTCCTTCCCCCTGGCCCCCACCCCTGAGCCGTGAATGGGAGCCCTAAATTAGAATAAGGGGGGGACCTAATGTCCTCCCCCTTGGCCCCCAACCCTGAGCGAGTTGCAGGGAGGTGTGACTAGGGTTCATAAACTAAGTGATTTAACTCCTAAATGACAGTGAATTGAGCAATGAACTTGCAGGGGAATGATCTATACACTAAAACTGCTTTATTTAGCTAAAGTAATTTAGGTGACTATAGTGTTCCTTTAACTCATGGTTGACATACAAACATACCCCACCACCCTTCTTGTTTTTACTATCCTTTCTAAATAACGTGTACCTATTTAAGTTAACTGCCCAGTCATGTGTCTCATCCCACCATGTTTCTGTTATGCCTCTTATATCATATTGTTTAGTGTATGCTATTGCCTCTAGTTCCCCCATTTTGATATATAGGCTCCTTGCATTAGTAAGCATACATTTAATATTATCATGAGTCATTTGTACTTTTTGTGAATTTTTATCAATATTACATACCTCCTCTGTTGTGCAGTTATATTTTTTTATGTTTTATTGTTTCTGGTACATTTTTAATCTCTGAAGAACTTACTGCTCCTTATCCTTGGACAATATACTCTACATTATATCCCTGGTGGGGATCATACCACCCAAGCACTTATACCTGAGCGTTGTCTACTGCTCTACCAAATGTGAGTAAAACTACCACCTTTTTTTTTTTTATTATAGGTTTTACACAGTAAGCACTATTGTATGCTGACAATTATGATGGACCTAATTACAGATTCTAAACGACAGAAAACACTTAAAACACCTCCTAAGCATCATGTATCTGGTGGAGGTGGTGCTTGGGGTCAACTCACAGGATATAGTGATCAGAAAACACATAATCTCGCTTTCATCTTTTAAGCAAATCCATACCGTAGTGTCTGGTGAAGCAGGATTTTGGTGGGCGGAGTAAAAAGGCCACTGGTGTGGATCACTTTACCAGAATCACACAAAGAAACAAACATGCCCAAAAAGGAGCGTGTCTGCATGAAGAATTAGATGGTCAGTCTGGCGTGAATGCATGTCAGGCTGCCTGTTAATCATGCAGGATGACCAACAAAGAGCATATTCTGCAGACAGCGCCCTGAGCATGGCATAAATGATGTGCTAGCTCTACCCTTTCTAAGGACTGTCCCCTAGCACTCGGCTTTACTTTAACTAATTCCATTGTCAGCGAGTCCACACCAGTTTTGTTCCCCAACATCCATGTTAAGTTTCCATACTTAAGCAAGTGCATATGAAGAGTAGTAAATAAAAACAATTATTATTATTATTATTTTAATTAATGGGCCTATTTCATAGGCATGGGCCTGGAGCTGCAGCTCCATGAGCCCCTAGGTTAATCTGACCCTGCCAGACAGTTACCAATTAAGAATATTCCAAGCATACTTTGGACTCTTTGGACTCAGTTATTAGCGCAGCCTGTATTGTGTGTAGTAGCCATCATAGGAATCTTCCTCACAATGTATGGCAGATATTATCATATATAGGGATGTCAGTTTCACAAACTGCACAAAGAATTTGTGAATTTAATTTCGGAGAATGTTTCCAACAAATCTAACATGCATAGTGTAATGCTCTAGAATACCATTATTTAAACTCGATTGAACCTTTTAAACATGATTTAGTTTAACAGGTGTTGCTTTTTCTAAATATGATTATTTTTACATTATTAAAGGAACACTGTAAGCACCATAACTTATTCAAGGCATTGAAGTGGTCATAGTCTCTAGAGTCCTCTGGCACCATCCTTGCATTCAGTGTTAATCGTTTAATATTTTAATGCTATATGGGAAGCCCCAGGAGCCCATACCTTCTGTGCTGCTTGGGCTAATGAGCAAGTATATGCCTGAGCACCAGTGGGCTGTTGTTAGCTGTTGAAATTGTCAGTTGGCTGCTTTCAGATTACCATAGTGCTCATTGCAGGTATGAATTGGTATGGCTAGAAAGAAGTGTGCAACATATGGGTTAGCCACAGCCCCAGTAGTGGCCACACCGTGGATGGCCAGTGGCCATTACTTAGTGTTAAATTGATAGAACATGGTTTAACACTGAATGCAGAGAAAGCCCCCAGCGGACACCAGGCACTAAAACCCAATTCAGTGGGATGAAATAGTAAGTGCCTGCAGTGTCCCTTTAGAAATATTTAATAAATCATGAGAAACATTGAAACGTACCTTGCGGCAAGAGGACATCTATCAACCACTCACTGTGATCCCTAGAGAAGAGGGGAAAAAAAGAGTTCTGAGAGATATATTGATGTATCATTGATAGACGTATATTCAGAAATGGTAAATACAGAAACATTCTTCTGAGCTGAATCACATGTGTCACTCCCATATGTGCACACATAGTAGATTTTTTTTTTCTTTTAGAAAAATGAACAGCATTTCAGTGGGGACACAGACATATTTTTAGCTATGAAATGATCAATCACATTGCAGACTGTTTTGTTATTAAACAGTATGTTAGCTATTTACTCAAGGTATGGTGGGAAAGCTAGTCTCTTGAATTCACCACTTATTTATGGCTATGGCTATTGTCATACGGTATTTGTTTGCTTTGTTGCAAATATGTTTATTGCAGAAAGATTTGATGTGTTGATGTGTAATTATAAAATAGTAGTGGAAGAAAAATGAAAAAAAAAAATGTTGTGGTATTACTTTACTTGTTAAAAGGGGTTTTCATGAGCCCAATGTTACATCCCTGGTCCCTTCAGTGTGTCAGGACGAACCAGTGGCCCAACACGCAGAATTAAGTAAAACACGTAACAAATACAAACAGGAGCAACGTATTACCGGGCCTAAGAATGGCCGGAATTAACGTAATAGAATAAACAGTCATGAACTGAGGTCAGGAATACCGAAAGGAACAAATATGGAAAGAACAAAGCCAAAGGGCCAGGAATACCAGAAATACGGGAAGTGAAGTCAAGATCAAAAACCAATAATCAGAATGAGAATCACGCTCTCGGATAACCAACAGGATGGAAACCACGACAGGGCACTGAACAACTGCAGGATTGGGTTTAAATAACCCAGTTAATCCTGCTATTGGCTGATTTGGGTCCCAGGACCCCAGAACGTGTGTGCGCGGCGAAAATGTGACATCACTAGTTCAGTGTCTCCATTCAGAGAGTGGGGACAATGAATGGCAGTACTGCACAGTGTGCAGCACTGCCCCAGGAAGTACCTCTGTCAGCCATATGAGGAGTAACCAGTGGAAGTATCTCTAGGCTGTAATGTAAACACTGCATTTTATCTGAAACGACAGTGTTTACTGCAAAAAGCCTGAATGTAATGATTAAGAAAGAAAGGCAATGGCTTGACCCTTTCTCTTGGATCTCTGTATGCTAGCTTCTCTTTAGAACAGCAGTAGGACCCCATCTGATGGCAGACCAGGGGAAGAGTGCCAGATCTTCTGGTATATACTGCAGCTAATACTCTTATATTGTGTCTGACACCAGAGAGGAACCATTACAGCGGTGATTAAAGTTATCTTACTGGAGATTTGTCCATTTGTAGCTATAGCCACAATTGTATATTATATATCTTCACTTTGGAGCATAATTATACAACCCGAGGATCATTCATTCGTCTTGGCTCCCTGACTATCCAGACAAGCGGTAATTCTGTAATGCAAGCTTACAATTACACTGCTCCACAAGTACAGAGATACAGTACTGCTATACAGGGACTTGGAACGTTGTGTTCCTTGTTCTCTTTTCTGCTCCACAAGTAGATTCATTTCCTTATATCTGGAGGACAGTTGAGCATTCCTTTCCAGCTAACTGGTCCTATTTTATTGTTTCATTGTTTGTTGGACTGTATATATAGGATCTGGCTACTGTTTCCTCAGTTCTGGCAACACTGTACACATATTGGAATTAATTACTTTGTCTCTAGTTAGTATTGTGATCTCAGCAGGAAAGGAGCTTCTTTGTGGTCTGCTTCATTAGGTAACCCTAATTTTCAGTGTTATGGGTTTGTATTTTATTTCTGTACAATAAACATTTATATGATATTTTGCCCTTTGGGTGACCTTGTCTTTTTTCTTTCATTGCAATCATTACGTAGATTGATTGGTACTGCATTATAAATAGACACTGCCATACTGCATCTGTGATCAGTTTAAACACAACCCAGTTCACTCTTAACCAAGCTATAATTTGCTATTAGGACAGCCCCTGACATGCGAGGGGACCAGTCACTATTTTGCTTACAGTGTGTGCACACTGCACTTGTAATAAAGATACAATTTATATAAGGCAAATCAGAACCTAATGTTCCATCCAGCCTGATTGCGGGCTGTCTTACAGTTACAGAGATTTTTACACATTATATCTACTTTCAGATATAAGTGTGAGCTAAGGGTGCAGTTATGCAAAGCGTTTATGGTGCTTAGGTTGACTTTTTAATCCTTGATAAGGCCACTTGTAACCCTGTAGTTCCCTTTAAAGGGACGCTACAGGCACAGAGACCACTTCATCTCATTGTCGCAGTGTCCCTGTCCCCTTTAGTCCTGGAATGTAAATCATTGCAGTACTAAGACTGCCTCTAAAGGCAGCCACTAGAGGCACTTCCTGGATTCTAGAAGAGTCCCTTAAATGACCCTGAACACTCTCACGCTGTGCATGAGGACATCCAGCTTCAGTAAAAACCCTACATGAAAGCATTGAGGCAATTGTTTCCTATGGGGAGGGCCTAATGAGCTTGGAGTGCTCCCTGCACATGCGCATTAGGTCCTTCTGTTGGATGACGTTGGAGGACCTCAGGGCTGAAGGGAAAATCGGGTAAAGTTTTATTTAACACTTTATGGAGGAGTGGGTGGGGGGGAGGGGGTACCAGAGCGTTAGGAATACAGATTTGTAGATTCTCTTTAAAAATGGAGTACTGTAAGCCTTAGAATTTGATATGATAAATGCAGAAAATTAGCAGAAAAAAACCCAAATGATTTTCTTATAAAACAATGTGCACATCAAGAATGGCAGAACACAATGTGATAACTGTCATAGAAATTACTCCGTTATTTCCAAAACATAGTTTTTATGAATATGCTCTTAGAAATTGACAGAAACGTGCACCTGGCTGGGGCAGCCAGCATTATGGTGTAAGATACAGCTTTATTTTTCCTACATTAACTTACCCTGCAATTCTTTGGCTGCATTCTTCACACAGATAGAGGGGTGGGGGCTTATCTCCTAAGGCTACAGACAACGAGGCATCTATGCACATCTGCAGTAAGGAGAGAAGTTTTATTTAGGATTAAATAAATGTAACGTTTTATTTATTTATAGAGAATTAGAACCAGGGTGATTTAATAAAGATGAAATTGTTATTCTGACGCAATTTATGCAAATGTATAATTCTTCATTACAGGGCAACATGGTGTAAGAAATTGATACACAAGATGCTGAAATATTGTATAACTTTCTGTGTAGGTGACTGGATTCACAACTTGGGATCATCTACTTGATAACAATGTGCTAATTATCAGAACTTTCTGTTACATTTTACAGCACCCAGGTAAAACAACAATAGCTTACATCCCTCCAGTAGTCTTCCTGCCGGCCAGTCTTTCATCAGTGTCAGACGATCAGTGTCAGTTTAGTTTCTAATAAAGGGTGTAATTAAATTTAGTGGCCAGAGATAGGCAACCTTCGGCACTCAAGATATTGTGGACTACATCCCCCCATAATGCTCTTACATAATGCTGGCAAAACATCATGGGAGGTGTAGTTCAAAACATCTGGAGTGCCGAAGGTTGCCTAGGTCTGAATTCTAGGTGAAACAATGCAAATATTAATTTCCCAAGCCAACCTAACTTCAAGGCTGAGGAATACTCAACCTACCCTACGATCCATCCTAACTGGTCGCTTATTCCAGAATGTTCTAGTATAGGTGGTGGTAAATTTATCAAAAGCTAAAAAACTTGTATAAAACACCAAAGCACTATGACCACTGGTGGCGTGGGGGGGTTCCAAAGAAGTCAGCCCAGGAGAGGAACTGCTGCTAATAGACCCAACCTTTCCTTTACATCTGGCCACGTGAGTGGAGGCAGTTGTGTGACCAGCATGGAGGACAGAGGGTATCAAGCCGTACATACGTATAAATAAGGAAAATCTTAATGTTTTGTATTATGTTGTGCTAAATGCCTATGTATTAATACAACGTTTATACTTATGACAAACTAACAGTAGCCTGTCAGGGTATTTCCACTGGCAGACATTTTTTATGTTAAGATAGAAATTAAAAATGTTTACTGTAAGTCACCACTTAGCAGATGTGACTCCATTTTGTAACAAAAATGCAGACAGCCACATTTTATTTCTCTCTAACTCTATTCATTCAAACCCTGGGCAAAGGAATGCGCTAATGTAAACATTGACCAGAGATAAGGATCTCTTACAAGACCTAATGTCTGAAAGGGGAGTAGAAAGAGCCCAGCCCAAACATAGATATATCTATCTATCTATCTATCTATCTATCTATCTATCTATATATATATATATATATATATATATATATATATATATATATATATATATATATATATATATCCATATAGACTAACTATAATTATGTTTAATCATATATAAATAGTACCAATGTTAATAATATTGAATATCCATGGACAAAGTCTCAATTAAGAAAATTTGTTATTATAAACTAATATTAGCTGAATGTGTGTAAAAGACATGTATATATCACATGTCACAAGTACTATACATAGTTTCACACAAAAAAACAGACAGAGGATTACAAGAAATAGATAATTCTAAAAGTAATTAATTTTACTTTTTAAATTTAATGGATTGCTACAAAGTTCCATTGTATTAGAGAAAGTAAAAGAAAGGGCAGATGTGTAAAAATCTACTTTATCGCCCCAAAAACCAGATGGTCAGTCTAAGAAAAATCCTTTGAAGTATGACACATCTCTGATGAATGGACCATAAGAGATAAGACAACTATGACGTCAAATGCATCACGAAATTCCATTAACCCCTTATACAAAGTGGTAGGTGGAATTTGTGACGAGAATTTCTTGTGGTGTTACAACGCCATCTATTGACCAAAGTCTAGATGATAATCTGTAGAGAAGATACACCCACTTGATTTCATTTGCCACTTTAAATTAGTGACGTAAAGAAAGTTTAGGGAGGCTTTTACTTTTAAAATAGCCGAAGACAGGGCTTAAGTCTGAGCAAGGAGACAAGAGGTCTTTGGTCTTTAATCACCAACCAAAAGTTGGACACACTTAACTTTAACATTTATTTTCCCCAACTGAAACTCTGAAATCTGGAATACTCAGAACTCTTCATAACTTCCTATTTCCACAATTCTCTACTCATACTTGCATACACCGTTCATGGAATATATCTCCAAGTCTAAAGAATTTCTACCAAGAAAGCTGGTAAATATGCTAGTTTTATTAAATTTAAATTAATTAATTTTTACTAAAAGCAGAAATATACTTGGATAAAAGCTGGTCAGATTTCAAATCCTATGAAATCATAATCAGCTAAGGAAATGTATGGTTATACACTCCATTACTGCAGGTGGAATAAATGAACAATTTATTTACTGGTAATTTGCCAAGTTTAGCATTTCAAGCTATTATCTAGAAATATTGACTTATCTGAATTTAAGGATAGTAAAACTTTAATCAGGAAAGTTAATTATCTACAATGTAAAATTTGGTTGTATTATTCTTTTGACTTTTACTGGATTGGGGGAATAATAAAAAAAATCTACATATTTGTGTGAGAAATATTGTATTTTTTAATTGCAATATTAAATGTGTTTTTCCTGTGAGAATTGTAGCCAGCAGTGAGTGCGTTAACTCAGTGCGATTGAAACTGGCAACAAAAGTTTTAATGCTGTATGCTGCATGCTCCTGTGAAGCAGAGTTCTCTGTTAAGAAATGTCTAGCTGAAAGTTGAAGTTTTCTGTAGTAAATCATGTTGAAATTTGCATTTGTTTAATATATGTATTAATTATACTTTATTCTGATGGATTTATTCTGATGGAGATCCTCTCCAGCCCGATTCATATATGAGTCCACCTCACAGCTGCGCTTTTACAACTTTATATTCTCCTTAAATATACTGCTGACTTTGCACTTACCATACTAAAAATGTAGAATGGTGAGATAACTGATTCTTGACGGAATCTGTGTCAAGGCAACAAATGAGAAAAAAAACTTACCTTTACGGCTGGTTTGTTGATGGCATTGTGGCATTCTATGTGTTGGCAATGGATGGGATTCCACGCTGAAAAAGACACCAAGGACATCAAATACTACTAATCCAATTTCTCTTCAGGTAGTAATGTTTAAATATACATCACATCACAGCTACACAATTACTATATATAATATAGTAATTATAGCCAGGATATAGAGGGGATGTGAGATGGTATGGACAGAAAGAATAGGTCAATGAATATATAAGATAGGGCAGAGTCTAGAAAGTCTATGGTAGGACAGTACAGAACAAAATGGGGTAATGCATCAGGCATATAATGCAGGGTATACAAAGGAACAGGATGTGTGGTAGGACAGAGACAGAATGGGGAGCACACAGGCAAGATCCAGCTTGGTGCAGACACGATGGGAGAAGGAGATAGACAGGATGGGGCAGAGGGAGAGACAGCACATGGACAATATGAATAGGTCACAGACAGAATGGGGTATGGCATAAAACAGAATGTGGCAGAGCAAAGGCAGAATAAGCAATATAGAGACAGGAAAGGATAGGGCATAGACAGAACTGGTAGGACATGGACATGATGGCGTAGAGCATAGACAACTTGGAGTAGGGTATAGATGGAATGGAAAAGCACACAGACAGGATGGGTTAAGGCAGGGGTGCTCAACCCATTTCCCACAAGTCACTTGTGGCCTGCCAGACTATTCAAGGCAACCATCAAGTAATGGAGACTTCAAGGAACCTGCGTATGGAAATGTTTGACCGTCAACATGACAAATGTCTCTCCAAGAATCTTACTTATGTGAATGAATGTTTTCCAGAATTGGGCAAGAATGAAGCAGTTAAAATTGAGGACAATAATTGTTGATTGCCATCTAAAACATAACTGCCAATTAGCTAGCACAGAAATAACTCCTTACATTGAACTATTAGTAACAAAAAATAAGCAGAATCAGTGTTTTCATTAACGGAGTATAGGCAGAATGAGGGAACGTATAAACAGGATGGGGTAAGGCACAGACAGGATGTGGCTGGTTGTAAATATGATGGGATTAGGACAGACAGAATTGGGTAGGTCACATACAGAATGGCAGGTAGGGCAGGGTATAGATAACAGGGCTAGATGTGTATTCTACTTAGAATAGGGTAATATTAACATAATAGTAAAACTTATTTATCACAAGTACATAATTTTCTAAAAGATGAACAACTCTTTCCATTAGTAGCAATGTACCTGTGTATTGCAGTCCTCTGTATTCACTTATGGCACCAGGTGGTTTTAAATTCGGCCAGTAATGGAACAGCATTTGGACAGCTGGTGGTTTGACTTGGGAAGGCCCATAGGCAATTACATACAGTAAATCCTAATGAACAATAGAACACAACATATCACAATATAAAACTATTTGTAATACACAATATAATGGTTTTAATTTAAACGCCATAGGCCTCAATTTAATTAAATAGTTATATATAGTTATTGGTCAATATTTTTGTTAAATTCCAACTGGATTTAATGTCAACCAAATCTCAAGCAGCCAAACCTAATAAACGTGTCAGCTGCCAAAATGTGCACTGGTTGCTACCGCTATACATAACTGTCTGCAAACACACATTTAAACATATACATTCCATTACTCTGCAGCCCAGACTAACGAGATTCACAGATATTCACTGGACAGACACTACATCCAATCAGACAGCACTACCAGCACGTAACAGCTGCACACTATATAACTGGTGAATACAGATCTCCTTTTATTGGTTATTAACCAGCTCAATTGTTTCAGGTGGACACATTTGTATTTTTACTTTTGTGTGTATATGCAGTGCATGCCTAAATTTGTATATTAAATTATGAAATGTTTGTAATAATAGGATTCTCCGCTCTGTATGTGTGCATACCGATGTTTTACAGCTGTTTTGCACTTAATTGTTGTTAAGGATGCATTAAAGGACCTACTCCTACTCATGCTTAAAGTGTCAAATCTATGTGTCCAGTCACTAGTTTTTACTTATGCTCAATGTTTAGTAGACTGTCCCAACTGTTTAAAAGATATGCCCCCACTGTTTAGTATACATTCCTTAAACGAATATGGTGGTCATTTAGACCCACATAGGCGTACGTGCGTGCATGCGTGTATCTCCTTTGTTAATTATCCGCATTTAAAAGGACATGAATTTGTTGACTTTCCAGCTGGGAAACTTGGTTTTACAGATTGTCTTAATAACAAAGGTTCCGTCACCTACTTTCCTCTCCATGTTATAATACACAATAGTTAATACTATAGAGGTGTTTGTCACACGATAAAGTGTTTTGATGGCAGGTTTCAACCACTACAGTGCATCCTAAAATCAACACTAGGTCAGTTACCCCAATGGTTGTCTATAGAGGGTGAGGCACCAGGGTTCAACCATCTGAGCTCAATTCTCTAGAATTGTGACTAATAAAGCCGTAAGGGTTGTCTATGTTGAATGAGGCACCAGGATTCCCCTATTTGAGCTCAGTTCTCTAGAACTGGGACTAATAAAACCGCTGAAAATAAGTTTTGCTGATCTATGCCCATCCTTTGCAATTTTTATATCTAGTGCATATATTGCCTTTAGAAAGAAATAGTCCACCATTAGCTACTCTGCAGTCCCTTTAACTTCAAATGGAACCACACTGCTGATTAGAAATAGTACAATATATATATATATATATATATATATATATATATAAAATACTGTCTTCAACATTAAAGGTAAATGCATCTTAACAGGGTTATTCACTAAAGGGAGAACTGTCTGGAATTCAAATTATATTAAGAATTTTAGTTTGAAATAGCTGTATTGAACTCCTAGGTGATGGAGATTTCTTTTCCAATTCAGCTATTGTATCCTTAAATTCAAAATTCACTTAGATTTTCCAACAATTCTCACTTTATTAAATAACTCTGTAAATGCATGGCTGGGATGTCTTCAGGGCTCATAAACAGGTTCTCCTCTCATCTTACATTATGTGGAATGGGTGCTAATAAATTAATAAATAAATAGGTAAACCCCCAGAGAACCAGACCAGAACTGACCCCCACCTAATAAGCAGGGATTGTGGTAGAGAAACAAATCTAATGTAGATCGCCATAAAATCAAGTAAGATCTGTGAATTAGGAGCTCCTGTGTACAGAAGTGGGAAAGAGTTAATATACAGTACACTATACTGCCACATCTTCTGGTCCTTCTGTTGCCATACACTGGTGGGATATCAATCAGTCCTCACTACAAAGACAATGGGAAACAGAGTCTCTTGATGTCACACTCTTTCCCTTTATAGAGTCTGTGGCCACTGGGTCCCAAATCCCACCAAACAGTTTCTAAGCCTTCTAATGAGGAGTCTATTCGATACGTAGTGAGGTTTAGTGATCTCATTAACAAGACACAAAAAAGACAACTGAAACTTACTAGGGATCGACCGATATTTATTTAGAGCCGATACCGATACTGATAATCTGTGAACTTTTAGCCAATAACTTATCTATACCGATGATCTTTCCATTTACCGTTTTGAAAAAAGAAACAATTTCTACACAAATCTACTATTTACTGAACATGTTTATTTAATAAAAAAATTTTTGCATATCTTTTTTTTTATTAAGTGGTAAATGCACAAATATACAGGACAGTCAGATTTTTTTTGTTTTCAAGAATATTTAGTGTTCCTCTCCCTTCCCCTCCCGACCCCTTAGTGTACCTCTCCCGACTATTCCCTGTCCCTTTGCCCTCCCCTTCCTATACCTTAGTGTACCTCTCCCCTCTCTTCCCTGTCCCTTAGTGGTCCTCTGCCCTCTGCTCCTTTAGTGTGTGTGTGTACCCCCCACCCCTCCTTAGTGGTCCTCTCCCTTCACTGGTGTGCCTCATTATCTCTCTTGTAGCATGGCCGAGCGCAGTTTCCTCTCTCAGTCAGCACTTCCTGTCAGTCTGGCCAGTTACGGGAAACTGAAGCTCCTGTACGGCGGTCAGCTCTGCTCCGCTCAACCACGCTACACTGAGTAACAGGTAGTGGGGAGCACTGTGCGCTGCCTTCCTGCCGGTCACTAGATTCTTGCGCCCACAGAGCCGGTGCACCCTAAGACGGCCACCTGACGGACGCGCCAGCCCTGCGTGTGCTGGGCCACTGCCGCCTCTCACATTATCGGCAACATCGGTATCAATAGTGGCAGATACCGATATTTGCCAAAATATCGGCCAAACCTATTATTGATCTATCCCTAAAACTAACCCACGTCTTCCAGCTCAGCTATTTTAACCTTAATTTTACAAGGCTATTTTTTGTCTGTCAACTTTCCACAATTTAGTTGTGTGAATAGACACGCTAGTTATTTTGGCTGAATTATAATTATAATTTCTGCTGATTTTATAGCAAAGAGGAAAATATTAAAACAAATCTCAATATAACTTCTACGTACCTTCCACACTTCTTGCTTATATTTCATTAAACATTCTAGCAGCTGGCAATGATACACTGAGAAAAGAAATCACATGTCATTCATTCATGATAAGAAAGCAAAATATCTGCATAAAATATAGAAATTTTTTTATGAGTTACTAGTTTTTTAAATATTCCCTTGGTGATCCAGGTTAAGTTTGTATATGTTCTAATTTGTGCTGACTTCCTGACTGGCTCAAATACTAGAGTAGATGTTGGAAATTAGGCAGCATCAGGTTATCAATAAGATTATGATTTTTCGGAATTACAGAATTGAGAGGGATTATTTTTTGAAAGGTGATTAAGGTGTAAAGGCACAGATCTTATTTTCAGATCTTGTAATGTTATAACTAGTGCAGTGTTTATGTCAAGGAGGTACCATCTTGAAATTAAGGATAAGTATGGCTTAGGATAAAGACGTGGCCTAATCTAGAATGTAAAATCTTCCTGTTAGGAAGAAAATAGTAGCAGATGTGTGTGTATCTGCCTTGGGATATCCAATTGTTTTAGATGAAGGATGTAACGGAGCTCATGTACTTCGACCGAGTAACTCCACCCAGTCTGTTCCTAGCTGCTTTCAGGGATCCTGGAACGCTTCAGTCCTAGTCGCCAAAGTTTGACTGGCATCTCTTAGGAACTCTTGCACCCGACCAGGCTGCAACGCTCTCCTTCCAGGCAGGTATTATACCCTCTGCCTTTTCCTCTTTAACTCCTTACCCAGGCAGGTTTCCATACCTATACGGTGATTAACTACTACCTTTACAAAGGCACTTGGGTCTCTCAGGCCTACCTCCTTTTTACTTGCCCCAGGCTACAGAGACCAAGCAGCCAGTCAACAGGTCCAAAGACTCTGTTACTGGAATCCCTAAACAAATCAACCAGGACACAAAGTTTTAAAAGGAACCAACACACACAGTTTTATTTTAAATCAGAACTAGTTCATATGCGCATTACATTAAACTTGCTGTGACAAACTCAATATCATACAAATAACCAAATTATATCAGAAAACATCCAGGAAATTATAATAACCTCTGTTATAGACAGGCACAAACCGCATGCTTAATTCACTAATCACAAAGCCACTTTGGAGGCATTTCTTCTAATTCTAATATATCAAATGTTGACATAAATCAGATATTGAGGAAAATAAACAAGTAAAAATCCCTATGTAATATTTCATAGTTGCTCGAGACAAATATAACAAACAAATCATAATCCTACATTGACAAGGTGACTGATTTTGTCACGATTGTTAGGGAACCTAACACACAGATAGGACACAACAGACAGAATTGCAATACCGGTCCTTAGAATGGCCGGGCAAAAGAATAGTCAAAGCAAGCCAAGGTCAAAGGGAAATAGGGAGACGGAATACGAAGAGACAAGCAGAGGTCAGGGAGCAGAGCAAACAGAGTAAACGTAAGACAAGCCAAAGTTCGGTAGCCAATAAATCCGACAGAGTATAACGGGCACTGAGGCAGGGCACTGAGGGCAAGGGGGAGGTTAGCTTATATACACACAGGGTGTGTCTGATTGGCTAATTAGTGTTAACAACAACACGTGGGAGGTGTTTCTTCCCTCTCTTATGGTCTCTGAGGTCATCACTGTGTGCCAGGTCACATGACCGGTTCTGGCACACATAACGATGCTGCTCTGGAGCGTGTGGCGTCAGAAACACTGTCAGTCTGGAGTCTGGCGGTGGGGACCAGACAGGCGACACTCGCTGATACTGATACAGTCAGTATGAACTTTGATTTTATTTTCCTGTAAATAAATTAGCAGGTATATCCAGCCACACTCTGTAACCAATAGGAATAAGTTAGACAACTTTTGGAGACACTAATACCCCATAATTGGAGCCAGTGGGTAAATACGAAATATAAAAAGCCAAAATATATTTTATAAAATAATGTGAGCTACAACAATAATAATTAAAATTTTTGTGAAAGGCAATAAACACAAGGAGTTAACGATAGTAGATTCCAAATGTAAAGAGTAAAGTGTAATCAGTTAAAAGCCACACTATAAGGATTGAGGGGGACAATGATAAATGGATTGCAAGAAAGATGATTAAGCAGTTCTCATGGGTTTTATAGGTTCAATGTTTAATGGAAGCCTGCAGATTAGAACAATAATGGAACCCAACATGTTTTGCACGTCTCTATGATGAAGAGCATAAGCAATCAATTAATCTTCATGATCTTGAAAAAAGATTTCTTTGGGATGAATCCTATAAAGAACATGACAAAGATACCCTTCCACTAGAAGCAATTTCTATTTATTAATGCTGTATCCATACAGATGCTCCCACATGTCAAATGTTGCATTTCACAGGGTCATCACTTCTAATGTAACAGGGCGATGGGTCCAGTGGCTTCCTTCTTTCGAGCCAAGAAAACCATGCTCTGCACTGAAATATATGCTTCCATGGGTACAGACCTAGAATACTAATAATTATCACCATAATAACATCCAGATCAGAAAGATACCAGTTAACAACACACATAAGCTTATGATTTCTAAAATTGTCTAAAGGTTTTTTGTTTTTTTTAAATTTAATTAACCTTCAATAAGCTTTTTAGAAGTTTATAATTAGCCTTGTTCGCAATGATTAGCCTTTCTTCACCTGATCTTAACTTGCAGTGTTTCCCTTCTTTGCTGTAACATATTGCTCTATATGATGCTAAGACATATTTGGGAGTGAGTTTGGAGTTTCAGTTCGGTTTTTAGCTTTCTACATCAAAAAGCTAACAATTGAACTACAATTACCAGAAACCCTTGCCGTGCCCATAAAGAGCTGCTTATCTCATAATCTCAAGAGTGAAATTCACCCCAAGCTCTCTCAGTCTATCGTCCAGTGCAAACTCTGCATTATCAAATGGGTGCCAGGGAGTGCCACCATTTTGCCAAACAGCTTTCAGATATTCTGACAAAAACTGTTGGACGGAGCCCATAACTAGTTTTTATTATAACCACTACACAAAGCTTTAGTGGTTATCGTGCCGAAACTTCCCCTATAAGATGCAGTTAAAACAATTTAAATGCCCTACCAATCTTACTCAGCACATTTGTGCCAGAAGAAATACTTACCGGGATTTGATGTGTATTGCATTGCTATCATAAGCATTGAAGACGCAGACAAATTAACATGTGCAGGTATGCCCCCTTCTCTTCTACTAGAACCCACTGTAACAGAAAAACAGTTTTAATGATCACAAATACAGCATTTAAAGAGCACAGTCATTCTACTAAGCAGTCACAGTCTAACCGAGAAGTGCAATGTTTGGATGTCAGTAGATGAAGGGTATCAGCCCACCAGTAAATTGTATGGCCTCCCTCAAGTATATTGAAATAAACCCTTCCAAAACCCCATCCTATACCCAACCCTAAAATCTATATATATGTATATATACACACTCTTCTATGTTTCACATTATGACACCATAGCTTTGAATTAATTCAGAGTATCACAAAAATTTTCATTGATTAAAGAATAGGACATAAACAGAATATGAAGGAGAAGGAAAAGAAGAGGCAAAAACAGTCCTTGGTTATATTAGACCCCAAGTTCACTACAGAAGAACATGTCAGCTGGGCATGACTAAGCTCTCTGAAGCCAAAAAAATAGTACAGAAATAAGGGTAATATAAATGAGCATCTTAGAATTAACTGTCCAAGCAGGCCAGAAAACAGACAAGCCTTGGTTGATTTAACGGAGTACTCCAAAAATAATAAACTCCCTATTACCTTAGGCTGAGGGAATCTGAAAATACAAACTACGGCCCTTCGTAGATTCCTGGGCAACTAAACATTTAATAGACCATTCCTTTTGCTACTAACAATTCTCTACCAGTAAGGGGAAAGAAAACCAGACAACAGAATAGTCAAGACAAATTTGGATCAAATGCCAAAGGATCACTATAATATGAATGCTCTGTTGGGTATGTAGAAAACCACAGCTGGTCACTGGAATTGGGCATTAATGGGGTTTAAATATGAATAGTGATTATTGATTCTAAATGTTGTGAAAACAGATGGACAAAACTAATGGCAATGCTCATCATCAAAATTTACTCCAGAATGATGTAAAGTGACGTGGATTTCGCAAGAATGAGTAGGCACAATTGCAAGAACCAGTGAGCATGCCCGATGCAGTCTGTACATTGAAATTGTAGTGCAGAGGTGGCCGCTCTTACATTTATTCAACCACACATAAAACATATGGAGGTCAGACCCCATTAGATAAGATTTCAGGTCTACCCATCTTTTCTCCCCAGATAGAGCATGCTACATCACTAGCTGCGCTAACAGGATGGAGTAATAGTACATTAGGAAGATTGGTAGACCTAAAGCTCCCCCCGGTTTTGGTCTATATAACATGTTCCTTGCACCATATGAATTAATCTATATCTTTATGCCTCTACATGCCGCTTTGTGACCTGGACTTGGAGAGTCTGAAAAAGAAAAAGCAAACTTGTGAGAAAATTCATTTTTATGCTGTGCATTCTTCCTATCCACAAGATTGGTCTCTCCAGATCCAGATCCTTCTTAATATTGTATCACAGTACAGAGTAGTTTGCGGCAAATAGAGCTCTGAGATCATCAGGAACCTGGATTCCTAGGTAACGAATGAAGGGTTTAATCTACAAAATATATGTTGATCAAATTAAATCTGTGTCGGCAGCTGACATGTTAATGGGTATATCATTAGATTTGTCCACATTTACCCTAGCCAAATAGAGGGACAAAATCTTTGAGTAGCACAAACAGTGGAGGTAGAGAAGATATGGGATCTGCTAATGTCAAAAGTATGTTGTCGGCATATGTCGCTATTTTGAAAATTTCTCCAAGGGATTTGTTCTCCCTTATATGATGAAGGGGAGGTTTAACTAAGAGGGCGAACAATAAAGGGGACAATGGGCAACCTTGCCTCGTCCGGTTGGTTATGTTTAAAGTAGCGTGATGGAACCCAGGGAGGGCCAACTCTGCCTGCAGCTCAGTATATAGAGCCCTAATTACACAAAGGAAAGAGTGGGTTGGAGCATCGCACCTCCTCTGCAGCCAGAGATAGGAGCAGACAAGGAGTTTTGGTTCTCCTACCCTCCAAACTAATTTCACCACTCTCCTGGTAATCTTGTATAATTGTTGTTCCAGAATGAACCCAACCTGATCAGGGTGTATCTATTTCAGCTGCAAATGATTAAGATTAAAACATTTTTTTGACAGTTATCCGTTAAGTAAAAAACAACAAGGAGCAAACTTGAGATGACACGTTAAATGATCAACAAAGTAAATGATTTAGCACAACAAATATGCCTGAGGTGCCCAGAAGGTAAATCCCCAGATGTTGTAAAACTACAACCTCCATGATGCTTTGCATGCCTCGAGAATTACAAAGCATCATGGAAGCTGTAGTTTTAAAGCATCTGTGGATCTACGTTTTGGGCACCCTTACTGTTGCTGTAAAAGGATGAATTAACAAATCAAAATTGAAAAAAGTTTGAATTTACATAATTTTACATTTTTTTTATTCATCTTGGAAGAATATAACAAAATTGCGGTTATATGTGCTAGCTATACAACTCCTATTTCAAATAAATGCTAAGGTATTGATTAAAAGCCCAACAAAATGCATGCACTAACAGGGTTATTTCAGGGTTAATTCAATGAGAATTTCAAAACAGCAGAACTGAAAGCATAGCAGACTTAAAGACCTTTTACAATTCGGCTATTTTGACCTTAGATTTGAAATTCACTTTTAATTTTCACTTTAGAGAATAAACCTGTAAGTACATAAATGTTAAAATCCTAGGAATCGTCACACACAGACCAGCTCTATATTTTTTCAGAGCATTTATTCACCCTGGCAATTGTTCTGCACGTGTTTTACCCATGTACTGTTACTCTGGCCAGATGTAAGATCGGCAAGCAGAATTGTTACAGCTGTAACATTTAACTCCAGAATAACAGTAAGATAAGAATTAGCAACGTACATGAAAACACACGCTGTATGTAAAGAGAAACACAATAAATGAGTTAGCCATTAAAAATAGCACATTTAAATAAACACCAAGTTCTAATGAGTTCACATTCTGCATTTTTACTGACATTTAAGTCAAGTAAGTCAAGGCAATATTTGAGTTTGAGCCCCTCCTTCACCGCCCTTCATTCTTCACATAGGGTTAATCTTGCTGAAAGCCAATACTTGAATATTTATATGGAAGATGCCTTCTAGATGTATTGTGAACTGTATACTTACCCAAGCCAATTTGAATCAAACCAGGTATCTTCTGTCATTTACCATTATGTTAGAGATGTCTTAAAACTTGATCAATACTCTTCCTGGTAGGTGGCCAGCATTTATCTAGCAGTAACAGTGTTGCCCTGCAATTTACGTTTTTGTAGATATACTATTGGAAATGTTCTATTATACTATTATACTATTGGAAATGTTCCCATCATCGACCAATACATTCAAATTGTCATCTGATTGGCTTCCTAGTAATTTCAGCCAATTACAATACAGCTATGGTATCAACTTTGTCTTTTTTTTCTGCTTTGGTTTTATACTTTTCTCTGTATCCATACAAAATAATTAGGAATTGTGTCCCAGGTCGGACATAAAATAGTTAGAAGAATTTAAATGGTCCATGGAGAGGGAATAAATCAGGCAGCACGACATTGGACGGGGCATGGAAGAACTACGTCCCGTGCTAGTTTACAGATAAGTTTATACTTCTTTTACAGGTTTTGTTTAAGTAAAAACAAGGGGGTGTACAAGCATCTAATGCCCAATCAACGTTCTAAGATAAAGTTAGTATAAAGAAGATTTGGAAAAACGATTTAACTATTTTTAAAATTATTTATATATATATATATTGAATTTTTTAAAGAGAAAATGTGACGTTTTTATCTGGCTAAACAGCCATGTTAAGTCTACCTTACCAACTGCTGCTCAACCCAACTTTACGGTCGCTCACATAGAGCAATCACTGCAGCAGGGGAGCAAAGTTGAGCAGAAATTGGTCAGTTAACAGTGGAGTCTGATCCAACATGGTTGCTCAACCACATAAAAGGGACATTTTCTCAAAAAAACTAAACAGAACACTAATTAAGTTAAGAGAGTAAAAGTTTGAGAAGTGACAGTTGGGGTTGCATAGGCTATTCTGAAAACATGGGTTTTAAGGGACTTCTTAATGGTCTTAATGGCAGAAAGGAAACTACCACTAGAGGTGTTCTTAGGCAGCAATGTAAACAATGCCTTTTCAATGAAAAGGCATTGTTTACATTAAAAAGCCTGCAGTGACAGGCAGTAGACACCAGAATAGCCACATTAAAGTGTTGATAAAGGTTATGTTTTATCTTCTAGCCACCGGTATTATTTGGCCTGTTTCACATGTGTCCACAATAGACAAAGTAGTGCAAAAAAAATTAAAACAATCTTGATTGTTCAGAGGATGACAGGCAAACACCATCTACACAGTTTAAATTTGAGATCCACTATTTGGGGGATTGAGAGAAGCACTTAGCCTGCCAATGTCACTGTTACAGTTCTCGTAAACACTGTAGGCGCTCTTCTGATTGTCCAGACACATAAAACTTACTTATAGATCTGCTTCCTATATTAAACTCATGCTAGAATTAGCTAACATACATTAAATATCTGCCCATGGTTGAGCTTTCCTCAACGGTTTAAGGTAAGTTTTAACATTTGCACATTTATTCGATGAACTTACATATAGCCATAGGTAGAAACGATGTGCTCAGATATTCAATGATATCCTTGTGGAGGAACGGAGGAAAGGTGGCCAGCGTTGATATCATGGTGTATGGTAAAGTGCTGAGTATATCATCGCTCAGGAAAGGTAATAAACACGTGGTTGTATAAAATATAGATTGTCCAAGATCTGAAAAATTAGCAAAGTCAATTAAGTAATTGAAAAACAATCAATCAAGTTCATTAACACTTCTGAGCAGACCTTGATCAAAAAATGACTCTAAATCTAAAGCTCTATATCAAGTCCCGGAATTCAGGAAATTTTATTTTGGCTATTGACATCATATACAAAGCAGTGTTACACTACACAAAATAGAGGCAAAACATATAATTGTGGCTATTTGTCAGAGAACATGCCTCTGGTGGCAGTCAGACTGACAGTCACTAGTGGCACTTCCTATTTAAACAGACACTATAGTCACCAAAACAACTTTAACTTAATGAAGCATTATAAAGTATAGATCACTATACTGCAGTCTCACTTCACAAATCTGCAGTCTCACTTCACAAATCTCTGCCATTTAGAAGTTAAATCACTTTGTTTATTCAGCCCTAGTCACACCTCCCTGTAAGTGACGTGCACAGCCTAAACAGATCTAAAATTTAAAATTCCTTTGTTGCAAAATGTGTTTAGATTAGAATTCCATATCTCGTACACTGTTAATCTCTTGCTAGACTTTGCAGCAGCCTCCTGTATGTGATTAAAGTTCAATTTACAGAACAGGGCATTAAAACTTCTAAAGTAGGTTAACATCTCATTGAAAATTAAACTATTTTATTTTTATGCAGGCTGTGTCAGTCACAGCCAGTGGAGGTGTGGCTACAGCTGCATAAACAGAAACAAACGTGATTTAACTCTTAAATGGCAGAGAATTGAGCAGTGAGACTTCAAAGGCATGATACACCAAAACTGCTTCATTAAGCTAAAGTTGTTTTGGTGACTATAGTGTCACTTTAAGGCTATGGAAAATGGAATCTCTTCTTGTTCAGTGTCCCAATGCACAGCATGATAATGCTTGAATGAGTTCAGTGATTCTTATAGAGAAGCACTGAATTCAATGGTTTTCTAGGAGCGGTAGATGGTACACAGGCGTCATAGGTCTCCAATACTCCTCTGTGAGACAACATCTTCCTAAAATAAATCAGGAGGAATATATAACAGGAATCCTATGATGAGTAGACAGTGTTCCACAAAACTCATTAGGTTGTGTTGTCTCTTTTCTTCTTCAGTGTTTTTTTATTCTTTAGAATATGAATATATATATATATAGATCCTCCAGTTCTTTCAGCAAATGTGAAGAAAACTGGATTTGTGTCTCAGTCTCTCTGGAAAAAGTTGTCACTGAACGACCTGGGTTGATGTCAGGCAGTTCTGAAAGTCCGTACTGTTGTAAATATTTGAAGACCAAGGTCAAGAACTAGATGAGTTCATTCTGGAAGTCAAACGAGATGCCTTCATCTAATTTTACAATGATGGTGTTATCTGTAAAAATGTGGTTGTCAATGAAAGCTTGTAAAGCAAGGGTTGTCTTCAAAGAGTTAAGTTTTAGATAAAAATATTGTGTTGTTGCCTTCTATTTATTATTCACCTGGGCCAAGTGGACTTCATTCCTTCCAAATAAGGTATGAACAAGATTTTCCACACTTTTCAATTATATCTATACCGCTATTTACTTACAGCTCACCTTCCTTGGAAACTGAGAGGGCATTCAACATGGTTGGATGGATGGAAGTCTATGTTGCAAGTTCTCCAACAATTCAAGACAACCAGTAATAGTCTTACAGTTGTTTTAAATCCTAGTGACTCCAGGTTTTGTAGTTATATGACACTGGGTGAGCTGGAACCATCTACCCTAACCCTTTGGACCTTGGACCCACATACTCTAACATTAGCAGCTTCTCTTCCACTGTGTGTTCTATGCAGCTCTACAACATTCACAAAAAGAAAGATGGTTCTACTACTACAGTACTACACTTGGATCTCTGGATCTACTCACACTTGACAATTTGTTTATCACGATTTCCCTGCTGGCTATTGTGTGAATCACACAAACTATAAGTGATATTTCCTTGAACTAAACCTGGGCAAACTTATACGAATACCACCCAAACTCAAGAAATTCTCTTCTCCTTTGTGTATAGTTGGCTTTTAACCCCTTTTCCATCTCTAAACCCATATTCATGCCTCAAAGAGGATCTGGCTTGAGCGAGTCTATATAATTTGACCAGTAATTTACCAGTCCTGAAAATACCCACAAATTCACCATCTGCATCCCCATTAAAGGGAACTTTGACGAGATAATCACTTGGTACTAGAACACACATGAATGGAGTTACTGGCAAGCTGATGGAACCTGCACCATGGCAGCTATTAGCAGGTTGAGTGGTTTAATATTTTTTCTAATGAATAACATTCTCAACTACTTGTCCCATAAGCCCCTTGAAAGACCAGGAATGACTGAGGAAAAACCTATAACTTCTGGTTAGCTGCAGATTAAGAATTGAAAATCCCTCTTTTTTTTGCCACAGGTCATATTCAAGCCATAATTCGACATTTCATATGTGTAATTGATGTCAAATTGTTTCTGACCATCCTTGAGGCAAATATTTCTTTCCAAAAACTTGGAGTTTTTTTTCCTCTTTTTTTTTTTTTAACAAAACCTCTTACAAACCCATGTACACAAATGACAGATATATGGATACAGATCTGCACTGTTTTAGAGTGGAAAACTCAGGTTCTTTTTTTTTTTGGTATCCAACACTTACCTTCACTTCAACTCCAGGCTTCACCAGATGAAGAAACATTTTGGCAGGGCTCCAGTTAGTCCCTATGCATTGCCCATAGAATCCACACTGTACTGAAATCTACATGGTCAAGATTATATCCTGGTGTATAAAAATCTGCAGTGTTTTAGATAATACAAAAGCCTGGCTGTAGCCATGTAACGGCACCTACTGTATGTAGGAAGTATGACAAACGTAGTAAAAATATTTACATAAAAAATGGCCACAGGATTCTTAAAAATACTTATAAACAGGGTATATCTCCATTTTTATTTACATATTTTGTACATGATAAAGATGTTAATCATCCTATGTCAATATTACATAATTAATATGACGTATTTCAAGATAAGGGCTATGCTATCATCTCTGATACATTTTATTCCCCATCCCTCAGGTTTTCGTAAAAGATAAATGGATAAATGAAACACCATTAAAATTGTGTAAATTATTATTGCTTTTTGTCCTATATTTACAAGCTGGCTATTCATCCTATGTTATAAATAAATCCAATACTTAAGTTAACCTTACTATAATGGGCTTAAAAGCCTTTAAAACATAATGACAAATCCTGCACATTTGGTGTGAGCATGCTTAAATGCATACTCACATCAGGGAGCCCCAGGTATTAACAGATACCTTGGGCTCCCCTCCGTCTTCTGGGGCATTTTTAGCGGCCCCAGACTTTTAGATGAGCTGCTTGCAGTGCTGCAAGCAGCTATTTAATAGACATTTAAGTGCCTTCAAATAGATTGTGGTGTGAGCAGGGTTAAATATCTGCTACCACCACTGATATCAGTTATCAATAGAAACCTGGGGCTACTGTTAGTTAGCTGGGGCAATTCTTAATGGCCTCAGTCTGACCGACGTGCTCTGTGCAGCACTACACAGAGCCCTTTAAATTCACTGATAAAACCGCAAGTGAGCAATCGCAAGTGAATAGACCCTGGCATGATCTCCTAGCCTGTCCCCAGTCAACTGTGACTGGTGCTGGACTTTGCCAGCTCCCCAGGACTGATCTCTGTATAATCAGCAGGGAGCCAGGGTTCTATTCAGAATTTCACTAACTGTAATTCTGAAAACAGCCTGTAGATGTTGGCAACAAACCACCATCCACAGTGTTGAATATTAAAACCTATTTCTAACATTATAAGTGATATTAGCAGTAGGTTACAGTAGGGATTACGGCAGGGTTAAATTTAGGGGTGGGTAGGGTTAGAGTTAGTGTTAGGATTAGGGATATGGTAAAGTAAGGCTTAATGCCTGGTATGGTTTAATGCTATTATAGGGTTAGGGATAGTGTAGGGTTAAGGTTAAGATTAGGGTAGGCATATGGTAAGAGTTATTGTAAGCATTGGGTAAGGGGTATGGCTGGTACAACATTAGTGTGGGGTTTGTATAGGGTTAGTGTTAACTATGAGAAATTAATTTCGATCCTAAACAAATTGGGCATTTAACAATCAGGACAAATATATTGATCTATTGTGTTTTCTTTTTAATTATTTGCACTGGATATGTAAAAATTATGATATGCAAAAATTTGAAATTTGTTTTTATTATTTTTCGATTTGTTTTCCATTTTATTTACATATAATGTTGTGTTAGGCATACATATATAACATTAAATTAAATGCTTTAAAAAAAAAAAAAAGTATATATAATATGTATGGGGGCAGTTGAAAAGAATCCCTTAAATTACGGTGCAACACACCCATAACTAGAATTCAAGGTTTTGTTTTGGTTCAGAACGTGGACAATTTCCTCAGTCCTTAAGGTGTTCATAGTTCATTTTAGCTTGCAATTAAAATGTGCCATTAACTCCGAAGTGATAGTTCATTTTTAAAAATGTTATTTTCCACATGAGTCATCCATTTACATTGTGAAGTCATTTAGGAGATAAAAATTTAAATCTACAGACAATAAATATATAATCACTAGTGGGATAGTTCAGCTGGTAATCCACCCACTATAAACCTGTACAGACACAAGGGACTCGTTTTATTCCCCCCCTCCCCCATCAGGTATAGAGGATACTTAGCTCCTTTTAAGGTAGGTAAAAAGAGTGGCACTGAGATGAGTATTCATCTATTACTTTGCAACTTGAGCAGTATTATAAGCTCTAATGTGAATATTGTACTCTACAATATAGAACATATAGGCATCGATTTAATAATTTGGAAATTATTTAATATTTTTTAATAAACTTAAAGTGATATTATATTTTGAAACATGTTTATTCTTTAAAATTTCTATATTTTTGATATATTGATATTTTTAATATTATGATCGATTTTTGACATTTTAATATTTTGGGGGAAAAAAGTGTTGTTTTTTTAAAAGCTTATCCAAAAATATCAAATCAAGCCCATAATTGACTTATAGTATAGATACAACTAGCAGTCTATAATTTTATTTAAAATAAATAAATAAAAGACAAACATATAAACCTCATTTTATATTTTAATTTGTTTCCTAAAATGGCCACCATATGCACTATATACTGAAATGAATGATTTGGTAACACAGGGCTAGACCTCCATGCTGAATTACTAGCCAGTACAAGTCAGTAATGAGTTTTACAACTAAACAGGGCATTCATAATGTTTATAACCTAGTGGAAATGCAAAAAAATGATATATATTTATTTTTTTGTTTTTGGAAATTCTTAATTTTTGATGTGCCATAAGCAAATAAAAAAAAAAAAAAAATACTGTTCACCACACGGTGGGAGCTGTAGGCTGTCGCCTAGGGCTAGATGGGGTAGTAGTGATGCGATCTATAGTGGGTCCTGATAACGATGTCGGGTAAATGAGTAGACATTGGCGGTCATATGAAGAGTAAAATAATGAGTCACCACTCATGGGTCATGTCAGTCAAATTTTGGTTACTATTAAGGGAGCATGAGAGTAGGGTATGTAGAAGCTTTTCCTCCAGGTGGAGGTGTACTATGTCCGTGGGCTGTGTGGACCAGTCTGGATAGGTAGTTACCCTAACCAAGGGGTTGCCGGGGGGACGATTGCGCTCTGTTTGGCTGTTTGCCTTAAGTCATTGCGCGTTTGGGGCTAACGCCACTGTCAGCAGTCTCGTAAATATCGTGGGCGGTGGGTGTCAGGGTGATTCTGGCAAGTCACGTAGAAGAACATTACGTCCACATGAGAAAGCCCTATGGGTGAAACACTTTGTGGAAATTTTAACTGTATTTTAATAAAGGTATTTTGGCCACTTTCTTTGTTGTGAGTTAGCCATTTTATCTTTTTTACCATTTTTATTATTTTACTACCTGGCATCTGAGTTTTACTTGTTACAGAGAGATACTACTCCAAAGCATACTTGGTGGGGATTATACCACTTATGCCCTATCATTGAGCAGTGTGTCTGCCCAATTAAATGTGAGTAACCATTTGCTATTTTTATACACTCTCCTGGTTTTATCACAGTGAGCACTATTGTTTTTTATTTTACATATGGTCTACTTACAACACTCCCTCATGTATCCCAAAAGTGGGGATTATACCACTGTACGCTGTTTATACTAGAGCTAGTTTTTAGATCTCCAAAACGTGAGTAGGACCATATAGACCTTTTTATTGGCTGCTACCTAATTGGATTTTATTGCACTATTAGATTTTCTTTTCTCTTTCATACGGATCCCACGAACCCCTTGATCCCACTACTCCATAGACATCTCTACCTCAGATAGAAATGTGATTGTTCTCTCATCCCAAGGTTTTACTGGACTCTTTTTGGACACGCACACACATATATGTATGTGTGTATATATATATATATATATATATATATGTATATATATATATATATATATATACACATACACACACACACACACACACATCCCTATTATTTTATTGTTCTCTCTCTGTATTATATATCATTGTTTATTTCTATATTACTACTTTCTTAAATTTAATTGTACATATTATCTCTGTGGCGCCACCTTTTTCTACTTTCTTATACCTATATACCTATAGGGCCTGTGAGGGAGCCCTGTCCTTTAGGTGTGCTGCCTTTATTTAAGTTTTTAAGCACAAATCCTTGTGTACACTTTTCAAGGCAATTTCATGCATCCACTACGCTCTCAGTAAACAAACATTTCCTGACATTATTTTAAACCCTTGCCCCTCTAATTTAAGACTATGTCCTCTTGTTGTGGTAGTTTTTCTTCTTTTAAATATAGTCTCCTCCTTTACTGTGTTGATTCCCTTTATATATTTAAATGTTTCTATCATATCCCCCCTGTCTCGTCTTTCCTCCAAGCTATACATGTTAAGATCCTTTAACCTTTCCTGGTAAGTTTTATCCCGCAATCCATGAACCAGTTTAGTAGCCCTTCTCTGAACCCTCTCTAAGGTATCAATATCCTTCTGAAGATACGGTCTCCAGTACTGTGTACAATACTCCAAGTGAGGTCTCACCAGTGTTCTGTACAATGGACATGAGCACTTCCCTCTTTCTACTGCTAATACCTCTCCCTATACAACCAAGCATTCTGCTAGCATTTCCTGCTGCTCTATTACATTGTCTGCTTACCTTTAAGTCATCAGAAATAATCACCCCTAAATCCCTTTCCTCATATGTTGAGGTTAGTGTTGTATCAAATATTCTGTACTCTGCCCTGGTTTTTACGTCCAAGATGAATTATCTTGCACTTATCCACATTAAATGTCAGTTTCCACAGCTCTGACCATTTTTCTAGTTTACTAGATAGTTTAAATAAAATTAAAAATCTGTTTTTTGTTTTTTTACTTTATAACACATTTTCTTGACATCAATTTTGTGGTTGAATAGAAATCCTTACTATACACATTTCCTTGGCTGGAACAGATTTTATCACAGAGGGGAAATTCCTTAAAATATCATCATTTATTTTTATGGAGTTCCCCTGTCGAAACATATATTAGTAAATACTGCAGTAAGGGGCTTGCTACCAGAGGCTAATATTATCTTTAAGCAAAATAAATACTTTTTTTTTTTTTTTTAATGGTGGTAATTCTTTGTTTTTTATTTTGCTCCCTCACCACGATACCTACACTCATCCCCATTACTAGGAGGCATGAGAGGAGCTACTTCAAAGGACATGGTAAGCACCATAACCACTACAAATATATTGTAATGGAAATGTTGCTACAATGTCAAACTATTTTGGAGATGTTTGGCAAATACTACAGTTGCACTGATAATGAGGAAACTTGAATTCTGTAATCTCAGGCAATAATTGCTATCCAAGTTGGGCGGATTGTCTCAACAACCAGTGAGTGATGTTTCTGAGAAGAACCTTGCTTTTTGTCAAGCCCGTCAAAACAGTTTGAAAAATAAATAAATACATTTGGAAGCCACCCACTGGCGTATTGCACCATAAACACTACAATGTTTTGTGGTGGTTATGGTGTTTAAAGTGCCCCTTTAATAATCAAACTCTAGAGAGACTGAAATCCCAAGTATGTGTAGGGCAGGGCAGAGGATAGAGTGGAAATGATGAGAAAGATTTCAGTGGTGGAAACTCTTACCATGTTGTCCATGTTGAAGCAATGGCACTAGATCCAACAGAGACACCAAAGTGACATAAAGCCCCTGATAGTCCAGTGATGGGTATTCTGATAACTGAGCATCCCGGCTTTGCTGACCCCGTTCTGATGGAGAATCACGCAGGACGCTGTAAAGGAGGGAGCGAGTAACAGTAGGATTGATGGAACTGACCTGTGGTCTTAGAGATGGGGTGAGAGGGAATGGCACGGGGAAAAGACACATGGTCATGGGCACTGTCAAATTGGAGGCATCTTGGTTGTCCTTCTTGCCTGATCGGGACAAAATGCTGTTGAAGGGATAAAGAAAAAAAAAGAGACAACAAAGACACAAAGAACAGCACATTACATTGAAATGACACTATAAACAAATAATAGACCAGATATATCCCACATAAGATGCAATGTCTAGCAATACATTGTCTACCAATCTAGGATCTCTTCACTTTCACTCTCAGAAATAGAAAATTGTAATTACGGCTTACTAAACGTTCTCATTGCATCCCATGTGTTATCTGGATTATAAGGAGCAAAAATATAAAGATGCATGTTTCAGTGCCAAACCCATGCTTCACAGGCACGCAAATTGGCGAAACTGACTGTCAAATCGACAACAGGCCTGATTACACATACACCATTCTATGTCTTTTTTTTCTACAGAGATCATTATTTTTCGTTTGCTTTAAAAATGCCAAAGTGCAATCATTTAGAGATTTATTTTTTTACACTTTTTGTTTTTATTTTACTAAATTGAGTGTTGTCAGCACAATTGCAAAATGGAACCCTGTAAAATATAGGTTTGGCACTTGCAGAAACATGTTTTAGCTAGTAATAAACATGTGAGTTTATTAAGATGTTTCTTTCTTAAAAAGCACATGTTTATTGCATCAAAATAATGTCTGTATGTAATTTATGATACTGCTTCATGGCATTCGATCAGTATCATCTGACATAATGAGGTTTCAACAGGCACATGGATCGAGAAATAATATATATATATTTTAAAATGTTAACTAGGCTATTGGAGAAAGCTTTAAAATAATATATAGTGGATGATCCGCAGCATTCATGAGCTAATGGCAATGGTCATTTGTGTGCTTTTATTTTTAACTAAGGGTTGTCCATGTTTGCAAAGGAAGCGTTATTTTAAAAATACAAACACTATTTTGTGAAGATCCTTCATTACTGTAAGATTTAGCCAACAATTTAACTGCATCCTATTGATAAAGTCCTATTGAGTGCCAGAGGGCGTTCAATCCACAATATAGGACTCT
This sequence comes from Pelobates cultripes, assembly GCA_933207985.1. Classification (NCBI taxonomy): domain Eukaryota; kingdom Metazoa; phylum Chordata; class Amphibia; order Anura; family Pelobatidae; genus Pelobates; species Pelobates cultripes. Next base: position 32,664,640 of record OW240924.1, on the reverse strand, counting down.
GTTGCTCGACCAGCTGGCACTCAGAGGGTTACACATACATTTTGCCAACTGCATTAAAACAATTTGCTGCAAGCTAAAAGATTTATACTTTAAAGATAAAAATGCTAAAATAACCCTCAAGGGCATTTATCTGAATACGAGAGATTAGCTAGCTGTACAAATAGAGCAGAATTGTTCCATCTAGATGTTAATGTCTTCCAACAAAAGTGGATTTTAACATTTTAAACTAGGGATGAGGCAACTGTTCCGAATTGACAACTATGTAATAAAGAAGGGGTTTATTCAATGAGAACTGTGGATAATTGATAAGGGAATTCCAATTTTTGGGCAACAGCACAGATCGAAAAATAGCTCAGTTACATATTTTTTTCCTAATCAGCTATTTAAGTCTAGAAGGCTTTAGTTCCTGTACTAATTAATTGTCCAGTTTAAGGTATAATTCCCCAAATAGGGACGCTGTCAAAATAATTAGGAGTTATATGCTCATCAGTGAATGATGGTGAATTGCAAAATAAATTTATAAAGAATAGGCCAGTTTACAGGGACACTGTACGCACCCAGACCACTTAATTTCATTGAAATGGTTTAGGTGCTATGACCTTGTCCCACTTAGTCCTGCAAACATTGCAGTTTTTGAGAATCTGAAATGATTACATTGCAGTACTAAGACAACCTAGAGATGCTTCCAGGAGTCTACTGGACTCTAGGTTGCCTAAATGAAGCTGGACGTCCTTACTCTCTGCCTGAGGACATCCAACCCTTTATCTCCCAGGACAGGGCACAAGGAAGGGGGGCAGAGGGCACTGTAGTGTAGGAATACAAATATAGTGCCCTCTGCCGCCCCTCCCTTGCGCCCTTTACATGAGCAGGTCCAGTTCAGGTCCATCTAAAATTGCTCAGCCACTTTGAGTTTATTTCCCATGAAGATAGAATCTTTAGGAAAAGCTCACTTCTACAGTCTTTGATTTTAAAATTCCAACACCTTAAAAAGACATACATGTGACAAAGTAGAGTCATCTTTGGCAAAAGAACGAATTTCCACTTTCAACTGCCATTTCCGATCAGCTATTGCTCAAGGCAGTTAATGGTAACAGGTACCATCTTGCATGATGGTAATAGATACCTATAGCAATTTATTGGATATGCAAGAGATTATCCTTAGAAATGCTTGCGGTGTCCTCCATAGACCCGGTTTTGTACTCACATGCATGCTCCTGCCAGATGATAAAAACAAATGGCGGAGAGATTGTAACACTGAATAAGGTAACTATATAAGTATTGATACTTGCACCCCTCCACATAAACAGATAGATCATCTTGGTGTGGTCTTTGTAAAAAAAAAAATACAGACACCCCAAAAGTGACAGTGCTGCTTTAAACTGTTAGTTTGGCCTGAATTCACCACAATTCACTGATTAGTAAATAACAGACTCATTTTGTTATTCCCAAACTGGGAAATGCAAATAATTGACTAGGTAATTATATTAGGCCAAAAAGCGTTAATGTGATAAAACTCTCCAACTTGCTTTTTCAGCTCTGCATGTTTGGTCTAACCTTTGTTTACCCTTGTTTTTTTTCCACAAATTCCAGTTTTGGAAATAACCCCATTTTTTTTAAAATCAGCGTGTTAAAAAGTAATAGACTTTATTCAGGAAACAGTCGACAGGAGCGAACTGGAGACAAAATTGAAAATTGGATGACAAAATAGTGGACTTCTCCAACACAGATACAGACACAGTTCTGCAATTTTAGCCTGCCAATTTTTGATTTGGTTTTCAATTCACTCCTCAATTCTACTGTGTGTCAAGTCATTCTTGACCAGTTTACTCATCCCTAGTATAGACAAAACAAACCCCTTAACTGTAGGTAGCATTGTTGCCATCATTTGTTTTGTACAGGATCGTCATATAATCTCTCATCCCAACAGTACAGCCTACACAAAGCTAACAGTATATAGAAAATAATTATTCACTTGGATATTGTACTCTCTTAGAAATGCAATCAATTTGCAAAAGTATTCAGGGATTTTTCCATCAGTGTTAAGTCATTAATAAATGCCTTCAAGAAATTTAAAAGATAGCTAAACCTTATTGTGTTTGTTCCCATTAATAAATGTAGTTGGTGATACTTTTTAACGATAACAAACTGGGGTTTATTCGCTAAACAGCAAACTACAGATAATTAAAAATTGAACTACAAAATTTCATCTAAAACAGCCAACCTGTAACAGCAGTAGAGATTAGGTGTTTTTTTCCTTATAAATCAGCATAAATTTTGCTATCCAGTTTTCAATTTACTACAGTTTGGTGTGTAGATAATAAACCCAATGCGTTTTTAAAGACCTCATAAGTCTATTCTTCAAATACTCTGGTTAGAAAAACTAAGCAATGAGTATTGTTTTGGGTATTTGTAAAGTATTATGTTAATTGCTAAAATGCATCATCAGCTACCAAGACTTTACTGGGCTACATTAAATACATTAACTAACATATCATTAACTTAATAGTTTCTCTTAATCAATGTCCTTTTAACTGGAGACATGATGGGAATGGTCTTAAAGGGAAAGTGATGCATTTCTCTGCAGTATATTGCAGTCTCTTTGGGCAGAGAAAGACGTATTTGGAAAATGACTTGATAATGTAATTCCCCAGCCACCGTTCAACAGTCAACATACACACCAATCAATTCTGATCATTCATCATTCAGTAACTGTCAACTATTTTTTCAGAAAACTGAACGCAACACTTTAAATTTTTTATCTAAAATTTGTAATTCCTTGTTAATCTCCCAGAATTCTTGGTTAGTGAATAAGCCCCTGAATGTTATTTAAGGTGAACGGATTTCACCATTAAGAGTGGAATGCACTCTTGAGGGTAATAGTTTATTTTACTGCAATTGTTTAATATACGTGGGGCCACTTTATTACTAGGCCTTTATATGGAAAGCGGCTATCTGTGAAACCTGTTATATCTAGAATTAGCTAATCATTTACTGAATTCACTGGTGGAGATACAGGTAAAATTCTCAAATGCTGTATCTGAAAAACAGTCTATATAAATGTGTTGCAGTTCCTTTAAATAACCACTAGATGGTAACAAAACACAAGGATTTTAATGGCCCTTAAAATCATATTAAAAAACGCAATTCCTTGCAATAACCACCAGATGGTGGCAAAGCACATAAATATCAGTGTTCTTTAACCCCTTAAGGACACGACATGTGTGACATGTCATGACTCCCTTTTATTCCAGAAGTTTGGTCCTTAGGGGGTTAAAGAAACACTATAGTGTCAGGAATACAAACATGTATTCCTGACACTATAGCCCCGATGTGGCTGTTTAGGTGACTAGCCCCATTCCGATCACAGTAAAAAGGTGATTTTCTGGCACACCACACCATTCTTGCTAAGGCTAGCTTTGCCTGACCCTGCCTCTGTGGCAGAGATCATCAGCATTGACAACCTCCGCCAATCCAATGCATTCACATAGGAAAGTATTGCAAGACTATCGCACATGCGCAGCAAAACATTGCACTGCACAAGTCAGCATCTCCCCACAGAGATGCATTGAATCAATGCATCTCCATGGAGAATGTTCAGAGTCTCCATGCAGATCGTGGAGAGCTGAATGCTAGTGCTGCACAATGTGCAGCTCTAGACTAAGAAATATTTCTAGTGGTCGTCTGAGTGACTGCCATTAGTGTTACTAGGCAGCAATGTAAGCACTGCCTTTTCTCTGAAAAGGCAGCATTTACATTTAAAAGATTGTAGGGACAGGCTATACACACCAGAACCACTATTTTAAGTTGTAGTATATCTGGTGACTACAGTGTCCCTTTAATTTAAAAGAACACAATAGCTGTAGGAATACAAATCTGCATTCGTAACACTATAGTGTCTCTCTCCCTAGCTCTAGATAGGTCCCCAACCGGAGCGGCTGACCTCCTCATTCAAAATGCACATTCAAAATTACCCACAGGAAAGCACTGAGTGAATGCTTTTCTACGGCGCTTCCAAGTCACATGAGCAAACTTTATTCAGTCTGTGCCACAGAAGTGCCTATAGATTCTGTCAGTTATTTAACCAACCAGTGTCTTATCCCTATGAATACTGGAAAAATTCATTGGGCATGACGACAGATTTAAACATGTGCAGTTTTTAATAAAACTGCAATAATTACCAGACAGCCACTAGAGGGACTTCCGGGTCGTTAGGTGACTTTTAGTCGCCTAACTGATACTGGACGTCCTCACACTATGCATGAGAATGTCCAGTGTCACTCGAAACCCCATAGGAAATCATTGTATAATGCTTTCCTATGGGAGAAGTCCTAATGAGATCACGGCCATTGCCGCGCATGTACACTAGATGTCTCCCACTGGCTGACGTCAACTTTGTTTCCCTGGCACTATAGTTTACCTTCAAAGTGACACTGTCACACGGAACTTACCTTTCTCTTTTTGATTCCTTTACTCTTTCTCTCTCAGAATCTGTTCTCTGTTTCTTCCCAATCTGATCAGGTTTTCTTTAAAAACATAAGAAAATACGGATTACTTTGTCTTATGTATTTTTTCCATACTTGACTTTCTTTGACACATGGAGGAGCTTAACTCAATTTCCTGTGTCAATAAGAAGGGAGAGTACCTCCTTGGGTCAAAGAAAAGTCAAGCGTAGGAAAAATATATACGGCAAAGTTGTCCCTACATTGTCTTATGTTTTAAAGAAAACAAGATCAGAAATAAAGAAAAGAGGAACTGACTCTGAGAAAGGAAGAGAAGAGGAAACAATAGGAGACTTTTCAGTAGTATTACTCGGAAAATACGTTTTTAACCCTTTCACTACTGACCACTTTTTGATTGAAAAATATTAGCATTATTTTAAGATAAATAGCTAGAATATAAAGTCATTATAACACATTAAATTGTGTGCATGGACTGCTTTGAAGACAAACCTAAAAATATGTAAACTTACGCAATTTATATTCTTCACTTATTAGTTCGTCCTTTTCCTTTTGGGAGTTGAAAGGCTTTAGACAGTATAAAATGCCCTTCATTTTGCAATATTTCACACAGAGTCTGAAATGTTAGTATAAAAGCAATATGTTCTCACATATAGCAGGTGTGACAAAAATATATAAATAAAAGTGTTGAAAAGCCTTGCCTAAAAGGGATTTGTAAGGACCATGAAGGCAATTAGTAATGCACTTTACTAAAAATTGCTACAGAATGTAAAAAAGAATGTTTGCATTTGGGCATAATGCCCACATACAGTAAATTAAGTTAAATAATATATTTCTAAAGTAAAAAGGATTTAAAACTGATATAGCAATCTTTATCAACTTCTGGAAAGGTAATGTAATGTTGATGTTGAAATGGTACAGTCGATTCACTCCTCCCCTTTCCTGACTGACAGAATGGTATGACCCAGTGACACTTCCTTTACAGCTGGAAAGCAGGGGATGAGCTGACATTTTCAGCAACTTTACATTCATTATATCAGTGACAAGCAGCTTCTGCCAGCCAAATTTGTTCCTCTACAGGCTGAAATCATAACTAGAGTATAAATGAGGGTGAGTGAGGCTTTATGGGCTAGATTTTATACTGCAAGATACATTAAAATTAAAATGTTTATAATTAATTCTGGTGTTAAGGGGGATAAGGAACACTGATTTATGTATTTTGCCACCATCTGGTGGTTATTGGAAGGAACTGCAACCCGTTCATATAAACTGTTTTTTAGTTGTCATACATAGTAAATGGCATGTTTTAAGTGTTAATGTGAATGGTATGTTTTAAGACAGTTAAAGGAGTTTCTTTTTTTTTAGTGCTGTTTAGCTCAAACACACTCTTTGCTCTATTGATATTGATCCTGTCCGTCACCAATAATTTGACTGTAAATTTATTACATTACTGAACAACTAAAGGTGGTGTGTTCACTAAATAAATTGTTGGCAACTGAAAACTAAATTGCAAAATTCATAACAAAATTAGTTATGTTGGAGCTGAGATTTGTATTTAACCTCATTATGTTGGCTTAAATGAAATGACTTCATAAATCCCATGCCATGAGACCAACTGCTCACCTTGTAACTGAGGCTCTGTAGAAGAAAATTATAGAAGATTTAATTTTCCACCTTATAATAAAATAGCCTTAAAGGTTACCTGTGTTAAATTGTATTAAAAAAACAATAAAAAACAAAAACAAAGAAACACCTGGCATATGTAAAACTCTAGCTCAGATGAGCAGATCACAAATTTGGCATCAACCACTGATCATGGATAAGGTTGGGAAAGGGCAGTATAGGAAATCATAATAATTTTGAGGGTTCAGTACAATGGAGAGGGACACAGCACCTCCTTTTTGTGATGGAAGGGTAGTTGAAACGTATGGTTTGTGAGAGGGTTAGGTTATTCAGGAAAAAGGAACAGATGCATGCCAATTTGTAAATATACTACTTTTAGTTACATACCAACACCTAATTAAAAAATTTAAGAATTATTTTACTTATTTTTTCTTTGATTCTTTTCACCCACAGCATCCACAACCCATCCAGAATACACACTGCCAGGCAACCATCCCCCAATGGATTGTGAGCAAAGGGAGAAAATGGGATTTGGGGTTTAATCACAATTAACCACACTGTCTCAAGATGGTAAACTTCTCTTGTTATAAATGTTATGGTTAAATGATCTCCTCCATATTCACGGTGTTACAAGAAGCAGAGGCCAGGACTATCTGCTTCCTGTTACACTGGAAGCAGATATTGCTCTACTTTATAGCTACCATTGTGGCTATAAATTAGAGCACTGGTTCCACAACCAGTCCTCATGGCCCACCAAAAATCCAGGATTTATTCCAATGGAGATACTGACAAAACCTGGACTGTTGGTGGGTCTTGAGGACTGGTTTGGAAATGACCAAATTAGAGTAATTAATTCTGAGTGAGGAGAAATAGTCTTTTTTTTTTTCAATTTAGTGAAGAGAACTAATCCTTTCAGTTAACCATTCAACAAGAATTAGGCCAGCCAATCTGGGCTTTGCAAGACACCTTTGATATTGAAGTGACTAATCAAAATCTTGGGGACAGAGTGGTTAATATGTTGGGTTTTTTTTTCTCTAGAGGAGCATTGACAAAGCAGAAATCCCATCAAGCAAAAAATAACTAACTAATCTAATTTTTTCAGTCTATATTTTTGATAAAAAATGGAAATCTCACCTTAATAATGTTTGCGAGAAGTATTTCAAAGTATTTGCTATGTCTGTTCCAGATGGCACAGGATATATGTTATGAAGCACTCTGTTGTGGTATTCTTGTAGGTATCGGATCTTGGAAGCAACTGCATACGATTAAAAGAAAAAGAAAAAAAAACACAAAATCCAACTTGTGTGTAAAAAAGCAACAACATAATAGAACAAAGTGCACTGACATGGTGACAAAAGACTATGGTAGGTGAAAGCTGTCCTGAACTTGCAAGGAAGAACTTAATTTTGGTTGCTATTTTGTACTCTACAGAATTCAAGTTATACATTTGAATTTTGTTATGTCAAGTCATGTGTAGGCTACAGGGCTGTATTTGCCACAAGGCAAACAAGGCATTTGCCTAGGGCGGCACTTTCAGGGGACCGCCCTAAGTGCCCAAGTAAATGCCGTGTTTGCCTCATACTGGGGGGTCCCAAAAGGTGGCTGGCTGGCCACCTTAGGGCCCCCACTAATGTGTTCAGATACTCAGCGTGTAAACAGGTGGCGAGGGAACGCAGTCCTCCGAGCTCTTCCTGCTCCCTTGCGCGCCCTTCTATGAAGCCGGGAGCCGGAATATGATGTCACTCCGGCCCTGGCGGAGCAAAACAGGAAGAGCTCAGTTCCCTCGCTGCCTCCATTGAGCTCCTGCCCGTCCGCCCAGCCAGCCCAGCTAGGAGCCTGTCAGCCCAGTCAGAAGGACCCGGACAGCAGCCCCAGCAAGGAGCTAGCCCAGCTGCAGTCAGGGACAGGATCCACACCAGCTCTCCCAATAGGTAAGGAGGCTGGGTGGATTTAAATAATAATAAAAAATTATAATTGGTGAGAAAATGTGTGTGTGTGTGTGTGTGTGTGTGTGTGTGTCTGTCTGCGTGTGTCTATGAGTAAGTGAGGGAATGTGTGTGTCTGTCAGAGTGTGTCAAATCAGTGAGTATGTTTGTGACAGTGAGTGTATGTGTATCTGAGAGTGTGTGCCTGTCAGTGAGTGAGAGTGTCAGTGTGTGTTGTTTAAACAGTGTGTGTGCCAATGACTGTAGGTGTGTGCCACTGACTGTGTATCTGTCAGTGAGTGTATAGCAGTGCATGTGTCAATGAGGGCGTGAGTCTGTCAGTCAAATAAGTGGCTTTGATACAAAGTGGTGGGGGCAAATTTAGATTGGGGGGTACTAAAATTTAGTTGTGTTTAGGGCAGCACAAATCCAGAATACACCACTGGTAGGCTACAAGCAGTCAATTTGCTGTGGGGGGGTGGGGGGGTATGGAGATCTTGGGATAAACCTAAACTAGTCTAGTATTACCAGTAATTAGAATATAGCTAGACTTAACATTTAAAGAAAGACACCTCTAGTATGTGTAGCAAAACCAGGAGAGAGATGGGTAAATATAGAGATAGGTGGAGGGAGAAAGATGGGTGACTGGAGAGTTATGGAGGGATGGAGAAAGATCAGTAGATGAGAAAGTTGGGTGAATAGAGGTAGATGGAAACCAAGAAATGTGTGAATAGAGAGAGGGGGGAAGGAAATCGAAGAGAGAGAGGGGTAGGAAATCGAAGAGAGAGGGGGGTAGGAAATCGAAGAGAGAGGGGGGTAGGAAATCGAAGAGAGACGGGGGTAGGAAATCGAAGAGAGACGGGGGTAGGAAATCGAAGAGAGACAGTGGGGAATCGGAGAGAGACAGTGGGGAATCGGAGAGAGACAGTGGGGAATCGGAGAGAGACGCGTAAATAGAGAATGGCGGGGGATAAATAAAGACTTGGGGAAATGAAAACAGACGAAGGGGAGAATGCAGATAGAGAGACCGAGGGGAATGGAGAGACAGGGGAAATGGAGAGAGATGAGGAAGCAGAGAAAAATTGATTAATTGAAGGAGATAGAAATAGATAGATGGGTGGATAAGGAGAAAGCTGGGTGGGTGAATATAGAGAGATGTGTGAACAGAGAGAGAGATAGATGGGTGAGTAGCGAGATATGGGTGGATGGAGATCTTGGGATAAACCTAAACTAGTCTAGTATTACCAGTAATTAGACTAGCTAGACATAACATGAAAAGAAAGACACCTCTAGTAGGTGTAGCAAAACCAGGAGAGAGATGGGTAAATATAGAGATAGGTGGAGAGAGAAAGATGGGTGACTGGAGAGTTATGGAGGGATGGAGAAAGATCAGTGGATGAAGTATGATCAGTGAATGAGAAAGTTGGAAACAGATTGAGACAGTTGGGAGGACAGACATAGATGGGTGAACAAAGACAGATGAATAGAGAGGTAGGATGGAGAGATATGTATGAATAGAGAGAAGGATGACTGGAGAGAGATGTAAACAGAGATGGGTGGAAAGGTAACGATGGAGAAAGATTAATGGAGAGAGAGGGACAGAGGTAAAAAAAAAATAGAAACAGAGGGATGGAGAAGAGAAAGATAGAATTATTGGAGGATGGGGGAATAAAAAGAGATGGGTAGGGAAGATATAAACAATCAGAGATTGGGAAATAGATCGAAAGAGACAATGGAGATAGTGAGAGAAAGGGGTGTTGAATAAGCAGTAGTCAGATTAGAGGAAGAAACGACAGAATGAGTGAAGGTGAAATATAGAGGGATTAGAGCAAGAGTTAAGAGAGGGCTAAACAGGAAAGGATTACAGACCCATTACATGATTACAGTGACTGAAAGAATCATGTTACCTTAATGGAGAATGGAGTTTAATGTAGTTGTTCTGGTTTCTATAGCTTGTCCCTGCAGGCTTTTCAATGTAAACGCTGCCTTTTCAGAGAAAAGACAGTGTTTACATTAGTGCCTACTAATACTTCTAGTGGCAGTCACTCAGACACTGCTTTCTAGTCCACTGGAGACGCTGAACATTCCACGTAGAGATGCAATGATTCAATGCGTCTCTATGAGGGGATATTAATTGGAACAGCACGTCCCAACAGCCTCCAATGCTGGGAGTGATAGGTGTATAGACCAGTGTTAATTTTGTCGACAAAATTTTAGTCGACTAAAATATTTGAGATTTAGTCAACTAAAACAAAAACAATTCAGATGACTAAAATACGACTAAAACTAAAATGGCTTTTTAGTCAAAAGACTATGTCTAAAACTACATTGGAATTTGCCGCCAAAATAAACACTGCACAGAGGGGATGTGGAAGGGGCAAAAGAGACAGACCAGTGCTTGGGAGAGAGACACCTAGAGGGGCTGGGAGGACACAAATAGACACAGAGGGGCTGGGGAAGAGGCAGAGGAAACAGATAAAGGCCACTGGAGATTTAGTCGACTAAAATACGACTAAAACTATTTAGATAACTAAAATACGACTAAAACTAAACAAAGACTACAACTAAAACTAAAATCGAGATTTGCCGCCAAAATTAACACTGGGAGTAAAAGACAGATGTCAGCCATATAGAAACTAAGAAAAAAAATAGTATAACCTGAGAAAGAAAGTGACATATAGCCAGGTGAGAAAAAAAAAGAGGTAAAAGTCATGTTAAAATGACTCTTTTAGATAAAATAAAATACAAGTGGGGCGTCGGTAATATAGGCCCCAATGATCAGATATCTGCAGCAGTTCCAGATCAACCTTATACATCACAGAACCACTAAATTAATCATCGATATTCCATGTCTGCGCTCTCCTTATACCTTGCATGTTGGTTTCCTGTACTTAAGCCACTGTACAATGCTCACAGCTGTATTACATGTTGTAATATAGATTAAGGTTAAGATCCCTTTATCTATACTTTTCATGTTTTCACTTGCCCCGCTCCTTAAATATCACTCCCAACCACCACTACTGCCTTAAACTTCACCACATTATTTATTGAACTTCTATCCACCAAGACTCTGCCACAAAACAACCACCACACTATGGCCATTCAGACTTAACCACCTTAAGTACAGAGCAGCATTATTCCCCAAATCATATTCCCATGCTATCATCATTTATGTCATTTAACAATCTCAGCAGCCATTACACCCACCAGTATATTGCACACCTTCCCATGCCCGCCAAACCCCAAGACACAATGATGTTTGAGAGGGTGGTAGTAAGGTAATATTATTATACAACATAATCCCTACTCCCATAGACCCTCATACAACATACCCCTTACTCCTACACACTCATACAACATACCTCTACTCCCATACACCTTTATAAAACATACCCCTACACACTATTGCCCAGGATTTTGTGGAGCCCGCACACTAAAGGGGCCGATCAGGTGTCCCCTGCACTTAGGGCCATCTGATGGGCCTTTGCCAGCAAGGGCCTGTTTGAGCGTTGTGGCCATTTAACAGCGTGACTGGGCCCCTTGCTTATTGGCAGCCTGAGAGAGGTGGAGCCGCACAGGAAGGGCGGCAGTGAGGAGGGGGTCCGTCAGTGTGTGTGTGTGTCTGTATCTGTATGTCTGTCAGTGTGTCTATATGTGTCTGTCAGTGTCTGTGTGTATCTGTATGTCTGTCAGTGTGTGTATCTGTCTGTCTGTATGCCTGTTAGTGTGTGTCTATGTAAGTATCTATATGTCTGTCAGTGTGTCTGCGTGTGTATCTGTATGTCTGTCAGTGTGTGTGTGTCTGTGTGTATCTGTAGGTCTGTCAGTGTGTCTGTGTGTATCTGTAGGTCTGTCAATGTGTATGTGTATCTGTATGTCTGTCAGTGTGTGTGTGTATTTGTATGTCTGTCAGTGTGTGTATCTGTCTGTCTGTATGCCTTTTAGTGTGTGTCTATGTAAGCATCTATATGTCTGTCAGTGTGTCTGCGTGTGTATCTGTATGTCTGTCAGTATGTGTGTGTGTGTGTATCTGTAGGTCTGTCAGTGTGTATGTATCTGTATGTCTGTCAATGTGTGTGTGTGTCTGTGTGTATCTGTAGGTCTGTCAGTGTGTGTGTGTGTCTGTATTTTTATATGTAATTGTATACCTTTATGTCCCATCCACCAAATTAAATGTGCTGCACCTGTTCCCTTCCATTTCAGCACCTCGGCCAGCTCTACACACTCACTCAATAACCCTCACCCAGTCATCCCTGGTTATCCCATACCCCCACCATGTTATCCCAGACCCCCACCATGTTATCCCAGACCCCCCACCATGTTATCCCAGACCCCCACCATGTTATGCCAGACCCCCCACCATGTTATCCCAGACCCCCCACCATGTTATGCCAGACCCCCACCATG
>OW240924.1:32561950-32651140 GCA_933207985.1 Pelobates cultripes | reverse complement strand
GGGAATGTATCAATTAGTATATTATGCTCCTTTTAACATTGTGGAACTCCAAGAAGTAAGGACTTAGGGTCTTATTGTTGATGTTCTTGAACCAAGATGCACACTCTGGTATGATATCCAGAGAGCAAGTACATGATCATAATAACCGGTAGTGATATAATCCATAGATTGATAATGATATGATTAATTAAAGGACCACTATAGTGCCAGGAAAACATACTCGTTTTCCTGGCACTATAGTGCCCTGAGGGTGCCCCCACCCTCCTCTCCTCCTCTACGGCTGAATGCGCATGCACGGCAAGAGCTCCGCGCGCATTCAGCCAGTCTCATAGGAAAGCATTTACAATGCTTTCCTATGGACGCTGGCGTCTTCTCACTGTGAAAATCACAGTGAGAAGTACGCAAGCGCCTTTAGCGGCTGTCAAGAGACAGCCACTAGAGGCTGGATTAACCCTAATATAAACATAGCAGTTTCTCTGAAACTGCTATGTTTATAGAAAAAATGGTTAACCCTAGCTGGACCAGGCACCCAGACCACTTCATTAAGCTGAAGTGGTCTGGGTGCCTATAGTGGTCCTTTAAGACTCAGTGTTATAGTATGTAGTACTGATATATCCATAGAGTGCAATAGTATTGGCTCACAGAGATATATTGATGTAGTGGTAGTGATATAGTCCATATAGAAGTAATGATAATGTCCACAGAGAAGTTTTGATATAGTCCATCGAGAGGTACTGATATTGGTATTACAATTACATAGTAATAGATGGTAAAGAAATGGAGATATAGTGATACATTCATAGACTAATGGTGATGTATTCGATAGAGCATTAGAGAGATTAAATGTCAGGTATTTATTTTTCATTTAGTCTTTTAAGTGCTAAACAATCATTTCTGTATTTGCCTTAGATATTGTTTAAAAGTAGAGATGTCGCGAACCGTCCGCAAACGGTTCACCGCAGTTCGCGGCGAACTCCGGTCAGCTGACACATCCCGGCCAATCTCCAGCAGACCCTCCCTCCCAGACCCTCCTACTTCCTGGACAGCATCCATGTTGAAGGGCTGCCTTCAACATGGATGCTGTCCAGGAAGTAGGAGGGTCTGGGAGGGAGGGTCTGCTGGAGATTGGCCGGGATGTGTCAGCTGACCGGAGTTCGCCGCGAACAGTTCATGGCGAACCGTTCGCGAGAAGTTCGCGGACGGTACGCGACATCTCTATTTAAAAGGTATTCAAAAATATAAATTAATTAATATGATTAATTTTTAAAAAGTAATGTTTTAAGGATTTACTCAGCAATTTACAAAAAGTCCATTCTAAATTTGCTTCTTTTTTTAAAATTCTTTATTTATTTCTCCAATCACATGCAGAAGTGCAAAAAGTAACACGTGGAGTCATCACATTGCAACAGATGTACAACAAGGTGTTTTAGTAAAATAAGAGAGGAATACTCTTGCATTGTGTCCAACAATAGACAAAGTGAAAAATAAACTGACAGCAGTATTCTGTGAATAACTTAAAGGAATACTATACGGTCATGAGCACATGTATTAATGTCCCTCTAGTGTTAAAAAACACCATCTAGCCCCCCCACCCACCACCACCACCTTGCCACGTAAATATAGTAAAATCTTACCTTTATTCCTGTCTGCTGCTGCTGGCTCTGCCTGCTTGGCTGACATCATCAGAAGTGTTGATCTGAGCCAATCACAATGCTTTCCCATAGTAAAACATAGAATTGGCTGAGCTTGTCAAGGAGGCAGATCAGGGGCAGAGCCAGCACAAACCAAACACAGCCCTGGTCAATCAGCATCTCCTCATAGAGATACATTGAATCAATTCATCTCTATGAAGAAAGTTCAGTGTCTCCATGCACTGCCCCATGAAGCACCTCTTGTAGCCATATGTAACCAGTGGAGGTATCTCTAGGCTGTAATGTAAACAATGTATTTTTTCTGAGAAGACAGTGTTTACAGCAAAAAGCCTGAAGGGAATGATTTTACTCACCAGAACAAATACAATAAGCTGTAGTTGTTCTGGTAACTATAGTGTCCCTTTAACAACAAGCTGAAATCTGTGACAGCTCAGGGCCCAAATGCCTAAATTAATACGATGATAAACAGAAATGTATTAGGCTGTCCCAAAGCTAATATAATTGATAGGATATTTGGGATTCTGCTGATGTACCTACAATAGAGGACAAAACATAGTGCAAATATTGCTACACACTATAAAACCATTGATGAAAAGTATGCACTCACATATTCCAAAGAATATAAGCGTATTCAGGGTGCCTCCCCCTAAATATAAATGGGGGGGTTATTCTCCTTTAATTCTCCCTCCTCAAGTGTTAGCCAATGGAGTATCCAGGTCAGCAAGAAGATCCAAACAATTGCAACCAAAGGAATACTTGAAAGGCGATTTATTCACTTTTAAAATTCAAGAGGTGTATAAAAATACATAAAAACAATATAAGAAAGAGATGCTGGTCCTACGCGTTTCGTCCTTATACAAAAAGGACTTCCTAAGGGACCTCTTTCAGCACAAAATTCAATCACCAGAAATACAGAGAATAAAAAACAGCATCCTAAAAACGCTAACACATGTATAACCTTATATAGGGCTAATCCCTTACAGTCATTGGTGGAACAGTGGGTGTTTTCTCCTATTTGACTCCTATTCGTCCAAAATTTCTTGTCTTCAGCTGTGTTCGCTTGATCGGAATGAAAAAAGCCGGGCTCGTTCTAAATTTGGCCACTTCCGCATACGTCATACGTTACGTTCGCGTCACGTGTTCCGTGATTGATCACATGATCATTATGCGTTCCACATTCAGGAAGTAAAATGGACGTGCGTTCCACAGTGGTGGCAGCCTGGAAAACATCGTTTTTCTTTTGCCTACTAATTATACACACATGACTGGAAACAGAAAAACTATTAGGAATCATATAAGAAAATTTTAAAATAATATAATAATTGTCCTCTAACAATAAAACGCTAAATACCATTCTTACAATGAATGTGTAACAACTTCCTATCCAAGTTGACCATTCATAACATCTATCATAATGTTGCAAAAAAGTATATATATATCATAACATTACAAAAAATATATATATGATAACAATTAGTTATTAATGAATTCATATGTTCATATATTGACATTAATGTCTAGTGCACCAACGTAGTAAACAAACCTATTAAAGTGCATTAATCTTTTTAAAGTGACATAAGTGATATTGTACTTATTTACAAATCTATATATATATTAAGTGACTTGAGAGTTATTATTTATTAATTATTTCATGCTCAATTACATATCCATATTGTGTAAACTAAAAACAATTAACCAATGAATATTATTATTTATTAATTATTGCATACTCAATTACATATCCATATTGTGTGAAATAAAAATAATTGACCAACCATATACTCAATGTCATATTCGGTTTAGATAAAACGACATGAGTAATATATGTTCAATTTTAAATGTATCTTTATGCATTAACAATCAATTAGTTCAAAAAACAATTAATTCAAAAAACAAACAATATCCATATCCACATAAGGTTATCAGCTGGGAAATAACCTTGGGAAGCTGTGTACTTTTCAGTTAAGTTGTTGTGTTTCATCACTTTTCTCACGGGTGTCCGTGTTTTTGTTTGTCCCAAAGCTAAACCAGGTGAACACAATTGCATGGCTGCATATGAAGCAAGGTGCCTCACCTATGAGGCTACAAACATCTAGAATCATCGCTTTATGGGGTTAGTAAATCTCCGCTATGAGAACGGGCAGAGTAAGCGGAAATTGTGCAGGATAAGAGAGGTGACTACAACATAGCAGTAGAATAACAGTAACATCAACATTAAAAAATATATAATAAACGTGCTCTAAGCAATGCTTATGAGAGATGTTATGGATGTAAGTCCACAGCAGCTCAGGTGACAGCTGTTGTAGCATGGCTCAGGTTCGCAGTACTAGAATTTGCAGGTTGGAATGGAGTGATGTTATCTATGTCCCAGGCTGGTGTCGAGATAGATTGCTGCTGCACCGCAGAGTTTGGGGCAGGAAGTGGATACTAGATTTGTTACATTGAATAACTTTTTTATTTGTCTTACACATGTGCATTGCATTTATGTGTAGTGTATTACGAGCCATTTTAATCATTTTTCAACCAGATATGTCGGACTTATTTTATGCAATCATCAAATAGGCCACAAGGGGGCACCAAGTTATGTGTTTGAAAAAATGTGATTATGATAATGATGATTATTATTCATTTATTTGCATGTTTTTGTTCCATATACACATTAGAGCAGCGACAGGTTGTGTAATATGTCAGATCACATAATTTATTGAATCAGTGTGACATGTTGATATTCATTACAGAATATTAACATTGTACTTACATTTAGATTTATATATGACAGGCATGTCATCTCCCATACTTTGATTGATATTTTTACATGGCTACAGGCATTTTTCCCTCATTGAAATGTCAGGTAAATATATATTTATAAAGACAACCCCCACACTCTGTGTATTTAAAGGAACACTATAGTGTTAGGAATACAAACCTGTATTCCTAACACTATAGTGTCTCTTTGCACCCACCCTCCCCCCGGCTTGACTCTTGACTTGACTCTTCCTCCTCCAATGTCAGCCAATGGGGGAACCTAATGCGTGTGTATGTCAAGCTCCACACATACTTTAGGCCTTCCCATAGCAAAGCATTGAATCAATGATTTCCTGTGGAGTTTTAGCAGACTTTGGATGTCCTCATGCAAAGCATGAAACCATGAAAGCCCAGGAAGTCCCTTTAGTGGCTATCTGGTAGGAAGCCACTAGAGGCAGGCTGAACCCGGCAATGTAAACTGCAATGATTGCAGCTGCATTGCTAAAATGACAAGGACACTGCACCCAAACTACTTCATTAAAAAGAAGTGGCCTGGGTGCCTAGAGTGTCCCTTTAATTTAAGACTGACCTTTCTTTCACTGCTTTTCCATTGTCATTGTGGTATATCATACATGCACACTTACACACACAGATATCAACCTTCATATATACATATACAGTACCCATATACCAACCTTTACTCATGCACACATACATGGCTTTCATACATGCAAACACACAAACATTAGCGTAGCCTTCTCACATGCAACCACATAAACTAACCATAATATATATATATATATATATATATATGCACATTAACACTGACATTGATACATAAATACAAATTACGACTTAACTTCATACATATATACACACTAAGATTGACCTACATACATGAATTCAAACTAAGACTGACCTTCATATACACATAGCGTTGGCACTGACATCCATGAATGAATACTCATTAAGATTGACCTTCATACATGAATGATTACAAAATATCATGTCTATATATCGAAGTTTAGAAATCACCAAGCATTCAAGGTCACAAATAAAAGGATCAAGGAATTCATAGTCCTCTGGTCTCAATATCCACTAGGGCCCATAACCCCAATATACCCGAAAAGAACTTCAGTAGATTAACTTACTCTAAATCAGCGTTTCCCAATTGGTATTCCGCGGAACCCTTAGAACAAAATTGGGGTTCCGCCGTGAATTGCCCCATCCAAGATGGCCACCACTCCCTGCTGTTCCCAGAAGGTCGGAAACAGCAGAGAACGTGCGGTCCGCGATCTTATAAAGAGATCGCGAGATTGCTAGAAACTTATGTATTCCTGTCCTGTGTCAGTCCGCCCAGCGTCATTGAAGGTAAGAATTCCTTCCAGCCCAGTATTCCTTCATTCCTCTCTCCTACCAGCATTCATTAACTCTTCTCTCCTCCCAGGATTCCTTTACTCCTCTTTCCTCCCTGTATTCTTTGACTCCTCTCTTTTCAGTATTCCTTCACTCCACTTTCCTCCATGTATTCTTTTATTCCTCTCTCCTTCAGTATTCTCCCATTCCTCTCTCTCCTAGTGTTAAGCTGCCTTACACTGACTTGGCATATTGATCCAAGTGCAATAGCTAATTTATCTTGATAAATTCTCCGTGTAGTTCCCTATTGTTCACACAAGTGCAGAGGCTTGACTTTTGGTTGAAGTGAGGCCTGCTTGCATAGTGACATATAGTGTTCATGGGAGTAACTGCAATTTCTTCTAACTACCAAAAAATTGCAAGAGTGAAATGAGAGTATCCACATGATTTTGGCAATTTTAAAATAATTTTTTATGTATTTTTACTTATTTACATATAATTTTAGATATATATATATATATATATATAAAGGTGAAAAACCCCTGCACTCCAACCAAAAGATCCAAAATACCTGGTGCTCTGGTTGCTGGAATATAAATGAGGAAAGATACTGGCACTCCAAGGATTTATCATTCAAAAGTTCTTCTTTTATTTAAGAAAAAATAATCGACGTTTCAGCTCCCCTAAGGAGCTTTCATCAGGACACCTTGGAGTTCCGGTATCTTTCCTCATTTATATATATATATATATATATATATATATATATATATGTATTTTTTTATTTTATTTTTTTCTGCGTAGTATCAGTAGAAATCTGTGATATACCAAAAAAATTTAATTCTAATAGCTGTTAACAAAACAGCGTCCTTTGGTGAAATCTGTAGTAAAGTGTTCTCTTTCCTCCAAGATTGAGCAAAAATCCTGCTTATGTTAATTTCTTTCTTTTTTTTGCAATTCTTTCTTTTTGGTCAAAAATAGAACAACAAAGTGATACTCATTACAGAACACCACTATACACATGGTACAGCAACAAAGAGTTAAACAATATATGACATCAAGTGCGACTCGTCCAAGTTAAACAGAATAACATCATGTCTTTAATTCACCTCATGACCATATTCACCCACCTTGATATCGATACCTATATGAAACCTAAATTTTTTTTAAAAAATTTGAGTATATATAAGGACAGAAAGACCCCTCTGCTCTAGCGGAACACGTGCCCATACCCTGAGAAGATTGCATAATCCTGTGTAAGACCCCAATATGATGCTCACATCCCCTCTCACATCCCGCTTGTGGAAGGCGTGTAGGAGAGTCGCTTTAGGAAGAAAGAGGAAAAGAAGGAAAAGATAGAGAGTAGTGGTTGCCTACTAGGTGGGACGGTTCCAGGGAGGGAACCGGGGGAGTGCCCCATCTGTCGGTCCCTCTACACCACCCTCCATAGGTCTTCACTTACGTCCTATGTCAGTCTGCAAGGTCACTGGAGAAACAGGGTTCCCATATCTTTTCAAACTTATGTACCATGTTTCTCACCTGCGCTGTCAGTTTATCCATCAGACAATTGTCCTTAACTTTATCTAGGACTTATGAGATGGAGGGAACGGTGGCCTGCAGCCAAATCTGGGCAACCGCCCGTCTGCTCGACAAGGTGACTTTCTGTATCAGAGTTTGTTCTATTCGAGTCCACCCTTCCAATGGCCTATACAGGAGGCACTCCCATGTGGTTAAGTCCGGTCGTCTGTTAAAACGTTTTTCCAGAACATCGCCTACTGCAGACCAGAGTAGCCTAATCTGGGGGCATTCCCATCACATATGTAGGTATGTGCCTGTGAGGCCGCACCCCCTCCAGCCAGTCAATGCCTTCCAATACTTCCCCCAAGTCCGCTTCCCATTGAGAAATGTAAGTCAGTTGCCCCCTGTTCCTTCATTTCCATATATAGCTATGCGTACAGTAAGGTTATGATACCTCGCTGGGGGGTTTCATTCAGACACATCCTCTCATAAAAGGTCAGTATTTTATGTGCAGCTCCTTTAATGCATATCAGCTTTGCAAAGTCCCTTATCAGTAAATATTGAAAGAAGTCAACTGGGGTAAGTGTGGTGCGTGTCTGATAGGACACTATCTGAACCCCTTCATATAAATGACAATATATCTGGAGGCCTGCCCGTTCTATATTTTGGAAGTCGCGAGTGAGTGGGGACGGGGAAGAGGATAAGCCAAATTTAAAAGCTACTGCATCCCAAGTTCTGCGAGAGTTAAGTATAGCTGGGCACGTGGACCATAATATCACTCTGCTATCCCGAGGAACCCACATATAATATTGGGGAAGATCTCAACATTTCCTAACATCTATTGGGGTTCGTTATGGGAAGGCAAATAATAGAAGCATTAAAAGCGTTATGAGTAAATCTTTTTGCCCTCATTTATTTCAGGCCTTCCCAGTCGTCGGTTTAGGCAAACCACAACCGACTCACAACCACAACCTACGACAAGTACAGCTTAATGTCCCCGACAACAAATGTTAAGGTGGAGCCTGTAGTTGTCGAAGAAGTTAACCGGCCTATTTAAACCCAGACTTAGCTCTAATCAGGGCCAACAACGACCCAGACTCAAAACCCATGAGGTGGGCCCCCATTTATTTCAGGCCTATCCGATCGTCAGTTTAGGCACACCACAACCGACTCACAACCATAACAGACAACAAGTATGGCTTTATGTCCCCGACTACAAATATATATATATATATATATATATATATATATATATATATCTGACAGAGGTGCGCGGAACGGTATCCGCCTGTGAAAAGAGGATGAGCAGAGTGGAGTGGAACATTGTTTTGACTACGATACGATGTGAGGAGGCCGTGGACTCAGTGTGGTGTCCTGGGTGGACCAGTGCGAGGGGCAGAGGCATGACAGGGACCCGATATTACATGGCCCCACCATGGTGGCCCTTATGCCCATTGATCTGACTGGGGGTGCGTACTAGATGGAAATAATGGAGAATTACTTACCTTGTAGCTAGCAAGGTTGTGAGTGTTCTATGGACATAAAGGTTGGTTACAACAATCCTGGCCGGTACAGTATTGAAACGAAATGACCAGAGATAGGGCTTTGAAGACCTAGAATTAGGTAAAGTAAACGTGCTGGTACAGGTACCTGCTAGAATTACAGTATGGGAATGTATTACCTGTGCTTTAGATGCCTTGTTTTAGTGGAGGAATTTGGAGTATTACAGGAGGCCTAAATAATGATGATTTTTTTTTGGGGGGGGTCGTGCGGTTCTACGTTCCTGGGTCTTTACAGCCTAGATTCAGCAGTGCCTAGCTGGAATACATATGATGAGAAATAGAATGAGCGATATTTTTTTCTTTCTTTTTTAATTTTTTTGGGGATATTCTATGGTGATGTACGGTGATGGCGCACCCACCCACCTCTACCACTCTGATGTACGAGTTCCGTTTGCATGTCGGAGTGGAATTACAGTACACCCTTGTATGACTGCCTTGCTGGTGAGTGGCCCCTTAAGAGAGAGTCATAGGAGTCTGGCCGTATCGTGGATAAAGTGACTATTGTGGCGAAACTCAAAACCAAATTGGACCTTGAGGAATGTTTGTGAGGATGATGGGAGTTGTAGTTGTGATAAATGGCCATCCGTATGCTGACATATCGCAAAGCGTATGTGTGTATAACTGATACCACGGCGGCACCTCTACGTATGAGTGGCGGTATAGCAAGAGATATGATGACTGTGACACCAGTGTGGAATGGTGTTTTCCCGGGGGAATGTGTCGCGGCGGTCAGCGTGTGCCTGAAACATGCCCACCAACCCATGATTGGTGGGCGCGTAACCGGAAGGAACATAAATGCCGGGTAAGATGTGACTTGCATAGATGGGGGGAAAGTGGTACTCAGGTGGCCTGGTAGTACTCGCGGCATGGATGCGACGCCTTGAGCGTCGGTGGGAACCGACTGTGGGACCTGGATGCAGGCTGTCTGGAACGCCGGCAGGTATAGGTGCCCTCCAAGCGATTGGGGCTGATGTTGGCTGCGTGTGAAGGAAAGTCCTTCTTGCTGATGGGAACACTGCTGGACGGACCAAAACCAGAATCAAACGCAAAGGATTCTGGGTCGATGTCGGCCCTGATTAGAGGTAAGTCTGAGTTTAAAGGACCACTCTAGGCACCCAGACCACTTCAGCTTAATGAAGTGGTCTGGGTGCCAGGTCCTTCTAGGGTTAACCCATTTTTTATTAAACATAGCAGTTTCAGAGAAACTGCTATGTTTATGAATGGGTTAAGCCTTCCCCCTAATCCTCTAGTGGCTGTCTCATTGACAGCCACTAGAGGCGCTTGCGTGCTTCTCACTGTGATTTTTCACAGTGAGAGCACGCAAGCGTCCATAGGAAAGCATTGTAAATGCTTTCCTATGCAACGGGCTGAATGCGCGCGCAGCTCTTGCCGCGCGTGCACATTCAGCCCAGGAGGAGGATCAGAGGAGGAGAGGAGGCAGAGAGCTCCCCGCCCAGCGCTGGAAAAAGGTAAGTTATTAACCCTTTCCCCTTTCCAGAGCCGGGCGGGAGGGGGTCCCTGAGGGTGGGGGCACCCTCAGGGCACTATAGTGCCAGGAAAACGAGTATGTTTTCCTGGCACTATAGTGGTCCTTTAAATAGGCCGGTTAACCCCTCCCACAACTACAGGCTCTGCCTTAACATATATATATATATATATATATATATATTTATATATTACAGAGCTCCCTTGTTATAAATGTATCATAATTAACAAAATTTCCTATAATTTGTTTGTGGGTGCCATGGAAGCAGGGTTTTGAAAGATAAGACTTTTGACTCATAGATGAGACTTTATTGGTTCAATCCATCTTCTTTTTGTTTGTGACTTATTGTACCCTGTATTTGTGTTCCTGTACCCTGTTAAGCCTACCAGGTTAAAATGGCAGATTTATTGTAGAAAGTTAAATAACCCAGCAGGGATACATTCTGTTTTCCCTTGAGAATGAACTTGCCAAGCCTTTGGATCAAAGATGGCTATATCAAAGAGATTCCTTAATGCACACAAACACTCTTTGCACCCATGACAGAATGTAACATTTCAGTTTATCTCTAATAATGATGACCTGGCAAGTGTTTTCCATAATGTTCTTGGACTTGCCAAACATTTACGTGAATGAGCTGTTTTTGATAGACTGCTCTACAAAGTTGCTGACATTGGAGAGAAGATCCAGGAAGTGGTGTTCCATTAAGTTTGGAAGTGTACGGTCCCAGAAGACGTCTTTGCAAACTCAGGCAGGATGTTGGAAAATATTGACCTGTACAGATCAGAGATAAGACCTTTCCCACAGCCATGTATTAATCCTCCATTTAACACTCAGTCTTAAATAATAACCATTCGGTACATTGAGACTACATTTTTAAGGAACATATTATTGGTTGCAGTAATTTAGAACTGCAAAATGATATGTTGCGGATTCCTAATTACATGTTTTTCTTTGGTTGACCAAGCTTAGAGGCTACATTGAAAAATAACAAGCTATGACACTAAAAATACATGTGCCCGAGTTTTAAGGACAGATTTTAATCTTTGCATCTCTTTTTCCATTTATTTTAAGATGATTTTCAAAGATGTGAAAATTGTAGAATAATAATGCCATTATTACTTTATAAAAAATAAAAGGAAACATGGACGTCGACTCTCCCATAGTGTTTATTTAAAATTTAAAATCATAAAGAAACACAGCATAGACCGCATACATTGTGCTAATGGTCTGCCTTAAACATTCATGTATTAAAGCACAATAAGTGCAAAGATCTATGAATAAGTGCTAAGGCTAAGCCTGAAACGTGTGAAAGGTGTGTAGATGGCGATTGTATGTTAGCTCTATAATGGTATGTTTGCACTTGTTTGGCTTTAACATATGAGTGTTTAATACTTAATTTGTGCACAGTGTTTGTGGTTTGTGTGGTGTAAGATCCTATGTTAGTGTGAGCACACTTCACTTATGATTTTTTTCACTTATTAAGAATAATATTTTAACCCAACAATCACAAATAGTGTTGATGTCACGTTCACCTTCGGGTAGGTATAAATATAATCTTTTCATTGTGTTGACGAAATTGACACCAAATATATAGGTGCAAACACATTACCAGAATAATATTTTCCTCCTTAAAAATGGATTCCTGACATTTGGCAACTTGAACCTCTGACTCCCTCCACAGATTGTCTATGGGATTTAGGTCTGGAGACTGGCTAGGCCACTCCAGGACATTAATGTGCTTCTTCTTGAGCCACTTATTTGTTGCCTTGGCTGTGTGTTTTTGGTCATTGCCATGCTGGAATACCCATCCACGACTCTTTTTCAATTCTCTGGCTTAGGGAAGGAGGTTCTCACTCAAGATTTAATGGTACATGGCCTCGTCCATCGTCCCTTTGATGCGGTGCAGTTGTCCTGTACCCTTAGCAGAAAAACACCCCCAAAGCATAATGCTTCCACCTCCATGTTTGACAGTGGGGATGGTGTTATCGGGGTTATAGGCAGCATTTCTCCTCCTCCAAACACGGCAAGTTGAGTTGATGCCAAAGAGCTCAGGGCCGGCGCTGCACAAGAGGGGTGCCAGCAGCAGCTCTAATGCTAATCTTGGTCCCTCTATGAGGGACTTATTCTGTATTGCATGCCGCAGGTCATGCCACCGGGCACTAGTGAGCACTTACATAGATGCAGATGTCTGTCTGCTAGGGACAGTGTGTGTGTGTGTGTGTCTGCTAGGAACAGGGCTGCGACCCCTTCGACCGCAGTATGTATGCCAGTGCATGCAGCTGCACACACACTTAAAGGACCACTACAGACACCCAGATCACATCAGCTCAATGAAGTGGTCTGGGTGCCAGTTACCTCTAGTTTTAACCCTGCAGCTGAAAACTATGTTTCACTGAGGGTCAATCCAGCCTCTAGTGGCTGTCTCACTGACAGCCGCTAGAGGCACTTCCGCAATTCTCACTGTGAAAATCACAGTGAGAAGACGCTGGACGTCCATAGGAAAGCATTGAGTAATGCTTTCCTATGGGCGGTTTGAATGCGCGAGCGGCTCTTGCCGCGCATGCGCATTCGGAGCTGACAGGCAGAACGGGGCGGAGGGATCCCCAGCGCCAAGGGAGACCGGCACTGGAGAAAGGTAAGTGCTGAAGGGGTTTTAAACACACACACACACTCTCACAAACAGACGCATACACACTAGCTAACAGACACACACATTTACTGACAGAGACACACTCAGCGACGTACATACATACTCACTGACAGACAGACACACATACACACTCACTTACAAAACATACACTCTCACTGACAAACACACACTCACTAACAGACATCAAACAGACTCACTAACAGACACACACAAACACACTCAGTAACTGACACACAAACTAACACACACACTGACACTCACTAGCAGACACACACTCAATAACAGACAGATACAAACTAACACTCACTGACACTCACTAGCAGACACACACACACACTCTAACACACACACATACACTCTAACACACACACACACACTCTAACACACACATACACTCTAACACACACACTCTAACACACACACTCTAACACTAACACACACATACACACTAACACACATACACTCTAGCACTAACACACACACTCTAACACTAACACACACATACACACTAACACACATACACTCTAGCACTAACACACACACTCTAACACTAACACACGCACACATACACTCTAACACACACACACACACACACTTACACTATAACACATACACACACACTCTCTAACACACACACACACACTCTAACACTAATACACATATACACTAACACACACATACACTCTAACATACACACACACACACACACTCTAACACTAACACACACATACACTCTAACACTAACACACACACACACACACGTTCAGCCGTTCGGGAGTTAGCTGGAAGTCTCTTTTGACCGATCGCACGCACATTTTCATGCCCAAAACAGTTCCAGAAATTTGAGCTGTGCAGCCGGTTTATTCATTACAATTCAAATGCCGTTCGAATGCATGAATGGGTACCATTCGTGCAAATAGCCATGTTACTGTGGCGTTCGATTGGTCGAACACCGTTCGACTCCATTCGAATGTAGTAGTTCCAGGGAAGGTAAAACTTCAGCGATGTACGTACCGTTGAGTAGCCGATTTCAGTTTCATGAACTCGATGGCAAAACACCGCTGACCGCATTCGGCTGATTTAAAAATGGCCGCCGCCACGTGTTCGTTTTTCGAATGGCGGCTACTTTGACTACTTCGGCACTTCAGCTGCATCCGATTTGCCATAGCAAAAGTACAGCTCTTTACCCAGAGCATTTAAAGGGACAGAAACAGTCAACTATAAGTCCATTAGCCCAAATAACGTTCTTAAAGGGAAAACTCTCCCAGGGGACATAGTCACAAGGCAAGAGGCTGGCAATTAGTCCTCTTTAGGCACAAGTGCCTTTTACTTGTAACTAAAGTTCAGCTTTATTACTCTCTGTGTGGATTATGTGTGTAACCTGTACACAGTAGTTCCTAAACTCAGCTAGATTTTGGAAATCGTTATAATATTATTTGTATGATGATGAGTCATGCTGAAATCGATATGCTTGGAATATCCACTAGCGGGGGCCCCAGAAATCTATCTTTATATAGACGCAGATACACATTGGATTTCAGACACATCTACACAACACACATTGTCACTCTACAAAAATAAAAAATCCTTGCATTCACCCAAATACATGCAGTCCATAAAAATATGACAGAATACTTGAGATGTACAACGCATGCACAATGTGATTGTGTTTCACTGTTTTGTCTGCACCATGGTAATGAAAACATATATATTTTTTTTTTATTTCTCGTTTTTATTGAAAACGTCATCATTTACAATTTCTTAATGATTACACTTCTAAAGAAAATTTCAAACAGAGGAATTTAAAGGTATACAGTATAGTATGAAATGTGCAATTGTTTATATTATTTATACCGTGAGTGTACAAGTATAGAAACATTAATTCTTACATCCCAGTCATACAGAAACAAAATAAGAAGAGTGCAAAAAAAGAAAAGAAAAAATAAATAAATAGGTATGAAGCCATTGCCTTTTCAGCATCTAAAGCTAATAAGGCAATTCCAACTTTGAGTTGACCAGATCTACGGAGTATACTTATAATGTTACGGGTGTTGTCTATCGGACTTCTGTCCATGACAAATCCAGATTGGTCAGTATGAATAATTTGGGAGATTATTAATTTTAATCTGTTGGCTATAATTTCAGAGAACATTTTTATATTGAGATTAATCAACGATATAGGTCTATAATTAGAGGGTTGGGAAAGATCTTCCTGTTTTTAATACTGGGCTTGTAACATCTCATCTGGAATGCCTTTAGTGGTAAAATTTTGAAATGTCTTTAATAAGAGAGGAGTTATAATGTCCTGATATTTTTTTATAGAATAAAGCAGAGTAACCATCAGGGCCTGAGGCTTTAGGTGGTTTTAGGTTTAAAATTATGTTTTTAATTTCACATTCAGAAAAAGGTTAATTTAATATCTGAAGATCTTCATTATTAACTTTAGGAATGTCAATAATGTTCAAATAGTTTCTAATGTTATCTTTGGGAGACTCATTATTTTTAAGATTGTAAAGTTTCCTATAATAGAAACGATTTCAGCAATTTCCATAAGTGAATAATATGATGTATTATTTACTGTAAGTTTGTTAATAACTTTGTTTCTTTTAATTTTTCCATATATTTGTTAGTAATTTTCCAACTTTATTGTTTTTGTGATACCACCTTTGTTTTAAATATAGGATAGCTTTATTGACTGAAGTAAGGGTTTTTCCATTATATCTTTATTTTTTTTTATTTATTTATTTTTTTTTTTTAATTCTTTATTTTGAAATTTTTTTGTCATTTAACGTGGGGATACAGAAAAGAAAAGTTGGCGGTACAATTGTCATACAAAGTTTACAGAGTTATCACATTCTCATGTAGCATATGATCAGGCTATATCATGTGGCATATCTTTTAACTTTCCTTTGGGAATTGGGAATTGGGTGGGGTACAGAAAAAAGAAGAGGGAAGGTGAGTGGGGTACATATACATACAGTTTCGATTCTTCCTTTACATCAATCCAGTTCTCTTTATGTTGGTGGGTCTGGGTGGTTATGGGAATGAGTTGGCTTGTGTGAGCCTTTTTGCGTGGTGTAGTGTCCGTGATGGGTTGCGTCGTACGCTGTCAGCGCATATTGTTCAGTTGGGTAGGAGTGAGGGGGCAGGTGTTTGGGGGTATTTTTTCCTGCTTGTTTTGCGTTGTTTCCTAGTTCAGGTGTTGTCTATGCTCGGTTTTGGTCGAGTTGCCTGGTTCACTATGATGTCTGGGGGTGTAAGAGGGGTGCCGGGGAAAGGGGAGGTGTGGGGTGGGTTATCTTCACTTGTTGTTTCCGTTTTGTTTTTCAGGTTGGGTGTGGACCCAGTTATAAGGGGTGGTCTGGTAAGTCGATGCGAGTGTCAGCCAGCGTGGGTTTTCCCGTTGGTGAGTCTGAGATGTTATGGGTATTGAGGTTGTTGTCGTATGTAGCTTCTATTGTGGCCCTCTTTTCTGGTTTCCCATCTGTATGTTTTCTATTATTTAAGTGTGTGCTGGGTACCTCTCGTTGGGGTTGTGCTGTGGTTTCGCTTACCTCTGGGGTTGTTGGTGTGGTGTATCACCAAATTAATATATATATTACACAAGGTTCGTCTACATTAAAAGGTATTTATTAAAAGGCAACAACACAATACTATAAATGTATCACAAACACACAGCCCAGACCCACGGAGCAACAACCCTTTTAAATCTATCTATCTATATAGTAACCCCTTCCACACACGCTTGATCTCACCCACGGTTAGGCCTTCACATCTAGTAATGGCTCACTGCTGCAAGTTCAACATCACATCCACCAAGGAAGAAAAGGAAGCAACAGAAAGATTTCCTGCCTGGCCTTATGTTATATACCCTTAGTTGAGATGATGTGTTTTACATCACATCCTGTCCATGCATCACTTCCTTTAGCAATTGTGGGAGGGAAGTAAAGATTCTTAGCCCTCCTACCTAGACCTGTTTAAGGAGGTCCTGAAAGGAAGATAAATTACCATGCAAGGAAGACGAGTTACCACATTCCCTCACTTTTTCTTCTTCTATGTTGCTCAGTTTTCTAGTTATCCCTCTAGTACAGGAGAACCTAGTGGGAGCAAAAACCTGATATACAGGAGAAATTCAACCCACCGTCCCTCCGGAATAGTTCCCTCAGCGACATAAGTTCTCCTGTACTTTCCTATGGCTGTCAATCCACATATTACATAAAAACAGAACTTATAGAATTTAGGTGAGTGTGTGTGTGATAAATGTTTATGTATGTGCAATGTAAGACTTTATTGAAGAATGTATGAGAGAGAGAAAGAAGAGGAAAAAGACAAAAACATTTAAATTTCATTGTTATATATCCTCTTTGCAAGTTTCTTCCTCATTTGTTTCATTTCCACACAAAAGTATATTATTATAATTGTCGTTAATACTTGAATGAACATGAGTACCAGTGACAGTGTTCGTAGGACTGGATGTGTCTCTGCATTGGTAAGAATTCCCCACCAGGGATGCTCAACGTTTTTTGTAGTAATTTCTATTTCCTTTTGCTGTTGTTCCAGCAGTAAGCTGATGGGGTGTAGTTGTTGTTTGGTACGTTTTACTAACTCATGAAGTTCCAAGGTAAGCTTTGGAATTGGGGGAAATAGCTTCATTGTCAAGTTTGTCCAATCTGCATTTGCAGTAAAATTGATCATTTCAGTGGTAAGGTTTCTTGATGGAAATAGTGTATGAGTTCCTACATGTATAGTAGTGGTTACCATGATACAAGACCCTTCTTCCACCAAACATATTTCATCAACTGTCCTATATTCAGAGTGGCCGATAAAGCATGCAATGTCCCCTATGCGGATCACCTCTCGCACCAGGTTTTCTTTTATCAACTGCACCCAGCCATCCTCCTCAGCTCCTTTCTCCCAAACACAACTACACAGCCATCGGTGTTGAGATTTCCTGCAACAGCTTTCATCCATCTCCAATCCTGTAATAGTGGCCAGTCTTTTTGATGGAAAGTGTTGCTTGTAGATTCCATCACTTAATGTGCCAATGCTATGTATAAAGTTCAGTTGCTCTGCCTGCCCCTCCCAACGGGGAATTGCCAGGATTAGTCCTATTGTCCCAGATTGTAGTCCATGTGGCATCCATTGATCTGGGCCTTCAATATAGCTGTATTTAAGATTGTCCTCAGTGATGTCCACTCCTTTTCTTTTCAATGACGTGATAATCCTTGTTGCATTGATTTGTCTTGCCCACTTGTTTTCCTGAATGTCTTTAATAGTTTCCTTTAAATCTGCCAACAGCTTTCCTCCAATCATAGAACAGAAAATGGCAGTTCCCACTATTTCATTCTTAATGCTGTTAGCAATGGAAGCAATATTTTCCTCAACTAGATGCAGGTTGTTGGCAATGGTGTGTATGTCATCAACATTGTCTGTCAGTCTACTCACTATAAGGGAGTCAGCTACTCCACCTATTTTCATAGCATGTCCCATGCCATCAGTAAGGGAGTTTATTAAAATAAAATAAAAATGAAGGCCTGAAAAACTACTAGGCCTGAACTATGGTATACAAAACACAACAAATTCAGGTATTTGAAACACACATAAAAAAGCTAATATATTCAAAATTGAGGCCTGATGCCCAAGCTTGTATATTAAAATGGAGGTCTGCACTAGGATACAAAGGAATCAAATTAGCATTCAAATACAAAAAGAAGCCGCATGGAAGCCTACTCTAGTGTATTCAAATGCAGGGCTAGGCCTGTACACTGATAGTCAAAACACACAAAACTCAACTCAGATATCTGAAGCCCACAAAAACAACCTGTATGATACCTTTGTTTTATGTAGCAAAATAAGCTAGCTAGTATAATATAAAGGATTAAAAACAATAATTGAGGCCTATGCTGGGAGTCTATTAAAATAAAAATAAAATGAAGGCCTGAAAAACTACTAGGCCTGAACTATGGTATACAAAACACAACAAATTCAGGTATTTGAAACACACATAAAAAAGCTAATATATTCAAAATTGAGGCCTGATGCCCAAGCTTGTATATTAAAATGGAGGTCTGCACTAGGATACAAAGGAATCAAATCAGCATTCAAATACAAAAAGAAGCCGCATGGAAGCCTACTCTAGTGTATTCAAATGCAGGGCTAGGCCTGTACACTGATAGTCAAAACACACAAAACTCAACTCAGATATCTGAAGCCCACAAAAACAACCTGTATGATACCTTTGTTTTATGTAGCAAAATAAGCTAGCTAGTATAATATAAAGGATTAAAAACAATAATTGAGGCCTATGCTGGGAGTCTATTAAAATAAAATAAAAATGAAAGCCTGAAAAACTACTAGGCCTGAACTATGGTATACAAAACACAACAAATTCAGGTATTTGAAACACACATAAAAAGCTAATATATTCAAAATTGAGGCCTGATGCCCAAGCTTGTATATTAAAATGGAGGCCCGAACTAGACTCCACACACAATCAGCCCTTAATTTCCCATGCAGAGGATAATTAAACAAAGTACTTTTTTTTTTTTTTTTTCTCCCCCCAAAAAATAAATCTGACTATCTATTAATGTGTTATTACCTCATAAATAACCTTTGTAGAAGTCTAAAATTCGTGGTCGCCAAATGTGGTGTATCACCAAATTAATATATATATTACACAAGGTTCGTCTACATTAAAAGGTATTTATTAAAAGGCAACAACACAATACTATAAATGTATCACAAACACACAGCCCAGACCCACGGAGCAACAACCCTTTTAAATCTATCTATCTATATAGTAACCCCTTCCACACACGCTTGATCTCACCCACGGTTAGGCCTTCACATCTAGTAATGGCTCACTGCTGCAAGTTCAACATCACATCCACCAAGGAAGAAAAGGAAGCAACAGAAAGATTTCCTGCCTGGCCTTATGTTATATACCCTTAGTTGAGATGATGTGTTTTACATCACATCCTGTCCATGCATCACTTCCTTTAGCAATTGTGGGAGGGAAGTAAAGATTCTTAGCCCTCCTACCTAGACCTGTTTAAGGAGGTCCTGAAAGGAAGATAAATTACCATGCAAGGAAGACAAGTTACCACAGTTGGTATGGTTGTTGTGTTGTGTGGTCACTGGATTTAGGCTGTTTCAGCTGTTTTCTTAGTTGGCGGGTATGTTTGGTTCTGTTGTATTTGTTTCGGGGTGTCCGGTTTTGGGGGATTTGTTCGGCCCTTTGGGGTTTCTTATCTGGGGGTTCTCTCAGTTTGTGTGGTTGGGGGTTATGTTTGGTGGTCTTGGTTCTTTTATGTTTCCGTGTGTGTGGGTGGCTGGTGCTAGAGGGGGTGTGTCTGGTGGTTCTGGGAGGTGTTGGTGGTTTAAGTGTCTGCGGAGCGTTTTTGTAGCGTGGGTGTGTGTGTGTTTCAGGTGGAGAGAGGGTTTTCGTAGAACCATGGGTCCCAGATTTTGTGGAAGTGCTTAGTCGAGTCGTGTACCAGTGCGGACAATTCGTCCATTTTAATTGTCTCTTTTATTTTTTGGGTTATTGTACCCACGGTCGGGGTTTCTGGGCTACCCCATTTTTCGGCAATGGCTCTTCTAGTGGCCAGTGCTATTTTGGCAATTAGTTTGTTTTGGGCCCTAGGTGTGTTGGGAAGCGGTTTGGATAGGAGCCACGTCCAGGGGTTTAGTGGTATGTCTGTGTGGAGGATTTTCGATACCATGGAAGCTATTTGTTGCCAAAGTTGTGCGGTGGGTGTGCATTCCCACCACATGTGGAGGTATGTGCCCTTCTGTCCGCAACCTTTCCAGCATATGTCCGTGTCTGACCTGCCCATCTGCTTGAGCCTGAGGGGGGTAAGATACCATCTCATAAGCGTCTTGTACGC
The DNA here is from genome assembly GCA_933207985.1 of Pelobates cultripes. NCBI lineage: Eukaryota > Metazoa > Chordata > Amphibia > Anura > Pelobatidae > Pelobates > Pelobates cultripes. The sequence continues at coordinate 32,630,285 of OW240924.1, read as the reverse complement.
CTGTTCTTTGTGGTTGACACAGATTGATATAGATGCTGTGGCCTCCCAGATCCTGGCCCAATCAGTCGGGTCTTCTGCCGGACCTAGATCCCTCTCCCAAGCCGACACATATGTAAGGGCCCCGTCTTTAACATTTTGGATTAGGTGTGTGTAGAGTGCGGATATTTGGCCTTTTTGTGTCGGGGATTGCATGCATTGTTTTTCGAAGGATGTGAGTTCTTTAGTTCCTGCTTGTTTGGTTATTGGCATGTCTAGGAAGCTTTTGATTTGTATGTGGCGGAACATGTCAAATGTACGGTATGGTGTTGTATGTGGGAGCTCTGGGAAAGGTATTGGTTGTTGGTTTTTGTAGTAGTGGAACAGTCGAGTGAGATCATTTGCCTCGAAGCGGGCGAAGTCTTTGGGTGTCATGCCCGGTGGGAAGTGGGTGTTGCGAAGTAGCGGGGTTAGTGGTGAGTGTTGGGTTGTAAGGCCGCTCTTGTGAGTTGTTTTGTCCCATATGTTTATGGTGTTGAGTATCGCCGGTGATGTGCGGGGCAGCGGGGGCCTCGCTGATTTCTGTAGCCAGATGTATAGTGAGGGGAAGTCTCTGCCGAAAATGTCGTGTTCAAGGTCTACCCAACGTTTAACTCCGTATGGGGCGTGCCAGTTTTGGGCCTGCGTTAGTTGGGCTGCCTGGTAGTAATGTGTAAGGTGGGGTAAGCCCAGGCCCCCGGCTCTATTGGGTACATATAGGGTTTGGCGTTTTATTCTGGCGCGTCTGTTGGCCCATATAAATTTGTCGATGGTTGTTTGCAGTGTTTTGAAGTCGCTGCTCCGGATTGGGATCGGTAGGGTTTGGAATAGGTATAGAAGCCTAGGGAGCACGTTCATCTTGACTGACGCTAGTCTGCCCAGCCACGAGATCGGCATGTTTTGCCAGGTAGAGATGTCGTGGGTTATTTTCTGTATCGTGGGTGTATAGTTCAGAGCATAGCATTGGGGTAGGTCTGCCGGGATAGCGATCCCTAGGTATTGTATGTGGGTGGGTTTTAGTCTGAAGGGGTATTTTTCTTGGATGGCTGCTGTTGTGGAAGGGTCTATGTGTATTGAGAGGGCTTCTGTTTTATCTATGTTTAGTTTGTACCCTGATACCGCCGCATATGCTTCTAGGGCGTGTAGAAGTGGTGGTAAGGAGGTTATGGGTTCCGTGATTGTGATGAGTAGGTCGTCTGCATATGCCGCCGTTTTATATTCTTCCTCTCGTACTCTGAGGCCGGTTATGTCGGTGTTGAGCCTGAGGCTCTGTAGGAGCGGTTCAAGGGAGAGTGCAAATAGGACTGGGGATAGTGGGCATCCCTGACGCGTGCCGTTGTAAATCGTGAAGGAGGGTGGTTGTGTATGTGGGAGGAGTAAGTGTGCTTGAGGTGTGGCGTATAGTACTGTCAGCGCGTTCCTGAATTCTTGTGGGAATCTGAGTTTTTCGAGAGTCGCGAATAGGAAGGGCCAAAGTAGTCTGTCGAAGGCTTTTTCTGCGTCAAGCGAAACTATTAAGGTCGGGATTTGTCTTGTGTGAGCTGTCCAGATGAGGTCGTATGTCCGTCTAGTGTTGTCGCTAGCCTGTCTCGTGGGTATAAAGCCCACCTGGTCTGGGTGGATTAGTCGGGTTAGATATGGGTTGAGGCGGTCTGCTAGGAGTTTGGTGAGTAGTTTGATATCAACGTTGAGGAGTGATATTGGTCGGTAGTGTCCTGGGTCTAGGAGGGTTTTGTTGGGTTTGGGGAGGAGGCATACATTGGCCTGTAGCATGTCTGGTGGTAGTTGGTCGCCTGCCAGGATCGCGTTGTAGAGGTTGCAGAGGTGGGGGATCAGGGTGGATGCGTAAGTTTTGTAATAGAGTCCTGTGAACCCATCCGGGCCCGGGCTTTTATTGGGTTTCAGTGTTTTGATCGCTCCTGCGAGTTCTTCTGGCGTGATGGGGTTGGCTAGTGCTTCCTCTGCTTCTGTTGGGAGGGAAGGTAGTGGTACCTGTTGTAGGTATTGGTCAATAAGTGTGTTGGTGTGCGTTGGGTTTTGTCGGGTTGTAGGTGAGTGGTCGTACAAGGCTTCAAAGTATTTCTGAAAGACGCCGGCTATCTCGCTCGGTTTTTCTGTGAGAGTCCCTTCTGGTGTGTTAATTTTGGTGATCTGTTTACGTTCTGTTCTCTGTTTGAGTTTCCTTGCGAGTAGTGTGTCTGCTTTGTTTGCTTTGTCATAAAATAGTTGTTTTGACCACAGTAGTGCTTTGGTTGAATCTTTCGCCATGTATTTTTTTATTTTTGTTTGGCATTCTGCAATTTTTCCGTTTGTTTCTGGCGTTGGGTTAAGTTTATGTTGGGCCTCTAGGGTCCTAAGGGTCATTAGTGTCTTTTCTAGGTGTGCTACCTGTTTTCTTTTGTGTATGGTCGCTTGATTTATCATGACTCCCCGGATTACTGCTTTGTGTGCTGCCCATAGAGACCCTTCGGAAGTTGCTGAGTCCTTATTTAGTGTGAAGTATTCTGTAATAGCTTGGGCCACATTTTGTCGGATTGTTGGGTTGTGTAGTAATGTGGGGTTTAGTCGCCAAGACCAGGGTCTTGTCGTGCATGGTAGGTTAAGTGTCAGGGTAATATCTGCGTGGTCGGACCACGTGATGGAGCCTATGTTCGTGTTGTTTACCATGGGTGCCAGTGCCGGGGAAATGAGGAACAGGTCTATGCGGGAGTGGGATTGGTGAGGGTGCGAGAAGAATGTGTAGTCTAGGGATGAGGGGTGATGGGCTCTCCATGCATCGATCAAGCGAGTTTTTGAGATGAAGGTAGAGAGCATTTTGTCTGCTTTGGCTGTTGGTTGTTGGTGGTGCGTTCGTGATTGTGTGCGTCGCCTGTCTACCATTGGCGAGGGTGTGGCGTTGAAGTCTCCGCCCAGTATAGAATGGTGGGAGGGGAAGAGGGCTAGGTGGGCTTGTATCGTATGCCAGAATGCTTTGGAAGGGGTGTTCGGAGCATATATTGACGTGAATGCATAGAGGTGCGTGCCTATTTTGCCTGTTACAGTGAGGTATCGGCCTTGCGGGTCGGCTATAGTTCGTTGGATCGAGAGAGGGCATGATTTCCGAATGATGATGGCTACTCCATTGTGTTTGTCGTGGGGGGAGCTGGCGAAGTGGTTAATTCGGTAGTGTCGGCTTAGGAGAGGGAACTGCTTGGTCCGGGTGTAATGAGTTTCCTGCAAGAGTAGTATGTCCGCCTTAGATCTGTTTGCCCAGCGCATTACTTGGTGCCGTTTGGTGGGGTTGTTTAGGCCCTTGCAGTTTATTGATAGGCAGGTCAGGGTTGCCGGCATGCTGGTGGGTGCGGTGTTGTTCTGCTGGTGTGTGCCTTCTTGTTGTAGTGGGTTTGGTTCTGAATCTGTATGTTTGATGTACCTTGGGGAGGGGGGTGGAAGATGGGGGGGGGAGGTGGCAATGTAGGATGTAGGGCTGTGGGTGGGGGGGTGTTGGGGAAGGGGTAGATGGTTTGGATCCTGGTCTTACTAGTTTGTTGCCAGGAGATGGGCGAGCGGGAGGGTGTGCGAGTTTCTGTCTGTTGTAAGGGGTGTTGGTCTCCTCTAGTTCTCACTGTATGGTTGAGGTGAGATTAGTTGAGTTGGTTTGTGTGTTCGTGGGGGGGAGAATGGACTGTAAGCGTGCCCTTCGCTCCCCGCCCCGGGGTGTCTGCGTGGGTGCATCTCGGTGGGGTGTGATGTGTGGGTGGGGTTGGTCATGTTGTGCGTTTGGATTGCTTTTGTGAGTACGTGGATGTACTGCAGCTTTAGTGGGGGTGAGTGTGTGACTGTCCCATGGTGTCGTTGTGTGCGTACCTGGTGAGTCGGTTTCGCAGGTCTAGGGGTTCTTGTGTGTTGTCATGGATCGCCGGTCCTTTGTGTAGGTCAGCTGTTGTACGGAGGGGGCTGGCCAGGGTCTGTCCGGTAGCTGTAGGATCGTCCGCTTCCCTCATCACTGTTGGTTGGTGCTTGTTGTTGGTCTGTGGAGGGGGTGTTTTTGGACCGCTCTGAGGAGCCGTGTGTGGTATGGTACCTGTGTTTAATATACATGCACAGTAACATTTTATAATACATAGTAATGGTTAGTTAAGTCTTGCGTGTGGGTTACATAATAAGTAGCATTGCGGTAATTTTTCTTGTTACTATCAAAGTCACATGCTGCCCTGGTATGCCTTGGACATGCCTTTCAACCTGAACCCATGTGCCGACATGTCTGTTGTGTGGCATCCTTTTCCTAACCCAGCAGTGCTTGTGGCTAGTAGCGGGGTCTGCATTTAGTCCCTTAGGCCTTGGTGTAGTAGCTTAGGGCCTCCTGTGACAGTCTACAGGTTGTGGCCCTGAGATTCAGTTGGGGACTGGGGCTAGCTGTGCGCACCGGGTAATATGTTAGCGTAACAGGTGAAACTGAACTAAGTATAGCTTTGGCGTGCTTGTGAGACATGTATACTGCTAGGCGACCCATGGCCTCTCGTGGGAGACGTCGTGGGTGGTCCAACCGTGCGGCTGAGGGGGGTGCTGTCCGCCACTCTGAGGTGGTGTGAAGTCCCTGAGTGCCCTGTCTACTCGGGGGCATTTTGTGCTTCGTTACGTAGTATATGTTAGCATGATAATTCAGGCTTGGTTGTTGAGTACCTGTTGGTTTGCAGTGGGAGATTTGTTTTTTTACTATCTGGGGGGGGGTCGTGTGTTGCCCCTGAGGGCCTTGGTCGTGCCTTCCAGAGGGGTTGCCTATGCTGCCATAGCTGACCTGCGGTATCCTATCTCAAGATTGTGCGGCGGGGTCTACTAGTTAACCCCTGCGTGCGGTTATTGTGTCGTATGGGCACTGTCTACGGCTTATGGGTGTTCAGCCTTGGGGGTGTATCGGGTCCCAGGCCCGGCAGTACGCTCAGATAAACATTCAAGCATAACGGGTGTATTTTAACTATATACAGCATTGAGATAACATTGAGATAACATTAGAGTAACATTGTGGTGTGCATACTACCAGTCTTTTAGAGTCCGTGGTTTGCGGCCTTGGGTTGGTTTCAGGTTCCCGGTATGGGGTTGGTGCCAGTAGCCGTCTTTTGAGCCTATCAGGTGTTCATGTCGTCTTGCTCTGGTTGCGTTGGCGGGGACCCTCGCTTAGGTTGCGGGCGTGTTGGGAGCGTATGGGGCCCTCCTCTGCGGCTCGCAGTCTCTTTCGTGGCTTGGTTGGGGTCTTGTGCTGGGTAGCGTAAGGTTATCCCAAGATGGTCGGCAAAGTCTTGCATATCTGCTACCTGATGGAGGGTGAATGATTGTTCCCCCTTTTTCACCGACAATTTGAAGGGGTGTCCCCACATGTAGCGCCATCCGGCTTCGATCAAGGCTGTGGTAAGGGGCTTGAGCTCCCGGCGTTTCTTCAGTGTGGTCGGTGCTAAGTCCTGATAGAAGTGTATTTGTTGGTCTTGGTAGGTAGGCTGGTGGGCTCTTGCCGCTTTCATAAGCTGTTCTTTGACTGGAAAGTATAGGAGTTTCGTTATGATATCCCGTGGTGTGTTGGGGTTGTAGGTTGGGGGACGCAGGGCTCTGTGTGCCCTTTCTATGTATAATTCTTGATCTGAGGCGTTAGGGAGGAGGGACTGGAAGATTGCTTTGATTGTGGGGAGAATGGCGTCTGGAAGGACTGTTTCAGGTATGCCCCTGATGCGTATATTTTGTCTGCGGGATCTGTTATTGAGGTCCTCCAGTCCGTCTTCAAGGTAGAGCATTCTGTCTTGCAGGAGCTCTGTGTCCTTGTGGAGGGCTGTGGTTTTTGTTTGGGTGTCCTTTATCAGGCGTTCATTGTGGTCTGTTCTTGAGGTCAGTACCTCCAGCTCTTTCTTGAGGCCTGTGATTTGTTTCTCCAGGGCTGCTGCAGTGTAGGCTTTGATGTCTGCTGATGTCTCCCTGAGCATGGCCCGGAGGTCCTCTTTGGTGAGGGGGGTGGCCGGGGTTTTTTCTGCTTCGCTCCCCTCTGAGTCTGAGCCGGAGTCTGCCTGGCTGTGGGCCAAAGATGGCCGCCCGTCTTCTTTGGCGCGAAACATCGTCGCCACCGACGGCGTGGATTCCTTCCGTTTTTTGTTTCCCCCCATCGGTAAGAGGTGTGTGGGGTCTTTGGGGGCCCGTGGGAGGCGTTTGGGGGCGAGATGCACCTGGTAGCCGGCTGATGTGCGCGGGTATTTCGGCCGGGGCGGGAGAGCTGCAGGCCCGTGCGTCTTACTCCATTGAAGGTTAGGCTCCGCCCCCATTATATCTTTTTTAATTCTATCAATCTCACTAGTTCTTATAGAACAAGTCCTAGACATATTCAATCTCTCTAATTTAGAGAGTTTAATGTGTAAATCAGAGAGTGTACTTTCCTTCTTATTCTTTTTTTGGGAGCCAAGTTTAATTAATAACCCATGGACAAAACACTTGAAGGTACACCATAGTGTAGGGAATGAGACAAGCCCATAATCGTTAATATCAATAAATCTCTCAGTTTCACTTTTTAGGTGGTCCAAATTGAGATTAGAAGCCAACAAGCTTTTATTGAGACGCCATCTTGTTCTACTCTTGTACTTCACATAATTTGATACCTCCAAAAAGACTGGGGTGCGGTCTGACTAAGTAATACTATCGATCTCTACCTTTTGAGTAAATTACAAACAATTTAAAGTAGTCAGAAAAAGATCTATATGCGAATGCGACTCGTGTACAGGGGAAAAGAAAGTGTATTCACGATCGTTAGGGTGAAAAACTCGCCAACAATCAAAAAGATAATTTTTTAATTAAAACCTCATGAATCTCCACCTCTGAATTGCTGGTTTTATCCTTTTTGAGTAGTTTTTGGTTTTATTTCTATTTAACGTAGTATTGACTACAGAGTTAAAATCACCGCCCGTAATAAATCTACCACACTGTATCGAATCCACTTTATCTTGTAATTTGTTTCAGAAATTTCAGCGGTGATTTATTTGGGGCATAAATATTCACTAATGTGCATAGGATATCATTTAATTTAACAATTAAAATATGGGGGAAAAAATTATCGTCTAGGACTTGATGGACCACCTCCACTTTAACTTTATCTGAAACCATAATGGCCACCCCTCTCTTTTTTTTTTTTAAATTCTTTATTTTTCATACGATAGGTATAGCGGGCACAAATCAACTTTCGGGCTTGCGAAGAAGCCAATATTTGAGAGGACATTCTTAGACATACAATATATAACATGAGCTTACATGACATGCCTCTTTTTAATCCCTTTGTGCCCTGCCTCCCATCAAGGATTTTATGTTTAATCCAGGCAATTTAGCTTAATAAGGATCCCTAGCTCTACACAGGCCAGTTTCGTCTTTAGGCATCCTTGTTTCACCGACAGTGTAATCATGCCTGGGTGGGGAAAAAATAAATGTTGAGAAATGGAGAAAAAAGAAAAAAAAGGAAGAAGAACAATACCCCTGTACACCAAGGGGTGAAAACAGACAAAAGCAAAGAGGGTCGGGGAGGAGTGAAATGAGAAGAAGCAAGGTAAGAGAAAAGTAGCAAAGTCGAAAGAGAGGAGGAGGAAAAGAAGAAGAAAAAAGAAACTAGATGAGCAAGGGGGGGAGGGGGTTTTAATATGGGGTCTTCTAGCGAAGTCTTGTATCGAGACATATCTAAAAAAATCTGCAGGGGTTAAATGGTTACTTTATTGGAGTTCTTCGAATTGTATGACTTCCCCGTTTCTATACAGTTGGTGGATACGTTTTAGCCCGGTTCTTTCTATGTTTCTGAAGTTTCTAGGGGCCATTCCAGGTGGGTACTCTCTGTTCCTGAGTATTGGAGCCATAGGGGAGGGGGACGATGTTAGCCCATATTTGACATTATTTGCATCCCATAATCAGAGTGAATTGAGAATGGCCGGGCATGTCGCCCTTATCATAGGTCTATGTTCCTTCGGGACCCACATCGTGAATTGGGGGACGTCCACCAACATGGATTCGATTTCCACCCATCTCCGTTCCCCCAGTGGGGAGTTCCACATGGCCACCTGTGTTAGTTGGGCCGCTAGGTAGTAGTAATACAGGTTCTCCCTCTCTTTTTTTGTCCAACTAGATTGGCTGAGTAAACATTAGGGTATTTGTTAAACTTCCAGATTTTTTTTCCCCTCAAGAACCCAATGGGTTTCCTGTATCAATTGTATGCTCTGTTAAAAGTTTATATAGACAGCCTCTCTTTCGGGGAGTATTTAGACCTTTGACGTTCATCGTATCAATTTTAATTGACATTTCTATCATACATCCAACTATGCATCATCAGATCCAGCGTACCCCTCAATCGCTTCATAAACAAAAGAAAGAGAGAAAATACCACACACACAAAAAAACATTCTCACAACATTCCAGCTGAGATATACTATCATTATCTCAGCTTATCCCTGCTACTACCGCTGGGGTCAGGTCGGGTGGCGGGAAGCATGGATAGATCATTATATGATACACAAAAAACAAGGAGGAGTATATATATATATTTCCCAAAAGCGTAAAAATACCATATGGTCAGATAATTAGTACATTTGTACAGTTCTTTTCCAGGAGAGGAGAACAGCAGCGTTAGGGGGAGGATGCTAATAGAATATAATTTAATTATTTTTTTCATTACTCCATTACTTACACATGCTACCCTCATTTATTCCTCTCACCTTCTCCCTTCTTAGTAAAATTTGATTATCTCCTGTGCTAAAATCAAGATAGAATACTCTGTTAGATGCACTTGAATCAATCAATGTGACCTACATTTTTAATGTTAAATTGGATTTTTAAATAAATAATAAAGGTAATAAAGACTTATAAAAGTGCATATTAGAACGAAGAAATATTTCATAAAGTGGTTCTCTTATAGTTAAGTGAGTCGTGTCTGTGAATTAATCCTAGTGTTTCACAAGTAGTATATATAATAATCCCGTAATAGATATATTCTCTTAATTTTGAATTACATATTAAAAACTTTAAAAAAGTAAATTTATAAGAAAGTAATATAGTACAAATTCAAGTAAATCATTCTAATTTACTTAGAATTTAAATAAAATTTAATTTTAGATACAGAGCGACAAAAGTTGTGAAGGTGCATATTTTAGAAAATTTTATATCCTAAGTTTAAACTATCCTATATATCATTAAGCCATATTTTTCTGATAATCAGTATTCAACCTTTTACGGTGCTTAAAGGGCTAATACATTCCATTTAAAATAACGTGTTTTCTTTCAAGGAATGCAGTCACTTAAGAGATAATACATCATTAAAGTGGCCCTATATGTGCCTTTGAGAATGAAGTATTTAAATATATTCTATATATAAGCTTCGTAGGTAATTATTATTGGGGAATCTTACTTCATGAAATTCAATATGTCACAAGTCATCGCATCGTCAAGAATCTTACTGTCACGTATTCATCCGCTTATAAAAATGTGGTTAATGGCATTTACTGTCCACACAGGAAAAGTTGTGCCGAGCAGCAACCAAATCCACAGAAGGGTTAATGCTGAGCAGCAATTATGCAAATGGTAACCTGGTAACTGCCTTTGGGGTCAAAGACAGGTTACAGCCTATCAGAGCTAGAGGAGGGGTATTTAGGCCCAGTTCTCATCTTGCTCAGTGCCCTGTCGTGGTTTCCCTTGTGGTTGTCCGAGAGCGCGTTATTGATTTCTGGTTATTCTGGTTATTTGACTTTGGCATTGTTTTTGACTTCCCTGTTTTCTGGCATCCCTGACTCCTGGCTTTTCCTTATCGTTGTGTCTCTTTCTGTGTCCCTTGACCTCGGCTATTTAAGTGTTCTTGCATAGCAAGACCACTTAATGTTATCTCACATATATATTATTCTTATTAAGTGTTCTTGCATAGCAAGACCACTTAATGTTATCTCACATATATATTCTTATTCTTATTATAGCCAAATTTGCCACCCTAACTCCTCCCACAGTTTTTACACTACATAGACAAAAATTTACCAAAACGTGCAGATTGTTCCCGATCGGATTGCTATTACTTTGTGGAACGTTTCGCCGAATGGTTCACGGAATATCGTCGTTCTTGTGGCGCAATTTGTCCCATAGGAATGAATGGCAAAGCTAGAGTGGGAGCTGGCAAAAGCTGAAAAATCAGGACATGATTTCTAAACTGCCACCACTCCCTTATTTTCAGGCCCACCTACACAAATCTTATATCAAAACGTTCAGCTATCCCTGCTGCCACTAAACATGTCAACGGCTAAGCCATAGTCCTGATAGTTTTCACAATATAATCATTTGTTTGCAACTAACGCCGTCCATTGACATTCATTGAAACTTCACTCTACAAAGCTCAAATTTGAAGTGCAATTTCTAAACTGCGACTGTGCCTTCATTTTTAATACTTCAGAGACATACTATGCATCAAAATGTAGGTCTGGGTCTTGTGATTCTCACAATATAAAGCTCTTCGCTGTAGGATTTATAGTTTTTAAAATACGACCGTTTGAAGATGGCAACCGCCAAAATACTCTGACCTGTGTCAGGCTGCAGCAGCAAGTGATGTCATAGACAGGGCCTTTTGAACACCTGCTAATGTTTTTATAAATGTATGGTTTAATGTAACTGTGCAACAACGTTGCAATTAAATGTGCTATATAAATGATAACAGTTACTCCGCCCACTCCAGTTGTAGACTACTGGTGGAGGCAAGAACACTTCACACAATTTCCCCAGAAATTCTTTTGGTATTCTTTGGTACGTTAGTCCGGCCATTCTAAGGTCCGGTATACGTTACCTATCAGTCCTCTGTGTTACACAATTCTACGTGCTGGATCATTCTGTAATCCTGACACTTACTCTATAGGGCCTGGAGTATACCAATTTCAGGAAGAGTGAAGTTTTGTGTTTATATTATACTCTAAGTATGTGCAGTTTAAATAGTATTAAAAAAAGGGCAAAAAGTGTTTATAATTCTTATATTATAATTACCAATAATGTAGTATAGTAAAGTGAAAATTCAAATGGATCATTAAAACGTCCTAAAAACTAGACTGTATTTAGTTTTTAAGTGTTTAAGAGATAAAAAAAAGTTATTATCCAAGAAAGTTTGTACACCAGAGTTAAATTGTCTAGTATATAAGTAGGCTATGCGTCAACTTATTTTTCTTTTTTTTTCTTCCCCCTTTCCTTTTCTCTTTTCCTTCCCTTTTTTGAAATATTTATGGAGTTGATTTATTCTATATTTAGTTTCTAAGTATGACCTTGTTTTCTTGGATTTTCTCTAGGGTTATCGCTTGCAAATTATGTGACATGTTAAGTTGGGAGACTTTTTTTTTCAATTCTTGTAAATTGTTTTCAAAATCTTGTTTTATCTTTTTGTATTGTCCAGTAGATCAGAGATGTTCGGGTGAGATGATACTGGATCGGAGATAGCTAAATCCTCTTCTGTTTTTTGGGAATTGTGCTGCTCCATTGATATAAGGGGTAAAGTTGTTGTCTCGATAGGTTGAGCTCTTCCCTTATTTTCTGGAATTGTTTTAGGAGAATAAAAATTGCTAATTTGTTTAGAAGGATTTTTATCCCTATCATTTTCTTTCTTTGGTGCCATGAAGTAAGAACAAGGAAGGAGCTAGAAGAAAATAAAGGGGGAGATCACCTTAACATCTCCTTCTTAATCAGCAATGTTTTTCCCCTTTCTTTCCTTCTCTCCCTCTTCGTTCTCTTCAAAAACTTTTTGTTTTCAAGTTTGTTTGTTTATTTTTTTCTCTTTTCTTTTTCTTTCCTTATCCTTTCACAGTTTAAAAAGTTTATCTTTAACTTTTTCCTCTTTCCCCCCCCCCTTTTTACTCCCCCTTCCCTTCTCCTTTTTCACCTCTTTCCTCTTCACTTTTCTCCTCTCTTGTCTTTACTTCGTAATCTTACTGATCATTATCTGGTATGCATCAGCACAGAAATTTATGAGAGGTATACTGTATAGTGAAAGAGTGGGTAGAAATTTGCTGATCTTTAACTGGTCACTTTAATTGTTAAACTGTAGAGAAATTAAGTAGACCACTCACTCTATCTTCTTTGTAAAAAAAAGTACGTATTATGTAATGGAATAATAGAGAGAGAAGGAAACCAAACCCCCCAAAAAATTAATTTAAAAAATAGACAATTGTGGTCTTGGTAGCTTGGTAACTTGGTTTCTTTTTGTGAGGATTTTGTTATAATTCACTCCCTCTGAGGTCTGCTGACCTTAACTAGACATGGAATGCTGTTTCAGGGTGGGAGTCAGGTGACAATTTCTTTGTCTTCCTGAAGACCTTGATTGGTCTTACTGTTCCTGTTCCCGATCGAGGACTAGGGGTTTCTGGCCCCAACAATATCTCTGTGGTCAGCTCAAATCATGGGCTTGCAATCCGCCATTCATGCAATGGCAGTGAGCATCTGGCATTCCCTCCTTGCAGCCTCTTTCCTCACTCCTTCTCAGCATCCGACCCATCAAGCATCCGCTACGTACACGTCATCACCCCCGTGACCAGTTTACGGTCAAGCTTACCAGGGTAGTAATCATGTAAAGTCACCCACCAGTCTTTTTTGGATTACTGATGGTAGTTGGATTGAGCAGATCCTTTGGTTGATGGGCAAAGGCCAGAATTTAGAAGCTATCAGAGTCAATGACTAGGACTCAAACATTCTGATTTACCCTGCATATACATCCCTACATTTACAGACAATATACACAATTACACACCTGCACTCACACACAAACAAACACTGAATTCAGTTACATACCTTCACCTACTGATATTACATACCACACACACACTGACACTACACTGATCAGCCACAACAATAAAACCACTGACAGATGAAGGAAATAACATTGATTATATCTTTACAATCGCACTTACCAAGGGGTGAAATACATTAGGCAGCAAGTAAACAGTCAGTTCTTGAATTTTATTTGTTGGAAGCAGGAAAAAATGGGCAAACAAAGCTATCTGAGTAACCTTAACATGGGTCAAATAGTGATAGCTAGACAACTGGGTCAGAGAATCTCCAAAACGGCAAGTCTTGTGAAGTGTTCCCGGTATGCAGTGGTTAGTACCTACCAAAAGTGGCCCAAGACTCATTAAGGCACGTGGGGAGCAAAGGCTAGCCCATCTTATGAAATCACATAGGAGAGCTACTGTAGCTCAAATTGCTGAAAAATGTAATGCTCACCATAATAGTAAGGTATCGGAACACAAAATTCATCACAGTTTGCTGCCTATAGGACTACATAGTACAGACCGGTCAGAGTGTCCACGATGATCTTTATCCACCACCAAAAAAAAAGGCTTCAGTGGTAAACTGAGAGTCAAAATTGGACCATGGAGCAATGGAAGAAGGTTACCTGGTCTGATGAATCATGTTTTCTTTTAGATCAGGTGGATGGCCGGGTTCATGAACGTCATTTACCTGGGGAACAGATGGCAGGAGGCAGGACGGTGGAGGCAGTGTTATGATCTGGGCAATGTTCTGCTGGGAAAGCTTGGGTCTTGGCATTCTTGTTCCTGTTTCCTTGACACATACCACTTACCTAGAGATTGTTGCAGACCACATACACACCTTCATGGCAATGGTGTTCCTTGATGGCAGGATAATGCACCATGCCCCAGCAAAAAGTGTTCAGGAATGGTTTAAGAAATATGACAAAGAGTTCAAGGCGTTGGCATCCAAATTCCCCAGATATCAATCCAGTTGAGCATCTGTGGGATGTGCTGCAACAACAAATCTGATCCATGGAGAACCCAACTCGCAACAAGCAACCTTAAAAGATCTGCTGCTAATGTCTTGGTGCCAAATACCACAAGACATGTTCGGAGGTCTTGTGGAATATGTGCCTTGATGCATCAGAGCTGTTTTGGCAGCACAAGGGAGTCCTACACAGTGCTAGGCAGGTGTTTTTAATGTTATAGGAGATCAGTGTATACTCCAGTACATACCTACACTCAGCTACATACCTGCAGTCACACAACCTGACAATACAATCAAGTACAGACCTGAACTCAATTTGTAATGCAACGCAAAACAAAATAAATCCTGTGTATAAAGAGGTTAATGGAGTATGATAGCTGCACTGTTCTTAGAACAGACACTGGATTAGGAAAGAAAACCACAGGGATTTGGGACCACATACTTCAGCCTTATAGAGAACATCTGTTTTTACATAGCTAACCATATGAAAATAATTTTGATTCAATTTTTTTCCCTTTTGATTGGCTCAAAATACTCCACTGCCCTGCAGTATGTATCATTGATATGCTAGAAGGGGGAAATCATTTTACAAAACAAAACAGTTCCTTTGGGATTCCGCTTAATTCATTATTTTGGGGGGGTTTTTTGTAGACGTTGTCCATTTGGTTTCTCCCAAATCAAACCAGTGACTGAATTTGGGGTTATCGGTGGTTCATCTGATATTATTAAAGGGACACTGTAGGCACTGTATCTGCTTCATTTCACTAAACTGATTATAGTGTCCAGAGTTCCCAAGTTCCATAATTTCATTCAGCATTAAACAGTTTTTCATATTTTTATGTTTCATTGCTAAATTAGAGTCCCCAGCAGCCCCTCGCCTCTGTGCTGCTCCGGCAAATGAGGAATTACTAGCATGAGCAGCAATGGTGAAGCTATGATTGGCTGAGAGTGTCAACTGTCTGTTTTTAGCCTATCAGAGCTCCAACTAACGGTATGAAGGGTATGACTTCAAGGAAGTGTGTAATCTCTGCCTTGGCCACGCCTCCAGAAGAGGCCGGACTGTGGGTGGCCTTGATTCCTTATTTAGTGTTAAACTGCTCTAAAATGGTTTAACATTGTATGGAGAGACAGTGCCAGGAGATTCCAGGCATCATAACCAATTCAAAGAGATGAAATGATTATAGTGAGTACAGTGTCCCTTTAACCAATAGAGCTAAAAAATTAGGAGCTGTAAAAAATCTATATTTGTATTTTCATATATTTAATGAGTATCTATAATATATAAATATAGATTATTAATTCTACTGCTCCACCTTTTATACCTCTATTGGTTTTACTTGCTTGGGCCTATTTCAATGTATAGGTCTATATGTTAATCTAGCTCTGACAAGATTATGAGTGAAAATCAATGCTCTTATAAGGAGGTTTATCTTGTGAGACTTGAAAGTAGGGGCTCCTTGCCCAATGTATGTTGTTATGGTGGCTGGAGTGTCCCGTTAATATTTACAGTCTGACAAGGCACCATGGAAATTGAATTTAAGCAATATTTGCTGAATTGGAACAATTTTCTGACTAACCTATAATCACTTCTTGGCTCTTTTATCGTAAATTATGCAATTTGGCATTACATTCCCTACAATTTAGTGTTTCATGTATGTAACCTTCTTGAACATATAACATGATACAATTTAGTGTTTCATGTATGTAACCTTCTTGAACATATAACATGATATTTAGGAAGACAGAAAAAAAAATGCAAACTACAACAGCCCTGCATTCATAATTAATGGTTCTGTGTTGTTTAAATTAAAAAAACTTTACTTATTGAGATATATCAGTGACAAAACATGACAAGACAACAGTAAACAGACCTATTTGTTATCAGCTCAGAGTTTAATTCATTTACATTCATTTTATTATTATTCAAAAGAATAAAAAGACACCTGTTCGTTGTCATGACACTGAATCTCTTGTTACAGACAGTAATCTAATTGCGAAAATGATCAGATTCATGTTTTTTCTTTGAGATGTTTTTTTCTCGAGCCCTGAGCGACAGCATCTCATTAATTTCTAGGAACGTCACACATCCGGCTCAACTGCAGATCAATAGTCAACAGAAATCTCACTTCGCCAATTCTAATTATACTGTAATTATGCTCACGGCAAAAATTAGGTCTGTTTGGTAAACAGTGAGTTGAGTTAAATGGGGCAATCCATCTTAAAATTTACTGATTCGATGCTTTGTAAGTATACTGCATTAGAGGGGGTTCAGTTTTTGCATAGGCATAGGAAAATGGATGCACATGTGCCTGCGCAGAGGCTAAGTACGGTTATACAAAACAATATCTGTCATCTGTATATTCCATGCTTATAGTATCTGGATTACGGATCTGCGGTGCACATCACCTACTCATAATAACATTAATCTCATACAGAGCAAGATATAAGCATCATGTAACTTGACGTAGAGAGCATTTGATCACTGTCACTGAGGCATACACATGACATCATGCAGATAGAATAGGCGCAGTATGCGAGGCGATCATGTGTGTGTTCTGCAGGCTGACAGGCTAGTTCTCGGGAAAAAGTAAAGCACGGTTTGGCGCGTCTGGGTGTGCATATGTACCTATTTTTTCGTGCACTCAGGGTAAGCCTGGTGCGCTTAATGTGTTCCAGATATGTATTGTATGCGCGGTGTCCAGTGGCCTGGGCGTGCCCATTAAAATAATAAATCCGCAGTCAGTGGCTATGTGCTATAGTACCTGGTGACAATGCGTGAGAAAAGTGCCCGCTTTAATTGTGTATTTTGGCAGACGTCCACTGACTTATATAGGGCGCAGCTCGCGGGGAGAGGGCTTTAACTGTTTAAATCAGCCCGTGTATAGCGCGTTGTGCTGAAGCCTCATTAACGGTCACAAAAGTTATAGCAATGCTTTCAAAAATGCCTAACCGTTATACGCCTAGGTAGCGGTCAGAACAGGGCTTCATAATGGGCGAGTTTTATATAGTTAATATTGTAATGTGCGTCATTCAACAATAGTTAGCTAAGGCCCCCAAGGGCAACGTAAAGCAAATAATAACTTTTTTGTGCATATTAAAGCAACATCATACACTAACTAGAGCAGAAGGCTTCCAGGTGTTCTGTCCGCATAACAGGTTATTATTGTGGAGCTTCTCAAGCGTTCAGACACGCAGGGAGGTCAGTTTGTATGGTCAGTCCCGTGATCTTTGCTGTGTAGTTAATTCTCCTGTCATTAACAGCGTGTATCAACTCAGTCCACAAGCATTGGGGGGCCACGGATACAACCCTTCCGAGCGGGGGGAACCGACTGCAGATGCATTTGCAGCTGATCCCAGGGGCGCCGGCCCTCCGCAGCGCCCCCCTCGGTTGCGCCAAGCCTCCATCCAGTAGATCTGCAGCACAGCGGGCACTCGGGGACCCACCAGTCCACAGGACCCCCCACCTAAAGTCCGTATGCCAGTCAGTCATCCCCTGCACCCCTGGCCGTAGTCTGGTATCATATGGGTGCTTGGGTAGTACCCCATTGCATTGAAGCATGTAATCCAGCCCTGGGGCAGGTTGTGAGCGAGTTTTATGCCGTTGTTTAGGGCTTAAGCTCAGAGCCACGTTGCTCTGCTGCCATGCTGCTTGGCGGCCTGGCCCCACCCCCAAGATAATAGCTTTTAAAGTTACTTTTGAGCAAACCCACACGCATTACATCATTAGCCGTAAACTTTGCCTATTCATATGAGTAGTTTGGTCAGTCAAGTTTATAGAACTTTTGGACATGTTTGATTGAGCACTGCTAAGCTAAGCTGTAGAGCATTGAGTGATTATGTTTCAAAGGTCTCTGTGTACAGCCTCCGTTTTGCTCAGAGCAAAGGTTTCAGGAACATGTAGTTCGGTTAGGATCTCATTGCTTATGAGAGCTCTTAGCTGCACTACATCTCCCTTGAGAGCTTTGCTGTGCTTCCTGAGGCCATGTACTATTTTATTTGATAGAGTAGGAATATAAATTGAGCTGTACACATACAGCAACCAGCAAATAAGAAGCATTTTAGAGTAAAGGTGGTTTGAGCAGACGGAGTTGCTAATTATTTAGTCCATATGCGATAATATACACAATAGTTGTGTTCGTTCTGGAGTGTCCCTTTAGGCATCGACTACCAAAATATAGGTCAAAACGGCTGAGTTGCAGAGGAAGACCATCTGCTTGAAAGGGTCTGGATGTTATATTCTGAATGGTGCATTCCCTGGGTATTTTGATCAAAGCAACATATTTATTTTATTAAAAATGAGCAAATTCACTGAAAGCTGAATTTCTGCCAATAATAATTAAGAGGGGGACCTTGGGAATATTTTTATTTACAACACCAGCACTCGAACAGATCCGCTTAAGGGATGGTGTTGTTTTGAAGGAATACGAGGCTTGTTTGAAGAAAGTATTGTGTTTGTGTGGAACTGTATACCCATGCATTCCTGCTTTGAAAGTCCCCACATGTTGAGAAAATGTGTGATTTCATAATGCTGGATTATATTATTACTGAATTTTTGTCAGTCTTAGCCATATGCCTTAAAGGCACACTGTAGGCACCCAGACCACTTCAGCTCATTGAAGTGTGCCAACTCCGATCAGCCTTAACCCTGCAAGTGTAATTATTGCAGTTTTTATAAACTGCAGTAATTACCTTGCAGGGTTAAGTCATTCTCTAGTGGCTGTCTAACAGAAAGCCACTAGAGGGATTTACGACTTCTTAGACGATTTTTGAGGACCTCCAGCGTCACCAGAATCCCCTTAGGAAAGCACTGAATAATGCTTTCCACTGGGGTGGTCTAATGCGCACGTCCGCCGGTGGGGGAGAAGCACGGGCGGAGCCTGACCTAATGCTGAGGGACATCGGCGCTGGATTCAGGTGTCTGAAGGGGTTTTAACCTCTTCAACGACGTTGGATGGGAGACGGGAGGGAGGAAGGGGGCACTCCAGGATTCTCTAGTGCCAGGAAAACGGGTTTGTTTTCCTGGCACTAGAGAATCCATTTAAAATATGAACTTTTGATCTAATAATCAAGTATCGGTTTATGATATGCAATCCCTAGAAAAACACTATTAATAAACTCCATTGCTATATATATATACATACACACACACACATACACTATATATATATATACACATACAAACACACACATACACTATATATATATATATAATCCATCCATTGCTATATATATATATATATATATATTTTATTTTTATTTTTTTTATTTCATTTTGCTTAATTTGCACTGCTTATATTACAGAACTGGCAAGCAGGCAAATATCAAGCAAATGAGTAAAAAATAATATTCAGCAACATTTTTCAGCTACTTTTTCAGCTGAGCTATAATTGTGTATTAAGTTTTGTACCAAGTTTTCTACATTTAATTCTGTAGGATGAAATTAAGGGCCAGGATAGTCGTACTGAAGTAAACAAACCTAATTCTAAATTTAAAAACTCAATTGCCAAGTCACCAAAACTCACATTTATTTGCATATTCCTATATGTTGTATATTTTAGTATTTAGCTTATTTCCTATTTATTAAATTGGTGTATTATTATAAAAATATTCTGTGATCGTAAATTCCCCAGGTGATGTATTGCCAATTTTTACCTTTTCAACAAAGGATATACTTAAAGAGTATCCAACACTATGGAATAATATACAATTTGCAAGAAACAACAAGAAAATATAATTTGCATACATAAAACAGGATTTGCATACATAAGCATTATTATTGCTTGTATTCATAATGCATCAACATAGCGCAGTACAATAAGTACATGAAATAATGGGATTAATTTGTTTCATAGTGTATTTAAATTATGGGTCCTCCTTCTTGGAGTTATATGGTGCATGTGGAACACTCACTGGGCCCTGCCAATACAACATTTTTCATAGAGAAGCATTAAGTCCTGTGCTTCACTCAAAGAAAAGTGCAAATTTCTTTGAGTGAGCGCTCAAAGTCTTACTGCCAGACAGGAGAGTGCAACATGTTTATAAAAGTGGAGAATTCCTTAAATCTTCTGTGACAGAACCGTCTGTCTGTGGATTGTGTTTATTCTCCCTCCGTTTGTCTGTTTGTTCAGTTATCTCCTTGCCCATACAGTCCCTGTGTGTTCCCTTGTTATTTCCCGAAAGACACACAAAGGTGCGACCACCGGGAAGCTGGCGTATGCCGCCAATTGACCTCCCCGTAGCTAGCGTGTGCCGTCAATTGACCACCCAGTAGCTGCGGTTAACCGCAGCTTAATTGACTGTTACCGGGTGGTCGCGGTTACAAATGGCGGCATTCTACAGCTCCTGGACAGCCAGCGGTGTTCAGCCCAGCCTCAGTAAACTAAAAATGGACACTTTTACTCGCGAACACCGCTGAGCTGCCAGCCTTCCCTGCTTCTAGCTCCGCTCGTATTGCCAAACGGCGGAGCAATCTGGACTTTGTATTTAGTGAATGTTGTACCCAGATAGCTATGCCGTGGAGCCTATTCGTGTAATAAAAGACTTTGGCTCCATGGCAATTGAACTGTATGTGTGTGGTCTGAGTGCCATTCAGTAATAATGTGCGCTCAGACCTAAGCTATCTGGGGATGTGTTACACGTATATGTTTTATGTATCATTCGTGACATTGTGTATTTTATTGCATTTCTCTCTCCTGTTGTCACCTCGTGGGTAATGGTGATTTGCCTCTGTCCTGGGAGATAATTGAATTACTTCCCAATTATCCCCAGGACAGAGAGGCGGGAACGCAGTGTATCCTGGGAATGTTTTACCCCTTGTATGTCTGTCCTTGATACGTGTCTGTCCCTTGTCACAGTCTCCCAACTGGTCCCCTAGGGGAGTGTCCACCAGGTGGGAGACCTGCATAAATACTGGGCAGGTAGCCTCAATAAATCAGAATCCTGTTTTACCCTCAATACGGAGCTTGGTCTCGTGATTGGGGGGATTGCTACTGTGGAGTATTCTTTTGCCTGTTCCAGGAGAGAAGGATTTCGTATATTTCACGTTCGGTGGGTTCGAGTGTTCGTGATGCTGTTCCCTTATAAAGGTGAATCCCTTAATCGGTATTAACCCTCACTACACCGGGTTATACAGTAATATCTACTTTCTGTGTCATAGAGTACAGGAAACAAGTAACCCCAGATGTTCAATCTCTTTAATAATCAATGAGGGAGAGCGTGCTCACATGAACTACAATGGCAGATTAAAAAGGAATCTTCTTGAAAAGGTTAGAACATTGGACACTTAAGAACTAATAGTGTAAAAAAGTAGGACCACCACCACCACTATAAAGGGAGCTTCTATTTATTGTAATATACGGTTGTATAGGTGTAACCATAGATTTTTGAGCATCCTATATAGATAATGTAACAATGTATACCCTCACCATGATTTTAGTATAGGGAGTATACTCGGTTTTCAATAAAGTATATTCAGTGAGCTGAAAACTGCAGAATATGCTGGGTTCCTCTAATACTTCCTTTGCTTGGAAATGTTCTGTGTTCTTCTTATATTTCTCTAATGTTTCCTGTACGCAGGAAGGTTGTGTGTTCTTCTAATGTTTCCTCTGCGCATGAAGCTTGTGTGTTCCTCTAATGTTTCCTATACGCAGGAAGGTTGTGTGTTCCTGTAATGTTTCCTATACGCAGGAAGGTTGTGTGTTCCTCTAATGTTTCCTATACGCAGGAAGGTTGTGTGTTCCTGTAATGTTTCCTATACGCAGGAAGGTTGTGTGTTCCTCTAGTGTTTCCTATGCGCAGGAAGGTTGTGTGTTCCTGTAATGTTTCCTGTACGCAGGAAGGTTGTGTGTTCTTCTAATGTTTCCTCTGCGCATGAAGCTTGTGTTCCTCTAGTGTTTCCTATACGCAGGAAGGTTGTGTGTTCCTGTAATGTTTCCTATACGCAGGAAGGTTGTGTGTTCCTCTAGTGTTTCCTATGCGCAGGAAGGTTGTGTGTTCCTCTAGTGTTTCCTATGCGCAGGAAGGTTGTGTGTTCCTGTAATGTTTCCTATATGCAGGAAGGTTCTGTGTTCTTCTAATGTTTCCTGTGCGCATTAAGCTTGTGTGTTCCTCTAGTGTTTCCTATACGCAGGAAGGTTCTGTGTTCTTCTTATATTTCTCTAATGTTTCCTGTGCGCAGGAAGCTTGTGTGTTCCTCTAGTGTTTCCTATACGCAGGAAGATTGTGTGTTCCTCTAATGTTTCCTGTGCGCAGGAAGGTTGTGTGTTCCTCTAATGTTTCCTATACACAGGAAGGCTGTGTGTTCCTCTAATGTTTCCTGTGCGCATTAAGCTTGTGTGTTCCTCTAATGTTTCCTGTACGCAGGAAGGTTGTGTGTTCCTGTAATGTTTTCTATGCGCAGGAAGGTTGTGTTTTCTCTAGTGTTTCCTGTGCGCAGGAAGGTTGTGTGTTCTTCTAATGTTTCCTGTGTGCAGGAAGGTTGTGTGTTCCTCTAATGTTTCCTGTGCGCATTAAGCTTGTGTGTTCCTCTAGTGTTTCCTATACGCAGGAAGGTTGTGTGTTCCTCTAATGTTTCCTATGCGCAGGAAGGTTGTGTGTTCCTGTAATGTTTCCTGTACGCAGGAAGGTTGTGTGTTCTTCTAATGTTTCCTCTGCGCATGAAGCTTGTGTTCCTCTAGTGTTTCCTATACGCAGGAAGGTTGTGTGTTCCTGTAATGTTTCCTATACGCAGGAAGGTTGTGTGTTCCTCTAGTGTTTCCTATGCGCAGGAAGGTTGTGTGTTCCTCTAGTGTTTCCTATGCGCAGGAAGGTTGTGTGTTCCTGTAATGTTTCCTATACGCAGGAAGGTTCTGTGTTCTTCTAATGTTTCCTGTGCGCATTAAGCTTGTGTGTTCCTCTAGTGTTTCCTATACGCAGGAAGGTTCTGTGTTCTTCTTATATTTCTCTAATGTTTCCTGTGCGCAGGAAGCTTGTGTGTTCCTCTAGTGTTTCCTATACGCAGGAAGATTGTGTGTTCCTCTAATGTTTCCTGTGCGCAGGAAGGTTGTGTGTTCCTCTAATGTTTCCTATACACAGGAAGGCTGTGTGTTCCTCTAATGTTTCCTGTGCGCATTAAGCTTGTGTGTTCCTCTAATGTTTCCTGTACGCAGGAAGGTTGTGTGTTCCTGTAATGTTTTCTATGCGCAGGAAGGTTGTGTTTTCTCTAGTGTTTCCTGTGCGCAGGAAGGTTGTGTGTTCTTCTAATGTTTCCTGTGTGCAGGAAGGTTGTGTGTTCCTCTAATGTTTCCTGTGCGCATTAAGCTTGTGTGTTCCTCTAGTGTTTCCTATACGCAGGAAGGTTGTGTGTTCCTCTAATGTTTCCTGTGCGCAGGAAGGTTGTGTGTTCCTCTAATGTTTCCTATACACAGGAAGGCTGTGTGTTCCTCTAATGTTTCCTGTGCGCAGGAAGGTTGTGTGTTCCTCTAATGTTTCCTGTGCCCAGGAAGGTTGTGTGTTCCTCTAATGTTTCCTATACACAGGAAGGCTGTGTGTTCCTCTAATGTTTCCTGTGCGCAGGAAGGTTGTGTGTTCCTCTAATGTTTCCTGTGCGCAGGAAGGTTGTGTGTTCCTCTAATGTTTCCTGTGCGCATTAAGCTTGTGTGTTCCTCTAGTGTTTCCTATGCGCAGGAAGGTTGTGTGTTCCTGTAATGTTTCCTACTCATAAAGAGTCTTTGTTTCTCGAAAGTTTCCTATGCTCAGGAAGCTTCTCAGTTCTTTGATTAGTTCAATTCACTGAATTTTAAATAGTTAAGAATTGACAAAGGGAGTTGATAACAGGACTCTGGTCAGTATGCTGTTGTTCTTTAAACTGTATCCGTTCAAGAAACGTCCGTATACCGATAATGTTTCAGGGAGATGCCATATCCATTAGTGGCTTTTCTGCTCAGGGAGGTGCAGTAAGATCCATCCAGCTGGGGTAAAAATACCCATTGCAAAAACTGTAAGTCCAATGACCGTATCCTAGAAAATGTAAAAAAAATAAAAAAAATTTAAACTCACAACTCCTTTATAAACTGTTAGCAAAAATATAATGAGACAAAATTTAGCAATCAATCATAGGTATGGTTACAGACAGAGAGCTGTATAATTAAACATACTGAAACAAAAAGAGCAGAGAATCCTACCCAAGGTTTTTATTCTAACATTTGAAGAGTTGTTATAGTTTGATATGGGTATGTATTCCACCATTGACTGAGTTGCCATTTCTATATCTCCTTCTATCTTTTATAACACTTTCTATATCACACCTGTAAGACCACCTAATATAGTAAGCCAATGACATTGACTAAAGCACCGTTGCCAACTCATCTGACCAAGTAGGAAGGTGTATCAAGCAGTACAATGTAGTGATACCAATCTTCTTATGTGTGGCTGTTACCAGATCTGAGCACATTGGATTAACTGAGATGATCAAGAGGCTGGGCCAGACATGGCAAGACCACCATGGCGGTGGAGAAAACAAATAAGCAACCTTTAATTTCCACAGGGGGCCAGGGACCTAATGAAGTACTCCAGCACTGTAGTGTCAGGAATATATGTTTGCATTCCCGATACTACAGTGTTCCTTTAACCCCTTAAGGACACAACTTCTAGAATAAAAGGGAATCATGAGGGAATATATCCGTCATGTGTCCTTAAGGGGTTAAAGGAACACTCCAAGCGCCATAACCACTTCTGCTCACTGTTGTGGTTATGGTGCAAAGAGTGAATTGGTGCGCTCACAGAGTAAGTAGTCAAACTGTTCTCAAAACAGGTAGACAATATACCTGGAGTCTGCCGGACACCCACCATACCCTCATCTGCAAACTGAAGTTTCTGCAGGGAGCTTGCATTATCTCTACTGAGCAAAGCCCAGCACTACAGGGCCCGCTTATTAACCAAGGGCCTCAGCTGTGCACTCTGTGTCAGTGAGCACGGCCCTGCACCACCAAGATGCTCAGTCTCAGAGTTTATGGCTGCAGAAGAAGTGACGGGGCATTTTGTGCGCCCCCCCAATTGTCAAACCATTTATACCGGCTCTGTATTGTTTTTTGTTTTTCTTTCAGTTTTCCTTTCCTTATGCACTTTGTATCTTTTTTTTTATTCTTTTTTTTTTTTTTCTTTATATTGGGTATTTGTGCACCGAGAAAACCGTTTGTTATAGAATTGGATAAACATACAATCAGGGAGGGTTCGTAAACATGTAACATTATCTAATATAGTACGATACAGTTGCGCCGTCTTTTCAAGTTAGGTTGCAATCAAACAGTGTATTTTGCCGGTTTGGGCTCTAATGCACAGCTTTATAAGAGGACTGTGCTGCTCATTTTGTTAAATATGTTGTGGATTATTTAAGCCGGGTTAGGTATGACTAGGGTTAGCAGCCTTTGTGCATTTGCCTTGTCCACTCATGGACAGTTTTGGGTTTGCTTCCGTTCACCTGGTATCAGGTATTTCTGTGTTGGGCTCCATTGCGGGTGTGCAGTCGAGCCGTGTATGCCATTAAGTTAGTGTATATTTGTTCTGGCGTTGTCCGTGGGCTTTTGGTTGGTTATGAGGAGAGTGGGAAGGGCCCTTGTGGACATGCCATGCATTACACTCCCCTCTTTGACACTTGCCTTCATTTTTAAAAATTATTTCTTTATTCCTTGTGCATGAGCTTAAAGTCTGTGTGCCTCCATTTTGTTCTCCTCTGTCCATGATGTCTGCAGTTTTCCCTTCTGTGGGGATTCTTTTGACTGATGGATTGGGGTTAAAGGTCACAGACCACATGAGAAAAGGTAGTACCTACATTTTCTTATGTATAACTTCAAAAACTACAGTGAATTTCAAAGGAGAAATAGACGGACATAAAAGGATTTATTTAACAGCAAAATCTGCAGAGTTGCTTTAAGATCAGTTTGACTACTACTCTAGCAGGGTGTCATGGTACTCCCTGTAACATAACCACGATACTAGACTCCAATGGTATTGTTGCTTGGAGTGCTTCTTGTACCAAGATACTTTGTTTGTGGCAAATGCTTTAGGATAAACAGAAACATTACACACAAAAATGACTAATTTCAGTGCCCATTTTATCTGGTATAAAATTTCTCGTTTTCTAAGAAAGTTTTTCTAATAGCTAAAAAAAGTTCAGATTTGTGCGTCATTGGTAGAGATTACCAACGATAAAGAGTACTGTTTACCGTAATTTGCAGACCACCCATTGCATTCTAATGTCATCAGACAAACGTCAGTTCAAGTCCCTTTATTTTGGCAAAGAACGGACGTTAGAAAAATAAACACAAGCAAGGCTAACTTATGAGACGCAAAGCAGGCAAGGACATTAGGATAATCACTGTAAATGCATTAGCATTTTTTTAATCACAGATAAAAACAGACATATATTGGTATGTACCATATACTGACAAAAATTAGGTCTTTACTGCAATTACCATAATGTGACTTAAGGCAGCCACTAGGCCCCAGGGGTTAGATG
Organism: Pelobates cultripes; assembly: GCA_933207985.1. Lineage (NCBI taxonomy): Eukaryota > Metazoa > Chordata > Amphibia > Anura > Pelobatidae > Pelobates > Pelobates cultripes. The sequence continues at coordinate 32,604,046 of OW240924.1, read as the reverse complement.
GAGCCTGGATGTCATGAAGATACTTTGCAAAACTTGGTCCATTCTCCATGCCAATGTATGACACCTATATAAATCATCTTAATCAAATCCTCCTTGCTGTCCATCAGTTTCCTGCCTTGCTTATCCAGGGTTTTCTACCTAGCATTTTTTTTAAGTATAGGCAAAAGTGAAGGAAACTGGGCAGAATTGGCAAAACGCGCAGATTAACACTCACCGCAACGTCATGCGCGCATATTTTGCAGTACTCGTCTCTCATACAATTTTCAATGTGATATAATATAGTTCAATTAAGTAGCTCGTCGCAGACATGCACAATTTGTCCATAAAGTGTCTAAATGAAAAACCTCTAATTAGACAACGTGTTTTTGGGGGGTTATATTTTTAGAAAGGAGCGTTTGGCTACTGACAGTTTAAACAATCAGTAGCGACTAATTAATTTTTAAAGAAACTCTCCAAGCACCAAAACCACTACAGAACTTCTACCCTCCTCCACCCTCTCCCCTCCACCCCCTCTCTCTGTAAGCAGATAAACTGTTTTAGAACAGTTTAAATTTGTACCTGGTGTCTGCCAGTATCTACTCCCTGCCTCTACTACCACAACCAGAGAGCCAGAAATGTTATGCCTAAACAAAGACTGATGGTGTAGGACTTGGCTCCGGCCAGCTAATAGAGACTTTTTAGCAGGAACATCTGACTCTCTGACTGAGGTAGTGGAGATGGGGAAAGGTGTCAAGTGGTCATCACATAAGTCAAACTGTTCTAAAACAATTTGACTATTTACAAAGTACTGTACTTGTTATGGTCCATGGAGTGTTCATTTAAGGTTTTGGTAGAAAAGCTTTTATCATACCTTTGTAGACCCAATACCTACAAATTGAATCACATAACAAAATCTATTACGAACCCGCAGATAAAAAAAAAGTTAGCAGGTGTTTTCTGAACAAACACTAAATCTCACCAGTGTTGTTACTTATGTTGTTGCCAAACCAGTTGACTGTATTGGCTCTGTATTCACTCTCTATTCACTAAAGGAGTATGATATTCCTGTTTCGTAAGGACGCCATACGACTCTTAGAACTTTAAAGATTGGCAGGGTACCAGCTATCCTGATTAGTGGTCGGCAGGACTGACTGCTTAAGGCTGGATGGATTGTCTGTTCTCCAGCTTGTAGGGCAGAAAGTACAAAAAATAAATCAATTCACATGAAAGAACAAAGACACACAGAGACTCTCCATTCAAAGCTTTCTCTGATTAGTGAATAAATATGGTCATTGTGTAGTCTCTGAAAAGCCCATTCTAAACTCAGACCTTGGCATAGTGTTGAAAGTAACCAATGCCGATTATGAGTTTGCTACTAAAAGGGTCAAGTAAGTAAAATGAAATTCTCAAAGTAATGGGGAAATGTTCAGAAAGAAATCTGAACTACAGTTTTTCAGGGTGTGTATTGAGGGCAATTAGAGGGAAAACAGATGAAGAATATTAATACAAAATAAAGAGAGGGAGAGACTGAAAAAAAGTGTGAGAGCTGCCCTGGACACTCTAGATGTCTATGATCACTAAAGCAATGAAGAATAGCTGAGCATCATGGGACATGTAGTTCAGAAATACTGCAGTGCCCAGGTTAGCCACGACTCGACTGCTAGAGATAATGACTGAAGTTTTCAATCCAGGTGTTCCTTGTTTAGTAAATATACTTGTAGTTGCAAAATATAAAACCAAAAAAAAAATATGTAAAACATAAAAATAAAACCCATTGATTTAAACGTGATATCTACTGTGGTTGGCATGTAGAGACATGAGACTTTACAGGCACGCATTCTTGGCTGCATAGAGACTTTGAATTAGACATCATTATAAAGAAAATAGGAGGTATCGCCTTTCATATTTCTGCCTGGTAAATGTGACTACAGAGTTTTAACTGGTTTTAATACAATTTGAGACATTAAATAAGATCAGGCTGCACAAAGGGAATTAAAAATTCAACTCCAGGAAAGGCATTTGATCAGCAAGATTTCATAGAAACATGTAAAATATGAATGAATCCAGTCTTTGCAGAGACACAAGAAAGTCCTACATATTCCATTGATGTCCAGAACAATAGGCATCGGTGATCTTTATATTTTTATTAGTCATTATAGGGCACATGAAAAAAAATCCAAGATTTAATGTTTGTTTATTGCATTATTATTTTTATTGATGTATTGTATCTGTAGCAGGGGTAAGCAACCTTCAGCATTCCAAATACCGTGGACTGTATCTCCACTAATGCTTTGCCAGCATTATTGCTGTAAGTGCATTATGGGAGATGTAGTCCACGAGATTTGGAGTGCTTAACCTACACTTTTAGCATAACTAACATTATAACCATAGCATTATAACGATAAAATTGTAAATATAGCATTATAACCAGAGGATTATAAATATAATAGCATTAATAGTGCATTAAAACTACAACTTTATAACCATAATTATTGCATTATAACTAGAGCTGTATAGCTATAGCATTAACTATAACAATTGTATTATAACTATTGCATTATAGCTATCACTATAATTATAGCACAGTGGATTATAACTATAACATTGAAAACTTTAACAGTATAACTATAACGTAACTATAGAATGATAACTATAACATTCTAACTGTTGTATAAGAACTAGAATTGTATAACTTTTACATAACTATACCATTGTAACTACAATATTGTAACTAGTGCTTTATAACCATAACTTTATAACTGTAGGCTTATAACTATAACATGAAAATCACATTTTAACTATAGCAGTATAGCTATAACATAACTACAGTTTCATAACTATGGCATTATAACTATAACAGAAAAATACCTATAACTATAACAATATAACTACGATATTATAACCAGTTGTGTAACTATAGCGTTAAAACTAGAACATAAATATAGCAGTACAACAAATTATTATAACTATAACATTGTAACTACAGTTATATGAATGGAAGTTTATAACATTATACATATAGCACTATAACGATAACATACCTAGAACATTATAACTATAGTATTAGAACTTGATCTTTAATACTAGAACATTAGTTATAATTAGAGCATTTTTAAAATCATTATTGAATTTGGTTTTGATGTTCTGCTGTATTCCAGATGCAAAAATGAATATTACAGTTGAAAAATATTAGACAAGTTTAAACATGAAAAGTGCTGATAGCAGATAGAATTTGTGTTGTAGATTGTAAGCTTTTAGGTTCAGTGACTGGCATTACTTTACTCTTAAACTCTTTCTTCCCTGATGAGATCATGCAACAAATGTGAGACGTTTTAAAAGGACGTGGTTACTACTGGATTACACTGTTATTGTTTGCATGAGTGATTGTCACAAATTGTTGTGTGTTCTTAAAAAAATGTTGAAATACTTACCATGGGGCCAACTTTTCCCTTGGGGGGCTTGCTGTGAATACTGGTGGTCCGTTTCTGTATCATAGCTTGGAATGAACGTGTGGGGATAGAAAAGATCTTCTGTAGTGCAGTGGACATCTCTGCCAGTAGCTGGGGCAGAGGATACTTGAAACAGGACAAAGAGATAAACAGCACAGCAGTGAATACTATTAGCTACTGTGCTTGGGTTAGCTCTCTAGAGAAGAATAACATTGGCCTTGTCTGGTGTGGGAACTTGATAGAACTGAACCGTCCTGGAGAAAGGTGGAGCTCAAGGAAAAAAATAAAAACGACCCATTAATAGAGAACTGGACAGATGACACACTCTCTGCCATACTGCTTGATTACATTATTATCTAATTTACTTTCATTATTAAGGCTGTTTGATATGAATGACTTTGAAAGGTGTCTGTGCTTTGGGCCCTTAATCGCATTTATTGTTAATGGTTAAAAGGATTTAGTTTAGCTTTAGGATTAAGAAGTCTTAGGTTTAAAGGAGAACTGTCACCTCTCCAGAAATGACCTAATTGGATAAAACATTAAAAATCACCTATGACTTATGTTGAGCTTTTTTTTAATGGTATGCCCATTTATCTTTAACTTTATATTATAGGTTCAGCAAATTACACCATTCTAGTTCAGACGTGGCAAAAGCAGGGGAAACATTGCAAAGGAAGAGCGGAAGCAGAAACATTGTTACATTTGCCAGTCGCAACGGACAGCGCCTAGAACAATGATTGACAGGGAGCTAAAATGGAAGCACCCATTCGCAGCATAAAGAAGTGTGGATTTCTACACCTGATTTTATTTTTCACACCTTACAAATACATATTTGTTAAATATACGAATAGGTAAACGTAATGCTGAAAATCCTAAGAAGTGAGAGGTCCTCTTTAAGCAAGACTTCAAGTAAAGGTGTTGCTGACTGTACTGCATGTTACCCTTCCATAAAGTGCAGGTACATTCAGGTTTATGTCTTTATTTGCACTTATGTACATGGGGGAACATTCTTAAAACCTTGATTGAGAGTGGTGTCCTTGGCATGGGATGGACATTCTGCTGCTTTGGTACAAATTTTCCTTTATAAGGGCACTGGCCTTTGACTCCAAGCTTGGTCATTGTTCTTCTTTGTGTTCACAGTGTAGGACCAGTGTTGGTAAGCCTTGTCTCTGTCTTGTCTATGTTGCCTGAGATGCTTTGCTAGTACTTTTTACCTTGCTCCAGGTTGACCCTGCACAAAATCGCCTATTAACAGATGGATTTTGTTTGTGAATTCAGGTTCCAGGGCTATGGATTGGAACCTGTTCAGGAGTTTTCTACATTCTGACCCAAGTGCCAGACTTGACGTGTCCTGGTCCTGCTTCTCTCACCGACACGGTCTAGTCTTCGTGTTCGATGTTTACCTATAGACTGGAGTGGACTCTGGACTATGAGATTGCTTGTGGCTGCTTATTAACACAGAACTGGTTGTAGCATTTGTTAAGGAAAGAGCATTTTCTCTTTGTCATGAATGCTTTAAAGGGCCACCCCAGAAAACGCCTGTTACTGCACAAGCAGCTTCTGTTACAATTTCTTCTAGATCAATTCTGGCCAAACTGTGACCCTTACTTCATTACACAAAATTTAATTACGCAACTGCAAAATGTTCACAAAATTTACTACACAGTTTAACCTTCATCCATGATTTTACACACGCTTGATGCATAATAATATTGATCATAAAGCCGGGGAAAAAAAACTACTTATATAATTTTTTTGTTCCCAAGGAGGTTTAAAACATTAAAGGACCACTTCCTACTCATAAAGAACTTTAGGTTGCTGAAATGCTTTATGGATGAGGAGTACCCCATAATAATTACATTTTATAAACATGCCCGTTTCTATTAGAAATTTGCACTTTTATAAATATTTCATAAAACATTCCCCTGGCTGTCAATCAAACAGCCAGGGAGGTTTCTTTCTCCTTCTGTTAGCTCCCCTGAGCTAAAGAAAGTGGCAGATGCCCTCTTGATGAGTGCACCTGTCTCCCCCCTATATACCTCAGATCAGGCTGCTGCGCATGAACTGTAGGAGATCTTAAGAGTATATTCAATGAGAAGCCCCTGATTGGCTATTCCCCATAAAGAGACTGAAAGGGAAAAAGAGAAGAGCTTGCTATGGCTGCAGTTCATAAGAATCGCAGTTTCTGCAAAGTGTTTTAAGATATATCCCCAATGAATACATGAATAAAAGCGCATGCATATATTCATTGCGGACATATCTACTAAACAGTGATTTACATTTTTTTGGGAAGTGGAGTGTTCCTTAAATATTAAATCTCAGATTTAATGTTGTCACCAGCTGGTAAATGTTACTACAGCTCAACTCAATGATACTAATTATATGCAGTTAAAATCCCCCCTGCATTGGGTTTCAGTTTTTTTAAAGGTATTTGGTGAGGAAGTGGACTTAGTTCGTATTTAAAACATAAAAAATTTGGTGTAATTATAGTCACAGAGTCAAGAGTGCCCATCTCTATCAGTGATCTCCCCTCCGTATCTGAGAACGTTTTCTGTAGGGAAAATGCGTAGATTTGGTTGGAGTGTAGAAGTGGAATATAGTTGGGTATTTAGAAGAGCAGAAATCAGTAGGACTGCATTCACAAAGAAGCCAGTTTCCTGCAAGCATACTACAGGGAGTGCAGAATTATTAGGCAAGTTGTATTTTTGAGGATTAATTTTATTATTGAACAACAACCATGTTCTCAATGAACCCAAAAAACTCATTAATATCAAAGTTGAATATTTTTGGAAGTAGTTTTTAGTTTGTTTTTAGTTTTAGCTATGTTAGGGGGGTATCTGTGTGTGCAGGTGACTATTACTGTGCATAATCATTAGGCAACTTAACAAAAAACAAATATATACCCATTTCAATTATTTATTATTACCAGTGAAACCAATATAACATCTCAACATTCACAAATATACATTTCTGACATTCAAAAACAAAACAAAAACAAATCAGTGACCAATATAGCCACCTTTCTTTGCAAGGACACTCAAAAGCCTGCCATCCATGGATTCTGTCAGTGTTTTGATCTGTTCACCATCAACATTGCGTGCAGCAGCAACCACAGCCTCCCAGACACTGTTCAGAGAGGTGTACTGTTTTCCCTCCTTGTAAATCTCACATTTGATGATGGACCACAGGTTCTCAATGGGGTTCAGATCAGGTGAACAAGGAGGCCATGTCATTAGATTTTCTTCTTTTATACCCTTTCTTGCCAGCCACGCTGTGGAGTACTTGGACGCGTGTGATGGAGCATTGTCCTGCATGAAAATCATGTTTTTCTTGAAGGATGCAGACTTCTTCCTGTACCACTGCTTGAAGAAGGTGTCTTCCAGGAACTGGCAGTAGGACTGGGAGTTGAGCTTGACTCCATCCTCAACCCGAAAAGGCCCCACAAGCTCATCTTTGATGATACCAGCCCAAACCAGTACTCCACCTCCACCTTGCTGGCGTCTGAGTCGGACTGGAGCTCTCTGCCCTTTACCAATCCAGCCACGGGCCCATCCATCTGGCCCATCAAGACTCACTCTCATTTCATCAGTCCATAAAACCTTAGAAAAATCAGTCTTGAGATATTTCTTGGCCCAGTCTTGACGTTTCAGCTTGTGTGTCTTGTTCAGTGGTGGTCGTCTTTCAGCCTTTCTTACCTTGGCCATGTCTCTGAGTATTGCACACCTTGTGCTTTTGGGCACTCCAGTGATGTTGCAGCTCTGAAATATGGCCAAACTGGTGGCAAGTGGCATCGTGGCAGCTGCACGCTTGACTTTTCTCAGTTCATGGGCAGTTATTTTGCGCCTTGGTTTTTCCACACGCTTCTTGCGACCCTGTTGACTATTTTGAATGAAACGCTTGATTGTTCGATGATCACGCTTCAGAAGCTTTGCAATTTTAAGAGTGCTGCATCCTTCTGCAAGATATCTCACTATTTTTGACTTTTCTGAGCCTGTCAAGTCCTTCTTTTGACCCATTTTGCCAAAGGAAAGGAAGTTGCCTAATAATTATGCACACCTGATATAGGGTGTTGATGTCATTAGACCACACCCCTTCTCATTACAGAGATGCACATCACCTAATATGCTTAATTGGTAGTAGGCTTTCGAGCCTATACAGCTTGGAGTAAGACAACATGCATAAAGAGGATGATGTGGTCAAAATACTCATTTGCCTAATAATTCCGCACTCCCTGTATATCTGCCTTTGCCTGGTTCATCTCCCGGAAAGCCAATCTGCGTTTAAGCGTGGAGTTTAGTCTCTTCACGTTAAGGGTATGTATGGAAAGGTTAGCTTTTTTGTAAGGTATTTAGATGCTGAGGAAATGGGCTGAGCAGAACGTCCCCCACAGCCAAGACCAACAACTCACTCCTCGGGGTCTGATAACTAACGTGCAACCTAGTCCCGCACCAGTCACCACAGCACCGAACACAACATTTCTATACTTGAGGTCTTGACAAGCATAGCATCAGTATTTGCATTTAGACATTGGGCAATGGAACAGCATAGAGAGAAACAAAACTAGGAAGAAAAATGCAAGTAAAAAAAGAAATATAAACTTGAACGAAAGTATACACACCAGAGACTGTGCATGACAGAAAGTCGGCTGATGTGTTGTCCTGCAAGAGACAGGGACACCTACTGTGGATGAGGTTAACATCAATGTAATGACCCTTCTTTACTGTGCTATAACTTGCATTACCGTTATAAGCCCTCTTACAGACTTGGACCTGCGAATTAACTTTTTTTTCTAGACTTCCTCTGAGACAAACGTTTTCAGCATACAAACAAGACTATTATTCTGGCAACATGTCACGACTGTATGCCAATGTCTACCTCATGTCATGTCACGGCCATGACTTAACCCCCGCTTGCGTCAGAACATCCTAGCACATCATTACATCTAAACAAGAATTTCAAACAAAAAAATGGTGTATATATATATTTTTTATTATTATTCTTTATTTTTATTGTGCAAAGAGGAACAAACAGGCTTGTGGCGCCACGACAGCGTTGACAAGCATTGCATTAACTTACAGGAAAATACATTGCCATGGCATGAGATACTTGAACTTTTTTTTTCTTTTGTAACAAAAATAAACAAAATAATGCCTCACATGTAAATTATAAAGAAGACAGGTTAGGTAGACAGGAGTGGGTCTTTTTTTGTTTGTTTTGTTTTAATACATAGTTCCCTTTAAATGCCAAGAGTCACAACTTAAATTAATTCAAATAAATGTAACTATAAATTACACAGTAAACAATCCAGCTGAAAATTTAGAAACCACTGAACACCTACAAAAGAAAATTCAGCCACACTTAGTGAAATACAGAGAAAAGACAACACAACATGCGCCTGCTAAAGGAACACTCCAGGCACCACAACAACCATATCCAAATGAAGCCACCACAGCACTAGGAGGCCCTTTTGCATACCCTAACCCCAAGGGGCCAAACTGCCTGTCGACTCCAACCCTCTCCCCCCCCCCTCAGGTGGTCCCCAAAGCCCAAGGCTCTGGAAGTGCGAAGCTCTGCCAGGCAGGGGCACCGCCAGCCAGTCGAGAGTGACCAACTGATGCCCCCAGCCAACCAGTGACTCTCCACCCACAAAACCAGCCCAGAAAGGGTATGTTTCCCTCCGGCAGGGGCACCGCCGACTGGTCAAGAGTGACCAACCGATGCCTCCAGCCAACCAGTGATCATCTACCCACAAAACCGGCATGGAAAGGGTTTGTTTCCCTCCAAGCCATCCCTGCAAATGGGGAGTCATTGACAGGCCTAAAGTGCCATGTGACTGCTCCCCCCCCAGCCAACTTGGAACACCCCTGCTCAGCGGCCCCCTGTGACCTCAGAAACCAAGACCCGGAAGCCAGATACTGCCCATGGGGAGCCAAGACTGGCACTAGAGGCTACCCTTGGGCCAAACCTACTGAGAACTGCTGAAGGCAAGAGCACGCTGTTACGATTGCCCCCGGTCTAGCAGGGGGGTTGATCGCTTGGATGTCCTGGTTCCCGCAGTCAGAGAGTCGAACGTAGTTTCCTTTGGTAGAATCTGCAAGTGTAGAATATCCCACTAGCGAAGAGAGTGCTAGTATTCCCAGATCCCTCCAACACGAGTCGAGGCTGCGAGTTGAGGGTCAAAAACGAACTAACTTTACTGGCACACAAACATGGCAATTTATGGAATTCCTCAGATCCAAGGACAGCCCCCTATGGACCTGATGGGATACAGGTACAGTACACGAAGTTAACCAATCACAATACAATGTATCATTTGAATTAGTGCCCGCCCAGCTTGGAGATAATAGGCCAACGGTTATACAATCTAATTATCTCCAAGCGCACAAAAGACCACGTTTTATTATGTCCCATAAAACAGTATAAAAATGCATAACGTTTTGGGGAGAAAACGGTTCATTCCACCATTCATTCGATAGCTCGGGTCCGGGCACATTAAGTATCCGAATTGCGCCCAGACCCCACGAACGGAATGGGCGATTTCTGCCGTATAAAGTCTGGTTCGGCACTTTGGTCGTTAGTTCCTGATGGCGGCCATGTTTTTAGGCTGTTTAATAGGCAGTGGGACCTCGACTCAACACTTATGGAAAGGAAATCGGATACATAGTCATACGAATCCCCGCTATCAGTCTGGTTGTTCCGACCGTTCGGCAAACGAACTGGGACTGCCCGGTAGGGGGGTGCTTGACCTGCGGTTAACAGCAGAAACCATATTCTAATTACTGCCAAATGCCAAACTGTAGGTGGTCTCTGTTCGTGAGTCTCTCGGCAGCTTTCATTCGGTAAATTGTATACGAATGTCGATCCTCCGTGATCGTCAATTAGTTTGTGGTTAACCGCAGACCACAGCGCCTTAGGTGCTTAATGAGCGACACACTCCGCTCGTCGGGTGGTCGGCCATTCGGTACTTCGAGAGGTGATGAGGTTAAGTGGCGGCACACGCCAAAGTCTGGGGGGTCTCTCGTTCGTACCACGAATTGTCCTTTATAATGATTCGTGTAATCCGTTCGTATAGTCTCAGTACTGATAGCGTAGGGTTCTTTATGAAAGGGGTTAGGGTGCAACAGTAGCGAGACGTGGTAACAATAATAGAGTCATATCGAGTCTCTGTAACAATGCTCCCTCCTTGTGGAACACTCTGGCAGACACTGTCTGACCCCTCTTCGAGGCAGACTAAGGCTGTCCAGACTGAAGAATTATGCTTGGCTGAGGTCAGTTTGCCGTGATAACCCGTCGGCGTTGCCATTCTGCTTTCCGGGTCGGTAGGTGATTGTGAAATTAAACGGTTGTAAGGATAAGCTCCAGCGTAACAATTGGCCATTATCCCCAGCAACCCGGTTGAGCCATACCAACAGGTTATGGTCTGTAACCAGAGTGAACTCTTGTTCATACAAGTAGAGAATTAATTTCTTTAGTGCCCACACCAGGGCCAAACACTCCTTTTCCACTGCAGCATAGCTGGCTTTGCGTGGTAGGAGCTTTCGGCTGATGTAGGCAATCGGGTGCTCCTTTCCATCGTCTCCTACTTGGCTGAGGACAGCTCCCAGCCCGAACATGGAAGCGTCTGTATGAACGATAAAGCGTTGATTAGGGGCTGGGGCAACCAAGACAGGAGCATTAATTAGAGCAGTTTTGAGCGTTTGAAAAGCAGTTTCACAGTGGGGAGTCCACAGGACCTGTCGGGGAAGATTTTTCTTCGTCAGGTCAGTCAGGGGTTTAGCAATAGCACTGTAATCGGGTACAAATCTCCTGTAGTACCCAGCCGTGCCCAGGAAGGTTAGCACTTGGGTCTTAGTGTGCGGGGTGGGCTAATTTCCGACCGCCTCTATCTTGGCTGGCTCTGGTCGCTGCTTCCCGCATCCCACTCGGTGACCCAGGTACTGTACCTCCCAAAATGACATTTTTCTGGCTTCAGTGTCAGGCCCACGGCCCGAATCTGATCCAGGACCATTCCTACATGGGCTAAGTGTTCCTCCCAGGACTCACTATGGATCGCTATGTCATCCAGGTATGTGCAGGCAAATTCCTGGAAGCCATCAAGGAGTCTATCCACCAAGCGCTGGAATGTGGCGGGGGCATTCTTCATCCTGAATGGCATGACCTTAAAGTGGTATAAGCCGAACAGGGTGACGAATGCCGACTTGGGGATAGCTTCCCTGGCCAGGGGAATTTGCCAATAACCTTTACAGAGGTCAATGGTAGTTAGGTAGTTTGGTAGTTCCCTGGCTATGCGGTCCAGTAGCTCATCTACCCTGGGCATGGGATAAGCATCGGTGACGATTTTATCATTGAGTTTCCGATAGTCCACACAGAATCTGGTAGTGCCATCTTTCTTGGGTACCAGAACCACCGGGGATGCCCAGGGACTATCGGAAGATTCAATGACCCCTAGTCTGAGCATCTCATTTATTGCTTTCTTCATCCCTGCCTGAACCGCCTGCGGGATCCGGTAGGGGGCCCTTCTTAAGGGTTGCTGCCCAGAGGGGTCTACCTGGTGAGTGGCTAAATCTGTGTACCCTGGTTCCTGAGAGAACATTGCCTGTTTCTCTCGGAGCAGTTTGTGGAGCTGCTCCCTCTCTGCTGGGTTAAGTCGGTCCCCGATCTGTACTTGGTTCACTATCTCAGATGGGGAGTTCGGAGTTAACAGGTCGGGTATGGGAAGACTATCAGGGTCCTCAGACGCGGGACTACATATGGCTGACACATCCTCTGGCCTCTGTAGGTATTCCTTCAGCATATTTACGTGGAATATCTTCCACAGGCTCTCATCGTGACAGCTGGCAATCACGTAGGTAGTGTCCCCTCTCTTCTCCACTACTTGGTAAGGTCCCTGCCAGGCTGCTTGCAGCTTGTCTGCTTTAACTGGTTTGAGCACCATAATATTTTGTCCTATACAAAAACTCCTCCGCCGTGCCCCCCTGTCATACCAGACTTTCTGTCGCCTCTGGGCCGCCTGGAGGTTAGCCTGGACCGACCTGGCCAACTGCTCCATACGGTCCTTCAGCTCCAGTACATAAGGTACGATGGGGACTCCAGCATTCTCCGTCTCTCCCTCCCAGTGCTCACGGATAAGGTTCAGGGGCCCCCGTACCTTACTTCCGTATAGCAGCTCAAAGGGAGAGAATCCGGTTGTTTCCTGGGGCACCTCCAGGTAAGCGAACAGGAGATGCGGCAGGAAATGTTCCCAGTCTCTGTACTCCTGAGTGAAGGTTTTTAACATCTGTTTGAGGGTTCCATTGAACCTCTCACATAACCCATTAGTCTGGGGGTGATACGGGGAGCTGAGGAGGGATTTTATTTTGCAGACATGCCATAGCTGCTGTGTTAGTTCCGCAGTGAACTGGGTACCTCGGTCGGATAGGATCTCCCGAGGGAATCCCACCCGAGAGAAGACCTGAACTAAGGCATTAGCCACGGTGTCTGCTTGTATATTGGATAGAGCCACGGCTTCCGGGTAGCGTAGTCCACTACGGTAAGAATATATCTCTTTCCGGATGGACTGGGGGTTGCAAGTGGCCCTACTAAGTCGATGGCTACTCGGCTAAAAGGCTCTTCTATAATGGGCATGTTAACAAAGTGCGCCTTAGGGTGGTCTCCTCTCTTGCCTACCCTTTGGCAAACCTCACACGTATTGCAATAGGTTCTCACATCTGCATGTACCCCTGGCCAGAAGAGCGTATGGGTAATACGATGGAGGGTACGGGTTACTGCTAAGTGTCCGGCTAATGGGATATCATGACCAACCCGGAGTATATCTCGTCTATATTTGTGGGGAATAACTAGCTGTCTCCTACGGTGGCCCTTCTTCTCTGCGTGTCGGTACAGTCAGCCTGCTCCCATACGAAGGTCTCATGGTCTGATCCCCCAGTCCCTGTATCGGCTCTTTCCCTATACTCTTGGAGAGTCGGGTCAGTTTTGGTCTCAGCCTCAAAGGCTGCAGGGGTATCCCAGGGTAATGGTGAAGGGGGATTAGTCACAGTCAGGTTGAGTCTTACCTGAGTTTCCCACACAGGTGAAGGGTCTCGAGCCCTCCCTGCTTGCGACCGGGTAGTCACTGGATATGCCTCCGAGTTGTAGGAAGGCGCATATGCTGAAGTCATGGGGCCCAGGTCGTTTCCCAGCAAAACTTCAGCCGGTAAGTTATCCATAATTCCCACCCTCACAAGTCCTTTCGCCGCTCCCCAATCCAAGTGTACTTTCACTGTTGGTAGTTTGTATATGTCCCCTCCGGCCACCCTGACCGCGACAGTGTCTGTAGAGTGCTTGTGCTCGGGGACTAGTCTGCCTTGTACCAAGGTGATGGTGGCCCCTGTGTCTCTTAACCCCTGGGTGGGGCGGCCCTCCAGTAGCACTTCTTGTCTGTGGTGTTGCTTGTTGTCGCTCGCAGCATATACAGGGTTGGCTTCATGTAGGGGTACCAGATATTCTTCCAGGGTGCTTTCTCTTTCAATACAAAAAGCGCGAGATGAGCGATTATTTCCCGACGGGGACGAATTGTAGTTCCGTGCAGGATAAGTGTTGTTGAGGGGACAATTAGCAATAAGGTGTCCCGGTTGTTTGCACTTGAAGCAGGTGGGACGGGAGCGCTTTTGGTTGTAGTTGCTGGGTGGTCCAGTGTACCGTGTAGGTCCTGCCGGCACAGGCGTACGAAACTCAGTTCGTGGGTTGGTTCAGTACGTGTCTCTTGGTTCGGTACGGGTTATCGTTCGGGAGTTGCTGAACTCCTGAATCTGAGCATCAGATTTTTGTATTGAAAGAGAAAGCACCCTGGAAGAATATCTGGTACCCCTACATGAAGCCAACCCTGTATATGCTGCGAGCGACAACAAGCAACACCACAGACAAGAAGTGTTCATCAGCCATTCTTGCCGCTTTGTGAAGGTTGTTAGGGCGTCGGTCTTTCAACCACTCTCTGTCTTTTTGTTCTAGTCCCTCATAAAAATGTTCCAACAAAAATAACTCCAAAATTTCTGCTGCCGTGACTGCCCGACACCCGTTAACCCCTTAAGGACACATGATATGTGTGACATGTCATGATTCCATTTTATTCCAGAAGTTTGGTCCTTAAGGGGTTAATCCAATGGGTAGCAGCCCTCCACATTCGGTGGGCCCATTCGGCATGGGTATCATTTGCTTTCTTTTTCGAGTTGCGGAACTGCCTTTGGTAGGTGTCGGGAGTTACGGCGTACCGTTTCAGCAGAGTGTCCTTTACTAGCGGGTATTGGGCCACTTCTTCGGCGCTGAGCGTCCTGAAGGCTTCTATTGCCCACCGGGCTAATTTCCAAGCCAGGATACGCGGCCACGCTGTTGTGGGGATTTGATGTAGTGCGCATTGTCTCTGAAAATCGGCTAAAAATTTGTCGATCCCCATTTTGTTCTCCACGAACGGTTTGAATGCCGCGAACGGAATCTTTGGTTGTTCTGCCAGTTCCGTGAAGCCGTTGTGGGCATTAGCCGCGATCCCCTGCTGAGCGGTCGCCATGTTAAGCTCATGGGCTCTAGCTCGTTGTATATCCGCCTCTGCCTCTGCCATCAATTGTTGCACTAGTTCTGCGGAGGTGTTCGGCCCGTATAAGGGAAGTCTTTCCCTGACAATCCTTGTCTTCTCGTCGCTGGGGATTACCGTGGGTTCTGCCATGGTGAAGCTTTGATCCAACTCGTTTAGGCCAGCAATCAATTCTCTCCTTGGCCGGTTACTCGCGTTTCCAACTCGGCTCTCGAGTAAATCCTTCAACGTGGTGCGCTTCAACTTATCGTTGTTGCTCTCCATCCATCCTATATCTCTCTTAGGGATTCTAGGATGATTCCGCCGCTGCCACCAATTGTTACGATTGCCCCCGGTCTAGCAGGGGGGTTGATCGCTTGGATGTCCTGGTTCCCGCAGTCAGAGAGTCGAACGTAGTTTCCTTCGGTAGAATCTGCAAGTGTAGAATATCCCACTAGCGAAGAGAGTGCTAGTATTCCCGGATTCCTACAACACGAGTCGAGGCTGCGAGTTGAGGGTCAAAAACGAACTAACTTTACTGGCACACAAACATGGCAATTTATGCAATTCCTCAGGTCCAAGGACAGCCCCCTATGGACCTGATGGGATACAGGTACAGTACACGAAGTTAACCAATCACAATACAATGTATCATTTGAATTAGTGCCCGCCCAGCTTGGAGATAATAGGCCAACGGTTATACAATCTAATTATCTCCAAGCGCACAAAAGACCACGTTTTATTATGTCCCATAAAACAGTATAAAAATGCATAACGTTTTGGGGAGAAAACGGTTCATTCCACCATTCATTCGATAGCTCGGGTCCGGGCACATTAAGTATCCGAATTGCGCCCAGACCCCACGAACGGAATGGGCGATTTCTGCCGTATAAAGTCTGGTTCGGCACTTTGGTCGTTAGTTCCTGATGGTGGCCATGTTTTTAGGCTGTTCAATAGGCAGCGGGACCTCGACTCAACACTTATGGAACGGAAATCGGATACATAGTCAACTTCCATTCGGTAAATTGTATACGAATGTGGATCCTCCGGGATCGTCAATTAGTTTGTGGTTAACCGCAGACCGCAGCGCCTTAGGTGGTTAATGAGCGACACACTCCGCTCGTCGGGTGGTCGGCCATTCGGTACTTCGAGAGATGATGAGGTTAAGTGGTGGCACACGCCAAAGTCTGGGGGGTCTCTCGTTCGTACCACGAATTGTCGTTTATAATGATTCGTGTAATCTGTTCGTATAGTCTCAGTACCGATAGCATAGGGTTCTTTATGAAAGGGGTTAGGGTGCAACAGTAGCGAGACGTGGTAACAATAATAGAGTCATATCGAGTCTTTGTAACACACGCCCAGAGTCCACAGGCAGGACAACAACACCATCCAGATAAAGCCATCAAGGTGCCTAAAGTTGCCAAAACTGTCCAGCCAACATGAACCCACAAGATCCCATGAACAAGAACTCCCCAAGGCTGCCACCCCCAGGTGGACCGGGGGGGATGAAACCCCCACCCTGCGCACCCCATCTGCCCAGGCCCTGAACGGCAGAACCAAAATGTATTTTATTTAGACTAATAAAACTCAAAGGAATATAAGTAGTCCTATATGTTTCTGCCACTTAAGTGGCTTTCTTCATCTATCAAAAATATTTAGAACAATCAAATGTACATACAAGCAAAATCAGTAATACAAAAATGCTGCTGCTCTGTGAAGTGCAGATTTTTATCTGCGGACTAAGTGTCCGCACCTGCTTGTAACACATTTTGCACTTTGTGAGCCTTTTTCTAATGGGCTATGTCTATGCCAACAGGAGGTAGAGTAGCCAGGGTTATCTGTGATCGATGGCAGAAACCTCTGCAGAATCAGCTTCAGTGACAAACAGGCAGTCTGCATATATCTTTCATACTTGTTCTGAAGAAGCTTCTCAACCTAGGACAAAACTGCTAAACAGAGATCCAGCTTTCACAGTGGCTGCTCACTTTAAAAAAAAAAACCAAAAAACCTATTGCCCCCACCCCTGCGCTGCGGGTTGGGGCCCTAAATAACAATAAGGGGGGGAACTACTGTCCTCCACCCCGGCCCCCACCCCTGCGCGGCGGGTAGGGTCCCTAAATAACAATAAGGGGGGGACCTACTGTCCTCCCTCCCCGGCCCCCACCCCTGAGCGGTGGGTGGGGGCCATAAATAAAAATTGGGGGGATCTAATGTCCTCCTCCCGGCCCCCACCCCTGTGCGGCGGGTGGGGGCCCTAAATAAAAATTTTGGGGGGGAACTACTGTCCTCCCCCCTCGGCCCCCACCCCTGTGTGGCGGGTGGGGGCCGTAAATAACAATAAGGGGGGACCTAATGTCCTCCACCCGGCCCCCACCCCTGCACGGCGGGTGGGGGCCCTAAATAACAATAAGGGGGGGACCTCCTGTCTTCCCCCCCCGGCACCCACCCCTGAGCAGTGGGTGGGGGTCATAAATAAAAATTGAGGGGGGACCTAATGTCCTCCCCCCCGGTCCAACCCCTGAGCGGTGGGTGGGGGCCATAAATAAAAATTAGGGGGGGACCTAATGTCCTCCCCCACAGCCCCCACCCCTGTGTGGTGGGTGGGGGCCCTAAATAACAATAAGGGGGAGGGACCTAATGTCCTCCCCCCGGCCCCCACCCCTGAGTGGTGGGTGGGGACCATAAATAAAAATTTCTCGGTGGCTTGGGCGCCGGACGAAATGGCGGCGTGAACCACGAGCTCCCGCCCGGCTCCGATCACACACCCGCCTAACCAGCTCCACAATAGCGATAATGGGCAAAACCAACAAGCCCCAACAGGCTGCACCGGCCGTCAGCACGCCGAGAGGGTCGCAGCCAGCAGGCATGCGCCAGTACCTCACAACACAGGCCGACCAAGCTCCCCAGGCCTCGAGTGACACAGCAAGCCTGGGCCCAGGCCGCCCGACCTCACCCAGGGACGGACACCACGATCAGGTACCAAACACCCCTGACAATACCCTACCCCAGCTGGACTGGGCAACTCTGCTAAACAACCTACCCACAAAAAATGACCTGAAGGAGGCCAATGCCGCCCTCCACAAATCTATCGCTGGGGAGCTCCAGGCCCTGAGGGAAGACATGCAGGGGCTCCATCACAAACTGGCCCAGGTGGAGGCAGATTGCGACCACGTGATGTCGGCGCAAAACGCCACCACGAGCACCATAAAGCGGCAGGAAACACAATTGCGCCAAATGGCCCTCCATTTAGAGGACTTAGACAATCGGGGGAGACGTCAGAACATCAGAGTTCGGGGGCTTCCAGAAGAATGCGACCAAACTACCCCATTAAGGGACACGCTCACGGAAATTTTTAATGCCCTCCTGCAAAGGCCGAACACGGCGCCCATCGAATTTGTAAGGGCGCACAGAGCACTCAGACCCAGGGGCCCACCTGACTCCCCTCCTAGAGACGTAATATGCTGTCTGACGCACTTTCAAGTGAAGGAGGATATCCTGAAGAGCGCCAGGGCTCAGAGCCAAATCATCCACAATGACGCTGAGATCCAACTGTATCCAGACCTTTCCCCTGCAACGCTGGCGTATCGACGAGCCCTGCGCCCACTCACGCGGACATTGCAGACTAACAAGATCAGATACAGATGGAATTTCCCCACCGGACTACAGGTCACCACAAGCAATGGCCCCTTCACGGTGAAGAGCGAGGGAGAACTGAAAGACCTGACGAGAGAACTGCAACTCCCAACGATACATATGTCCTGGCCAGACCCAATGGCTTTCTACGCCTTCTCACCGGAGGTACAACGCCAGCCGCAACAAACCTCCAGACCCAGAAGAACGAGACAACAGACAACGCGCCCCACGGGCACCAACATGTAGAAAGACGCACACTACCTGTCCACCCTGCCGGGAAACCACACGGCCCAGCAATGAACTGGACAGACACTGCCCGTCCCTGACCAGAACACATGGAACTGGCACTACCGAAACCCTCAAAACCGCAAGTATATAGCCCAAGGGGCAACACACTCACTAAGACCCCACACGGACATACAGCCCAAGAGACATAAAGAGATACACTGAATCCTGAGACCCAAGCGGCAAGATCGGCGCAGATGCTTGAGCATGCAGTGCCCGCAGGCCTGCCAGGCCACCCATGGACTAAATGCACTCACACTAGGGAGGGGGGGGAAGTATCAGGGACCCAAAAAACTCTTAGTACCAACACAACAGTGAGAGGGATTGGAGGGGGGGTGCCCGCCCCCCTGGCCGCGCCCGGCCGCCGGGGCCTAGCCGCGCTGTAATGAACCACGGGGAGCAGGCGGGCGGCTCCGCCGTCGGGGCGCGCCCGGGGTGGGGGCTCCGACCCCACACCCGAGACAAATGGGTAGCGACAACACCAAGCTGACCAAACTACAACCACCTGCCGAACAGTCACACACCTCTAGAACAGGGGGAGGAAGCTCAACACACCAGGGAACCATACGACGGGCGCACCCCATAAGGCACAGAGACAGGGGGACAAGAACACACCAGCTAGACCCACGCCTATGGGAACAACCTCAGTCTCTAACCCCAGACAGGGACACCCACACCTCCCCATAAATGTAGGGAACAGGGCGTTGAGACACAAGGGACACAAGAACACACTAGATAGGCGGGCGGGTGGGAACCTGGGACGCAGGGGGACAAAGGTAAACAGCACACAAAATTGAAATGTGAAATGTTAGAATATTGTTAAGTTTTCACCTGTTGTGACCTGAAACCAAAATGTTAATAACGCTGTTAATGTTTATGTTTGTAACCCAATCACAAACCAAAAGAACACGTGCATAAACACTCATTCACGCAAGCCCCAGAACCACCACACCCCGAGGCGGGGAACCACACGCGAACTCCTACGGAGTAATCACTGAGGAGCCACATAGGGAAGCCACGAGACGAGATACACCACAAGGACACTGCGCCAGGCGACTGGACACCCAACCACCGCCCAGTAGGCGAGGCGTCACCCGAAAGGTGAGCGTTGCACGGACACCACAGGTGGTGCCGGGCTCTGTCGCTCCCCGACGCTACTACCTAGTCGCCACGCACTGTGGCGCAAACCACGGAGACCTCTGAGAACCTCTCGGACTACTCCAATACCTCAACCCCTTGATCCTTACCTAAACCCCAACACCCGATCCCCCAACCCGACACTGACAGCTGACTGTGAGACCCCTGAGACTACACACACCAAAGGCACGCAGGACAAAGTCATTTCCACAACACCCGACGACAACGACCTGACTTGGCGGGATGGCACTGACCCCAGACCACCTACACATCCTTACAATCAATGCAAAAGGCCTAAATAAACCAGAGAAGAGAACAGGAGCACTGAGAGACTTTCACAAACAGCGGGCTTCTATAGTAATGATACAGGAAAACCACTTTAAAAAAGGGAATAGACCCAAACTGACTAATCAGCACTACACACAAGGTTACTATAGCGATTTTCAAGGGGGTAAGGCCAGGGGGACAGCAATACTCCTCCACAAGAGGCTGCCGTTCCAGGAGGGGGGATGCAAAACGGATGACGAAGGAAGATACATATTCCTTAAAGGGAAGATCGTGGGACACCAGTACACATTCGCAAACATCTATGCCCCAAACACACAACACTACCGCTTCCTCAAACAGACACTTCGCAAACTTCAAGAATTCGCGGAAGGGACTTTAATACTAGGGGGCGACTTCAACATAACTCTTGACCCATCATGGGACAACTCATCGGGCACCTCCCACATCCCCACTCAACAACTCCAAACAGTTAAATCCCTACTCCGGAGTCGACGACTCGTGGACTGCTGGAGAGCCCACCACCCAGACGTAAGAAACTACACCTTTTACTCCCACCCACACAACTCTTATTCCCGGATAGACCACATCTACACCACACACTATGACCTCTCCCTAGTGTCTGAAGTAACAATAGGAGTGGCCACATGGTCAGACCACGCCCCAGTCTCACTAAAACTTAAATCACCACTTTACCGCCCCACGACCTCGAAATGGAGATTGAACGAATACCTACTCACTAAACTAGAGGTCACAACCCTAATAGGTGAGAAAATCAAGGACTACCTGACGACTAACACAGCAGAGCAAACATCCCCGACGATTCGATGGGAAGCACACAAAAGCGTGATACGAGGCCACTACATACAACAGGGGGCAATACTGAAGAAACAGACTGAAGCCCGACTACAGGCACTGCTGACCAAGATACAGGAGACAGACAATCAAAATAAACAAACCCCGAACCACACACACCAAACCCGACTCCTACAACTGAGACGGGAACTAGCCTCACTACTGCAGGCTAAACATCACAGAGACGCAACAAGGCACAAAGCCTTCTTCACAGTACACGGGAACAAAAGCGGCAAACTTCTAGCCGCGATGCTGAAAAAGCAGAGGCAACACACATATATTGATAAAATTAGAGATAAACAGGGCACCCTACACCGCCTCCCGACAGACATCATGAGAACATTCCGCACATATTACACCGATCTTTACACACTCCCCCAACCGAAGACCAACGGGGCGACAACACACCTCAGAGACTCTATCCGGGCCTACTTGACAAAATACCAGACACCGACACTTGACGCGGAGATAGCGGAGGTCATTGACGAACCCATCACAATAGAGGAACTAGCTCTAGCGGTTAAACAAACCAAACCAGGCAAAAGCCCGGGACCCGACGGCCTACCGACCAAATATTACAAGACATACGCTACAGACCTATATCCACTCATGATAGAAGCGTTCAATTCGATACGAGACGGAAACCATTTCCCCAGACAAACACTAACAGCCCACATTACTATTATCCCCAAAGACGGCAAAGACAGAGAACAATGCGGAAACTATAGACCAATCTCACTTATAAATAGCGACATTAAACTACTGGCCAAAATCCTGGCGACCCGACTCACGCAACACATCCCATCACTGATCCACCCAGACCAGGTGGGATTCGTGACAGGCCGAGAAGCCCGAGACAACACCATCAGGGCACTCACCCTCATGCACGGGACAGGAGGCACGAAAGGGGGCCTTATCCTGCTGTCAACTGACGCAGAGAAGGCCTTCGATAGGGTCGGCTGGACATATCTATTTGAAACACTCGCCCATGCGGGACTAGGGCCACAAATGCGACGCTGGATAGAGGCATTGTACCGAGAACCCACGGCCCAGGTGCTGGTCAACGGGGCGTTAACTGATGCCTTCACAATACATAACGGCACGAGACAAGGCTGCCCCCTCTCCCCACTTCTGTTCGTCCTTGCCCTGGAACCATTCCTCACACACATCCGACACAACCGGACTGACAACAGGCAACACGCAACACAAGGTAGCTGCGTACGCAGACGACCTACTCTTCATGGTAACGAACCCTGAAATTTCCCTCCCAAACATACAGAGGGAACTACAGCTATATGGGGTAATCTCCAATTTGAAAATTAACTACGGCAAATCCTATATCCTTAACGTAAGCGTCCCTACTGCACGGGCGAACCCCCTCCGACAAAGCTTCCCCTTCCAATGGGCCGAACACAAAATTAGATATTTAGGAGTCTGGCTGACCAATCGAAGTGAGGACATGTTCAGGGAAAATTTCACAGATACACTCCAGACGTTCCAAAAAGACATGCGAGAATGGTCGTACCCCCACATCTCATGGCTAGGGAGAGTCCAAGTAATAAAAATGAACTTCCTACCACGCCTCCTATACCTCCTCCAGGCCATCCCCATCGAGATCCCGGGCCCCTTTTTCGGTACCCTTAGAACAGAAATGACCAGATACGTATGGAACGGACGGAAACCTAGAGTGAAATTCGCTACCCTGACACGACCTAAGGATAAAGGAGGGTTAGCCCTCCCAGACCTCCACTTATACTATGTGGCCACACACCTCCAGAGAATTGTGGAGTGGTCAAAAGACGGCGTGCACAAACTCTGGAAGACGGTAGAAGAGGCGGAAGCAGGCAGACCACTCTCGGGACTACCCTGGGGGCGCGAACCGACAAAATGGGGCGAAATGTCCATATACACAAAACACACCATGAAAGTATGGAGGAGGATAGCGAGGAAGGGGACCATGTCACCATACCCCTCCCCCCTTCTTCCTCTGACGCACAACGTCGACTTCCCCCCGGGATTAGACCCAAGAGCCTTTAGAGACATCCTCCCAGACCCACACCCACGCCTACACCATGTCCTGCAGGGAGAGAAATGTAAAAAACTGACAGACATGACGACAGCGGCGCACCCGACCTTCATGCAGCACTTCAGATACACCCAGCTAACCAACTTCGTCCATACCCTACCACAGGGCTCAGCGCTCACTAGACAACATACCACACTGGAAGTGGTCTGCATGCACCCAGACCCGCTCCCACATGGAGTATCTTTCCTTTACACCATGTTACAAACGGACATCCCGACAGAGACACCCCTATTTATGAGGAAATGGGAGGATGCCCTCGGATACACGCTGACAAATAAGGAATGGGAGTCCATATGTTACCTCACACACCACTGTTCCACGCACAGCAAAACACAAGAGACAGCATACAAACTTCTGACACAATGGTACAGGACACCCACTTCCTACACCAGATAGACCCAGGCCAACCAGGCCTATGCTGGCGATGCCAACAAGAGGAGGGCAGTATCACACACATATGGTGGGAATGCGCAAAGATCAAACCATACTGGCAAAACATCCACAAAATGCTAGAGAAATTCACGGACAAACCACCCCCCCTGGAACTAGCAGCAATGCTCCTACATCACACTCCTACCCCTCACTCCAAATACAAAAAATCTATGACTATTCGAATACTCAATGTAGCCAAACGAGTGCTCCCCCAATACTGGAAACAGGCCATAACACCTCCACTTAAGACCTGGTTTAACCAAATGGAGGAGCTGAGGACAATAGAGGAACTGACCCTGACGACTAATACCTCCCCGACAGCCTACATGGATATATGGACACATTGGATCCTAGAGACGGCGAAAGAAGGATTCCAAAGGGAACTAGAACCGCCAACCGCCACACTACAGACTGAGAGGACTTAGGGAACATACACCTGACGACAGGCGACGACTGACTACCCTCACACCCCTTCCTACCCCAACCCTAACTTTCCCTTCCCCCCTCCAGAGGAAAGCCAAGAGACCATAAACCCAATCTAAGTAGATACACAAGTCAATGAGAGGGCACTCATGAGAATTGAACGTCAAACCCACAGGGAGTCGGGTCACCCCGACCAGTAAGTCGGACAAAAGGCCGACGAGCCTCTGCTTAACCCGCACACAAATTACAACTGCAATAAATGTAATGTACTGTAAAAGAGAAATGCTCGTAAAATAAGTTAAAAGGGACTTGCA
This sequence comes from Pelobates cultripes, assembly GCA_933207985.1. Taxonomy (NCBI): domain Eukaryota; kingdom Metazoa; phylum Chordata; class Amphibia; order Anura; family Pelobatidae; genus Pelobates; species Pelobates cultripes. Next base: position 32,579,626 of record OW240924.1, on the reverse strand, counting down.
AGTCCGTCAACATTGTGGGCCTGCGAGCCCGACTAAAAGTTACTGTTTTTGATATATTCCAAATGCCTTCATATCATTTGATAACTCACCTTGGAGACCTGCGAGTCTTCGAATCTTGACTAACCGATAAAAATAAAAATTAAATTCACAAAAAAAAAAAAAAAAAATTTCTCCCCCAGGTCACTAGGGGTCCCCAAACCCCTAGTCACACCCCTCCCCCCAAAATAATTACCCCTACCTAATCCTAAAAATAATGAGGGGGGACCCTTGTCTAAATATCTGTAAAAAAAAAATAGACTTACCGTTTGATGTCTTCTAAAATCTTCTTTTTTCAACCCCCAAAAAAGGCCAAATAAAAATCCAGAATAACCGACGCACTTTAAAAACAAACAAAAAAAAACAGCGCAAAAAAATAATAATCCTTCTTCACCCATGGAGGGCTCCGCGCAGACTGAGCTCTGCAGGGCAGGGGAAGGCTTATAAAGCCTTGCCCCGCCCTGCAATTAGGCTCAGAGCACTCTACATTTACCTTTCACAGCACTCTGATTGGTTGGCTTGAAATCCACCAATCAGAGTGCTCTATGTCATTTAAGACAGAGTGGGAAAGTAAAATGACACAGAGCACTCTGATTGGTGGATTAAGTAACCAATCAGAGTGTTATTTCTATTTATGGCCCCCACCCACCGCGCAGGGGTGGGTGCTGGGGGGGAGGGTATTAGGTTCCCCCCCCCAATTTTTATTTATGGCCCCCACCCGCCGCTCAGGGGTGGGGCCAAGGGGGAGGACATTAGGCCCCCCCCTTATTCTAGTTTAGGGCCCCCACCCGCCGCTCAGGGGTGGTGGCCGGGGGGGCAATAAGTCCCCCGTTTAGTTTTAAAGCCCCCACTCGCGTGTCGCGGGTGGGGGCTCAGGAGGGGGGAATTATTTTTTTTTAACAGTATGCAGCCACAGGCTGCTCACTGTTTAATAAACATGCCCCTGCTAGCTGGGTCACATGCTGCAGTGGGCAATCACAGCCATGCCATTAGTAGGCATGGCTGTGATATCTTCTAAGGGCACACGAGTCAAACGCTTGTTGATTGGCTGCCCTGCAGCCTTTCAAAACACTTCATTAAATCGCCAAACACCGAACTCCAACCCGAACATACAGTGATATGTCCGTGTTCGGGTCTGGGGTCCAAAAAACGTAATGTTCGGTACGAACCCGAACTTTTCAGTTCAGGTTCGCTCAACTCTGTTCACCACCTTTCACTGTGTTCCTGTTTTCCTGCTACCTCTTAGGTTTTTTTTTTTGGCTACAGACCTAGTGGCTTGTGATGTGATTTAACCCCTTAAGGACACATGACATGTGTGACATGTCATGATTCCCTTTTATTCCAGATGTTTGGTCCTTAAGGGGTTAATCCAGCTCCTTTGAGTGCAATATTAATAAAATAGTGTTAATTGTTTTTCCTACTACACTATATGGATGTCTCTCTTTTCCCACATATATTGATTTGGAAGAAAGAAGGTTTTCTTGACAAAGTTGTGATACAGCTCTGATGTGCCTACTATCAATGTACTTTTGTGAGTGCAGTATATTCATACTCCATTTTTATCATACCGTATTATGCTATTGGTGTTCCTCTTGTTGCTTTTTCTGTAGAGTGTATTTGTATATGTCCCATTCTTCTATTTGCTCTGGAAGAGCGCTGCCTGAGAAAGGGACTTTCTTTCAACGTACAGCTAGAGATAAAACTTGCAAGGATTAAACCTTAAATATATTTTTTTTTAAATCAACATAAAGAAGAGAACTGGTAGTAGCCATATTGTATTTCCTAGATGTATAAAACTGCTGCAAAAAAAAATAAAAAAAATAAGTGTTTATAGAGATAATGGTAAATGTGAAGAAAATTGACTTTTACCTATCATTTTCTCCTTTTTATTCAGTATTTTTATGTGTTATTACTTGTATAGTAAATGGATTGGTTCGGTAGTTTGAAACTACCGAACGCTGACCACCCTCCTGGCTCATTTACTTCAAAGGAACCAGCCATTAAGTGCTGGGAGTTTATTCCTGTTACACCTTTCATGAAGTCTAGGCTCACGTTTGGGGGATATTCTACTTGCTGGGAAGAATCACCTTGGAACTGCATTTCTTCTATCTTATTCCTCTACTCCCTGCTGCAGCTATAATCACTCAAGCTCAGCTGTTGGGAGAGGGAACCAAAGACCGCAGCACCATAACCACTGCAGGTCTTAACAGTAAATAAAATATATATTCCCACAGGTTGTAGACCTCCATAGAAAATGTGGAATAAGGTTTAACACAACCGAGTAATAGAAAAACATTTTGTATTTCACACTTTTTAAGCAATCTTATGTTCCTTGCTCTTAAGATTGCTAGGCTTACACATTACTACAATACAAAACTTATTTATAATAATTATTTCTAAAACTATAACAGCTGTTTGGCAATAATGGATGTCATGATCTACAATTGTCAGATGTATCATGAGATTAAGCTGATCTTTTTTTAATTTATTTTTTTTTAATACGGAAAAAGTTCAGCATATTTCTAGTCCCAGTCTTTAACCACATCCTCCTCTTGGCACTTTCTCTCTGTCTTTGGCTATACAGGACCAATCGTAACAATCGTAGAGAGTTTATATTGCAGTTCTAGTTATTATTATTATTTTTTATTTTTTTACAGATGCTGTTTATAATGTTCACTTTAAAAATATGCAGGCATTTAAGTGATAAATAATTCCAGAGAAAGAAAATAATAGTACCGTAATATAGGAAATTTTACTTACAGTTTCCAAACAAATTTGTCATTGGTTTTCTGTTTCATGTAACTATGCAAATGACAGACCAGAGCAGCGTCCCCAAGGAAAAACATCAGCTGGATTTGATTGGAAAAGCAGGCAAAGGCTTCCCAAAATCTTGACACAATCAGAGCAACGTGGCGTGGAAGTCTGGCCTGTAGGCCATGCATAGTTTTCTGTATTTTGTCCCATGGGTGCAACAGCTGTGGTGAATATGCATCACTAGTTTATTCACTTAAAAGAACTCTATAGCATTATGAATACAAAACGGTATTTCTAATGCTATAGGGTCCATTTACATGTGCGGCTACCCGCTCTTCTCTCATTATTGATAGAGTCCATTGGCCCTAGCTCAATCTCATCCTCCAGCAACATCATGCCAATGGTGGAACCTAATGTGCATGCAGATAAACCCCACGGTGCTTTATCTGGTTACAGCCGGGTAGATAATTAAGGCTGAATTTTGCCAAGAGAGATGAGTCTATCCAACTCGGGAGTTAGGTATCTTTTTGTGCAACCTTTCAGCAAGACAAGACAACCTCCCGAAGGACCAAAAATTAGATCAACAGGCAGGGAAGATCCAACCACCCTCAGTACCTCAAGCACAAGACCTAAAGCAGATAGCTAAAGATGAGCGTCACGATCGCAGTGCAGCCATTTACAGTGATCCTAAAGCCAATAGATCATAGAGGACACCATAAAAATGTCCCTGTGGCTTATGTGAAGAATCGTGAGAGATATAAAGGGCACAGAAGAGGCAAGGTGACAAGGTCCCACAAGTTAAAATAGATAAAGTAGAAGAATAAGCAAGTACAATAATCCAAAATAAAGTTAAATACCACATATGATAATAGTAATAATGAGAGGCGCAATTACTCTGACATAGTTACATAGTTACATAACTGAAAAGAGACTTGCGCCCATCAAGTTCAGCCTTCCTCACAAATGTTGTTGCTGTTGATCCAAAAAACCTGGTCTGAAGCGCTTCCAGTTTTGCCACAAACTAGGAAAAAATTCCTTCTTGACCCCAAAATAGCAGTCAGATGTCTCCTTGGATCAAGCAGCTATTACCCCACTAATTAGAAATTATATCCCTGTATGTTATGTTTTTGTAAGTATTTATCCAATTTCAGTTTAACCCCTTCAGACCGGAGGGCGTACTATTACGCCCTATTATAGGCGGCTCTAAACGCCGCCGGGCGTAATAGTACGCCCTCCGGTCTTTCGGTACTTACCAGGTCGCCGGCGTTCCCACGCCGGCGATCGCGGTGGGGGGGACTCCCAGGGAGCCCCCTGCGGCACATCCGTCCTCCACGAAGCCCCCCGGCCATGTGAGAGTGGGGTCCTTGCGAGGACCCCACAATCACATGGCCGGGATAGCTGGCTTCTGTATTGCCAGCAGGGGGGCTGCCTGTAATGACAGGTGGTCCCCCTGCTGGCTGAAAATAATAAAATAAGTTAAAAGTGTAAAAAAAAAAAATAATATATACTTAGATCATGTATATATTATATATATATGATCTAAGTATATATATATACACATATACATACACACATGTACACCGTCTAGGTGTATTTTACTATTAATATATATATAATTATATATATATATTAATATCAAATTACACGTAGACTGATACTGATTAAATATATATATAATTATTGTTATATATATATTTATATATAATATAAAAAAAATTAAAATGTAAATACGTTAAAAAATAAAATTAAAAAATAATTAAAAATAAATAATTAAAAAATATATAGATGTGTGTTATTTCGTTCTAACTGTATTGTGAAATTAATATATATATATATATATATATATCAAAATACACGTAGAACAAAATAATATATATATCTATAAACATAAATATATACGTATATATCACTATATATATACCTATATATAAATAAAAATATTTTTAAAAAATTATATAGATATATACATATATATACACATACGTATATATATATACATATATTAATTCTACATATATATTTATGTAATATTTTTACATAATTAGGTATCTTAATTAATTACAATTAGCGGGACCTGCCTGACAACCCATGCCGAAAGTAAAGGGAATTTAATTTGCTAGCACTATATTTAACCCTATAACTTTCCAAGACACCATAAAACCTGTACATGGGGGGTACTGTTCTACTCGGGAGACTTCGCTGAACACAAATATTAGTGTTTCAAAACAGTAAAATGTATTACAACGATGATATCGCCAGTAAAAGTGACGTTTTTTGCATTTTTCACGCACAAACAGCATTACACGGACAATATTATTGCTGTGATACTTTTTACTGTTTTGAAACACAAATATTTGTGTTCAGCGAAGTCTCCCGAGTACAACAGTACCCCTCATGTACAGGTTTTATGGTGTTTTCAAAAGTTACAGCGTCAAATATAAGGCTTGCGTTTCATTTTTTTCACATTAAAATTCGCCAGATTGGTTACGTTGCCTTTGAGACCCTATGGTAGCCCAAGAATGAAAATTACCCCTATGATGGCATACCATTTGCAATAGTAGACAACCCAAGGTATTGCAAACAGGGTATGTCCAGTCTTTTTTAGTAGCCACTTAGTCACAAACACTGGCCAAAATTGGCGGTTTTTGCATTTTTTACACACAAACAAATACTAACGCTAACTTTGGCCAGTGTTTGTGACCAAATGGTTACTAAAAAAGACTGGACATACCCCATTTGCAATACCTTGGGTTGTCTACCATTGCAAATGGTATGCCATTATGGGTGTTAATTTCATTCCTGGGCTACTATAAAGTCCCAAAGGCAACGTAACCAATCTGGCGAATTTCAATTTCAAATGTAACGTGCTATATTTTACCCTGTAACTTCCCAAAAAACCCATAAAACCTGTACATAGGAGGTACTGTTTTACACGTGAGACTTTGCTGAATACAAATATGTGTATTTTATTGCAGTAAAAGCAAACAGTATTATGACATTGACCGTTAAAATGTCATATAGAACTAAAAAAATGTAAAAAATCATATTTTCTCCCATTTTTTTCATATTAAATTATGTTTCATAGCTAAATATTTGATATTAAATGAAAGCCCTGTTTCCCCTGAATAAATGATATATAATAAGGGTGGGTGCATTTACTATGAAAGAGGTGTATTACGGTTGGACAGACATGTAGCGCAAATGCCAGGTTTTGTTTACATTTTGTTTTGTTCACAACGTGTACATTTGGCTCCGTCCTTAAGGGGTTAAACATCTGTATGAACTCTGACAAAGCCAGAATTCCATATCCTTATTGTTCTTACTGTAAAAAAACCTTTTCTTTGCCTTAGATGAAATCTCCTTTCTTCCAGCCTAAATGTGTGACCTTGTGTCCTATGTATAGCCCTGTTTATGAATAGATTTCCAGATAAAGGTTTGTACTGGCCCCAAATATATTTGTATAAAGTTATCATATCCCCTCTCGGCGCCGTTTTTCCAAACTAAACAGATTTAATTTTTTTAACCTTTCTTCATAACTAAAATGCTCCATTCCTTTTATCAATTTTGTAGCTCGTCTCTGGACCCTCTCCAGTGCCATGATATCCTTCTTTAGAACAGGCGCCCAAAATTGCACAGCATATTCAAGGTGTGGTCTTACCAGCGATTTATAAAGAGGCAAAATTATATTTTCATCCCGAGAATTTATGCCCCTATTTATACATGACAAAACCTTACTGGCCTTAGCAACTGCAGATTGACATTGCATATTGCTGCCTAATTTGTTGTCTATAACAATTCCCAAATCCTTCTCGTGTGTGGTTATCCCTAATTCACTACCATTTAGTGTGTAAGTTGCTTGTGCATTCTTAACCCCGAAGTGCATAACTTTGCATTTCTCTATGTTAAATTTAATCTGTCATTTTAGTGCCCAGTCCCCCAATCTATCCAAATCTCTCTGCAGCAAAGCAATATCCTGCTCACATTTTATTACTTTACAAAGTTTTGTGTCATCTGCAAAAACTGATACATGGCTTTCAATGCCTATTTCAAGATCATTTATAAATATGTTAAATAGAAGTGGTCCCAAAACAGAACCCTGAGGGACACCACTTACCACTTTTGTCCAGCCTGAAAATTTACCATTAATTACAACTCGTTGTACTCTATCCTTAAGCCAATGTTCTACCCAAGAACAAGAATATTCATCTAGACCAATTTATTTTAGTTTGAAGACTAACCTATTGTGAGGAACCCTATCAAATGCCTTGGCAAAATCCAAGTAGACCACTGCAACACCCTGATCTATACTTCTACTTACTTCTTCGTAGAATGCAATTAGGTTAGTTTGACATATGCAGCTAAAAGGAACAGCAAAGAAAGAAGAGGTCCTTATAGTCTCAGACGATCTTGGAGGTGAAGATACTGGATGTGGAGGTCCTGGTGTGGCTACATGTGGTCTGCGGTTGTGAGGCCGGTTGGATGTACTGACAAATTCTCTGAAACGCCTTTGGAGACAGCTTATGGTAGAAAAATACAATTTACATTTTATAATAGTTTGATTCTCAAATACGGAATTCATCATGGCTTGCTAGGGTAAGTGATTTTACCTTCCTGTGGGAGAGAGTAAATACTTGGGTCTAGTCCAACGGTGTATTTACCGCGAGGCTGACAAGGCCTTGGGCGGCACTTTCAGGGGGAGGCTGCCTCCCCAAACGCCCTGGCAAATACCTTGCCAGACTCTTGTCCTGGGGGCCCAGGAACTGGCCGACTGGCCACCTTGGCCCCCCCAGAGGCTGGCATCTGTTCTGTTGGTAGGCTGGCGGCAAAGGGTGGGGGACTCTCCCCTGAGCTCTCCCTGCTCAGCTCCCTCGCATGCCCCGCAGTGATGCCGGAGCCGGAATATGACGTCACTCCGGCCCCGGCATCACTGAGAGGCGCACGAGAGAGCTGAGCAGGGAGATCAGGGCTCCCTCGCCACCTAAATTGCTCCAGCAGTATTGGATCCCCACTGGACCTCTGGGAAATGGAGAATCCACTCCAGCACTCGAGCAAAGGTATGGAGGCTGGGTGAATTGAAATAAAATAAAATGTTAGTGTGTGTGTCTTTTGGTGATTGTGTTAGTGATCTGCGTCTGTTTGTGGGAGTGTATGTGTGTCTGTCAAAGAGTGTGTGTCAATGAGAGTGTGTATGTCTGTTAGTGAGTGTGTTAGTGTGTGTCTCTGTTGGTGAGTGTGCTAGTGTGTCTGTTAGTGAGAGTGTGTCTTTTAGTGAGTGTGTTCATGTGTCTGTTAGTGAGAGTGTGTGTGTCTGTTGGTGAGTGTGTTTGTGTGTCTGTTAGTGAGTGTGTCAGTGAGGGTGTATATGTCAGTGAATGTGTATGTCTGTTTTTTGTGTTTATGCGTGTTTGCCACTGAGAGTGTGTATCTGTCAGTCAATGTGTATTTCTGTTAGCAATGTGGGTGAGTGTATAAGTGTCTGTGAGTGAGTGTGTATGTGTGTTTGTCAGTGTGTGTGTGTCAGTGAGTCAGTGAGTGTGTCACAGTGTGTGTGTGTCTGACACTGAGTGAGTGTGCATCTGTTAATGAGTGTGTGTCTTGTTAGTGAGTGTGTTTGTGTACCTGTCAGTGAATGCGTGTCTGTAAGTTAGTGTGTATGTGTGTCTATCGGTGAATGTGTGTGTGTGTCTGTCAGTGAATGCATGTGTCACTGTGTCTGTCAGTGGATGTGTGTGTCTGTCGGTGAATGTGAGTGTTTGTGTTGATACCGGAGAAACTGACGGAAGCAAAGCACAGAGGGATGGACACAGGTTTCTTCAGGAAGGAAGAGATTCTTTATTGGATCACCGATCGGGACTCAGAGGGACTAATGTCACCAAAAATACAGCAAGTTCTGAGCCCTGAACAATAGTGCAGGCTCCCTATATAGGCACATAACTCCTCCCATATTAAGCTCCACCCGCACATTCTCTTGACCAATCATTACAAATAAGAATTAACTTCCTGCTTGACCGCATGGCTTGTCCAGCACAATGGAGGAGGGGAATACTACATCCTGTATTCTTGCACATGCTCCGTACACTACTGATCGTATCTTGCCTCGTGCAACCAACTGATCGATACGTCAGCATATGCACGTACACATGCCACGTGGTAATCTCGGCCTACTAAATTTATTTTTACCGAGATTCCACCACATTCCCCCCTTTGATGCCTCTTGATATTTTACAATTACTTGAGGCATCACTTAACCTTGGTTTGCATACACCACAAGTTACCTTTGAACCAGACCAGACTTATCCTATGATGTGAATCTTCAACACTCGTCTTCCTGCATTGGTTCTCCCTGATCTAGAGCCTTATATTTATAAATTGCCATTATCTGTGCAGCAGCCTTCCTCTCTGCTATATTTTCTATCAGGCTTTGCACAGACCTAACTACTAAGGGTATAAGACACGGCAGGAGTAGACACAACATTAAAATCAGTAGGACTCCACCTACCACTGCCTTAAGCCCTCCAAACCACTCATACCAGCTACCAAACCAACTACTTGGATTGTACCCTTTCCATACCTGAGTAGGCACATGCGCTAGTTTAACCATATGGCTAGTAAGCTCAGCTATTGCTTGCCCTTCGTCATCTATTTGAAGACAGCAATTGCTCAGGTTAAACTTCCCACATACACCTCCCTCTACTGCCAAAAGATAATCCAAGGCTAATCTATTTTGGTAAACTGCTGTCCTCATCCTGGTATTATGCTTCGCTAGAAGATTGAGCGCTTGTGATGTCTCGTTAGTAATGATCTCAACCACCGCCTGTAACCTTATAATGCGGTTGAGCATATAAATAGGGGTTCTATAACCAAAGGTACCATCCTCTGCCCACGTGGCTGGCCCATAATAATCTATAATACGCTGGGGAGGCCATTCATTATCTTCCCAGGCACCTATCTCTATGGGTCCCCTTTTCTTCCTATGATTCACATCATACACTTTAACACCTAAAGTCTCACCTGTTTCAATAGGCAACAAGAAGAAGGATGGTTTTAACATACCCAACACACATGCCCCTTCCCAGTCCTGTGGTAACTCCGAATAGGCCTTCTTACCACAGATCCAGTACAAATTCGCTGGGGCTCTCCAGTTAGATGTGATGGATAGATCAAACCATACGTCCTTTAAATTGGCATATCTTGCAAACGGGTTAGATGGTTCTGAGACATTTGAAGCCGACCACCAAGTTGTATTCTTTGTATCATCATCATAAGCTTTTTGCCCTAGACAAGTTAATTCTCCTACAGAAGTATTATACATCATTCCTTTCCTCGCTATGCAAACATAACCTATGATGGAGGTCTTCAATCTCCACTCAGATTTACCTCTAACACTCATATGATAGTCGGCTTGTGTAGATATTAATTGGTCAACTGCCTCAGAACCGGACATTACCTCCTTTGCTTCCCAAGGCCATTGGTCTCCCATGTTAGTACCTCCACACACATAGCAGTTGGTAACATTAAGACTACCGGCAATACTCTCGGCTAAATCAATGAACAAGTTTTTAGCATTATGGGGGATCTTATTATCTATGCTCATCTCTTCATAAAAGGAATGGTATACTTGATGAGTTTGGGAGGTTACCGTATCAGTCTCTATCCCTATAAACAATATTGTCCCAGGGTCTAAACCCGTCCCATATATTTGAAACCCAAATAAATTACCATATTTATCTAAGAACTTGTCAGGGTTATTTATAAGTATATGGATTGGATTGCATTCCATAGACTTACAATATGGATTAGTAGGCAACTTAGTCACAATCATGTCCTTGTCTGCTGTCTGTCCCCAAGTCGCCCACCCCACACAAGACCAATATGGGCAGAAGTTATAATCTCTATTTGGGCATCTTGGACTTACATATTTATTTTTACTACTGGGACAAATATATTTATCGTTAGACCCATACGTCCTCTCCCATCTAAGATCCCCACATACATTCCACGGCTTTCTACCACTTGATATTGCTTTACACGCATCAAATAGCAGAGCACCTGAAGAATATACGGATTTTAATACCGTCTTATTAATTAGGGTCCCCTGAGAATCTCCATTTCTGAGAGTCAACCAAATTGTACGGGGTTGATACTCAGGACTGAAGCACTTAGGTTCTCCTACTCCTAAATGACACACACTATATTCTATATTTAAGTATCTACATCTTGATACATCTCCTTTACACTCATATTGCGAATGCCAAATTAGGGTCTGGGATATATGGTTACCTGTTCTTGTAGTCTTAATGCATACCTCACAGCTAGGAGTGTTGGTACCTCTACCTTCCTGAATATAAAAATACACATAAATAAACATTATTAAAAATACATCTTTCGTCGTCATCCTCAGTCTTCGTCCGTGTGAAGGCACCTCAGCTTCCAGGATGTAAGGACTGCAGGGAATGGAGTTCTGCTCGTCTTCACAGGGGTCCCCTCAAGACTTTCCCTGACTTATACACTCGTTGGTGAGTGGACAGGCTTTATTATGGCCTTCTCACTCACTTACCAAGTCTCTGAAACAATAAAATTTGTAATCTACAAGGTTCCTCGTCACTCCGACTGAGTCGTGCGTTTTAACCGGATCTTGCAGGGATTCTCTGGATTTGCTGTAACTTGCCAGGAATCGGCTGCTGCTGGTTTAACCCTGGAGTGATGTATCCACGGAGCCACTTCGGCTACTTTTATCGCTGTAGGGGTAGACAGAAGAACAACATAAGGACCTCTCCACTTGGGCCCTAACGGCACATTATTCCACTCTTTAATCCACACTTGGTCGCCTGGGTGGTAACTATGAATTGGGGGATAAATATTCACAGGTAATCTATCTTGTACCCATTTCTGTACCTCCTCCATAGTCTTACCCAACTCTACAACCTGCTGCCGGGTAATTCCTTCTCCCAACTGACTCAAATCCCCCCTTAAGTTACCAAGCACGGGAGGTGGTCGCCCGTACATGATTTCAAAAGGAGAGAGGCCCATCCTTCTGGTAGGTGTACTACGGATTCGCAATAGAGCTATGGGCAAGAGAGCGTTCCACTTAAGTTGGGTTTCCTGACACATTTTAGCCAACTGATTCTTAATAGTTCTATTCATTCTCTCTACCTTACCAGAACTCTGGGGTCTATATGCCGTATGAAGCCTCCACTTTATACCAAGCATATGAGTCAATTGTTGTAGGCACTGATGAACAAAAGCTGGACCATTGTCCGATCCTATAGAGCAGGGTAGTCCATATCGGGGTATTATTTCTCGTAGCAGGAATCTCACGACTTCTCCTGCTTTCTCTGTACGAGTAGGACATGCTTCTACCCAGCCTGAATAGGTGCACACCACTACCAGCAGGTAGCGATGTCCACCCGATTTAGGCATCACTGTATAGTCAATTTGTAAATCGGACATGGGAAGTCCCCCATAAACTGGACTCCTGGTGGCTTTACTGGTCCTTGTCTTGCATTATTTTTAGCACACGTTACACATCTACGTACAATGGCCTGAGTCAAGTTGGACAATCTTGGTATGTAGAAATGTTTTCTGAGAGATTCTTCTGTACTGTCTCTCCCAGAATGTGTCCCGTTATGATAGTTTTGGACAATTTCTACCGCTAGTGATGCTGGAATAACTATTCTTCCATCTTCTAACTGATACCATTTGTTCTCCAAATACTTTCCAGGTTCAGTCCTTAACCACTCCTCTTCTTGAGCTGTATAAATTGGAGTCCATTGAGACAGTGGAGTTGGTATAAGAGCAGCTATATGCCCCACATATTCCTGTCTTCCTGATTCAGCAGCACGCTTAGCTGCACTATCTGCCATCCGATTCCCTTTGGTTACATCACCATCTCCTCTCAGATGCGCCCGACAATGTATAATACCGACTTCTTTCGGCTCCCACACTGCTTCCAATAGTTGTAGGATCTCAGCTGCGTATTTGATTTCTTTGCCTTCTGAATTCAATAGTCCTCTTTCTTTATACAAAGCTCCGTGGGCATGAGTGGTTAAAAACGCATACTTGGAGTCCGTGTAGATGTTCACTCTTAAACCTTCAGCCAATTGTAACGCTCGTGTCAGTGCTATCAATTCTGCCTTTTGTGCTGATGTTCCTTTTGCCAGTGGCCGAGCTTCTATCACCTTGTCTATCGTTGTTACTGCATATCCTGCATAGCGGATCCCTTCTTTTACATAACTACTGCCGTCGGTGTAATATTGAACATCAGGGTTCTGGATGGGAAAATCACGAAGATCTGGTCTACTTGAAAATACTTCATCCATTACTTCCAAACAATCATGTTGACTTTCAGTAGGTTGTGGCAAAAGGGTAGCTGGATTTAAGGTATTTACAGTCTCTAAATGCACTCTTGGGTTTTCACACAACATTGCTTGATACTTGGTCATACGGCTGTTACTAAACCAATGATTTCCTTTGTAATCCAACAACGTCTGTACTGCATGTGGAACTCGTACATAAAGTTCTTGACCCAGAGTGAGTTTATCGGCTTCAGCTACTAGCAGGGCGGCTGCAGCTACAGCTCTTAGACAAGGTGGAAGTCCGCTGGCCACTGCATCCAGTTGCTTAGACATGTAGGCAACAGGTCTTTGCCATGATCCCAAGTACTGTGTCAATACTCCCACAGCCATTCTTCTTTGCTCATGTACATACAGGTAGAATGGCCGTGTGTGGTCAGGTAGACCTAATGCTGGGGCACTCATCAAAGCCCTCTTCACATCTTCGAATGCCGTTTGCTGTTCTTGAGTCCATAAGAAGGGGTCGTGCTCTGTACCTTTGATAGCTGCATACAGAGGTTTTGCCAGTATCGCGTAGCTGGGAATCCATATCCTACAGAAGCCTGCTGCCCCCAAGAATTCTCGCACTTGTCTTCTATTCCTGGGTATCGGTATTTGGCACACAGCTTCTTTTCTCTCTGGCCCCATAATTCTTTGACCTTCAGAGATATGGAATCCCAGATATTTGACAGTTGGCAAACACAACTGAGCCTTCCTTCTTGACACCTTGTATCCTGCCTTCCAGAGAATGTGTAGTAGATCGTGCGTTGCTTGCTGACATACTTCCTTTGTAACTGCTGCTATCAACAAGTCATCTACATATTGTAATAATACACACTCTCCTGGGATAGACTCGAAATCTAGTAGATCTTGACTTAGAGCTGAACCAAATAGGGTAGGTGAATTTTTAAACCCCTGGGGCAATCTTGTCCAGGTCATTTGGCGTTTCGAGCCCGTTACAGCATTTTCCCATTGGAAAGCGAAGATACATTGGCTTTCTGCGGCAATTCGGAGGCAAAAGAAGGCATCTTTGAGATCTAAGACTGTAAAGTAAGTAGCCCCGCCCGGAATTAAAGCAAGCAGGTTATATGGATTGGGCACGACTGGATGTATACTAACAACCGCATCATTGACTGCTCTCAAGTCCTGCACAGGTCGATACTCATCTGTACCGGGCTTTTGAACAGGCAGCAATGGGGTGTTCCAGGGGGAAGTACAGAATTTTAGGATACCATACCGTATGAACTTATCCAGATAAGATTGGATGTTCTTCTTAGCCTTCTGCGGAATATGATATTGTCTCAGGCTTACTGGATAAACCCCAAGTTTTAGTTCGATTTTAATAGGTGGAATATTGCGGGCCAGTCCTGGTGGGTTGTTCTCTGCCCAAACTCCTGGTATGTTAAATAAGGATTCATCACTCCTCGGGTTTTGGCTAGTCAACACTGTATAAAGTCGCCACTCTTCTTCCTTTGGTACGGACAATGTCATAATACCTGAGGGTCCATTAAACTTTAAGGATGTTGTTCCATTTGGTAGGAACGTAATCTGCGCTTGTAATTTGGATAGCATATCACGTCCCAGCAATTGGACTGGACACTCAGGCATATAAAGGAATTGATGTTTTACTACGTGGCCTCCCAATGTACAGAGTCGACTTTTAAGAACCGGTTTTTCAGCACTTCTTCCAGTTGCTCCTATTACAGTAATAGTTCTTCCAGATGGAGGAGCAACTTGATTAGTCACCACCGAATGTTCAGCACCAGTGTCGATCATGAACGCACTCCTTTTTCCCCCTATTGATACATCGACCATAGGCTCCGCTCGACCAAGGGGGATGGAGCCCGGTCGGTATCAATAGTCCTCCATGACCGTGTCAGCCAATCCCACAAAGTCCCTACCTTCTCTATCGCGGGACCTTTGCGCTGCTGGATAGTACCTATCTTCCCTTACACTTCCTCTGTTCCCATTACTCCCTCTATTACCATTACTCCCTCCGGGGCCTCCTCTACCTCTCGCTCTGCCTCTAAAGTTTCCGTAACCTGCCCTGGGTAAGTCTCTCTCATACTGCTCTCTTTGCGGACACTCGTTCCTCCAATGCCCTTCTTCCTTACAGTACGCGCACTGATTCCTACTCAAAGGCTCCCTATTCCATCTACCATCGCCTCTATCTGGGCCCCGTCTATCTACGCCTGCGATCGCTACCGCTAGCATATCTGCCTTTCTACGCATCTTGCGCTCTTCCTCTTTCTTACTTTCTGTTTCCCTATTCATATATACTTTGTTCGCTACCTCCATTAGTTGGGTGATAGACATACCTGCAAACCCTTCTAATTTCTGTAGCTTGCGCTTAATATCTCCGTAAGCTTGGCTGACAAAGGCGGAGTTTACCATTCGGGAATTATCAGCGTCTTCCGGATTAAAGGGGGTATACAAGCGGTATGCCTCCAATAATCGGTCATAAAAGACACTGGGCGCTTCATCACTTTTCTGAATCACCTCAACTGTCTTCGACATGTTAATAGCTTTCTTCCCTCCGGCTTTCATGCCAGCAATTATAGCATCTCTATAGGCTTTAAGTTGAGCCATATCTGCGCCATTTACATTCCAGTCAGGATCGGTGTTAGGGTAATGTGTTGCGGCCCATGCTGCCGGATTGGCTTGATTTAAAGCACGGGCTCTCTCCTCTAGCGCCTTAATGGCCGCTTGGTTAATCCTTGTCCTTTCCTCATTATTGAACAATGTCATTAATAACTGCTGGCAATCAGCCCATGTCGGGTTATGTGTCTGAACTATCGAGGTGAACAGATCGGTCATAGCTTGTGGTTTCTCAGTGTACGAGGAATTGTGGGTCTTCCAATTCAAGAGATCGGTAGTCGTGAACGGGACATATACGAAGACTGGGTCAGCATGTGCCATTTGACCTGCGGCATCGATATAGGCTGACCCAGGATTCAGACGAAGAGGCATCTGATAATGTTTTAATTGTTGGGTACCGGTCAGTTGTCGGGTTAGTATGGGGCTACGTGGAGGGGCGTCAGTTAAAGGTTCCGGTCGAGAGGTAATAGGGCATGAGGATGTGGGAACTTGATTTTGGGAAAAGTTAGTGAATAGTATACTCCGAGCCGAGCTAGAAGAAGCTTGACCGGAAGTTTGAAGTGGCGCCAAATCAGGATATTCAAATCTAATGGGGGTTGGTCCTGGTTCCGGAAGGGGAGTTTTAATACGAGGGGGGGTGGATTCTGTACTGGAGGAGGAAGCGGAAGTGGATGGGGGCAATAGGGGAAAGGGTGCAGAGCTTCCTGCATTCGCGTCACTTCCTCTTAAAGGAAAGTAAGGAGGCGGCAAAGGGATCTCGGACTCAGGGGGCGTGTCCAAAATGGGCCTAACACCAGTCCTAGTGGACAAACAAGTCCTGGCCACCATGAGGCGACATTGCTCCTCGTGGCATATCCGAATCCATTTTGGCGAGTCGTTTACGGCCTGCCCCCAACAATCAATGTATGGAAACTGTCCGTAAAGTTCAGGCCTGCCTGACACAGCCACGTGTACACGCTGTACCAGGGTTGGATCCAAACTGCCACGCGGCGGCCATGCCGCAACCAAAATAGGCCACTCCCTAGTGCACAAAGTGACCAAACGTACAGGAGACATTTTAACCCCAAAATCACATGTTTTGAATCCCTTTTTAAAATTCTTTACCATACAACCTAAGGGATCCGAAATCGTTGACTCTGACGCGCCCATACTTATCAATGGAGCGTCGTTGACAACGAATACTATGCACGCGTTCTTATTCAACAGTCACACCCGTTTCCTCTGGCAACAGCACCACGTGGTACAGTTACCGAGTGAAACGTACACAATAACACAATAATCACTCAGGGAATTCCCGTACACACACAGCTGTTACACCAGTCACTAAATAATCAATATTATGCCCTTTGGCGAAACTATACAGTCACCCACGCTATAATTCTCTATATATGAATTACCCGTCTATAACACACCCCAGTAACATCGTCTTTTACTAGTATCGGTTACAGTACGGTTAGCATAGGTCAAAGCACAATTTAAGGTCACAATACAATTATTAGTGGTTACGGTGTTAAACATGCAATAGGCGACAATGATTAGTACTTATATACAGTGTCAGTAAATATACAGGGTTATGGTACCGTGCACTATGATACAGCAACACACTATTAACACTCTCGCTAGACGGCTGAGCTCGCGCTATCTAACAAGATATACACTTTACCAACAATCTTTAACACATTTACAATCCCAACTAAACTATTGGCCAGTACCTTGAATGGA
Organism: Pelobates cultripes; assembly: GCA_933207985.1. Taxonomy (NCBI): domain Eukaryota; kingdom Metazoa; phylum Chordata; class Amphibia; order Anura; family Pelobatidae; genus Pelobates; species Pelobates cultripes. Next base: position 32,562,185 of record OW240924.1, on the reverse strand, counting down.
CTACCTAAAACTATATACACCCGTTTTGGTTAGCCACACTGCCCAAACACCACATATAGCGAACTAGAGGGCGAAATTTACAAAGTTGCCCTTCTAGTCTATTTACTCTATCAAAAGTCTAGTGGGTTCCAAATTTACATGCCTTCCCACTTAGCCAAGATAGGTTGAGAGCTAGCGAACCGAATTTACACAGGCGCCGCTTAGTCTCCCGGTCCCTCCGACCTAGCGAGCGTAA
>OW240924.1:32528660-32561850 GCA_933207985.1 Pelobates cultripes | reverse complement strand
GCGCAGGAAGCTTGTGTGTTCCTCTAGTGTTTCCTATACGCAGGAAGATTGTGTGTTCCTCTAATGTTTCCTGTGCGCAGGAAGGTTGTGTGTTCCTCTAATGTTTCCTATACACAGGAAGGCTGTGTGTTCCTCTAATGTTTCCTGTGCGCATTAAGCTTGTGTGTTCCTCTAATGTTTCCTGTACGCAGGAAGGTTGTGTGTTCCTGTAATGTTTTCTATGCGCAGGAAGGTTGTGTTTTCTCTAGTGTTTCCTGTGCGCAGGAAGGTTGTGTGTTCTTCTAATGTTTCCTGTGCGCAGGAAGGTTGTGTGTTCCTCTAATGTTTCCTGTGCGCATTAAGCTTGTGTGTTCCTCTAGTGTTTCCTATACGCAGGAAGGTTGTGTGTTCCTCTAATGTTTCCTATGCGCAGGAAGGTTGTGTGTTCCTGTAATGTTTCCTGTACGCAGGAAGGTTGTGTGTTCTTCTAATGTTTCCTCTGCGCATGAAGCTTGTGTTCCTCTAGTGTTTCCTATACGCAGGAAGGTTGTGTGTTCCTGTAATGTTTCCTATACGCAGGAAGGTTGTGTGTTCCTCTAGTGTTTCCTATGCGCAGGAAGGTTGTGTGTTCCTCTAGTGTTTCCTATGCGCAGGAAGGTTGTGTGTTCCTGTAATGTTTCCTATATGCAGGAAGGTTCTGTGTTCTTCTAATGTTTCCTGTGCGCATTAAGCTTGTGTGTTCCTCTAGTGTTTCCTATACGCAGGAAGGTTCTGTGTTCTTCTTATATTTCTCTAATGTTTCCTGTGCGCAGGAAGCTTGTGTGTTCCTCTAGTGTTTCCTATACGCAGGAAGATTGTGTGTTCCTCTAATGTTTCCTGTGCGCAGGAAGGTTGTGTGTTCCTCTAATGTTTCCTATACACAGGAAGGCTGTGTGTTCCTCTAATGTTTCCTGTGCGCATTAAGCTTGTGTGTTCCTCTAATGTTTCCTGTACGCAGGAAGGTTGTGTGTTCCTGTAATGTTTTCTATGCGCAGGAAGGTTGTGTTTTCTCTAGTGTTTCCTGTGCGCAGGAAGGTTGTGTGTTCTTCTAATGTTTCCTGTGTGCAGGAAGGTTGTGTGTTCCTCTAATGTTTCCTGTGCGCATTAAGCTTGTGTGTTCCTCTAGTGTTTCCTATACGCAGGAAGGTTGTGTGTTCCTCTAATGTTTCCTGTGCGCAGGAAGGTTGTGTGTTCCTCTAATGTTTCCTATACACAGGAAGGCTGTGTGTTCCTCTAATGTTTCCTGTGCGCAGGAAGGTTGTGTGTTCCTCTAATGTTTCCTGTGCCCAGGAAGGTTGTGTGTTCCTCTAATGTTTCCTATACACAGGAAGGCTGTGTGTTCCTCTAATGTTTCCTGTGCGCAGGAAGGTTGTGTGTTCCTCTAATGTTTCCTGTGCGCAGGAAGGTTGTGTGTTCCTCTAATGTTTCCTGTGCGCATTAAGCTTGTGTGTTCCTCTAGTGTTTCCTATGCGCAGGAAGGTTGTGTGTTCCTGTAATGTTTCCTACTCATAAAGAGTCTTTGTTTCTCGAAAGTTTCCTATGCTCAGGAAGCTTCTCAGTTCTTTGATTAGTTCAATTCACTGAATTTTAAATAGTTAAGAATTGACAAAGGGAGTTGATAACAGGACTCTGGTCAGTATGCTGTTGTTCTTTAAACTGTATCTGTTCAAAAAACGTCCGTATACCGATAATGTTTCAGGGAGATGCCATATCCATTAGTGGCTTTTCTGCTCAGGGAGGTGCAGTAAGATCCATCCAGCTGGGGTAAAAATACCCATTGCAAAAACTGTAAGTCCAATGACCGTATCCTAGAAAATGTAAAAAAAATAAAAAAAATTTAAACTCACAACTCCTTTATAAACTGTTAGCAAAAATATAATGAGACAAAATTTAGCAATCAATCATAGGTATGGTTACAGACAGAGAGCTGTATAATTAAACATACTGAAACAAAAAGAGCAGAGAATCCTACCCAAGGTTTTTATTCTAACATTTGAAGAGTTGTTATAGTTTGATATGGGTATGTATTCCACCATTGACTGAGTTGCCATTTCTATATCTCCTTCTATCTTTTATAACACTTTCTATATCACACCTGTAAGACCACCTAATATAGTAAGCCAATGACATTGACTAAAGCACCGTTGCCAACTCATCTGACCAAGTAGGAAGGTGTATCAAGCAGTACAATGTAGTGATACCAATCTTCTTATGTGTGGCTGTTACCAGATCTGAGCACATTGGATTAACTGAGATGATCAAGAGGCTGGGCCAGACATGGCAAGACCACCATGGCGGTGGAGAAAACAAATAAGCAACCTTTAATTTCCACAGGGGGCCAGGGACCTAATGAAGTACTCCAGCACTGTAGTGTCAGGAATATATGTTTGCATTCCCGATACTACAGTGTTCCTTTAACCCCTTAAGGACACAACTTCTAGAATAAAAGGGAATCATGAGGGAATATATCCGTCATGTGTCCTTAAGGGGTTAAAGGAACACTCCAAGCGCCATAACCACTTCTGCTCACTGTTGTGGTTATGGTGCAAAGAGTGAATTGGTGCGCTCACAGAGTAAGTAGTCAAACTGTTCTCAAAACAGGTAGACAATATACCTGGAGTCTGCCGGACACCCACCATACCCTCATCTGCAAACTGAAGTTTCTGCAGGGAGCTTGCATTATCTCTACTGAGCAAAGCCCAGCACTACAGGGCCCGCTTATTAACCAAGGGCCTCAGCTGTGCACTCTGTGTCAGTGAGCACGGCCCTGCACCACCAAGATGCTCAGTCTCAGAGTTTATGGCTGCAGAAGAAGTGACGGGGCATTTTGTGCGCCCCCCCAATTGTCAAACCATTTATACCGGCTCTGTATTGTTTTTTGTTTTTCTTTCAGTTTTCCTTTCCTTATGCACTTTGTATCTTTTTTTTTATTCTTTTTTTTTTTTTTCTTTATATTGGGTATTTGTGCACCGAGAAAACCGTTTGTTATAGAATTGGATAAACATACAATCAGGGAGGGTTCGTAAACATGTAACATTATCTAATATAGTACGATACAGTTGCGCCGTCTTTTCAAGTTAGGTTGCAATCAAACAGTGTATTTTGCCGGTTTGGGCTCTAATGCACAGCTTTATAAGAGGACTGTGCTGCTCATTTTGTTAAATATGTTGTGGATTATTTAAGCCGGGTTAGGTATGACTAGGGTTAGCAGCCTTTGTGCATTTGCCTTGTCCACTCATGGACAGTTTTGGGTTTGCTTCCGTTCACCTGGTATCAGGTATTTCTGTGTTGGGCTCCATTGCGGGTGTGCAGTCGAGCCGTGTATGCCATTAAGTTAGTGTATATTTGTTCTGGCGTTGTCCGTGGGCTTTTGGTTGGTTATGAGGAGAGTGGGAAGGGCCCTTGTGGACATGCCATGCATTACACTCCCCTCTTTGACACTTGCCTTCATTTTTAAAAATTATTTCTTTATTCCTTGTGCATGAGCTTAAAGTCTGTGTGCCTCCATTTTGTTCTCCTCTGTCCATGATGTCTGCAGTTTTCCCTTCTGTGGGGATTCTTTTGACTGATGGATTGGGGTTAAAGGTCACAGACCACATGAGAAAAGGTAGTACCTACATTTTCTTATGTATAACTTCAAAAACTACAGTGAATTTCAAAGGAGAAATAGACGGACATAAAAGGATTTATTTAACAGCAAAATCTGCAGAGTTGCTTTAAGATCAGTTTGACTACTACTCTAGCAGGGTGTCATGGTACTCCCTGTAACATAACCACGATACTAGACTCCAATGGTATTGTTGCTTGGAGTGCTTCTTGTACCAAGATACTTTGTTTGTGGCAAATGCTTTAGGATAAACAGAAACATTACACACAAAAATGACTAATTTCAGTGCCCATTTTATCTGGTATAAAATTTCTCGTTTTCTAAGAAAGTTTTTCTAATAGCTAAAAAAAGTTCAGATTTGTGCGTCATTGGTAGAGATTACCAACGATAAAGAGTACTGTTTACCGTAATTTGCAGACCACCCATTGCATTCTAATGTCATCAGACAAACGTCAGTTCAAGTCCCTTTATTTTGGCAAAGAACGGACGTTAGAAAAATAAACACAAGCAAGGCTAACTTATGAGACGCAAAGCAGGCAAGGACATTAGGATAATCACTGTAAATGCATTAGCATTTTTTTAATCACAGATAAAAACAGACATATATTGGTATGTACCATATACTGACAAAAATTAGGTCTTTACTGCAATTACCATAATGTGACTTAAGGCAGCCACTAGGCCCCAGGGGTTAGATGGAGCCTGGATGTCATGAAGATACTTTGCAAAACTTGGTCCATTCTCCATGCCAATGTATGACACCTATATAAATCATCTTAATCAAATCCTCCTTGCTGTCCATCAGTTTCCTGCCTTGCTTATCCAGGGTTTTCTACCTAGCATTTTTTTTAAGTATAGGCAAAAGTGAAGGAAACTGGGCAGAATTGGCAAAACGCGCAGATTAACACTCACCGCAACGTCATGCGCGCATATTTTGCAGTACTCGTCTCTCATACAATTTTCAATGTGATATAATATAGTTCAATTAAGTAGCTCGTCGCAGACATGCACAATTTGTCCATAAAGTGTCTAAATGAAAAACCTCTAATTAGACAACGTGTTTTTGGGGGGTTATATTTTTAGAAAGGAGCGTTTGGCTACTGACAGTTTAAACAATCAGTAGCGACTAATTAATTTTTAAAGAAACTCTCCAAGCACCAAAACCACTACAGAACTTCTACCCTCCTCCACCCTCTCCCCTCCACCCCCTCTCTCTGTAAGCAGATAAACTGTTTTAGAACAGTTTAAATTTGTACCTGGTGTCTGCCAGTATCTACTCCCTGCCTCTACTACCACAACCAGAGAGCCAGAAATGTTATGCCTAAACAAAGACTGATGGTGTAGGACTTGGCTCCGGCCAGCTAATAGAGACTTTTTAGCAGGAACATCTGACTCTCTGACTGAGGTAGTGGAGATGGGGAATGGTGTCAAGTGGTCATCACATAAGTCAAACTGTTCTAAAACAATTTGACTATTTACAAAGTACTGTACTTGTTATGGTCCATGGAGTGTTCATTTAAGGTTTTGGTAGAAAAGCTTTTATCATACCTTTGTAGACCCAATACCTACAAATTGAATCACATAACAAAATCTATTACGAACCCGCAGATAAAAAAAAAGTTAGCAGGTGTTTTCTGAACAAACACTAAATCTCACCAGTGTTGTTACTTATGTTGTTGCCAAACCAGTTGACTGTATTGGCTCTGTATTCACTCTCTATTCACTAAAGGAGTATGATATTCCTGTTTCGTAAGGACGCCATACGACTCTTAGAACTTTAAAGATTGGCAGGGTACCAGCTATCCTGATTAGTGGTCGGCAGGACTGACTGCTTAAGGCTGGATGGATTGTCTGTTCTCCAGCTTGTAGGGCAGAAAGTACAAAAAATAAATCAATTCACATGAAAGAACAAAGACACACAGAGACTCTCCATTCAAAGCTTTCTCTGATTAGTGAATAAATATGGTCATTGTGTAGTCTCTGAAAAGCCCATTCTAAACTCAGACCTTGGCATAGTGTTGAAAGTAACCAATGCCGATTATGAGTTTGCTACTAAAAGGGTCAAGTAAGTAAAATGAAATTCTCAAAGTAATGGGGAAATGTTCAGAAAGAAATCTGAACTACAGTTTTTCAGGGTGTGTATTGAGGGCAGTTAGAGGGAAAACAGATGAAGAATATTAATACAAAATAAAGAGAGAGGGAGAGACTGAAAAAAAGTGTGAGAGCTGCCCTGGACACTCTAGATGTCTATGATCACTAAAGCAATGAAGAATAGCTGAGCATCATGGGACATGTAGTTCAGAAATACTGCAGTGCCCAGGTTAGCCACGACTCGACTGCTAGAGATAATGACTGAAGTTTTCAATCCAGGTGTTCCTTGTTTAGTAAATATACTTGTAGTTGCAAAATATAAAACAAAAAAAAAAATATGTAAAACATAAAAATAAAACCCATTGATTTAAACGTGATATCTACTGTGGTTGGCATGTAGAGACATGAGACTTTACAGGCACGCATTCTTGGCTGCATAGAGACTTTGAATTAGACATCATTATAAAGAAAATAGGAGGTATCGCCTTTCATATTTCTGCCTGGTAAATGTGACTACAGAGTTTTAACTGGTTTTAATACAATTTGAGACATTAAATAAGATCAGGCTGCACAAAGGGAATTAAAAATTCAACTCCAGGAAAGGCATTTGATCAGCAAGATTTCATAGAAACATGTAAAATATGAATGAATCCAGTCTTTGCAGAGACACAAGAAAGTCCTACATATTCCATTGATGTCCAGAACAATAGGCATCGGTGATCTTTATATTTTTATTAGTCATTATAGGGCACATGAAAAAAAATCCAAGATTTAATGTTTGTTTATTGCATTATTATTTTTATTGATGTATTGTATCTGTAGCAGGGGTAAGCAACCTTCAGCATTCCAAATACCGTGGACTGTATCTCCACTAATGCTTTGCCAGCATTATTGCTGTAAGTGCATTAAGGGAGATGTAGTCCACGAGATTTGGAGTGCTTAACCTACACTTTTAGCATAACTAACATTATAACCATAGCATTATAACAATAAAATTGTAAATATAGCATTATAACCAGAGGATTATAAATATAATAGCATTAATAGTGCATTAAAACTACAACTTTATAACCATAATTATTGCATTATAACTAGAGCTGTATAGCTATAGCATTAACTATAACAATTGTATTATAACTATTGCATTATAGCTATCACTATAATTATAGCACAGAGGATTATAACTATAACATTGAAAACGTTAACAGTATGACTATAACGTAACTATAGAATGATAACTATAACATTCTAACTGTTGTATAAGAACTAGAACTGTATAACTTTTACATAACTATACCATTGTAACTACAATATTGTAACTAGTGCTTTATAACCATAACTTTATAACTGTAGGCTTATAACTATAACATGAAAATAACATTTTAACTATAGCAGTATAGCTATAACATAACTACAGTTTCATAACTATGGCATTATAACTATAACAGAAAAATACCTATAACTATAACAATATAACTATGATATTATAACCAGTTGTGTAACTATAGCGTTAAAACTAGAACATAAATATAGCAGTACAACAAATTATTATAACTATAACGTTGTAACTACAGTTATATGAATGGAAGTTTATAACATTATACATATAGCACTATAACGATAACATACCTAGAACATTATAACTATAGTATTATAACTTGATCTTTAATACTAGAACATTAGTTATAATTAGAGCATTTTTAAAAATCATTCTTGAATTTAGTTTTGATGTTCTGCTGTATTCCAGGTTCAGTGACTGGCATTACTTTACTCTTAAACTCTTTCTTCCCTGATGAGATCATACAACAAATGTGAGACGTTTTAAAAGGACGTGGTTACTACTAGATTACACTGTTATTGTTTGCATGAGTGATTGTCACAAATTGTTGTGTGTTCTTAAAAAAATGTTGAAATACTTACCATGGGGCCAACTTTTCCCTTGGGGGGCTTGCTGTGAATACTGGTGGTCCGTTTCTGTATCATAGCTTGGAATGAACGTGTGGGGATAGAAAAGATCTTCTGTAGTGCAGTGGACATCTCTGCCAGTAGCTGGGGCAGAGGATACTTGAAACAGGACAAAGAGATAAACAGCACAGCAGTGAATACTATTAGCTACTGTGCTTGGGTTAGCTCTCTAGAGAAGAATAACATTGGCCTTGTCTGGTGTGGGAACTTGATAGAACTGAACCGTCCTGGAGAAAGGTGGAGCTCAAGGAAAAAAATAAAAACGACCCATTAATAGAGAACTGGACAGATGACACACTCTCTGCCATACTGCTTGATTACATTATTATCTAATTTACTTTCATTATTAAGGCTGTTTGATATGAATGACTTTGAAAGGTGTCTGTGCTTTGGGCCCTTAATCGCATTTATTGTTAATGGTTAAAAGGATTTAGTTTAGCTTTAGGGGGGGTATTTAGGATTAAGAAGTCTTAGGTTTAAAGGAGAACTGTCACCTCTCCAGAAATGACCTTATTGGATAAAACATTAAAAATCACCTATGACTTATGTTAAGCTTTCTTTAATGGTATGCCCATTTATCTTTATATTGTAGGTTCAGCAAATTACACCATTCTAGTTCAGACGTGGCAAAAGCAGGGGAAACATTGCAAAGGAAGAGCGGAAGCAGAAACATTGTTACATTTGCCAGTCGCAACGGACAGCGCCTAGAACAATGATTGACAGGGAGCTAAAATTGAAGCACCCATTCGCAGCATAAAGAAGTGTGGATTTCTACACCTGATTTTATTTTTCACACCTTACAAATACATATTTGTTAAATATACGAATAGGTAAACGTAATGCTGAAAATCCTAAGAAGTGAGAGGTCCTCTTTAAGCAAGACTTAAAGTAAAGGTGTTGCTGACTGTACTGCATGTTACCCTTCCATAAAGTGCAGGTACATTCAGGTTTATGTCTTCATTTGCACTTATGTACATGGGGGAACATTCTTAAAACCTTGATTGAGAGTGGTGTCCTTGGCATGGGATGGACATTCTGCTGCTTTGGTGCAAATTTTCCTTTATAAGGGCACTGGCCTTTGACTCCAAGCTTGGTCATTGTTCTTCTTTGTGTTCACAGTGTAGGACCAGTGTTGGTTAGCCTTATCTCTGTCTTGTCTATGTTGCCTGAGATGCTTTGCTAGTACTTTTTACCTTGCTCCAGGTTGACCCTGCACAAAATCGCCTATTAACAGATGGATTTTGTTTGTGAATTCAGGTTCCAGGGCTATGGATTGGAACCTGTTCAGGAGTTTTCTACATTCTGACCCAAGTGCCAGACTTGACGTGTCCTGGTCCTGCTTCTCTCACCGACACGGTCTAGTCTTCGTGTTCGATGTTTACCTATAGACTGGAGTGGACTCTGGACTATGAGATTGCTTGTGGCTGCTTATTAACACAGAACTGGTTGTAGCATTTGTTAAGGAAAGAGCATTTTCTCTTTGTCATGAATGCTTTAAAGGGCCACCCCAGAAAACGCCTGTTACTGCACAAGCAGCTTCTGTTACAATTTCTTCTAGATCAATTCTGGCCAAACTGTGACCCTTACTTCATTACACAAAATTTAATTACGCAACTGCAAAATGTTCACAAAATTTACTACACAGTTTAACCTTCATCCATGATTTTACACACGCTTGATGCATAATAATATTGATCATAAAGCCGGAGAAAAAAAAACTACTTATATAATTTTTTTGTTCCCAAGGAGGTTTAAAACATTAAAGGACCACTTCCTACTCATAAAGAACTTTAGGTTGCTGAAATGCTTTATGGATGAGGAGTACCCCATAATAATTACATTTTATAAACATGCCCGTTTCTATTAGAAATTTGCACTTTTATAAATATTTCATAAAACATTCCCCTGGCTGTCAATCAAACAGCCAGGGAGGTTTCTTTCTCCTTCTGTTAGCTCCCCTGAGCTAAAGAAAGTGGCAGATGCCCTCTTGATGAGTGCACCTGTCTCCCCCCTATATACCTCAGATCAGGCTGCTGCGCATGAACTGTAGGAGATCTTAAGAGTATATTCAATGAGAAGCCCCTGATTGGCTATTCCCCATAAAGAGACTGAAAGGGAAAAAGAGAAGAGCTTGCTATGGCTGCAGTTCATAAGAATCGCAGTTTCTGCAAAGTGTTTTAAGATATATCCCCAATGAATACATGAATAAAAGTGCATGCATATATTCATTGCGGACATATCTACTAAACAGTGATTTACATTTTTTGGGGAAGTGGAGTGTTCCTTAAATATTAAATCTCAGATTTAATGTTGTCACCAGCTGGTAAATGTTACTACAGCTCAACTCAATGATACTAATTATATGCAGTTAAAATCCCCCCTGCATTGGGTTTCAGTTTTTTTAAAGGTATTTGGTGAGGAAGTGGACTTAGTTCGTATTTAAAACATAAAAAATTTGGTGTAATTATAGTCACAGAGTCAAGAGTGCCCATCTCTATCAGTGATCTCCCCTCCGTATCTGAGAACGTTTTCTGTAGGGAAAATGCGTAGATTTGGTTGGAGTGTAGAAGTGGAATATAGTTGGGTATTTAGAAGAGCAGAAATCAGTAAGACTGCATTCACAAAGAAGCCAGTTTCCTGCAAGCATACTATATCTGCCTTTGCCTGGTTCATCTCCCGGAAAGCCAATCTGCGTTTAAGCGTGGAGTTTAGTCTCTTCACGTTAAAGGTATGTATGGAAAGGTTAGCTTTTTTGTAAGGTATTTAGATGCTGAGGAAATGGGCTGAGCAGAACGTCCCCCACAGCCAAGACCAACAACTCACTCCTCGGGGTCTGATTACTAACGTGCAACCTAGTCCCGCACCAGTCACCACAGCACCGAACACAACATTTCTATACTTGAGGTCTTGACAAGCATAGCATCAGTATTTGCATTTAGACATTGGGCAATGGAACAGCATAGAGAGAAACAAAACTAGGAAGAAAAATGCAAGTAAAAAAAGAAATATAAACTTGAACGAAAGTATACACACCAGAGACTGTGCATGACAGAAAGTCGGCTGATGTGTTGTCCTGCAAGAGACAGGGACACCTACTGTGGATGAGGTTAACATCAATGTAATGACCCTTCTTTACTGTGCTATAACTTGCATTACCGTTATAAGCCCTCTTACAGACTTGGACCTGCGAATTAACTTTTTTTTCTAGACTTCCTCTGAGACAAACGTTTTCAGCATACAAACAAGACTATTATTCTGGCAACATGTCACGACTGTATGCCAATGCCTACCTCATGTCATGTCACGGCCATGACTTAACCCCCGCTTGCGTCAGAACATCCTAGCACATCATTACATCTAAACAAGAATTTCAAACAAAAAAATGGTGTATATATATATTTTTTATTATTATTCTTTATTTTTATTGTGCAAAGAGGAACAAACAGGCTTGTGGCGCCACGACAGCGTTGACAAGCATTGCATTAACTTACAGGAAAATACATTGCCATGGCATGAGATACTTGAACTTTTTTTTTCTTTTGTAACAAAAATAAACAAAATAATGCCTCACATGTAAATTATAAAGAAGACAGGTTAGGTAGACAGGAGTGGGTCTTTTTTTGTTTGTTTTGTTTTAATACATAGTTCCCTTTAAATGCCAAGAGTCACAACTTAAATTAATTCAAATAAATGTAACTATAAATTACACAGTAAACAATCCAGCTGAACATTTAGAAACCACTGAACACCTACAAAAGAAAATTCAGCCACACTTAGTGAAATACAGAGAAAAGACAACACAACATGCGCCTGCTAAAGGAACACTCCAGGCACCACAACAACCATATCCAAATGAAGCCACCACAGCACTAGGAGGCCCTTTTGCATACCCTAACCCCAAGGGACCAAACTGCCTGTCGACTCCAACCCTCTCCCCCCCCCTCAGGTGGTCCCCAAAGCCCAAGGCTCTGGAAGTGCGAAGCTCTGCCAGGCAGGGGCACCGCCAGCCAGTCGAGAGTGACCAACTGATGCCCCCAGCCAACCAGTGACTCTCCACCCACAAAACCGGCCCAGAAAGGGTATGTTTCCCTCCGGCAGGGGCACCGCCGACTGGTCAAGAGTGACCAACCGATGCCTCCAGCCAACCAGTGATCATCTACCCACAAAACCGGCATGGAAAGGGTTTGTTTCCCTCCAAGCCATCCCTGCAAATGGGGAGTCATTGACAGGCCTAAAGTGCCATGTGACTGCTCCCCCCCCAGCCAACTTGGAACACCCCTGCTCAGCGGCCCCCTGTGACCTCAGAAACCAAGACCCGGAAGCCAGATACTGCCCATGGGGAGCCAAGACTGGCACTAGAGGCTACCCTTGGGCCAAACCTACTGAGAACTGCTGAAGGCAAGAGCACGCTGTTACGATTGCCCCCGGTCTAGCAGGGGGGTTGATCGCTTGGATGTCCTGGTTCCCGCAGTCAGAGAGTCGAACGTAGTTTCCTTTGGTAGAATCTGCAAGTGTAGAATATCCCACTAGCGAAGAGAGTGCTAGTATTCCCAGATCCCTCCAACACGAGTCGAGGCTGCGAGTTGAGGGTCAAAAACGAACTAACTTTACTGGCACACAAACATGGCAATTTATGGAATTCCTCAGATCCAAGGACAGCCCCCTATGGACCTGATGGGATACAGGTACAGTACACGAAGTTAACCAATCACAATACAATGTATCATTTGAATTAATGCCCGCCCAGCTTGGAGATAATAGGCCAACGGTTATACAATCTAATTATCTCCAAGCGCACAAAAGACCACGTTTTATTATGTCCCATAAAACAGTATAAAAATGCATAACGTTTTGGGGAGAAAACGGTTCATTCCACCATTCATTCGATAGCTCGGGTCCGGGCACATTAAGTATCCGAATTGCGCCCAGACCCCACGAACGGAATGGGCGATTTCTGCCGTATAAAGTCTGGTTCGGCACTTTGGTCGTTAGTTCCTGATGGCGGCCATGTTTTTAGGCTGTTTAATAGGCAGTGGGACCTCGACTCAACACTTATGGAAAGGAAATCGGATACATAGTCATACGAATCCCCGCTATCAGTCTGGTTGTTCCGACCGTTTGGCAAACGAACTGGGACTGCCCGGTAGGGGGGTACTTGACCTGCGGTTAACAGCAGAAACCATATTCTAATTACTGCCACATGCCAAACTGTAGGTGGTCTCTGTTCGTGAGTCTCTCGGCAGCTTTCATTCGGTAAATTGTATACGAATGTGGATCCTCCGGGATCGTCAATTAGTTTGTGGTTAACCGCAGACCGCAGCGCCTTAGGTGGTTAATGAGCGACACACTCCGCTCGTCGGGTGGTCGGCCATTCGGTACTTCGAGAGGTGATGAGGTTAAGTGGCGGCACACGCCAAAGTCTGGGGGGTCTCTCGTTCGTACCACGAATTGTCCTTTATAATGATTCGTGTAATCCGTTCGTATAGTCTCAGTACTGATAGCGTAGGGTTCTTTATGAAAGGGGTTAGGGTGCAACAGTAGCGAGACGTGGTAACAATAATAGAGTCATATCGAGTCTTTGTAACAATGCTCCCTCCTTGTGGAACACTCTGGCAGACACTGTCTGACCCCTCTTCGAGGCAGACTAAGGCTGTCCAGACTGAAGAATTATGCTTGGCTGAGGTCAGTTTGCCGTGATAACCCGTCGGCATTGCCATTCTGCTTTCCGGGTCGGTAGGTGATTGTGAAATTAAACGGTTGTAAGGATAAGCTCCAGCGTAACAACTGGCCATTATCCCCAGCAACCCGGTTGAGCCATACCAACAGGTTATGGTCTGTAACCAGAGTGAACTCTTGTCCATACAAGTAGAGAATTAATTTCTTTAGTGCCCACACCAGGGCCAAACACTCCTTTTCCACTGCAGCATAGCTGGCTTTGCATGGTAGGAGCTTTCGGCTGATGTAGGCAATCGGGTGCTCCTTTCCATCGTCTCCTACTTGGCTGAGGACAGCTCCCAGCCCGAACATGGAAGCGTCTGTATGAACGATAAAGCGTTGATTAGGGGCTGGGGCAACCAAGACAGGAGCATTAATTAGAGCAGTTTTGAGCGTTTGAAAAGCAGTTTCACAGTGGGGAGTCCACAGGACCTGTCGGGGAAGATTTTTCTTCGTCAGGTCAGTCAGGGGTTTAGCAATAGCACTGTAATCGGGTACAAATCTCCTGTAGTACCCAGCCGTGCCCAGGAAGGTTAGCACTTGGGTCTTAGTGTGCGGGGTAGGCTAATTTCCGACCGCCTCTATCTTGGCTGGCTCTGGTCGCTGCTTCCCGCATCCCACTCGGTGACCCAGGTACTGTACCTCCCAAAATGACATTTTTCTGGCTTCAGTGTCAGGCCCACGGCCCGAATCTGATCCAGGACCATTCCTACATGGGCTAAGTGTTCCTCCCAGGACTCACTATGGATCGCTATGTCATCCAGGTATGTGCAGGCAAATTCCTGGAAGCCATCAAGGAGTCTATCCACCAAGCGCTGGAATGTGGCGGGGGCATTCTTCATCCTGAATGGCATGACCTTAAAGTGGTATAAGCCGAACAGGGTGACGAATGCCGACTTGGGGATAGCTTCCCTGGCCAGGGGAATTTGCCAATAACCTTTACAGAGGTCAATGGTAGTTAGGTAGTTTGGTAGTTCCCTGGCTATGCGGTCCAGTAGCTCATCTACCCTGGGCATGGGATAAGCGTCGGTGACGATTTTATCATTGAGTTTCCGATAGTCCACACAGACTATGGTAGTGCCATCTTTCTTGGGTACCAGAACCACCGGGGATGCCCAGGGACTATCGGAAGATTCAATGACCCCTAGTCTGAGCATCTCATTTATTGCTTTCTTCATCCCTGCCTGAACCGCCTGCGGGATCCGGTAGGGGGCCTGTCTTAAGGGTTGCTGCCCAGAGGGGTCTACCTGGTGAGTGGCTAAATCTGTGTACCCTGGTTCCTGAGAGAACATTGCCTGTTTCTCTCGGAGCAGTTTGTGGAGCTGCTCCCTCTCTGCTGGGTTAAGTCGGTCCCCGATCTGTACTTGGTTCACTATCTCAGATGGGGAGTTCGGAATTAACAGGTCGGGTATGGGAAGACTATCAGGGTCCTCAGACGCGGGACTACATATGGCTGACACATCCTCTGGCCTCTGTAGGTATTCCTTCAGCATATTTACGTGGAATATCTTCCACAGGCTCTCATCGTGACAGCTGGCAATCACGTAGGTAGTGTCCCCTCTCTTCTCCACTACTTGGTAAGGTCCCTGCCAGGCTGCTTGCAGCTTGTCTGCTTTAACTGGTTTGAGCACCATAATATTTTGTCCTATACAAAAACTCCTCCACCGTGCCCCCCTGTCATACCAGACTTTCTGTCGCCTCTGGGCCGCCTGGAGGTTAGCCTGGACCGACCTGGCCAACTGCTCCATACGGTCCTTCAGCTCCAGTACATAAGGTACGATGGGGACTCCAGCATTCTCCGTCTCTCCCTCCCAGTGCTCATGGATAAGGTTCAGGGGGCCCCGTACCTTACTTCCGTATAGCAGCTCAAAGGGAGAGAATCCGGTTGTTTCCTGGGGCACCTCCAGGTAAGCGAACAGGAGATGCGGCAGGAAATGTTCCCAGTCTCTGTACTCCTGAGTGAAGGTTTTTAACATCTGTTTGAGGGTTCCATTGAACCTCTCACATAACCCATTAGTCTGGGGGTGATACGGGGAGCTGAGGAGGGATTTTATTTTGCAGACATGCCATAGCTGCTGTGTTAGTTCCGCAGTGAACTGGGTACCTCGGTCGGATAGGATCTCCCGAGGGAATCCCACCCGAGAGAAGACCTGAACTAAGGCATTAGCCACGGTGTCTGCTTGTATATTGGATAGAGCCACGGCTTCCGGGTAGCGTAGTCCACTACGGTAAGAATATATCTCTTTCCGGATGGACTGGGGGTTGCAAGTGGCCCTACTAAGTCGATGGCTACTCGGCTAAAAGGCTCTTCTATAATGGGCATGTTAACAAAGTGCGCCTTAGGGTGGTCTCCTCTCTTGCCTACCCTTTGGCAAACCTCACACGTATTGCAATAGGTTCTCACATCTGCATGTACCCCTGGCCAGAAGAGCGTATGGGTAATACGATGGAGGGTACGGGTTACTGCTAAGTGTCCGGCTAATGGGATATCATGACCAACCCGGAGTATATCTCGTCTATATTTGTGGGGAATAACTAGCTGTCTCCTACGGTGGCCCTTCTTCTCTGCGTGTCGGTACAGTCAGCCTGCTCCCATACGAAGGTCTCATGGTCTGATCCCCCAGTCCCTGTATCGGCTCTTTCCCTATACTCTTGGAGAGTCGGGTCAGTTTTGGTCTCAGCCTCAAAGGCTGCAGGGGTATCCCAGGGTAATGGTGAAGGGGGATTAGTCACAGTCAGGTTGAGTCTTACCTGAGTTTCCCACACAGGTGAAGGGTCTCGAGCCCTCCCTGCTTGCGACCGGGTAGTCACTGGATATGCCTCCGAGTTGTAGGAAGGCGCATATGCTGAAGTCATGGGGCCCAGGTCGTTTCCCAGCAAAACTTCAGCCGGTAAGTTATCCATAATTCCCACCCTCACAAGTCCTTTCGCCGCTCCCCAATCCAAGTGTACTTTCACTGTTGGTAGTTTGTATATGTCCCCTCCGGCCACCCTGACCGCGACAGTGTCTGTAGAGTGCTTGTGCTCGGGGACTAGTCTGCCTTGTACCAAGGTGATGGTGGCCCCTGTGTCTCTTAACCCCTGGGTGGGGCGGCCCTCCAGTAGCACTTCTTGTCTGTGGTGTTGCTTGTTGTCGCTCGCAGCATATACAGGGTTGGCTTCATGTAGGGGTACCAGATATTCTTCCAGGGTGCTTTCTCTTTCAATACAAAAAGCGCGAGATGAGCGATTATTTCCCGACGGGGACGAATTGTAGTTCCGTGCAGGATAAGTGTTGTTGAGGGGACAATTAGCAATAAGGTGTCCCGGTTGTTTGCACTTGAAGCAGGTGGGACGGGAGCGCTTTTGGTTGTAGTTGCTGGGTGGTCCAGTGTACCGTGTAGGTCCTGCCGGCACAGGCGTACGAAACTCAGTTCGTGGGTTGGTTCAGTACGTGTCTCTTGGTTCGGTACGGGTTATCGTTCGGGAGTTGCTGAACTCCTGAATCTGAGCATCCCGGTGTTCATCAGCCATTCTTGCCGCTTTGTGAAGGTTGTTAGGGCGTCGGTCTTTCAACCACTCTCTGTCTTTTTGTTCTAGTCCCTCATAAAAATGTTCCAACAAAAATAACTCCAAAATTTCTGCTGCCGTGACTGCCCGACACCCGTTAACCCCTTAAAGACACATGACATGTGTGACATGTCATGATTCCATTTTATTCCAGAAGTTTGGTCCTTAAGGGGTTAATCCAATGGGTAGCAGCCCTCCACATTCGGTGGGCCCATTCGGCATGGGTATCATTTGCTTTCTTTTTCGAGTTGCGGAACTGCCTTTGGTAGGTGTCGGGAGTTACGGCGTACCGTTTCAGCAGAGTGTCCTTTACTAGCGGGTATTGGGCCACTTCTTCGGCGCTGAGCGTCCTGAAGGCTTCTATTGCCCACCGGGCTAATTTCCAAGCCAGGATACGCGGCCACGCTGTTGTGGGGATTTGATGTAGTGCGCATTGTCTCTGAAAATCGGCTAAAAATTTGTCGATCCCCATTTTGTTCTCCACGAACGGTTTGAATGCCGCGAACGGAATCTTTGGTTGTTCTGCCAGTTCCGTGAAGCCGTTGTGGGCATTAGCCGCGATCCCCTGCTGAGCGGTCGCTATATTAAGCTCATGGGCTCTAGCTCGTTGTATATCCGCCTCTGCCTCTGCCATCAATTGTTGCACTAGTTCTGCGGAGGTGTTCGGCCCGTATAAGGGAAGTCTTTCCCTGACAATCCTTGTCTTCTCGTCGCTGGGGATTACCGTGGGTTCTGCCATGCTGAAGCTTTGATCCAACTCGTTTAGGTCAGCAATCAATTCTCTCCTTGGCCGGTTACTCGCGTTTCCAACTCGGCTCTCGAGTAAATCCTTCAACGTGGTGCGCTTCAACTTATCGTTGTTGCTCTCCATCCGTCCTATATCTCTCTTAGGGATTCTAGGATGATTCCGCCGCTGCCACCAATTGTTACGATTGCCCCCGGTCTAGCAGGGGGGTTGATCGCTTGGATGTCCTGGTTCCCGCAGTCAGAGAGTCGAACGTAGTTTCCTTCGGTAGAATCTGCAAGTGTAGAATATCCCACTAGCGAAGAGAGTGCTAGTATTCCCGGATTCCTACAACACGAGTCGAGGCTGCGAGTTGAGGGTCAAAAACGAACTAACTTTACTGGCACACAAACATGGCAATTTATGCAATTCCTCAGGTCCAAGGACAGCCCCCTATGGACCTGATGGGATACAGGTACAGTACACGAAGTTAACCAATCACAATACAATGTATCATTTGAATTAGTGCCCGCCCAGCTTGGAGATAATAGGCCAACGGTTATACAATCTAATTATCTCCAAGCGCACAAAAGACCACGTTTTATTATGTCCCATAAAACAGTATAAAAATGCATAACGTTTTGGGGAGAAAACGGTTCATTCCACCATTCATTCGATAGCTCGGGTCCGGGCACATTAAGTATCCGAATTGCGCCCAGACCCCACGAACGGAATGGGCGATTTCTGATGGTGGCCATGTTTTTAGGCTGTTCAATAGGCAGCGGGACCTCGACTCAACACTTATGGAACGGAAATCGCATACATAGTCAACTTCCATTCGGTAAATTGTATACGAATGTGGATCCTCCGGGATCGTCAATTAGTTTGTGGTTAACCGCAGACCGCAGCGCCTTAGGTGGTTAATGAGCGACACACTCCGCTCGTCGGGTGGTCGGCCATTCGGTACTTCGAGAGATGATGAGGTTAAGTGGTGGCACACGCCAAAGTCTGGGGGGTCTCTCGTTCGTACCACGAATTGTCGTTTATAATGATTCGTGTAATCCGTTCGTATAGTCTCAGTACCGATAGCATAGGGTTCTTTATGAAAGGGGTTAGGGTGCAACAGTAGCGAGACGTGGTAACAATAATAGAGTCATATCGAGTCTTTGTAACACACGCCCAGAGTCCACAGGCAGGACAACAACACCATCCAGATAAAGCCATCAAGGTGCCTAAAGTTGCCAAAACTGTCCAGCCAACATGAACCCACAAGATCCCATGAACAAGAACTCCCCAAGGCTGCCACCCCCAGGCCCTGAACGGCAGAACCAAAATGTATTTTATTTAGACTAATAAAACTCAAAGGAATATAAGTAGTCCTATATGTTTCTGCCACTTAAGTGGCTTTCTTCATCTATCAAAAATAGTTAGAACAATCAAATGTACATACAAGCAAAATCAGTAATACAAAAATGCTGCTGCTCTGTGAAGTGCAGATTTTTATCTGCGGACTAAGTGTCCGCACCTGCTTGTAACACATTTTGCACTTTGTGAGCCTTTTTCTAATGGGCTATGTCTATGCCAACAGGAGGTAGAGTAGCCAGGGTTATCTGTGATCGATGGCAGAAACCTCTGCAGAATCAGCTTCAGTGACAAACAGGCAGTCTGCATATATCTTTCATACTTGTTCTGAAGAAGCTTCTCAACCTAGGACAAAACTGCTAAACAGAGATCCAGCTTTCACAGTGGCTGCTCACTTTAAAAAAGAAAAAAAAAAAACCTATTGCCCCCACCCCTGCGCAAGGGTGGGGGCCATAAATAAGAATTTGGAGGGGGACCTACTGTCCTCGCCCCCGGCCCCCGGCCCCCACCCCTGCGCTGCGGGTTGGGGCCCTAAATAACAATAAGGGGGGGAACTACTGTCCTCCACCCCGGCCCCCACCCCTGCGCGGCGGGTAGGGTCCCTAAATAACAATAAGGGGGGGACCTACTGTCCTCCCTCCCCGGCCCCCACCCCTGAGCGGTGGGTGGGGGCCATAAATAAAAATTGGGGGGGATCTAATGTCCTCCCCCCGGCCCCCACCCCTGTGCGGCGGGTGGGGGCCCTAAATAAAAATTTTGGGGGGGACCTACTGTCCTCCCCCCTCGGCCCCCACCCCTGTGTGGCGGGTGGGGGCCCTAAATAACAAGTGGGGGGACCTGATGTCCTCCACCCGGCCCCCACCCCTGCACGGCGGGTGGGGGCCCTAAATAACAATAAGGGGGGGACCTCCTGTCTTCCCCCCCCGGCACCCACCCCTGAGCAGTGGGTGGGGGTCATAAATAAAAATTGGGGGGGGGACCTAATGTCCTCCCCCCCGGTCCAACCCCTGAGCGGTGGGTGGGGGCCATAAATAAAAATTAGGGGGGAACCTAATGTCCTCCCCCACAGCCCCCACCCCTGTGTGGTGGGTGGGGGCCCTAAATAACAATAAGGGGGAGGGACCTAATGTCCTCCCCCCGGCCCCCACCCCTGAGTGGTGGGTGGGGACCATAAATAAAAATTTCTACCCCAGGTCACTAGGGGTCCCCAAACCCCTAGTCACACCCCTCCCCCCAAAATAATTACCCCTACCTAATCCTAAAAATAATGAGGGGGGACCCTTGTCTAAATACCTGTAAAAAAAAATAGACTTACCGTTTGATGTCTTCTAAAATCTTCTTTTTTCAACCCCCAAAAAAGGCCAAATAAAAATCCAGAATAACCGACGCACTTTAAAAACAAACAAAAAAAAACAGCGCAAAAAAATAATAATCCTTCTTCACCCATGGAGGGCTCCGCGCAGACTGAGCTCTGCAGGGCAGGGGAAAGCTTATAAAGCCTTGCCCCGCCCTGCAATTAGGCTCAGAGCACTCATTTACCTGTCACAGCACTCTGATTGGTTGGCTTGAAATCCACCAATCAGAGTGCTCTATGTCATTTAAGACAGAGTGGGAAAGTAAAATGACACAGAGCACTCTGATTGGTGGATTAAGTAACCAATCAGAGTGTTATTTCTATTTATGGCCCCCACCCACCGCGCAGGGGTGGGTGCTGGGGGGGAGGGTATTAGGTTCCCCCCCCCAATTTTTATTTATGGCCCCCACCCGCCGCTCAGGGGTGGGGCCAAGGGGGAGGACATTAGGCCCCCCCCTTATTCTAGTTTAGGGCCCCCACCCGCCGCTCAGGGGTGGTGGCCGGGGGGGCAATAAGTCCCCCGTTTAGTTTTAAAGCCCCCACTCGCGTGTCGCGGGTGGGGGCTCAGGAGGGGGGAATTTTTTTTTTTTAACAGTATGCAGCCACAGGCTGCTCACTGTTTAATAAACATGCCCCTGCTAGCTGGGTCACATGCTGCAGTGGGCAATCACAGCCATGCCATTAGTAGGCATGGCTCTGATATCTTCTAAGGGCACACGAGTCAAACGCTTGTTGATTGGCTGCCCTGCAGCCTTTCAAAACACTTCATTAAATCGCCAAACACCGAACTCCAACCCGAACATACAGTGATATGTCCGTGTTCGGGTCTGGGGTCCAAAAAACGTAATGTTCGGTACGAACCCGAACTTTTCAGTTCAGGTTCGCTCAACTCTGTTCACCACCTTTCACTGTGTTCCTGTTTTCCTGCTACCTCTTAGGTTTTTTTTTTTGGCTACAGACCTAGTGGCTTGTGATGTGATTTAACCCCTTAAGGACACATGACATGTGTGACATGTCATGATTCCCTTTTATTCCAGATGTTTGGTCCTTAAGGGGTTAATCCAGCTCCTTTGAGTGCAATATTAATAAAATAGTGTTAATTGTTTTTCCTACTACACTATATGGATGTCTCTCTTTTCCCACATATATTGATTTGGAAGAAAGAAGGTTTTCTTGACAAAGTTGTGATACAGCTCTGATGTGCCTACTATCAATGTACTTTTGTGAGTGCAGTATATTCATACTCCATTTTTATCATACCGTATTATGCTATTGGTGTTCCTCTTGTTGCTTTTTCTGTAGTGTGTATTTGTATATGTCCCATTCTTCTATTTGCTCTGGAAGAGCGCTGCCTGAGAAAGGGACTTTCTTTCAACGTACAGCTAGAGATAAAACTTGCAAGGATTAAACCTTAAATATATTTTTTTAAAAATCAACATAAAGAAGAGAACTGGTAGTAGCCATATTGTATTTCCTAGATGTATAAAACTGCTGCAAAAAAAATAAAAAAAATAAGTGTTTATAGAGATAATGGTAAATGTGAAGAAAATTGACTTTTACCTATCATTTTCTCCTTTTTATTCAGTATTTTTATGTGTTATTACTTGTATAGTAAATGGATTGGTTCGGTAGTTTGAAACTACCGAACGCTGACCACCCTCCTGGCTCATTTACTTCAAAGGAACCAGCCATTAAGTGCTCCCTGGGCGGCCGCTGTTCGTACAACCGAACGCCACGTGGAAAAGAAAACGGCGGCCATCTTGTTCGGACGGGGAGAGCCAGCGGGACTTGGTCGTCGAGTGTCTGGAACTAAAATCGGACACTCGACCTCGCGAACTACCGCTGAAAACTACCGAACGCCGGCTTCTCATATTTCCTGAACAGCCAGGAAAGCCTCATTCGGTAGTTCTGTGCGAACGGACAAGGGGAGCAATCGCTACTATGGGCCAGGGGGATCCATTCGGGACTTTTGTTCGTTTTTTACAGTTTTGTGAATTGTCTGACCGCACACACTGAATTCGTGGAACTGTTTTGGGAGAGGAGCGGCGTGTGTGGTCGGTAAAAGGGACCCTCCACACTTTTTCAGAACCCCTGAACCGGTGAAATTTGGATATGTTTGTCCCCCAGATCGGGGCTATCAGGGGATATGTAATTTGTGGGGAAAGGGATGTTCTAAGTTTTGGGGAAATTGTGTGCTCTCTGCCTGGAGATAATTGGTTTATTCCTTAACTTATCTCAATATCTCCCAGGCAGAGAAGAGGCGTGTATTACTGTAAAACTGTGTGTTGATTGGTTATTGTCTTTGTTTGCTGTGGGAGGTCCTCTTGCAGGAGGATTTCTCATAAAAGCCTGTGTGTTGTCAATAAAATTTATTCCTGTTACACCCTTCATGAAGTCTAGGCTCATGTTTGGGGGATATTCTACTTGCTGGGAAGAATCACCTTGGAACTGCATTTCTTCTATCTTATTCCTCTACTCCCTGCTGCAGCTATAATCACTCAAGCTCAGCTGTTGGGAGAGGGAACCAAAGACCGCAGCACCATAACCACTGCAGGTCTTAACAGTAAATAAAATATATATTCCCACAGGTTGTAGACCTCCATAGAAAATGTGGAATAAGGTTTAACACAACCGAGTAATAGAAAAACATTTTGTATTTCACACTTTTTAAGCAATCTTATGTTCCTTGCTCTTAAGATTGCTAGGCTTACACATTACTACAATACAAAACTTATTTATAATAATTATTTCTAAAACTATAACAGCTGTTTGGCAATAATGGATGTCATGATCTACAATTGTCAGATGTATCATGAGATTAAGCTGATCTTTTTTTAATTTATTTTTTTTTAATACGGAAAAAGTTCAGCATATTTCTAGTCCCAGTCTTTAACCACATCCTCCTCTTGGCACTTTCTCTCTGTCTTTGGCTATACAGGACCAATCGTAACAATCGTAGAGAGTTTATATTGCAGTTCTAGTTATTATTATTATTTTTTATTTTTTTACAGATGCTGTTTATAATGTTCACTTTAAAAATATGCAGGCATTTAAGTGATAAATAATTCCAGAGAAAGAAAATAATAGTACCGTAATATAGGAAATTTTACTTACAGTTTCCAAACAAATTTGTCATTGGTTTTCTGTTTCATGTAACTATGCAAATGACAGACCAGAGCAGCGTCCCCAAGGAAAAACATCAGCTGGATTTGATTGGAAAAGCAGGCAAAGGCTTCCCAAAATCTTGACACAATCAGAGCAACGTGGCGTGGAAGTCTGGCCTGTAGGCCATGCATAGTTTTCTGTATTTTGTCCCATGGGTGCAACAGCTGTGGTGAATATGCATCACTAGTTTATTCACTTAAAAGAACACTATAGCATTATGAATACAAAACGGTATTTCTAATGCTATAGGGTCCATTTACATGTGCGGCTACCCGCTCTTCTCTCATTATTGAAAGAGTCCATTGGCCCTAGCTCAATCTCATCCTCCAGCAACATCATGCCAATGGTGGAACCTAATGTGCATGCAGATAAACCCCACGGTGCTTTATCTGGTTACAGCCGGATAGATAATTAAGGCTGAATTTTGCCAAGAGAGATGAGTCTATCCAACTCGGGAGTTAGGTATCTTTTTGTGCAACCTTTCAGCAAGACAAGACAACCTCCCGAAGGACCAAAAATTAGATCAACAGGCAGGGAAGATCCAACCACCCTCAGTACCTCAAGCACAAGACCTAAAGCAGATAGCTAAAGATGAGCGTCACGATCGCAGTGCAGCCATTTACAGTGATCCTAAAGCCAATAGATCATAGAGGACACCATAAAAATGTCCCTGTGGCTTATGTGAAGAATCGTGAGAGATATAAAGGGCACAGAAGAGGCAAGGTGACAAGGTCCCACAAGTTAAAATAGATAAAGTAGAAGAATAAGCAAGTACAATAATCCAAAATAAAGTTAAATACCACATATGATAATAGTAATAATGAGAGGCGCAATTACTCTGACATAGTTACATAGTTACATAACTGAAAAGAGACTTGCGCCCATCAAGTTCAGCCTTCCTCACAAATGTTGTTGCTGTTGATCCAAAAAACCTGGTCTGAAGCGCTTCCAGTTTTGCCACAAACTAGGAAAAAATTCCTTCTTGACCCCAAAATAGCAGTCAGATGTCTCCTTGGATCAAGCAGCTATTACCCCACTAATTAGAAATTATATCCCTGTATGTTATGTTTTTGTAAGTATTTATCCAATTTCAGTTTAACCCCTTCAGACCGGAGGGCGTACTATTACGCCCTATTATAGGCGGCTCTAAACGCCGCCGGGCGTAATAGTACGCCCTCCGGTCTTTCGGTACTTACCAGGTCGCCGGCGTTCCCACGCCGGCGATCGCGGTGGGGGGGACTCCCAGGGAGCCCCCTGCGGCACATCCGTCCTCCACGAAGCCCCCCGGCCATGTGAGAGTGGGGTCCTTGCGAGGACCCCACAATCACATGGCCGGGATAGCTGGCTTCTGTATTGCCAGCAGGGGGGCTGCCTGTAATGACAGGTGGTCCCCCTGCTGGCTGAAAATAATAAAATAAGTTAAAAGTGTAAAAAAAAAAAATAATATATACTTAGATCATGTATATATTATATATATATGATCTAAGTATATATATATACACATATACATACACACATGTACACCGTCTAGGTGTATTTTACTATTAATATATATATAATTATATATATATATTAATATCAAATTACACGTAGACTGCTACTGATTAAATATATATATATAATTATTGTTATATATATTTATATATAATATAAAAAAAATAAAAATGTAAATACGTTAAAAAATAAAATTTAAAAATAATTAAAAATAAATAATTAAAAAATATATAGATGTGTGTTATTTCGTTCTAACTGTATTGTGAAATTAATATATATATATATATATATATATCAAAATACACGTAGAACAAAATAATATATATATCTATAAACATAAATATATACGTATATATCACTATATATATACCTATATATAAATAAAAATATTTTTAAAAAATTATATAGATATATACATATATATACACATACGTATATATATATACATATATTAATTCTACATATATATTTATGTAATATTTTTACATAATTAGGTATCTTAATTAATTACAATTAGCGGGACCTGCCTGACAACCCATGCCGAAAGTAAAGGGAATTTAATTTGCTAGCACTATATTTAACCCTATAACTTTCCAAGACACCATAAAACCTGTACATGGGGGGTACTGTTCTACTCGGGAGACTTCGCTGAACACAAATATTAGTGTTTCAAAACAGTAAAATGTATTACAACGATGATATCGCCAGTAAAAGTGACGTTTTTTGCATTTTTCCGCACAAACAGCATTACACGGACAATATTATTGCTGTGATACTTTTTACTGTTTTGAAACACAAATATTTGTGTTCAGTGAAGTCTCCCGAGTACAACAGTACCCCTCATGTACAGGTTGTATGGTGTTTTCAAAAGTTACAGCGTCAAATATAAGGCTTGCGTTTCATTTTTCACATTAAAATTCGCCAGATTGGTTACGTTGCCTTTGAGACCCTATAGTAGCCCAAGAATGAAAATTACCCCTATGATGGCATACCATTTGCAATAGTAGACAACCCAAGGTATTGCAAACAGGGTATGTCCAGTCTTTTTTAGTAGCCACTTAGTCACAAACACTGGCCAAAATTGGCGTTTTTTGCATTTTTTACACACAAACAAATACTAACGCTAACTTTGGCCAGTGTTTGTGACCAAATGGTTACTAAAAAAGACTGGACATACCCCATTTGCAATACCTTGGGTTGCCTACCATTGCAAATGGTATGCCATTATGGGTGTTAATTTCATTCCTGGGCTACTATAAAGTCCCAAAGGCAACGTAACCAATCTGGCGAATTTCAATTTCAAATGTAACGTGCTATATTTTACCCTGTAACTTCCCAAAAAAACCATAAAACCTGCACATAGGAGGTACTGTTTTACACGTGAGACTTTGCTGAATACAAATATGTGTATTTTATTGCAGTAAAAGCAAACAGTATTATGACATTGACCGTTAAAATGTCATATAGAACTAAAAAAAATTAAAAAATCATATTTTCTCCCATTTTTTTCATATTAAATTATGTTTCATAGCTAAATATTTGATATTAAATGAAAGCCCTGTTTCCCCTGAATAAATGATATATAATAAGGGTGGGTGCATTATTTAATTTTTTTAACCTAATTTTCATAACTAAAATGCTCCATTCCTTTTATCAATTTTGCAGCTCGTCTCTGGACCCTCTCCAGTGCCATGATATCCTTCTTTAGAACTGCCGCCCAAAATTGCACAACATATTCAAGGTGTGGTCTTACCAGCGATTTATAAAGAGGCAAAATTATATTTTCATCCCGAGAATTTATGCCCCTACAGGAAGTGCAGAATTATTAGGCAAGTTGTATTTTTGAGGATTAATTTTATTATTGAACAACAACCATATTCTCAATGAACCCAAAAAACTAATTAATATCAAAGCTGAATATTTTTGGAAGTAGTTTTTAGTTTGTTTTTAGTTTTAGCTATGTTAGGGGGATATCTGTGTGTGCGGGTGACTATTACTGTGCATAATTATTAGGCAACTTAACAAAAAACAAATATATACCATTTCAATTATTTATTATTACCAGTGAAACCAATATAACATCTCAACATTCACAAATATACATTTCTGACATTCAAAAACAAAACAAAAACAAATCAGTGACCAATATAGCCACCTTTCTTTGCAAGGACACTCAAAAAGCCTGCCATCCATGGATTCTGTCAGTGTTTTGATCTGTTCACCATCAACATTGCGTGCAGCAGCAACCACAGCCTCCCAGACACTGTTCAGAGAGGTGTACTGTTTTCCCTCCTTGTAAATCTCACATTTTGATGATGGACCACAGGTTCTCAATGGGGTTCAGATCAGGTGAACAAGGAGGCCATGTCATTAGATTTTCTTCTTTTATACCCTTTCTTGCCAGCCAAGCTGTGGAGTACTTGGACGCATGTGATGGAGCATTGTCCTGCATGAAAATCATGTTTTTCTTGAAGGATGCAGACTTCTTCCTGTACCACTGCTTGAAGAAGGTGTCTTCCAGGAACTGGCAGTAGGACTGGGAGTTGAGCTTGACTCCATCCTCAACCTGAAAAGGCCCACAAGCTCATCTTTGATGATACCAGCCCAAACCAGTACTCCACCTCCACCTTGCTGGCGTCTGAGTCGGACTGGAGCTCTCTGCCCTTTACCAATCCAGCCACGGGCCCATCCATCTGGCGCATCAAGACTCACTCTCATTTCATCAGTCCATAAAACCTTAGAAAAATCAGTCTTGAGATATTTCTTGGCCCAATCTTGACGTTTCAGCTTGTGTGTCTTGTTCAGTGGTGGTCGTCTTTCAGCCTTTCTTGCCTTGGCCATGTCTCTGAGTATTGCACACCTTGTGCTTTTGGGCACTCCAGTGATGTTGCAGCTCTGAAATATGGCCAAACTGGTGGCAAGTGGCATCGTGGCAGCTGCACGCTTGACTTTTCTCAGTTCATGGCAGTTATTTTGCGCCTTGGTTTTTCCACACGCTTCTTGCGACCCTGTTGACTATTTTGAATGAAACGCTTGATTGTTCGATGATCACGCTTCAGAAGCTTTGCAATTTTAGAGTGCTGCATCCCTCTGCAAGATATCTCACTATTTTTGACTTTTCTGAGCCTGTCAAGTCCTTCTTTTGACCCATTTTGCCAAAGGAAAGGAAGTTGCCTAATAATTATGCACACCTGATATAGGGTGTTGATGTCATTAGACCACACCCCTTCTCATTACAGAGATGCATATCACCTAATATGCTTAATTGGTAGTAGGCTTTCGAGCCTATACAGCTTGGAGTAAGACAACATGCATAAAGAGGATGATGTGGTCAAAATACTCATTTGCCTAATAATTCTGCACTCCCTGTATTTATACATGACAAAATCTTACTGGCCTTAGCAACTGCAGATTGACATTGCATATTGCTGCCTAATTTTTTGTCTATAACAATTCCCAAATCCTTCTCGTGTGTGGTTATCCCTAATTCACTACCATTTAGTGTGTAAGTTGCTTGTGCATTCTTAACCCCGAAGTGCATAACTTTGCATTTCTCTATATTAAATTTCATCTGCCATTTTAGTGCCCAGTCCCCCAATCTATCCAAATCTCTCTGCAGCAAAGCAATATCCTGCTCACATTTTATTACTTTACAAAGTTTTGTCATCTGCAAACACTGATACATGGCTTTCAATGCCTATTTCAAGATCATTTATAAATATGTTAAATAGAAGTGGTCCCAAAACAGAACCCTGAGGGACACCACTTACCACTTTTGTCAGCCTGAAAATTTACCATTAATTACAACTCGTTGTACTCTATCCTTAAGCCAGTGTTCTACCCAAGAACAAGAATATTCATCTAGACCAATTTATTTTAGTTTGAAGACTAACCTATTGTGAGGAACCCTATCAAATGCCTTGGCAAAATCCAAGTAGATCACATCCACTGCAACACCCTGATCTATACTTCTACTTACTTCTTCGTCGAATGCAATTAGGTTAGTTTGACATATGCAGCTAAAAGGAACAGCAAAGAAAGAAGAGGTCCTTATAGTCTCAGACGATCTTGGAGGTGAAGATACTGGATGTGGAGGTCCTGGTGTGGCTACATGTGGTCTGCGGTTGTGAGGCCGGTTGGATGTACTGACAAATTCTCTGAAACGCCTTTGGAGACAGCTTATGGTAGAAAAATACAATTAACATTTTATAATAGTTTGATTCTCAAATACGGAATTCATCATGGCTTGCTAGGGTAAGTGATTTTACCTTCCTGTGGGAGAGAGTAAATACTTGGGTCTAGTCCAACGGTGTATTTACCGCGAGGCTGACAAGGCCTTGGGCGGCACTTTCAGGGGGAGGCTGCCTCCCCAAACGCCCTGGCAAATACCTTGCCAGACTCTTGTCCTGGGGGCCCAGGAACTGGCCGACTGGCCACCTTGGCCCCCCCAGAGGCTGGCATCTGTTCTGTTGGTAGGCTGGCGGCAAAGGGTGGGGGACTCTCCCCTGAGCTCTCCCTGCTCAGCTCCCTCGCATGCCCCGCAGTGATGCCGGAGCCGGAATATGACGTCACTCCGGCCCCGGCATCACTGAGAGGCGCACGAGAGAGCTGAGCAGGGAGATCAGGGCTCCCTCGCCACCTAAATTGCTCCAGCAGTATTGGATCCCCACTGGACCTCTGGGAAATGGAGAATCCACTCCAGCACTCGAGCAAAGGTATGGAGGCTGGGTGAATTGAAATAAAATAAAATGTTAGTGTGTGTGTCTTTTGGTGATTGTGTTAGTGATCTGCGTCTGTTTGTGGGAGTGTGTGTGTGTGTGTCTGTTAGTAAGTGTGTATGTGTGTCTGTCAAAGAGTGTGTGTCAATGAGAGTGTGTATGTCTGTTAGTGAGTGTGTTAGTGTGTGTCTCTGTTGGTGAGTGTGCTAGTGTGTCTGTTAGTGAGAGTGTGTCTTTTAGTGAGTGTGTTCATGTGTCTGTTAGTGAGAGTGTGTGTGTCTGTTGGTGAGTGTGTTTGTGTGTCTG
This sequence comes from Pelobates cultripes, assembly GCA_933207985.1. Classification (NCBI taxonomy): domain Eukaryota; kingdom Metazoa; phylum Chordata; class Amphibia; order Anura; family Pelobatidae; genus Pelobates; species Pelobates cultripes. The sequence goes on along the minus strand of OW240924.1, from coordinate 32,531,782 downwards.
TTAGTGAGTGTGTCAGTGAGGGTGTATATGTCAGTGAATGTGTATGTCTGTTTTTTGTGTTTATGCGTGTTTGCCACTGAGAGTGTGTATCTGTCAGTCAATGTGTATTTCTGTTAGCAATGTGGGTGAGTGTATAAGTGTCTGTGAGTGAGTGTGTATGTGTGTTTGTCAGTGTGTGTCTGTCAGTGAGTCAGTGAGTGTGTCACAGTGTGTGTGTGTCTGACACTGAGTGAGTGTGCATCTGTTAATGAGTGTGTGTCTTGTTAGTGAGTGTGTTTGTGTACCTGTCAGTGAATGCGTGTCTGTCAGTTAGTGTGTATGTGTGTCTATCGGTGAATGTGTGTGTGTGTCTGTCAGTGAATGCATGTGTCACTGTGTCTGTCAGTGGATGTGTGTGTCTGTCGGTGAATGTGAGTGTTTGTGTCTGTCAGTGGGTGTGTATGTTTCAGTGAAAGTGTGTGTTGGTTAAACAGTGTCTGTGACAATGACTGTGTATCTGTCAGTTAGTGTATGTCAGTTTATGCACCAGTGAAGGACTGTGTCTGTCAGGCAAAGAGTGTGTTGGTGTTTAACAGGTGAAATTTAGAAGTGGGGTGCCTGAGTTTTGTCATGCCTAGGGCAGCATAAAACCAGAATACACCACGGGTCTAGTCAGTGTTTGTAGGACTACATTTTAGCCACAGGAACAGAGCTGTGCCTTTTGAATCCATTCTTCCTGATCATGTCTGGAACGAGGACAGGATGACAGGACATTTGCAGTAGCACAGGCAGAATAAACAGAATTGAATAGATGTGGAATCAGGGAGTTGTATATTCTTGAGATATCAAATCACTCAGGGCCGAAGCCATTGAAAGTGTTAGGCACAAAAAAGAGGCGAGATTACAGCATTGGAGAGTCACAGAAAACTAATGCCCTGACTGACTTACATGCAAGTATAAGCCTAAAATTGGTACATCAATTTTACATAGATTTACTATGAGGACAACCAGTTAGAATGGAAGATGTTCGGGATAACTGTCAGGACACCTATGGGATGTAGGATATACAGAGTTGCCCTCAGTGGGTACAGCATTCTTTGCACAGACTGATTTACAAAATTGCATATTGTAGTTTAAAGACATATTACTGTGGGTTTTTATTGGGGGTTTTATTATTATAATGATTATTGATGACAACATTCATAGAAAATAAAGACAGAGTGGTTTGAGCATTAAATAGAGAATGTACCTCCTACATAGAGATTCTTGGGAGGTATGTTACTGAGAAGACCTACATGGCATACAGGAAAGGTATAGGTACCCAGGGGTAAAAAAGAGATGCATAGGCACTACCTAAGGTGGTTTAGGATACCAGCAAGGATATCGGGAGGGTGAGAAATTGATATATACTGCCGGGGGTATAGGGTGCCAGAGTTTGTAGGAGATAGGATGCCAGGATAAAATAGAATGCCTGGCAGACCCTTTTGCGATATATAAGGGGTACAGGGTACCAGGCAGGACATTCATGGTACAATATAAAGATACAGGGTGCTACGCAGGACATTTAATATATAATATAAAGATACAGGGTGCCAGGCAGGACTTTCAGGGTATAATATAAAGGTACAGGGAGTCAGGCAGGACATTCAGGGTATAATATAAAGGTACAGGGTGTCAGGGAGGACATTCAGGGTATAATATAAAGGTACAGGGTGTCAGGCAAGATATTCAGGGTATAATATAAAGGTACAGGGTGTCAGGGAGGATATTCAGGGTATAATATAAAGGTACAGGGTGTCAGGGAGGACATTCAGGGTATAATATAAGAGTACAAGTGTCAGGAGGACATTCAGGGTATCATATAAAGGTACAGGGTGACAGGCAGGACATTCAGGGTATAATATAAAGGTACAGGGTGACAGGCAGGACATTCAGGGTATAATATAAAGGTACAGGGTGACAGGCAGGACATTCAGGGTATAATATAAAGGTTCAGGGTGACAGGCTGGACATTCAGGGTATAATATAAAGGCACAGGGTATAAGGACATTCAGGGTATAATATAAAGGTACAGGGTGTCAGGGAGGACATTCAGGGTATAATATAAAGGGACAGGGTGACAGGCAGGACATTCAGGGTATAATATAAAGGTACAGGGTGTCAGGCAGGACATTCAGGGTATAATATAAAGGTACAGGGTGTCAGGGAGGACATTCAGGGTATAATATAAAGGTACAGGGTGTCAGGGAGGACATTCAGGGTATAATATAAAGGTACAGGGTGTCAGGCAGGACATTCAGGGTATAATATAAAGGTACAGGGTGTCAGGCAGGACATTCAGGGTATAATATAAAGGTACAGGGTGTCAGGGAGGACATTCAGGGTATAATATAAAGGTACAAGGTGTCAGGCAGGACATTCAGGGTATACTATAAAGGTACAGGGTGTCAGGGAGGACATTCAGGGTATAATATAAAGGTACAGGGTGTCAGGGAGGACATTCAGGGTATAATATAAAGGTACAGGGTGACAGGCAGGACATTCAGGGTATAATATAAAGGTTCAGGGTATAATATAAAGGTACAGGGTGACAGGCAGGACATGCATGGAATGTTGAGCGTTCTGACTGGTAATACAGGGCATGACACTAGCTGGCACCGCCCAGCAGAGGGAGTGGTGACGTACAGGTCACGTGCCCCGCCGCGCGTCGTCTCCCCGGTGACGTAGCCGGAGCTGTGAGGGAGGGAGAGAAACAAGATGGCGGCGGCGGCTGGGATATGACGGGAACGGATCGCCGTGTGTGAGCACCGCCCGGAGAGCGAGGGGATGGCCTCGGTGGGAGAGAGCGGGGGAGAGGCTGGCGGCTGCACACGGTAACCCGCCTGGAAGTGAGTGCAGACCGTATCCCGGGATCACTGTCACCCACCGCCCTCACAGACACTTACCGTAACCCACCGCCCTCACAGACACTTACCGTAACCCCCAATAACCCACCGCCCTCACAGACACTTACCGTAACCCCCAATAACCCACCGCCCTCACAGACACTTACCGTAACCCCCAATAACCCACCGCCATAACAGACATTTACCGTAACCCCAATAACCCACCGCCCTCACAGACACTTACCGTAACCCCAATAA
>OW240924.1:32304891-32527691 GCA_933207985.1 Pelobates cultripes | reverse complement strand
AGTATTACCTGTATGGGACCCAGCATTGCCCCCCAGTATACCCAGTATTACCTGTATCGGACCCAGCATTGCCCCCTGTATACCCAGAATTGCCTGTATGGGCCCCAGCATTGCCCCTCTGTATACCCAGTGTTACCTGTATGGCACCCAGCATTGCCCCCTGTATACCCAGTATTATCTGTATGGCACCCAGCATTGCCCCCCTGTATACCCAGTATTACCTGTATGGTACCCAGCATTGCCCCCTGTATACCCAGAATTACCTGTATGGGACCCTGCATTGCCCCCCTGTATACCCAGTGTTACCTGTATGGGACCCAGAATTACCTGTATGGGACCCAGCATTGCCCCCCTGTATATCCAGTATTACCTGTATGGGACCCAACATTGCCCCCCAGTATACCCAGTATTACCTGTATAGTACCCAGTATTACCTGTATGGGCCCCAGCATTGCCCCTCTGTATACCCAGTGTTACCTGTATGGGACCCAGAATTACCTGTATGGGACCAAGCTTTGCCCCCCTGTATACCCAGTATTACCTGTACGGCACCCAGCATTGTCCCCCTGTATGGGACCCAGCATTGCCCCCCTGTATACCCAGTATTACCTGTATGGGACCCAGCCTTGCCCCCTGTCTACCCAGTGTTACCTGTATGGGACCCAACATTGCCCCCTGTGTACCCAGTGTTACCTGTATGGGACCCAGCATTTCCCCCAGTGTTACCTGTATGGAACCCAGCATTGCCCCCTGTATACCCAGTATTACCTGTATGGGACCCAGCATTACCCCCCCTGTATACCCAGTATTACCTGTATGGGACCCAGAATTGCCCCCCTGTATATCCAGTATTACTTGTATGGCACCCAGCATTGCCCATTGTATACCCAGTGTTACCTGTATGGGACCCAGCATTGCCCCCTGTATACCCAGTATTACCTGTATGGGACCCAGAATTGCCCCCCTGTATGGCACCCAGTATTACCTGTATGGCACCCAGAATTGCCCCCTTTATACCCAGCATTACCTGTATGGGACCCAGCATTGCCCCCTGTATACCCAGTATTACCTGTATGGGACGCAGCATTGCCCCCCTGTATACCCAGCACTACCTGTATGGGACGCAGAATTGCCGTCCTGAATACCCAGTATTACCTGTATGGGACCCAGCATTTCCCCTTGTATGGGACCCAGTATTACCTGTATGGGACCCAGTATTACCTGTATGGGACCCAGCATTGCCCCCCTGTATACCCAGCACTACCTGTATGGGACGCAGCATTGCCCTCCTGAATACCCAGTATTACCTGTATGGGACCCAGCATTGCCCCCTGTATACCCAGTATTACCTGTATGGGACCCAGAATTGCCCCCCTGTATATCCAGTATTACTTGTATGGCACCCAGCATTGCCCCCTGTATACCCAGTGTTACCTGTATGGGACCCAGCATTGCCCCCTGTATGGGACCCAGAATTGCCCCCCTGTATGGCACCCAGTATTACCTGTATGGCACCCAGTATTGCCCCCTTTATACCCAGCATTACCTGTATGGGACCCAGCATTGCCCCCTGTATACCCAGTATTACCTGTATGGGACGCAGCATTGCCCCCCTGTATACCCAGCACTACCTGTATGGGACGCAGAATTGCCGTCCTGAATACCCAGTATTACCTGTATGGGACCCAGCATTTCCCCTTGTATGGGACCCAGTATTACCTGTATGGGACCCAGCATTGCCCCCCTGTATACCCAGCACTACCTGTATGGGACGCAGCATTGCCCTCCTGAATATCCAGTATTACCTGTATGGGACCCAGCATTGCCCCCTGTATACCCAGTATCACCTGTATGGGACCCAGCATTGCCCCCTGTATACCCAGTATCACCTGTATGGGACCCAGCATTGCCCCCTGTATACCCAGTGTTACCTGTATGGGACGTAGCATTGCCCTCTTGTATACCCAGCATTACCTCTATGGGACGTAGCATTGCCCTCTTGTATACCCAGCATTACCTGTATGGGACGCAGCATTGCCCCCTGTATACCCAGCATTACCTGTATGGGATGCAGCATTGCCCCCTGTATACCCAGTGTTGCCTGTATGGGACCCAGCAATGCCCCCCTGTATACCCAGTGTTACCTGTATGGGACCCAGCATTGCCCCCTGTATACCCAGTGTTACCTGTATGGGACCCAGCATTGCCCCCCAGTGTACCCAGTGTTACCTGTATAGTACCCAGCATTGCCCCCCTGTATACCCAGAATTACCTGTATGGGACCCAGCATTGCCCCCCTGTATACCCAGTATTACCTGTATGGGACCCATCATTGCCCCCCTGTATACCCAATATTACCTGTATGGGACCCAGCATTGCCCACCTGTATACCCAGTATTACATGTATGGGATCCAAGTATTGCCCCCTGTATACCCAGTATTACCTTTAATGGATCCAGTATTGCCCCTGTATACCCAGTGTTACCTGTATGGGACCCAGCATTACCCCCGTATACCCAGTGCATTGCCCCTGTATACCCAGTATTACCTGTATGGGACCCAGCATTGCGCCCCTGTATACCCAGTATTACCCGTATGGTACCCAGCATTGCGCCCCTGTATACCCAGTGTTAGCTGTATGGGACCCAGCATTGCCCCCCTGTATACCCAGTGTTACCTGTATGGGACCCAGCATTGCCCCCCTGTATACCCAGTGTTACCTGTATGAGACCCAGCATTGCCCCCTTGTATACCCAGTGTTACCTGTATGGGACCCAGCATTGCCCCCTTGTATACCCAGTGTTACCTGTATGGGACCCAGCATTGCCACTTGTTTACCCAGCATTACCTGTATGGGACCCAGCAATGCCCCCCTGTATACCCAGTATTACCTGTATGGGACCCAGTATTGCCCCCTGTATACCCAGTATTACCTATATGGTACCAAGCATTTCCCCCTTGTATACCCAGTATTACCTATATGGTACCCAGCATTGCCCCCTTGTATACCCAGTATTACCTGAATGGTACCCAGCATTGCCCCCCTGTATACCCAGTGTTACCTGTATGGGACCCAGCATTGGCCTCCCCTGTATTCCCAGTGTTACATGTATGGGACCCAGCATTGCCCCCCCCAACCCCCGTATGGGACCCAGCGTTGCCCCCCTGTATACCCAGCATTACCTGTATGGGACCCAGTATTGCCCCCATGAATACTCAGCACTACCTGTATGGGACCCAGTATTGCCTCCTGTATGGGACCCAGCATTGTCCTCCTATATACCTAATATTACTTGTTTACCCAGTATTGCCACCTGTATACCCAGCATTACTTGTTTACCCAGCATTGCCACCTCTATACCCAGCATTACCTGTATAGGATCCAGCATTGCTCACCCTGTGTTCCCAGTATTACCTGTATGGGATCCAGCATTGCTCCCTGTGTGCCCAGTATTACCTGTATGTGATCCAGCAGTGCTCCTGTCATTTCCTGTGTCCTTGATAGCAATGCCCACTTTGTACCTACCATTACTTGTATACTATTCAGCAATGTCTTGTGTACCTAGTATTACCCCCAGTTTACACATCATTACCTGTATGATACCCATCATTATCTGTGTGGAACCCATCAATGCCCCTGTGTGCCTGTTATTAGCTAAATGGTACCTGTATGGTAATCCTCAATGTCCCCAGTATACCTATCATTACTGTATGCTACCCACCAGTGTCCCCTGTGTACCTGGCTTTACATGTATTTACCCAGCAGTGACCATGTATACATATCATTGCCTGTATAATGCCCAGCATTATCCCTTGTGTACAAATCGTTGCCTGTTTTTACCCAGCAGTGACCATGTGTACATATCGTTGCCTGTTTTTACCCAGCAGTGACCATGTGTACATATCGTTGCCTGGTTTTACCCAGCAGTGACCATGTGTACATATCGTTGCCTGTTTTTACCCAGCAGTGACCATGTGTACATATCGTTGCCTCTTTTTACCCAGCAGTGACCATGTGTACATATCGTTGCCTCTTTCTACCCAGCAGTGACCATGTGTACATATTGTTGCCTGTTTTTACCCAGCAGTGACCATGTGTACATATCGTTGCCTGTTTTTACCCAGCAGTGACCATGTGTACATATCGTTGCCTGTTTTTACCCAGCAGTGACCATGTGTACATATCGTTGCCTGTTTTTACCCAGCAGTGACCATGTGTACATATCGTTGCCTGTTTTTACCCGGCAGTGACCATGTGTACATATCGTTGCCTCTTTCTACCCAGCAGTGACCATGTGTACATATCGTTGCCTCTTTCTACCCAGCAGTGACCATGTGTACATATTGTTGCCTGTTTTTACCCAGCAGTGACCATGTGTACATATCGTTGCCTGTTTTTACCCAGCAGTGACCATGTGTACATATCGTTGCCTCTTTCTACCCAGCAGTGACCATGTGTACATATTGTTGCCTGTTTTTACCCAGCAGTGACCATGTGTACATATCATTGCTTGTATAATGCCCAGCATTGTCTAATGTGTACATGTCATTGCCTGTATACTACCCAGGAATGTCCCCTGTGTAAATGTCATTGCCTGTATACTACCCAGGAATGTCCCCTGTGTAAATGTCATTGCCTGTATACTACCCAGGAATGTCCCCTGTGTAAATGTCATTGCCTGTATACTACCCAGGAATGTCCCCTGTGTAAATGTCATTGCCTGTATACTACCCAGCAGTGTCCCCTGTGTATATGCCATTGCCTGTATACTACCCAGCAGTGTCCCCTGTGTACATGTCATTGTCTGTATATAACCAGCAGTGTCCCCTGTGTACATAATGCCTGTATACTGCCCAGCAGTGTCCCCTGTGTACATGTCATTGCTTGTATATATCCAGCAGTGTCCCCTATGTACATGCCATTGCCTGTATATATCCGTCAGTGTCCCCTATGTACATGCCATTGCCTGTATATATCCGGCAGTGTCCCCTATGTACATGCCATTGCCTGTATACTGCCCGGCAGTGTCCCCTATGTACATGCCATTGCCTGTATACTGCCCGGCAGTGTCCCCTATGTACATGCCATTGCCTGTATACTGCCCGGCAGTGTACCCTATGTACATGCCATTGCCTGTATACTGCCCGGCAGTGTGCCCCATGTACATGCCATTGCCTGTATACTGCCCGGCAGTGTCCCCTATGTACATGCCATTGCCTGTATACTGCCCGGCAGTGTCCCCTATGTACATGCCATTGCCTGTATACTGCCCGGCAGTGTCCCCTGTGTACATGCCATTGTGCATGCCATTGCCTGTATACTGCCCAGCAATGTATGGGACCCAGTATTACCTGGTCAAATGTCCCTTTTCTATGTACATGCCATTGCCTGTATACTGCCTGGCAGTGTCCCCTGTGTACAGATCATTGCCTATATACTGCCCAGCAGTGTCCCCATGTACAGATCATTGCCTGTATACTGCCCAGCAGTGTCCCCTGTGTACATTTCATTGCCTGTAGGCTACCCAGCTGGGTATGTTGTCTACCCAGTGATGGCCTATTTGTTGCTGTTACTCCGTAAAGTCATCTGTGTATCAATACCTGTATGCTACCCAGCAATGCCCTTTGTGTATGTAAATTAAATGTATGCTAACCAGCAGTGCCCTGTATTCACCCATCATTACATGTATTCTTCCCTGCAATGCTCAGGTTTAAATCCCAGCCAGACCTTACCAGTAACTTTCCCTGGCAAGGCGCCTAATGATACCTATCTGCCTACCTCAAATCCTCATAGCTTGTTTGAGTGGGGCATTCTTTACCGTCAAATGTCTGTTTCTATATTTGTGAAGTGCTGCTGAATGTGTTGTAGCTGTATAAATGCTACTAAAAAATAATATAAGAAATCTGTATCTTACACGGCATTGCTCATTGCAGTCGTCAACTGCTGTATTCTGCCAAGCTCTCCTGTGTTCTCAGCACTAACTGGATCCAACCATGCAGTGCCTTGTATACCCACCATTGCCTATTTCCAACCCTGCATCTCCCCATGTAACCACTACTTTGTGTATCTCACCTAGCACTGCCTGCATCCACTCACTTCTGCCATTCTCACCCAACACTTGCTGGTACACTCATTTATGCAAGTTTCTGCAAACCTATGGCACACTGCCGTCTGTGTCATTTTGGCACTCACCCCATTTCTACCTTGTATCCTGCAGTCAACACCATTGTATTTGATACTGTCCTGTGATAAGCCTTGTGTGCACTCTGCTCCACCTTGTATGCTTCAATCCATTTTCCATATACTCTTCATTGCCTTTTAGTCTCCCACAGATCCCTGTGTACCCTGCACTCTAACCAGTTTATTTTTTATTTCATATATATATATATATATATACACATACACACCACCACCACCGGATTTTCCACATCCATCCATTGCACGATCTCCTTACTATAGCTCTGTGTATTTCCTGCATTACCATCACTTAAACTTTTTCGCTTTCTCATGCAATTCCTCCCTACTGATTTAGATTGTTAGCTTTCTGACACTTTCACAGTCCCCTTTAGTTTATTGTTAAGTGCATAAGAGAAATCACTACTGGTAAACCATCTGTTACAGGCTCCTCTTCCTCACAATATCTTGTCTTTTACAGATTTACTTATTTGCCATAAGTATTTCATAAGCAAAATAGAAATGCTCAAGAGTTTGTAGAGCAGGTTCACATAGCTCAATGGTGCGATTCCAGCAAGCAGCAATCTGATTGCTCTTTAACAGAAGGACTATCCTGTACTGAACATGTTTGATCCATACAACTTGTGAACCAGTTCCCCTGCACCAAATGCATTTGTTTTGGTTGTTGCCATGTTTAAAGGTGTGGACTTTAATGGCCAGGCACTCAGTCTGTTGTCATCTGTCAATAATTTACAGTACAGACTATGATTATAAGCTTGAATTTATAGAGACAGCTGTGTAAGTAATTTGTTTATAAAATGAAAATATACTATGCAGAATTACGCATGTATATTTTGCTGGGTGGTGGAAGCTAGGTTTGGATTGTTTACAATTTAAATCAGGCTTAATTTGAGGTTTAAGGAAGGAATTTATGTGATGCATAAATATAACGGATGTAGCGGAATGTTTCTCCCAGGGTCCGGACAAATGTGTCCACCAATTAAGTTGCAATGGTTTTGGTGTCCCTTTCATCATTTCTTTAATGTCTATTTTATTAGGATACAGAGCAGAGAAAAATCCTTTATTTGAACCTGTAAATATACAATATATAGCTGCTATATGGAAACTTTAGTGTTTATATTAAGGAGCCCATAACTATTAACTTTATCTTTTTGTGTCTTAAACATAAAACATTTAAAAAGTTAGATGACCTCCGTAATCTTTTCTATGCGCATTGGGTGATGGATATTGAGCAAGTGCTGAACTGCTCTGATTCTGTGTACTTTAGTAGCAGTAATGGGGTTAATCACTGACATCTGAACAATTTGGGTCAAAATCCAGTTTGTTCCTGCAGCGCTTGTGAAAGATGAAGCTGTGACTTAATGAGGTTTTTGTGTTTTGTATTAATGCATTAAATCACTTCACATTTAATGAACGCTCCACAGAGGACCACACTAACTTGGAACCCTCTGAGAACCAGTTCTGTCATTCTAAACTAGCCCTTAAGGATTCTGTAAGAAAACGTGTCCTGCTCCTTTTAAAAGTTATATGTATGTATACACTTGCTATGGTTAACTAAGCAGGATGTTCCATACTAGCATAGAGCATTTTGTGACCAGATTGTGTTGACAGCATTAAATGCCACTGGACATTAAGGGGTTAATTGAGGTCACATTATAAATCCATATTTCTTCTGTAATGTGAGTAACTGAGATTTCCTGACATTACTTGGATTTCAAGAATCAGTGATCTTGAACCAAAAGATAAAAAGCAGGTATAACGGTCTATATCTTTAGCTCGGGTTCAAAATGTAAACTAAATTAACAAGGAAGTCTTTTACAGAAATATTTGATGTACATACAAATAGAATATTACCACATATTCATGCACATTAGTGTAAACACTAAGTTCACAAATCAATCGTGTTTAGCCTGTCCAATCAAACTTTCTTAAAAGTACCCAGAAGTAAGAGGCAATTTTAAAGATCAGGAGGATTAGAGACTAATGACAACATTGTAATGAAGATGGAGTAACTGTAAAGGTTTGTACTGAAGGTATTTGGATAGCTTTTGAAACCTTTGTGGTCACACCTACTATCTAGTAATCAGTTTTATTTTTTGTTCTATAACAGTTACTGTAATCAAGGGAGTTATGCCATTTGTGCCCTTTTATCTTCCATGTGAAATTATATATGTGATATATATTTATATTTATTTTATAGGTTATATGTACCAAAGGAACATTGTCTGAAAACATTCAAAGTTAAGTTTATTTTTAAACATTGGGTTTTAGTGCGTGAAGAGGGTGCATACCACCGTTGATTTGTAGTATTTTACATAAAGTCTTCACACTGCATGTGCATTTCCACTGCTTATACCCCTCTTATTTTGTAAAAGTGTCAATTTTGAGAGAAAGCAGCACATTTATAAATTCTCCAAGAAACACCTCCTGGCTGTAAAGTAGACAATGTGGAAGGATTTCTGCCTGACTTATTTTAATTGTAGTTTAAAGCGGATGCGAGTTTTTTCATTTTCGTTTAACTCTTTCAATATTGAAATGGGGGACCCAGTAATCTGAACACAAACTGGAGTCGATAATTAAATAAATACATTTAATTACAATTCTTTACAACTTGGTCTTCCTGAGGAATGAGGGCAGCAAAAGCTGACCATGTCACCCTAGACCCTGGCCTTAAATTTGTTGTCCTATGCTACTAGCCACACCTTAAAAGTAACTTGCTAGTGGAAGTCATTGTATACCCCATCTTTACTTGCCAGGGCTTAATTTTCACATGCCAAGGGCTAGTAGCGAGTGGAAATTTTGAACCCTGACTCTAGATATTTGTCATCTTTATTGCTCTTGATGCTCAGACTGTCATCTCCAGATGCCAAAGTTAGCCATCAGTGTTTTAGCTTTTGTCGTTTTAGTTTAATAGCATACTTATCCAAGTAATATGTTACATACAATGTTTATAATTATATTGGGAGTTACATGGCACTTAGGATGAAAGGATTGTCTTCATCATGGGTTCTCAAAATATGTTTATGGTCACCTGGACTTTTAGTCTGGTTGTCTCCATAAAACAAAGGCACCATGTGTTTAATCAGACAGAACATTAAAGCTTAAGGAAGCATTTAAAGCCAGTCATAAATGTATCACTGATCTACGTATTTGTCTTTTGAAATGCCACATAGTAGGAAGTGGTCTTTGTGGTTGTACACATTTCTATAGTGGTCTACACACGTCACGTCAAAATTACCAAAACCTTACCAATGGTTGCAAAATATCACTGAAGTTCACCAGTGAATAATTTGAAATGCCTTCTATTTTAAAATGCTTGTATTAGTTCTATAGTAAAATAAGGATTTTCTCCAGTGAATGTGCATTGCCACCTGCTTATTCTTTTTATCATTAAGAAATGCCTTTTATTAGTGTTACATCCCGGTAGTTTACCCAAATTACACTATTCCTCAGTGATGTTTTGTGTATTTTTAAGGAAGTGAAACTATTTTAATAATCCAAAAAACTTTATTTAAAGGGCTTACATTGGAATAAAGTACTTTTGTTTATGCAAAACTGGTGCAGGAATGGTAGCAGAGATTCACTTAAAGGGACATTGCAGGCACCCAGACCACTTCTGCCCATTGGTGTGGTCTGGGTGCCAACTCCCACTACTCTTAACCCTGCAACTGTAATTATTGCATTTTTCATAAACGGCAATAATTACATTGCAGGGTTAACTCCTCCTCTAGTGGCTGTCTACTAGACAGCCACTAGAGGGCACTTCCTAAATTAATAGCACAGGTTTTCTTTGCTATTAATCAGGAATGCTTTCCTATGGAGAGCTCTAATGCCGCGCATGCGCAGTAGGTCTCCTCAGCCGGCGGGTGGAATCAGTCTCCCCCGCCGGCGGACGTGATGAAGGGGAGGAGCGGCGGCGACCCGAAACCACCGCCGAGGGACATCGGCGGGGTTCTCAGGTAAGTCACTGAAGGGGTTTGGGTGGATGGGTGGTGGAAGGTAGAGGGGACCTGCAGTGCCAGGAAAACGGATTGTTTTCCTGGCACTGGAGAGTCCCTTTAATTCAAATACAATGCCTCAAACCCTCCTGGGTGAACATCAAACCAGTCTATCAAGTGTTCTATAGTATAAACGATGTACACTACGTATTTCACCTCTTAGTTTTTTTTTTTGTTTTTTTTTAAGAAGTCACTTGAAACACTTTATTCTTTATCATTCTAATCTGTCTGACATTGCTGTAAGCGATAGGTCTTGAATTAGTAAGCAGTCATTTTTAATGGGCTTTCTATATCGCCCCATTGGGTCTATTAGAATTCCCATGAGCTTGAGGTCTTTTCGGTGCTAGATATATCCTATCCTTTTATAAATGTTGTTTTTTTTGTTTTGTGTTTTTTTTATGCATATTCTATTATTTGTTATGTGCTTGTTTTGTTAGTATTTCCTAGTCAGTCTAATCTCTAATACATAGTGTGTGTGTGTTTTCATAGATTATTTTTTTATTTATTTTGAACACTCATTTTACCAGAAATACTTTATTGTAATGTGTGGCCCAATCATGGCTATTGCTGTCTTTTACACTGATTGAAGGGAGTTGCTTTAAATTTCGATTGTGACCCCTGACAGGGCAGATGTAAAGGAGTATGTTTGTGTGTTTTTATATAGTAATACGGGGTCTGCTTCCTATCTCTTTTCCAGACTCTCTAATTATCTTGGCTACAGGCTTCATTAGTTCTCCGAATATTTTATTTCTTGCAGTCCGTTCACTGTACACCATTGTGAAATGCTAATGAATCCTGGGCGTCCTAATGAATGCGCATTTCAGTTTACTAATTGGTTTGGTTAAAATAAATACTAATTGGTATGGTATGTGTTGGTGTTTGGTCTATTTTTTTTTTATTTTTTTAATAATCATGGCTAACATTAGTGGTGTTGTTTTTGTTATGGTATATACAGTAGACCGCTTGGCTTTCTTTTATTTCTGTAAAGCGTCTCAATATTTTTGCAGCCTTGCTTAAATTGAAGTTCCTATATTTAGAACAAATCCCCAGGCTAAGCCAATCATGATGGACAAGTGCGTCTCCCCAACACCTGTACTCTGGCACTTTTTCAGATGTCCTGAAAAAGCAAACACAGCACATCTGCTTTATGATGTACCAATCCGTGCAACCATGATGCAACAGTAGTCTGAGAGTGCTTGCCTAACCTTCACAGAATGCGCTCACACTATCGGTGCTGTCCAGGTTTAACAGATTTGCACTTGATAGTGCAATGAGCAGTGTGGGTTATGATATTTGGAGTGTCACACCTGAACAAATCCAAAAAAACAAGTGTTAATGTTTAAATTTGTTTATTTTAATTTGATCTTTGGCTCTTCGAAAACCAACAGTAGCATGGATCCAAATTAATGGTGTATGTGCAAGGGTTCGTGTGTGTGTGTGTGTATATGTATATGTATGTATATATATATATATATGTATGTGTATATATGTATGTGTATATATGTATGTGTATATATGTATGTGTATATATATATGTATGTGTGTATATATATATATATATATATATATATATATATATATATATTATAAAATGTAAATTTTTTTTTTTAATGGGAGGTTTGCTGTGCATTTGGCCTTTAACATTGTATGCGGCCTGGAGCGGTACCTGAAAATTCCAGTAAAACTATTAGCTGATCTTTTTGCCCATCTAGTCTTCTCACATCTGTCAGGGTCTAATCGGGTGCACCCCTATTCTTTCTGTAAAATGCTACTTTAACACAGTGTATTTACACAAGGGAAGAGAATTGAGATTGTAATGTGAATTTAAATTTTAAGGCCAAAGTAGCTAAATTGGAAAAATTATCGGCTATGCTTACAGTTAGGCTATTTTGTCCTGATATTTGAAATTTACGGTATGCTGAATTTCTGATAAATCTCACTTTAGTAAATAACTGTTAATTTCACTCTTACACTTAGTGTGTGCATATACTTTCCTTCTCAATTAAACTTTGATTGAATTATAAATATTGCCAATCCTCCTTTCACTCAAGTAAAAAGAAATGCGGAGGCAGCTGTCATACTACTGTAATGACTCCTTACATGTATATAGTTTTCTATTCTACAAAACATTTTGTATTTAAAGAAACACTATAGTGCCAGGTATGCAAACCTATTCCTTATACTGTAGTGCCTGTGTGGCTTTTTCGGTCCTCTGCCAATTTTGAGAGCAGTGAAAATGTGATGATATATATCTTTTAATTTTTTTTCGTCTTGCAGCATCTGCCCCCACCTCAATGACTGAGGCAATCAATTTTGATGGTCTTAGCCAACCAATGCTTTCCCATAGCAAAGCATTGTGAGGCTTTTGCACATGTATGTCTAAAAGCCACATGGCACCAATCTGCTTAGAGAGGCATTGAATCAATGCATATTTATGGGGAATGTTCAGCACCTCCATGCGGAGCGTTGAGATGCTGAATGGCAGTGCTGCACACTGTTCCACACTGACTCAGGAAGTACATGTAGTGGCTGTCTAAGTCACTGTTACTAGGCAACTATGTAAACACATTTTTAAAAGGCAGTGTTTACATTAAAAAGCCTGCAGAGACATGTTATTGACACCAGGACCACTACATTAAGCTGTAGTTGTTCTGGTGACTTTACTGTCCCATTAGCCCCTTAAGGACGGTGGGCGTACTATGCCGTCCTTGGGGACCCTGTCCTAAACGCCGGTTGGCAGCATAGTACATCCATGCCATCCTTCACACTTGACTGAAAACTGGTGATCGGGGAGGGAGGGGGGGGGGGACTTGCCTGGCATCCCAGGGAGTCCCCTTGCGGCTAATTTGGCCCTCCTGGGCCATGTGATCGTGATTATGTCGCGATCACATAGACGGAATAATCGTCCAAAGCAGTGCCTGTAATAAAGTTTTTTTTAAAAGTTTTTTTTTTTTTTTTTTTTTTTTTTAAATCATATATATGATACACACACACACACACACACACACATACGTTATGTCTCTAAGTGTATTTTAATAGTATATATTTTTATATACATTTAGAATATTTTACATATATTGTTGTAAATTTCTATACATATATAATATAAATAAAAAATAATAAAAATTATGTGTAATTTTTAATTCAACTGTATTTTAATATTTATGTATATATAAACCTTTAAAATAAAATTTTGTGTATATATCTCAAAAAAATAATAGATATATTTGTTATTCCCAGAGCACTTAATGCTCCCGGTCTTTCAGGGTTGACAGGAGACTAGACTGCAGTCAAAATTATACTTTATTTACTCCAGTTTACCACCCAGCTTTGATGATTTTTACGATGTATTACTAGGTAACCGGTTGACAGTTTGGCTGCCGTTTTATCGCTGAGAGGAGAAGATATTTTGCCAATAAGGTGGCTTAGAGAGATGGGAGTTGGGGGGGGGGGGCGCGGTTTATATGTTTGGCACTACTGAGATTACCATAGACAGGGTCCTCTTATTCATACCCTCTATACCACTTAGCCACGGATGTTGCCATCAGACAAGGGCAACTAAGGCTTTCTTTATAATTTGTTCTGTTTTATACCTCTCAGCCTTAAAGTACTATTTAATCACACACTTTGCTATTATTTTAACCAACCTATTAAGCAATATTTTAATTGTATATGTATTACCTAGGGTTGCTGCTACTGTACCAGTACCTTTTGGGGAGGCTTGTATAAGATATCTTTCTTTCTCTCCCTCCTCCTCTACCTCCCTCGACCACTAGTACTCTTTCCTTTGCTTCAACTTGTACAATTGGCTCAGTCCTTAAGGCGTTAAAGGGGCATTGTGTACTATGAAGGTAATGGTTTTACTTGATTTTGTGCAGGTAGGGTTTACACAGTTGAAAGAACTCTATGACCAACCATCTACTTCATTGATCTGCTTTGAGACTGGGCTGACTACTTGAGTCAGCATCAGTCAACATTCTCTAAATGCTCTATATCCAAGTTTATGGCTGCAGCTCTTTCATCACTCTTTAAAGGGACACTATAGTCACCAAAACAACTTTAGCTTAATGAAGCAGTTTTAGTGTATAGATCATGTCCCTGCAGTCTCACCACTCAATTCTCTGCCAATTAGGATTTAAATCACTTTGCTTATGAACATTAGTCACACCTCCCTGCATGTGACTTGCACAGCCTTCCTAAACACTTCCTGTAAAGAGTCATCTAAAGTTCATCCTTCCTTTATTGCAAGTTCTGTGTAATTTAGATTTTCTTATCCCCTGCTATGTTAATAGCTTGCCAGAACCTTCAAGAGCCTCCTGTATGTGATTAAGTTCAGTTTACAGAGGAAGAGATACAATGGTTTAAAGTAAATTACATTGGATTGAAAGTGAAACCAGTTGTTTTTTTGTTTTCTTCTTCTTTGTGCAGGCTGTGTCAATCAGCCAGGGGAGGTGTGACAAGGGCTGCATAAACAGAAAGTGATTTAACTCCTAAATGGCAGTGAATTGCGCAGTGGAACCTGAGAAGCATGATCTATACACTAAAACTGCTTCATTAAGCTAAAGTTGTTTAGGTGAATATGGTGTTCCTTTAAGCACCCTGTATCCAAGTTTACGACTGCCACACCCCTTAAGCACTTTTCCCACCTTATTGGAGCTGCTGTCTAAATATTCTCTCGGCACATAACTACACAATTTATCATCACTCCTCCCACTTTAAGATGCTGAACACATCATATGCCAATATACAGCTGCTGCACTTTGTAAGCACTGCTTCTTTCACCTTTGTCGCTGCTCTCTAAGACTGGATCTCACTTTGTGGTTGTTATTCCCTGTCACTAACCCTTTTTTCACCTAGGGCTTCTTCTGCTCTCCTAACATTCTTGATGTAATCCAGCTGTGCATAGGCAAGTGGTACCAACACAGATTTAAATCGTTCATAAAATGTCCAGTTGGGATCTGTTTTGTTTGGGTGTCTTGTGTAATTGGTTCTCTGTTTGTATGCATCTGAACACTAAATCATATTTGAAAGGAACCCAGAATTACACAACTTCACGTGCACTCAAGTTCACTGTTGGCCAAATATTTTCTGTTGTGTCTGAAAAGATGTTGAGAGAATTTTTTTTAACCCGTTGCACTCCTTTGTGATTTGTGTATACTGCTATGATTAATCTCAACTGTTAATGGAGTTGTATAACTACATATTGCTTTCTGTCTTGCCAAATTCTAGGGATTTGCTGTTGCAGTGGAAAATGTAATACCCAAGTACGATTGAGATTAAAACCACTAATTCATAGTTGTTTGTTTTTATTACCATTTTTAAAGCTACAGTTTTTTTTGTCTGTTTGCTATGTACAATCTATAATTGGGTAGTGGTAACATTTACAAGACACTTTTCAATATTTCTACTTGCTGTCCATGTTGAAAGGAGATTGTTGGTGGTTTTTATAGAACATAACATTTCTTAGTTGATAGTTTGTGATGTGGGAAGATTGTGATATATTTTGTAAATATTGATATATATTAAAGGTGAACTGTGATTTTTGTCATACCAGTTCAGTCATTAACAATTCTATATGAGAAGTAAAAGTTCAAATCTTTTAGTGACCGACAAGACTGTATTTTTAGTACAGCTTCAAGTGTGTTTTTTTTTTTTTTTTCCCTGCTGATACCGCTTAGAGGCCACATGGCTTCACTCGGTTATTTCTGTATTTGTTTTATGCTGGAAAATTCTATTGCTGGCATTTTGAAATTCTGTTATGGAGCAGATGTTATCCGCTGAGTATAAAACAAAACACAACTGCTTAGTATAATCCTGCTCAGGGCGTGTACGCCACAGAAATGGAGGGGGGGGGAGCACTACAAAGATTTTTATTACCGGCATTTATAAAGTACCAGCGTATTCCGCAGTGCTTTACAATATATACAGTCCAATACAAAAGGTTAGGAGAGCCCTGTTCGAGAGCTGAGATCTAGCCACTGAAGCTCCTATAGCTCCTAAAAGTTGCTGTTATTGTTCTTTAGGCAATATGATGTAGAAAAGATGAACATAATTGGAATTTAGGGGAGCACCAGAGTTACTTGGAAGCTAGGGCAGATTAGTTTGACCCTATATGTCAGTGTCCCCCGACTCAGCCCTCAGGGACCACCAACAGTCCAGGATTTATGCATTTCCCAGTTTTATTTCAATGGAGACACGGACAAAATCTGGACTGTAGGTGGTCCATGAGGACTGGGTTGGGGAGCACTGCTATGTTACCACCGAATGCTATGTGCTTGCTTTCACATTGTTAGTCATGGCTACTTGGGGATTTATGTTACCCAGTAGTGCAGTATGTTGAGACTTAAATATCTAGGTTTTTATTTTTGCTTTGCAATATGTTTTACACATGACAAGGTTAAAATATATTTAATGTGCTAATATCAATGTTTTACTTTTTGAAAAGAAAATAATTTTACCCCTTTCCCAAGTAGATGTTGATTTGTTATAATAGGCAGCGTCCTTGTATAGGGGGGTCCCTCATCATTAATAAATTATTTAAATAACCATAATTCTCTTATTTTTCAGAAGCCTGCGTGAGAATCTGGATTTAAAAATGACAAAGAAATGTGGGATTACTCTTTGAAGGGCCATCAGGCAACATGTCTGTGTGAATAACGACATGGGTGCCAATGCCTCAAACTACCCTCACTCGTGTTCCCCAAGGGTAGGGGGAAACTCGCAGGCACAGCAGACCTTTATAGGTAAATCTGCCTTCTTTTTCTGGCAACTAAATAGTCTAACCCCTACACTTCCATGTTCAAGCCTTTTTTTTTTTTTTTCTTGGAATGTATAAAAATCACGGTGAACGATCGGTCTTGTGTTTTACCTTGTTCATACCAAACAAAATTAAAATGTTGTATTTCTTTATTTATTTTTTAATGCAATGTCAGATGTAGTCTTACATATTAACAGATGTTTCATTCTCATCACATACTTGTGATAAACTTGTCAAACAACCTGATTATAGGGTTTTATAAGGAGCCAAGTTGCATTATTGGAAGTACTCATTCCATGCTTGAGTAACTTTGACAAAATTAATTGGCTGAAAGCATCAGCTAACACTCTTAGCCAATTATTCTCTAAAAAGTTGCACAAATTTCATAGCGCTAAAGAGGAATGAAATCGTATGATTGGTATATAATGCCGACCGGTGCAATGGGGAACATAGTTGGGGCTATATGGCCAAAATTTTTTTGTTCATTTCTAAAGGGATTCAATTTAGTTAAAGAATAAGGGGATAAGAAAACATGTGCAAGAATTAACTTAATTTCTTTTTATTTTCAGGAACATCCTCTTATTCTAGCCAAGGCTATGGATATGAATCAAAATTATACAGCCTTGACCATGGTCATGAAAAACCACAAGACAAAAAAAAGAAATCCTCTGGCCTTGCCACGCTTAAAAAGAAATTCATTAAGCGTCGGAAATCAAGCCGTTCTGCTGATCATGCCAAGCAGATGCGAGAACTCCTTTCTGGATGGGACGTTCGAGATGTCAATGCATTGGTGGAGGAATATGAAGGCACAGCAGCCTTAAAAGAACTGTCTTTGCAAGCGAACTTGGCACGACCAGAATCCAGGACTTTGCAGAAAGATATGGCTGATCTGTATGAGTACAAATACTGTACAGATGTGGATTTAATATTCCAAGAAACATGCTTTCCGGTACATCGTGCCATATTGGCAGCAAGGTGCCCATTTTTTAAGAAGTTGCTTTCATCTTCCCCTGAGTATGGAGCAGAGGTAATAATGGACATCAACACTGCTGGAATAGACATGCTGATGTTCTCCGCATTGCTACACTACCTTTACACAGGGGAGTTTGGCATAGAGGACTCAAGATTTCAAAATGTCGATATCCTTGTGCAACTAAGTGAAGAATTTGGCACACCCAATTCTCTGGATGTAGATATGCGTGGGCTTTTTGATTACATGTGCTATTATGATGCGGTCCTCAGTTTTTCTTCAGACTCTGAGCTGGTGGAAACCTTCGGTGCTCAAAGCTGCTTAGAAGAAGAGCTCAGAGCACACAAAGCTATTCTTTCAGCTCGATCTCCATTTTTCCGTAACTTGCTGCAAAGACGAATACGAACTGGGGAAGAAATTACAGACCGGACTTTACGGACTCCTACTAGGATCATTTTGGATGAATCTATAATACCAAAAAAATATGCAAAAGTAATTTTGCATTGTATGTACACGGATATAGTGGATCTCTCCTATGTGTTGCACTGTAGTCCATCGATCGGAAGCCTCAGTGAAGTTCAAGCATTGGTGGCAGGAAGGCCTAACATGAGCCGCGCTGAAGAAGCTATGGAACTTTATCATATAGCACTGTTCTTAGAGTTTAATATGCTTGCGCAAGGTAAGAGAGAATATGAAGTCCAATAGAAGCTGGAAAAGGTCCCTCTCTCCTTTATTTATTTTAAATGTTTTATGCTGGAGTCCTCCCCCACCCCCCCACTAATTTTCTAATTTTACAATGCATTGTTTAGTTACAGCATTAAAACTAAAGCTCCTTTTTAAACAGAAAGAATTGTACTAACCTGCAAAGTAGTTCTACAGTTTTGAGCTCCTGTTTTGATGAATGGAAGCATCATTGTACAGGTGTTGGTGCTTTCTTTTAGGAAGACTAAGTCTCACTGGTCAGGGCTAACTGCAGGAGAGCTAGCTGCCGATTATAAAATACTTTACTTTATATTGCTCTGTTACAAGGACTGCAAGTTGCCTGCCCTACTTGGGTGGTATGACTTTATGGGGAAGCTATGCTTTCCCCAAATTATGATTTATCTGAATATGAAGAAAACACAAGGGGTTTGTAATGTGCCTAGCATTGGCAGCTTTCTATCACCAGATCTACTACAGTGCACTGGATTATGTTATGGTGCTTGTGTTCTATTAACACAGCAGACAATCATTCACAAATGTGTCCATACACACCTTTTTATTTATATTTATTTTTTTGAAGTATAGATATAGCATGGATTAATTATTTCCTGAGCTCCTGAGTGAAATTCACTTTTGCCCCTGTTTACAAAACAGTGCAATGGAGGAGGAAGCGATCTTCCCCAGTGCTCCTACAAGGGAGAAGATTAGGTCTGACAGAGTGCTGATAACAGATGTACAATATGCATGGATTTCACATTAAGCATCATGTAACAGGGTTCTGGGCTGCCAAAGTCACGTGTGCTGGGGTGGTAACGAGCATCTGGCACACAGGTGCACATATCTTTGAATGTGTAGTGTTTTCAAGCAGAAAAACTGAACGGGCAGACTCATACCACTATGACTAGTTCAAATCAATGACAGTGGTTCTAGTGGTTGGGCAAACCCTTTAACTATTCTGACCAAATGTGACATTAAAATATTTTGAGCATTTTAATCCAGATAGGATGCTGGGGTTTTTTTTTGATGCTCTGTGCAAGTTTTACTGAATTTTTATTTTTTTTTATAAATATTTTAATCTAAAACATGAGTCAGTTATATACCTGCATTATACATCTGTATGATTACTGAAGCTGTCTAATAATCTTTTCAAATTTAAAGTGGCTTTTTTTATTCAACACACGTTACTCCCTATGAATATATTAAGTACCGAGGTAGGGATGCCACTTAAAAAGGCAAGAAGAGGGGAAAGGGTTGTAACATTAATGTGCATATCTTTTTTGTAAATTTCTTTATTATGGTCTTTTCATGTTATAACATGCGATAAGTTATGATACATTATGAAACTCGCAGGTTCCGTATACTTATAGGTGCTTAATGTACCTTGAGATACGCAGATCTCCGTGTAGGCTTCAGTGGTAGGGAGACTCGCAGGTCTCGTGGCAAATTGTATCATATGATCATTTCTTTCAGAAGCGGGATCGTGGGTCCCCCATATTTTTACTTATGATAATTGGCTGTAGGAGTTACCGTTATAGTGGGTAGGCTACTGAGGTGTGGGTTAATTACCTTCCTAGTTAGATCTAAGGTTGTGCTTCTTAGGTTGCTATCGTCTTAGTCCTAGTATTTGTCCGTGCGATTGTGTTTCTCATGTCATCAGTCTATGGGTGGGCAGGGTTAGTGCTAAAGGTCCTTTTGGTCTTTGTATGTCCAGATTGGGCATCGTCGTCTTTGGCCCGGATTAGGGAGTTTGTGAGTGGTGTATTGCATGGTCCAGTGTTTACTTTATCGCGGGCACAGTGGCGAGGAAGGGATTAATGTGCATATCATTTACATGTAAACATTTACACAAGAGCATATCTCTGTCCATTTTTAAACTTATACAAATTATATTATTGGTATATATTGAGACCTTGTTCCCCCATATATTGGTTTCAACATTCAGGTTCATAATGCGTTATCCCCCCACACCCCTCCTTACTCGTGTTTGGACTAGGCACATTGATTTTGGGATTGTAATGTCATAGATCATAGCTGAGTATTTTTTTCAGAAGCTTAGTCATAGACCTGCTAAACACAGATGTATGTTGAATAACGATTACACATATGGAAAAGATTGGCTCCAGCTCCCAACTGTTCATCAGACTTCAAAACCTATCCACATCTCCACATCTATCCTTTTCATAAACAAGAAGAGGAAATAGACGACTGGGCAAATAAACAAATCATGGCTGAGTTAAACAGTTTTGTTTGCCGTCTACTCTATGTAAAAATAGAGATCATCTTTTATGCAGTTTCTTATATTTTAGCCTTTTCTATTTTACATATATATATATATTATTTTTTTCTTCTTCCCTTCAATTATATCCTGAGTAATGTGTGTAGTATTCCCCCCCTCCCCTCCCCCCCCCCCCAATCTTAAGGTGACATTCCAGGCTAGAAGTTGTTTGGAGATCATTCTATAAGACAAAATCTGCTCATGTTGGAAGATATTGTATTTGCTAGGTACATGTACAGTGCATCAGTGAAACCGTATGTGGCCCACCTATAGGAAGACTCCAAACATCTGTTCCTCCAAGAGGAGAAGCCATATTGCTCTTTAAGACAGAGCAGGGCCATGCTCATTCACTGAGCGCATGAGCTGAGCTTTCTCAGCCAATTATCACAGCCCAGCATTGGCTGTGCTTTGCTGTATAGAAATATATCTTGCATCTCCTGCTGGCCAAAAACGGATATGGTGCAAACACCTGGTGTGACCCAGGTAAGTTGTCAAACTGCTAAAATGTATTGGAATTTTTTTTTTTATATTTACTTTATGACTACTGAAGTCATAACCACTACAAAGGGCTATAGTGGTTTTGGTGCTTAAAGTGTTCCTTTTAAAATGTTATTCTACGCATCATAACCACTATGGCTTACTTTAGTGTTTATGATGCCAGGAATACCCTGGCTCGCTTCCCCAGTATTGAAGCAAACTGATGGTCAACAATTTGCCCTCATACCTGGTTCCCACCAGGTACCAAAGTTCCTAGCTCCTCTGCCAACGCGTCATTGGCTGAGAGTGTCAGCTGGAACACTCTTTCCGAGCTGGCTAATGATACCTCAACACACTTCTGGAGAAATTACACCTCTGGCAGCTAAGGTGTTAAACTCCATATGTGGAGCACTTTCTATCAAAATACTGCACATACAGACTCCAAGCACCATGACTGAAGTGGTCATCACAGAAGTCGTCATGGCACATACAGACTCCAAGCACCATGACTGAAGTGGTCATCACTGAAGTCGTCATGGTGTTTGGAGTAACCCTATAGGAACTTGGCAGGAATTCCATCCCTCAAATTGGATAAAGAGAATTAGGGATGCACCGAAATGAAAATTCTGGACTGAAAATTCAGGATGCCCTTGGCCGAAAACCGAAACCAAAAATGACTTTTTTTTTCCTCAAATGATTTGAAAAAAGTTTTTCTCCTAAAATTGTATTAGACTTTTTAATGAATTTAATCTAAAATGAAAAACTTCCCTTCTCTTTTAGTGGTTTTCCCTCTTTTTTAATGTTCTTTTCCCCCCTCCTCCCCTGTCCTATAGTGTTCTTTCCCCTCCTCCCCTGTCCCATAGTGTTCTTTCCCCTCCTCCCCTGTCCCATAGTGTTCATTCTCCACCTCCCCTCTCCCATAGTGTTCTTCCCTGTCCCAAGTGCAGTATTCTTGACTTTTCATGTTATCATTACTATCTTTCATTGTGATATATAATCATCTGAATTGTTAATGCAAGCATGTCTGGTAAACTATGCACACAAAAAAAAATAGTAAAAAAAAATTTTTTTTTTAGTTTATTTTTTTTAAAATTTCGGCAAATTTGACCGGTTTTCGGCAGAAACAGAACAGGCCCATTTTCGGCCGCAAATTTCGGCAGCCGAAATTTCGGTGCATCCCTAAAGAGAATTACTACAGACTATCAAAGTACCAAAATAACTTAATCTTAATGAAATTACTTTGGGGCATAGATGCAGTCTTTGTAGCCTTGCCAATGAAAATTGTGCCATTTATCAGAAATGGCACTGTTTACATTTAAACATTTCTGTGCCTATTGGCCACTGAGAACTGGACTGAAATTGATTCATTAACTGAATCTGTTTCGTCTCCGGTGGCAACATGGAAAGTATGTGGACACTGAACTCTGGGTGTTCCAGAGAATAATTTCACTGGCAAAAAACAGTGACTGCCATGCATGCGTTGTATCCTCAGTGCTCTTCTAGGGGAACCATGTAATCGGACAAAATTAATCAGGGTTGGTCACAGAAGTCAAATCAGGCTGCAGTGAGGCTGGGTTTTTTTTATTTTATTAAAAAATAGAAAGTGTGTGTGTAATAAATATATATATAAAATGAAAGGAGTCAAAGTAGTATACAGTTAATAAAAACAAATCATTTTTTCTAAACATTTTTTTGTGTTCTTTTAAATGGCTACACCATGGAAAAAGTAGAATTTTAAAAAGTAGTTTGGTATACCAAAAAGTGCTAAGGAGCTTGATATTTACAAAGTGCTTAAATATTAAAGTTCATGTAAATACAATTTGGGGGGTTGAGGGGGGCGGTGGAGCCTGGCTTCCGAGTGGACCAGACGCGTGCTGGATCTCACATTTGGCACTGATTAAACTACGAAATTGCCTAATTACAGGCAAATCTTAAGGGCTGCTGTGCATGGTATTAGCAGAGGGAGTCCCGGTGGTCTTCTGGATACCTCACAAGCAACTATCACACCAATAACCTGACTCGGAGATTTGAGGCCTACTCGTGTCAGAGCTGGGGAGAGGTGGCCGCTCTCCTCGCTCTTCAGTTGTCCGTGTGCCCTCTCACTCCCTCCCTGGTGGGGGTTGTCCTGGTCCTCACTGGAGAGCCCCCTGACTCTCTTGTGGACTTTAACAAGCTTCAGCAACGCTGGAGACTGCATCCTACCAGGCAAGGTGGATGCACCCACACGGGGCCAGGAGCCTAAGGGTGCAGCGCCATGGCTACTAGCATTTGACAGAATCTGTGCCCGATTCTGGGCCAAGATGTCAAGCAGACAAGCAAATACCTCACTAAGGGATTCACACGTCCAGGCTCAGCAAAGGCCTACTGGAAGCAAAGACCAGAGGAAGCACCCGAAACGCACCTCATGCAGAGTCCTGACAGGGAAGAGGGTGAGACTGGTCAGACGGCCAATGCTGCAACACCGTTTTATGTGCATGACAAAAAAAGTTCATATAAATACTATTTAGTGCTGCGATAACTAGAAATAATCAACACAATGTTCCCATCAATAAACCACAAATAGTGCTGTGCCTTAAATGAGCAAAAATATTGATACTTATAAAAAAAAATCTGTTGTGTAAACATTTATCATATAAATCATAAAAAGAAATGACATCTGATATTATTCAATGCCTTAAAATATTTATAATCATGCACTCACAATTCCCAGAGCCTCTTTAAATCACCTGTGGGTTTAACGGCTAAACATCCTAGGGATACAGCTTAATTAATTTTCTTCCCATATGCAGAAACCTGTAGTAGTTGGTCATAAAAGAACCGAAAAGGTTTCAATGTTGATATGTTGACAAAGTGTTAATGGATTATATTCGGTTAACTCATTCAGACGTCAAGGCCCGCTGCAACCCCACTCTGCTTTCCCTCCGTGTGGGATCCGTAAGACTCCTGTTAAAAAAGGAGTTTTGGGTCCGCTCCCTCTTGTTACCTGTGATGTTTCGCCAAATCCTTTGCTCTTGAAATTGTGTGTACATTTTCAGTTTTCTCCACATGTAATATAATACAGAGAACACTATATATAACATTTCTTTTTTGCATATATATGCGAACTTCGCTGTAGAACAAGTGATCCAACTATATCCCTGGGCTGAAATTTATACCACTTGATGCTTGAAAATGTTGTGCTTTACTGTTCTACACTTATGACATTACTTGCTATACTCCTTGACATTTTGAATTTTGTTTTGTCATTTCATGTTCCGTTGGATCTACAAAAGTGATTCTGCCTACAACTATCTTTACTAGTGGGGATAATACGCTGGCAATACTAGAACTTTTATGAAAGCTCTATAACACGAGTGGGCATTTATGCACTTTGTTATATAACTGTTTACACAACAGATCTTTTTCAATATTTGTTTGCACTTTTATTTTATTTTTTAAATTGGTTTACTTTAAGAAAATGGTGTTCCGATTATTCCCCCTCCCCTTCTTTCCAGTGTTATGCAGGCAGCTAGAAGCAGGAGGTTTGTATAATGGTCTAACCTCATCACAGCCCTTAGTGGTGGCATTTAGTTGTTCTGTTTGTTGTTGTTGTTGTATGTAGTGTTTTGAGTGTGCCTTAATTTGGTTTTACAATTAATACCATTAAATTCCTTGTCATGGGTCCCAGGTGATGATCTGCCATATTTGTGGTGTGAAATGTGTCTCCTAAGTGTATTTGATTTCTTGCAGGTTGTGAAGACATTATCGCAGAGAGCATCTCTCTGGAGACGTTGATCGCAATCTTGAAGTGGAGCTCTCAGCCTTATGGCTCTAACTGGGTTCACCGGCAAGCTCTGCATTTCCTCTGTGAGGAGTTTAGCCAGGTCATGGTTTCGGATGTTTTTTACGAACTTACCAAGGACCACTTGCTTACAGTAATCCAATCTGACTATCTGCAGGTATTTGGGTTTAAGTAGTTCATTTTAACATGGTTTTCTTTTTAGCAGCCCTACATGACCCCTCAAAGTACAATTGCAAAACTATGATGGTGCATAGAATAATCTGAGCCTGCTCTCAACTCTGAGCATGATGATTTGTAAAAATAATTTAATGCTGCAGTCTAGAACCAATCTCTCTCCCTTCCCCCCTTCTCTCCCTTCCCTCCCTCTCCCTCCCCTTCTCTTCTTCCCCTTTCTCCCTTCCCTCTCTCTCCCTTCTTCCCCTCTCTCTCCCTTCCTCCTCTCTCTCTCTCCCTTCCTCCCTCTCTCTCCCTTCCTCCCTCTCCCTCCCTTCCTCCCTCTCCCTCCCTTCCTCCCTCTCCCTCCCTTCCTCCCTTCTCTCCCTTCCTCCCTCTCCCTCCCTTTGTAATTTATTCTTGTATTGACAGAGAGGTTATCAGTGGCTGCATTGCGTGTACGACAGTTTTTTATGAGATCTGAGAACACCAGAAATCTCTGTGGAACCTAATCCCCCGACTGCTATGCCTTCAGTGTCATTAGGGTTCTGTGCTTTGGGCTGTGCCAAATCACAGTTAACCTCTTTGGAAGCATGATGCATTGATAGAAATTTATTCCTTCCTGGGAAAAGTGTCCACACGTTTTGTGGCAAGTCTTTTAATGATTGAACAAGACTTCAAAACACATGGATCCACATTTCATTGAAACCCTAAAAGAGAAACGGCTTCAGAGGGATTTTTGTATATTTAATATTTGTGTAATGCATTATCTAATACTTTAAAAATAGATGTCGATGCCACTCTGGAATTTCCCTTTTTACATCATGTACAGTATGAATGTAAATATAGTAACGAGGCAATAAAAACTCTGCCTGTGCACTTAGTTATGTAGGCATTAAAACGGTTTAGTACAAAGTACTTGGAAAAATAGTCTCTTCTTGCCACATGCATGCTTAGCTAAGGAAAGAACCATGTTTATGCCTTTTTATATTGTATATTCTAAGTAAAGGCACATTACAAATCCTATGCCACTAGTCAGGCTTTAAAAGTTATTTACCACTATAAACCTGGAGGATCCGTGACACCCACCAAAGGTGAATTTTCACTCATTGCTAGTGACAAATGAAAATATTGAGCCCCGTTCTAAGCTGTTGTGGTGTATTTTAATTTTTTTTTTTTTTTTTTTTTGTTAATTTGTGTTTGAGCTATTTTCACTTTTTTTCAATGCAGCCTAATAATGTTTGTTTGTAATGGTTCATTTTTTTTATTTTTATTTTTTGGATTTTTTTTTTTTTCTCCTTCATATGGAACCTGTTATACAAGTCTCTTATTTGTATGTGTGTTTGCATTAGGCAGGGTAGCATAATGCAATCCTTTGTGACTCTAAAACTTTATTCTGTGCTGTTGATGTTTTTATTTCTATTGTGTTCTCCTTTTCAAGGCAAGTGAACAAGATATTCTCAAGTATCTTATTAAATGGGGAGAATATCAGCTGGTGAAAAGAATAGCAGATAGAGGTGAGATCCTTCATTTACACATTCTGAATCTGTATGACTTACTATAACAAGCACATTAAGGTTTTAACGCAGTCCCTTCTGTCACAGAGCCTAATCTACTGAGTGGTACTGCACACAGTGTCAACAAGCGTGGGGTAAAAAGAAGAGACCTGGATATTGAGGAGCTGAGAGAGATATTGTCTCCCCTTCTACCCTATGTCCGCATTGAACACATTCTGCCAGTAAACAGTGATGTACTGAGTGATCCTGTAAGTGTTTATGTGAAGAGCACTGTATAAAATGTATTGGTTGCTTTGCATTACTATACAATGGGTACATTAAATTGATTTGTATGTACTTGTATATGTATGTCTAAAAAAAAATTATCTAAAAGGAAAGTCGGGTTAGTAGTGATTCTAGTGCAGATACTGAACCTGCAATGCTAACACTGCTGGGAGCCTTTGTGGTACAAGGAGTTTCCTGGCAATATCTTAACTGGTTAAACAGTTAATGAGTGGTTTAACCCCAAATTCTGGAAGACTGCACCCATTTGCAATACCCCTTCGCTTTCTCAGGTGCTTCAAATCAGGATGTAATTCACAAAACTAGGTGAAAAAGATCTATGGCTTCAAATACAGATGTCTCTGGGCTGGGTGCTGCTGATCGTTGGCTCCTCATTCACTCTGTTTTGTGAATGGGGAGCTACTGATCATCTTAGCGTATCAGCTGAAAATTTTAGACTGCCAATGGCTCCTGGATCTAAACTTTCTTATTGAAACCTCAGACTAGCACAGGGAGTAGATGGACAGAGCGATACCGAGTTTTGTATTTATTTAATTTCTCCCAACCCCATAATGTGCACATAGCTCGGGACCTCCCTGCACTATAATTGCCATTGCAATGAAGTTGTTTTTGTGCCCAATGTGCTCCTTTAAAGGGATATTATAGGCCTCAAAACAAGTTTAGCTTAATAAGTGTTTTGTTGTATAGATCTTGCCCCTGCAGTCTTTCTACTCAATTATCAGCCAATTAGGAGTTAAATCCCTTTTTGTCTTCGTAGCCCTAGCCATACCTCCCCAGGCTGTGACTGACACAACCTGTATGGAAAAATAGGCTTTGCTTTTCAATAAGATGTTAACTTAATTTTGTTTTATCTAATGCTCTGTAAATGGCACTTTAATTAAATGCTGGAGGCTACACAGTTCCTAGAAGGCTAATAACAAAGCAGAAGATGAAAAATGTTAGACTATGTAAATAAAGGAAGATTAAACATTAGATGGCTCTTTACAGGATCAGGAAAGCTGTGTAAGTCATATGCAGGGAGGTGTGGTTAGGGTTGCATCAACAAAGTGATTTAACTCCTAAATGGCAGATCACTGAGAGTGGGACTGCATAATATCTATACACCAAAACTGTTGGCTTTAAAGGAACACTTTAGGGTCAGGAAAACAAAGGTGTATTGTGACCCTATAATGTTAAAAACACTATTTAGCCATCAACCCTCTCCCTCCCCTCCAAATATCACTAATAAAAAGGTATTTTACTTACCTTTATTCCAACATATTCCCATGGGAAAGCATTGGATTGGCTGAGTTAATCAATACTGATGATCTCGCCAAGGAAGGCCAAATGCTTCGATGGCCAGTTGGTATCTTCTTGTAGAGATGTGTTGAATCAGTTTACATCTCCATGCAGAGCTTATAGACGCAAAACATTAGTGCTGCATTTTGTGCAGCACTGACCCTGGAAGCACCTCTAGTGGCAGTCTGAGTGACTGTCCCTAGGCAGCAATGTAAACACTACCTTTTCTCTGAAAAGACAGTGTTTACATGAGAGTGCCTGCAGGGATAGGCAGTAGACAACAGAACAACTACATTAAGCACCGTAACAAGATGTTGTGTATTTCATTTTTGAATGTAATGATCTAGACTCTTAAAGGTTTTGGATAGCGTTTTAATTAGAACATAAACAATATTCCCAGGAAGTTAGTGTTTAAATATATATTATTGTAACAAAGTTGAGACAATTTTAAAAGCTATTTGTTGCTATTTGATAGATGAAACGAGGATTGATAAGCACCCCTCCTGCAGATATGCTCCCAACCTCTGAAAGTGGGAAATCCAACTCATGGTTACGCCAAAAGAATGCTGGCATATATGTCCGACCACGACTGTTTTCTCCTTACGTAGAAGAGGCAAAGGTAAAATGTTGTTTCACTTTTCAACTTCAGTTTATGGCAATAAATAGTACTATTTTTGGAGTTCAACATTTTCTAAAAGTAATTTGACAAATTGTATGAAACTGAAATTTGTCAGCCTTTGAAAGGCACATTTTTTTATTTTTATTTTTTTTTGCTGAGCCTATAGTTGGATGTCCAGCTGTCCAGAGTTGGATGGTTAACACTAAAGATCTTTCACTGCAGATGGTTCAAGCCTTTAGCACTGGGAGAGCCTCAATTTTTGTTAAACAGCTCAAAGAGTTTCAAACTAACTAAACCCTTTTTTATCATAAACCATTATGATGTGTTGCAGTATTGATAATGCTTAAAGGAACACTATAGGCTCATTAACACAAACCTGTATTCCTGGCCCTGTAGTATTAAAAACCTAATCTGGTCCCTCTAAATATAGTAAAATCTTACCTTTATTCCAGTCTGCTGCTGGCTCTGCCCCTTATCTGCCTGCTTGGCTGTCATCATCAGAAGTGTTGATCTGAGCCAATCACAATGTTTTCCCATTGGATTGGCTGAGACTGTCAAGGATGCAGATCAGTGGCAGAGCCAGCACAGACTGAACACAGCCCTGGCCAATCACCATCTCCTGATAGAGATGCATTATATCAATGCACATTTGAGGAAAGTTCAGAGTCTCCATGCAGAGGGTGGAGACAATGAATGGCAGTGCTGCACACTGTGCATCACTACCCCGGGAAGCACCTCTAGTTGCCATCTGAGGAGTGGCCAGTGGAGGTATCCCTAGACTGTAATGTAAACATTGCCCTATTCTCTGAAAAGACAGTATTTACTGCAAAAAGGGAATGATTCTACTCACCAGAACAAATGCAATAAGCTGTAGTTGTTCCGGTGACTATAGTGTCTCTAATATCTCCTTAAAGGACCACTCTAGGCACCCAGACCACTTCAGCTTAATGAAGTGGTCTGGGTGCCAGGTCCAGCTAGGGTTAACCCATTATTTTTATAACTGCTATGTTTATAAATGGGTTAATCCAGCCTCTAGTGTCCCCCTCACAGAGCCAGGCGGGAGGGGGACCCTGAGGGTGGGGGCATCCTCAGGGCACTATAGTGTTCCTTTAATGAACTTACAGCTGGACCTGAAAAGTACATCATGATCTGTTGCCAGTTATAAATTATATAAATTTTGTTTCTAATAGCAACAGTATGTATCAAATTGGAGCTAGGCCAACCTGATAAAACAAGTGCTTTGTTAAAAGTTCATGCAGTATCGGTGTACGTCATATTTGTTCCCAATAGATATGCAAAACTGGCTTTGCTCTTTTTTTCAACGTTGTCTACATACATACAAAACTTCTACCATAGACCATGTCATGATCAAGCTAAATAAAGCTGTAATAAACTACCTGATGTATCAACCATATTTTTTTTTTTTTTATTAAAGGGAATTTCCAGTGCAGGAAATCAATCCGTTTTTCCTGGCACTGCAGGTCCCCTCTCCCTCCCATCCCCGGTAGCTGAGGCCTGAGACCCCACCGATGTCCCTCGGCTGTGGTGTCTGCTTGCCGCAGCTCCTCCCAGTGATTACGTCAACCGGTGGGCGAGACTGATCCCGCCCGCTTGCTGAGGAAACCTAATGCGCAGTTGGTGACAGCAGGGAGTCTATTTCTAGCAGGCATACATGGAAGCTGTAACTGGGTCTGGCTTCAGCTTACAGGGAGGAGCTAGTAGCGGCAACATCCAACCACTCACAATGCTCTGGACTCATGGCTGCCGGGATTCAGCGTAATGTCATACCCTGCAGCCAACACGCTAAAAAGGGCAAAGCGAGCACGGGCAGGATGCTGCTGGTAATCTGTGCTCTGTGTCAGAGAATGTTTAGTTTGTGTGTGTATGGATCAGGTTTAGGGGGTAGCAGTGTGTTTATATATGGATCATTGTGTTTGTGGGTGAGGCATTTTGTCTGAGAGTATGCATTAGCTAGGGTGTGTGTATGAGGCAGTTTATATATGTTGGTGCGTGTATGCATAAGGCACCTTCCACGCTTGTGTGCTTATATGTGTAAGGCTGTGTTTGCTAAGAGAGAGTAATACTCCACCCACATAAAGTATTTCAGCTTGCTGGAGTTTGTCATCAATAAAAATCTACATTTTATAATTGCGGTTAAAAACACCTCCATGTCTGTCACACAGATATAGAGATTTTCTTCTCCTTTAGCTCCACAGAGCTAACAGAATAGGCAGACTTACTGTACTAGTGTTCACCTGCCTTCTCCTTTTCTCAATGAGCTAAACTAGATGGGAAACCTAGGAAAGCGCTGATCGCATGTGCACAATTGTGGCTCCAGCACAGAGGATTCTCAATGAGAAGCCTCTGGAGGGCTTGCAGAAAAGGAAGAGCATGTTTTCTTTGGGGGTTTATCTAATAAATTGTTAAACTAAACTTAGTGGGATGTTTCCTTTTTGAGTTTAGTGAATAAACGTGTGACACAATGGAACTATCTCATGGTGGGGTAGCAAAATAAATCTTTGATTAAGGCGGCAGAATGCCTTGCACCAGCCCTGCTCTTAAGTATAAGATATATCTGGGCATAATTGTCGAGGTAAATGGGATAGCTATGCCACCGGACTGAACCCATCATACTATTGGTGTGGCAGAGACTTGGTGTCCTCCTGGGAATATTAGACGATTCTGTTATTTAAGGATGCTATCAGAGCCTCTGCGGCCTTCATTTCTTCCACCTTGAAAAGCAAATGCTGCTTAGTTGGTCTTTCGGGGCACTTCCAGAAGACTGGCACTAGGGACTCAGCAGCATTTAATAAATGTCTCCAGATTAGGAATGTGCATGGGAAAAATATTCGGTTCGGCATTCAGAAATTCGGAACTTAGGCGGTTCAGTTCGACACTTCGGATTTTCGGGACTTCGGGTAGGGTTAGGATTACCCTACCCCAACCCATAACCCTACTCCAACACTTAACTTTACCCCTAATCCTATCCCAGCCCTCTCTTGTTTTTACACTTTTCAGAAATCCGAAGCAATTCGGTTCGACATTCTGAAATTCGGCACTTCGGACATTCAGAAGCGTCCGAATTTGCATTCGGAACGAAACGAATTGCACATGTCTACTCAAGATAGATTTCTCCACACCTCCAGCAATTAGGGACAACTGATGGGAACGTCTTCTTACTGTGAGCATATGGATCTTTTATAATAAAGGATAAGGGCTTTAACCCATTGATTATCTGAATAATTGAAGAATTATCTTCATACCATGTCAAGTCTCTGTGAACCTGCACACTGCTTGACAGAGACTGATAAGCATTCTATTTGTGAATAACAACTTTATTTCTAAGCAGCTGTGCATGCCAGGGGTGCCACTGTTTGAAATATTTTAACACCTAGAGGTTGGACAAGTATTTAGGTGATTTTATTATACATTTAATATAATATAATGTGTAATGTGTTTTTTGTTTTTTATGTATTTATATTTTACTGATTATAAGTAAATTTGCTAGTTAGTAACACTCCTGTCATCCAGTTTAAAGAAACATAAGCACCAAATTAACTTTAGCATAATGAAGTAGTTTTGGTGTATAGATCATGCTCCTGCATTCTCATTGCTTGATTCACTGCTATTGAGGAGATAAATTATGTTTGTGTTCATGCAGCCTGAGCCACGCCACGCCTCCCCTGGCAGTGATGGACACCGCCTACATGCAAAAAATTGTTTCATTTTTAGTCAGATCTTAACTTGCTTTATATGTTTTTATCTTCTGCTCTGTAAATTAAACTTTAGCTCCTTAAGGACCAATGACCGAGTTATTCAGTCTTGGTAGTCCGTGCCAAAAGGACCCATGACGAAATAATTCTGTCATGTACTAAAGTTAACGCCAGATCACCATGATTGTGGGGTTAATGCTATTGCTGGGTGCTTCAACATCAGAGTCAGATCAGCAACAGCAAATGGCGCTGTCTTAGAACATGTGATCGCTGTGACAACCAGCAATCACTGTGCTGCTGGGATATCTGATCCACCTCCTTCAACCTGATTGTTAGATGCTAAGTGGAGAAAGAGATGATCAAAGAGTTACTTTGTGTGTTGATAATGATTAAATTGTATCAGTAAAATTAAAATTCCAATTAACCATGTAAACCGAGATTTAACATTTTTCCAACCCTTTGATCTGTGATCTGTTTTTTGAGTGAAAAAAAAGTTGGTGGGAAATTGAGAAGTTTAGTGTTAGGTTAGTTAAAGAAAAAAAGTTTTAAGGTTGTTAAGTTGCAGTTAAAGTTCAGTCTGAAAATGCTTGGGTTTAAAACCCAAATGGGCTTAAACAGTTATAGCGGCTGATTCTTCTAACAATGGCTGTGGGGAATGTAAAAACTTGATGTTATGAGTTTTGTTATAGGGCCATTCTGGGCACCCAGACCACTTCAGCTTAATGAAGTGGTCTGGGTGCCTGGTCCAGCTAGGGTTAACCCATTTTTTTTTTTTTATAAACATAGCAGTTTCAGAGAAACTTTTCAGAGAAAAAAGGTAAGTTTTTACCCCTTTCCCTCTTCCAGAGCCGGGCGGGAGGGGGACCCTGAGGGTGGCACTATAGTGGTCCTTTAACTTCAGTTTTGACTTCGAAGACAAACTCTTTAATTTGTCTTATGTCATTTGACTTCGTTTGGAAATTGAATGAAATTCAAATGCTATTTGAATAAGGAGTTCATGCAGATTATATTTTTCTGAAATACTCAAATGTCAGCATGGTGGCAGAGCTCCATTAACACTCTTATTTAATTAAGTTATGAAGAAAATACATGGCAATAGCTTGGTAATGTTGAATATAAAATTATTAATGTAAACTGCTTTCACTAGACTCTTCTCAGTGTCTGTCAGGTCTCAGTTTGTTTAGCGATGCAGTGATGCTAATTTAAGCAAATGTATTTATTTTTGAATACCTGCTACTTCTTGTCTCAAATCCCCACTGTATCATTTAGATTGTAAGCTCACGGGCTATCTAGCTAAGCACTTTGTATAAAAGAGCTTCAATGGCTAGATATCAGCTTATGGGCAGGGCCCTCTCTACCTTTTGTATTTGCTTGTGTATATTGTACGTCCTCCACTTGGTTGTACAGCGCTGTGGAATCTGTTGGCGCTTTATAAATATGGCCAATATGATGTAACTGTTTCATCAGACCAACTAAAGGACCATCTGAGCAACATTAGGTTTGCTGACCCATTGGTTAAGAACAATAGGAGGATAAAAAAATCAGTAAATCTCATGTGCCCCAAAGGAGTAAAAAGTGATATATAAAATAACACTCCTGTGGAAATCTCTTGTAAGAACTGTGATGAAACTCACTGATGCTCAAGTTTATAAAAAATCAAAACAATGTAAATAAAATGAAAGCAAACAAGTCAGTGTGTTAAAAACACAATATTTACTGTGAATAAAGTCATTGTGAGCCACATTCTTTAACCCCTTAAGGACCAAACTTCTGGAATAAAAGGGAATCATGACATGTCACACATGCCATGTGTCTTTAAGGGGTTAAAATGCATACTGTGCATGTGGAGGCCTTCTGACTTAGTCAGACAGACTTCCATCTCTTGCCAAAGCACACTTGTGTCCATGGTAATCAGAAATGGACTGTGAATGCTTCAGGCACTGGTTCACTAAATGCCTTCTCAATTATAGAACTTCTATATGTTATATGTATATATATTTTTAAGTTGCCAGTTTGAAGTACATGTTGGCATTTGGAGTTCATTGTCTTCCCCTGTCCTTACAGGCTGTGCTGGATGAGATGATGGTGGAACAGACTGACTTGGTTCGACTTAGGATGGTCAGGATGTCCAATGTCCCAGACACACTCTATATGGTTAACAATGCAGTGCCACAATGCTGTCACATGATTAACCATCAGCAAATGAGCAGTAGCCAGGCAAGCCCTCCGACTGTGGTGGCCAATGAAATACCAGGTAACTGGCACGATTTCTTATTGTATTAAGGGTTTATAAATACATGTAAAAAGACTAAATCTAATTATTTGTATTCAGAGGTTTATTAGAAAACCAGTGTATTAAACTGCACAGTGTTTTTGGAGCAGGGCTTGGCAGTCAAGGGATGCAAAGTTGCATCCTGGATTTCAGGCTTTTACCTTGTTGCCATGCACCTGGTGTGCTTTGAGAATGTTGAGTGAGATGTTTGGAAACTTTTGTTTACATGAGATTGTGTGATGTGCTATATTCTTATTCCCTCCTATGAAGGTTAAGCACTCTGTAATAGTCTTTATTGCTCCCTACCTTTTGGAGCAGATGTGGGGCTTCTCCCTGGGGTCCAGTGGGGATCTTCTATCTGCTCCTCACTGCTCCCTTGCGCTGTCTGTAGTGATGCCGGGTGCCGGAATATGACGTCATATTTTGGCGCCCGGCTTCAGTACAGATAGCACGAGGGAGGGGAGCAGGAACACTGAGCCGGGTAAGTTTTAGCAAAGTAGGCATCTGCAATGTGAGGAAAGCAGATGCCTACTCTGCTATAACACCGGGCCGCAAAGATACCCATTGTGGGCCGCGAGTTTGACATGCTTGGCGTAGGGCAAGGATAGGCAACCTTCGGCACTCCAGATGTTATGGACTACATTCCCCATAATGCTCTTAGACCGTTAATGCTGGTAAAGCATCATGGGAGGTGTAGTACAAAACATCTGGAGTGCCGAAGGTTGCCTATGCCTGGTGGTTGGGTATTAAATAACTTTTCACATTCATGTTTGAAAGATTTAAAGTCCACTTCCAGATTTGTGAATGCTGGTAGTAGCTCCACTCATTATGCCAAAGCAGCACTTGTATATATTGGTGAACAAATTATTATTATTATTGCCATTTATATAGCACCAACAGATTCCGTAGCGCTTTACAATATTATAAAAGTTGGGATTTAACTATAAAGAGAAGGTCACGAGCAGAGCAGAGAGACCGAGAAGGTGCATACCTATGGATTTGTGATGATATAAGAGCCGCCAGAATTGTTCAGTACTTTATAGGCATGGATTAGCACTTTGAATTGACTCCTATAGCATAAAGGAAGCCAATGTAAGGACTGACAGAGGGGTGAGGTGTGAGAGGACCGACTAAAGAGGAAAATCAGTCTGGTGGCAGCATTCATTACAGACTGTAGCAGGGCAATACGGCTTTTGTGAAGACCAATTAAGAGAGGGTTACAATAATCCATGCAGGAAATTACTAGAGCTTGGACATGCTCCTTGATAGCATCTTGTGTAAGAAAGGGCCGGATGTGGATTATGTTCTTAAGATGGAATCTACAGGATTTTGCAATATACTGAATGTGAATCTCAAAGGTGAGGCCAGAGCCAAGTATGACGCCAAGACAGCGCGCTTGCAAGGATGGACTTAAGTGGATACAACTAACTTGAAAGGAGAGCGAAAGAGGAGGATCAGTATTAGGGGGAGGAAAGACAAGGAGCTCAGTTTTAGTGAGATTGCGTTGAAACAGAAAGTGGGAGGACATCTAGTCAGAGATGGAAGATAGGCAAGCAGTCACATGTTGCAGGGGAGAGGTCCGGTGAGGAGAGATATATCTGGGTGTTATCAGCATACAAGTGGTAGTGGAATCCAAAAGAGGTAATACTTTTGCCAAGAGAGGCAGTATAATGAGAAAATAGAAGGTGACCAAGGAGACTTGGGGGACTTCAACCGAGAAAGGACGAAGGGCGGAAGTGTCATTAGAAAAGGAGATGCCGAATAAGACTTCGGAGAGATGAGGACAGTCACAGAGACAGAGTGTGTTTGAAGAAGGAGAGCATGCTCAACGGTTTCAAAGGCAGCAGAGCAGTCAAAAAGAATTAATATTGAGGAGT
Source organism: Pelobates cultripes (assembly GCA_933207985.1). Classification (NCBI taxonomy): domain Eukaryota; kingdom Metazoa; phylum Chordata; class Amphibia; order Anura; family Pelobatidae; genus Pelobates; species Pelobates cultripes. Next base: position 32,490,824 of record OW240924.1, on the reverse strand, counting down.
GGCCTTTGGATTTAGCTGTGATTAGGTCATTAGTAACTTTGATAAGAGCAGTCTCAGTAGAGTGGAGAGGGCGGAAGCCAGATTGGAGAGGGTAAGGATAGAGTTGGACTTAAGGTGAGACACACGGGCAAAGACAAGTCTTTCCAGAAGCTTTGAGGAAAAAAGGAGCAGGAATATGGGATGATGTTTTCTTCAGGATAGGTACTTCAGTGGCATGTTTAAGGTCAGCAGGGACAACGTCAGGAGAGAGAGAGTAGTTGAAGATGTGTGTTTAAGGAAGGCACAAGACAAGGGGAGAGAGATCTGATAAGGTGATATGAGACAGGATGGCGCGGGCAAGTGGTGGGGCGAGAGGAAAGGAGAAGCGTATCCAGGGAGAAGGTCTGAAGAGTAGGAATGGCATAATCTATGTGTGGTTGAGAAAGAGAGAACGGCAAGGTGGGGAGAATTCTTTCCTTAGCTGTTTAGTCTTGTCGGTAAAGTAGCATTCAAAGCTGTAGGCTATAAGGTTAGTTTGTCGTCAAAGAGACACCTGGGATTGTGGGAGCATGAACTAATGAGCGAGGAAAGGTATGACTGTTTGGCGAGGGCAAGGGCTGCGCTGTATTAACACAATATGAATCTATAATGGAGAAAGTCTGCCTGGGTGCGAGACTTCCTCCAGGAGCGTTCAGCACAATGGGAGCAACTTTGCAGGTAGCGTGTTTATTTAGTATGCCATGGTTGGGGGCGCATCCTCCTCGAGGTGCATGTTTGGAGCGTGGCTGCAGCGTTTAAGGCCGAGATTAGGGTAGTGTTATATGTGGAGATGGCCAGTGAGGGACAGGAGAGGGAAGGGATGGATAGCAGTTGTGAACCAATATCAACTGGCGATACAGCTGGAAACGATACAGCTGGAGGTCAATAGAATTAGGGTTCCTCCTGAGTTGAAGGGGGTGAGACTGAGGTTGTTCGGTGAGGTGGTGATCAGAGAGAGGAAATGCAGTGTTATATATTAGATATGATATATAGATATTAGATACTGTACATTAAGTTGAGGGTATTGCCAGCTGCATGGGTGGGAGAATTAGCCCACTGTTATAGCTCGATGGAGGAAGTAATTGAAAGTAGTTCAGAGGCTGCTGAGGTCACTGGTGGGTTAATGGGAATATTGAAGTCCCAGAGCATTAGAGATGGAATATTAGAGAGGAAGTAGGGTAGCCAGGCAGTAAAGTGGTCAAGGAAGAGAAGAGGGGATCCAGGGGGATGATAAATAATGGCAATGTTAGCAGAGAAGGGTTAAAAAGGCGACTTGAATGAATTTCAAATGATGGGAAAGAGAGGGAAGGGGGGTGGGCAGAGTTTTATAGGAGCAGTGGTGTGAAAGCAGAAATTCTACACCGCCACCTTTTACGCTCAGCTTGTCTTGGGTTGTGGGTAAAGTGAAACCACCAAAGGATAGTGAGGCAGGATTAGCAGTATCAGAGGTAGAGAGTAGTGATGCCGCGAACTCCGGTCAGCTGACACATCCCTGCCAATCTCCGGCAGACCCTCCCACCTCCTGGACAGCATCCATGTTGAAGCTGCCTTCAACATGGATGCTGTCCAGGAAGTGGGAGGGTCTGCCGGAGATTGGCAGGGATGTGTCAGCTGACCGGAGTTCGTGGCGAACCGTTCGCGGCATCACTAGTAGAGAGCCATGTTTCTATTAGTGCAAGTAGGTTTAGGGAGTGTGAGATAAATAGGTCATGGATGGAAGTTGATTTAACAGTGCTGCACACAGAGCGTGCATTCCAGAGGGCAGCTTTAAAGGAGGAATTATAGTGAGAGTTACATGGAATGGATATGAGATTGTTGTGGATTCTGGTGTTAGCACACGGTGGCTTAGTAGAGGATGGACCAGGGTTTGGAGAGACTTCACCAGCTGCTAGGAGCAGTAGGATGGAAAGGAAGAGAAGGTAAGATTTAATGTAAGCTTTAAATGTTTTGGATGAGAGCTTTTATTTAGGGCATTTAGGAGGGGTTTGTGGAGAAAGGCTGGATAAATGAATAAAAAAAAACAATGAAGGAAATAGTCCTGCGCATCCATTATAAGTGTTTACACCCAGGAACTACCACAGTTTATTGGAGGACAAAGTACAAACGTTTCGGGCAAGAGCCCTTTCTCAGTGCTAATGTCCTACAAGATACCGACATATACACAAACAAAGTGCTTACATGACCCCAGAGTGCCACCCCAAGTAATTACCGGTAGTTACACAAAAAGGATCAGATGTGTGGTAACTTTCCATAGCCCCGGCAAGTTCAACATCTCCAGTGACTTTCTGGATCGGCAGGCAATGTGCGTGATCACGCCAGACATCATGTGCGTCTTGCATGACATCATCACGATCCGTTGCTAGCTGACGGGTAAACAATTATACATTCTTCTGCAAGAAGTGGCAAAACAGCATTTTTGAGCTTCAAAACATTTCAAGGGATATTATAGTACATCAAAACGATACAGCAAGATAGCAGCAATGCTTATGCACATACAGATTCACTAGAAGGTTTCACTTGTTGGGTCATCTGGTTATTTCTGTGATCACTGGTTATGCACATATATATGTTGTATGTCTTTATACAGGTCTGTGTGTTCTGTATATTTCAATACAGCTTTCAGTTAATTCTTATAACTGTGCTTTATAGTCTAGTGAACCTGTATGTGCAAAAGCATTGCTGCTAGTTTGCTGTATCGTTTTGATGTACTATAATATCCCTTGAAATGCTTTGATGCTCAAAAATGCTGTTTTGCCACATATTGCAGACAATTGTATAATTGTTTACCCTGTCGCCTAGCAACGGAACATGATGACGTCATGCGCACTGCACATGGCGTCTGACGTAATCACGCACGTGCTTGCCAATCCAGGAAGTCACTGGAGATGTTGAACTTGCTGGGGCTATGGAAAGTTACCACACATCTGATCCTTTTTGTGTATCTGGTTACTTGGGGGCGGCACTCTGGGTCATGTAAGCACTTTGTGTATATATTGTCTGTATCTTGTGTACACTGTAGGACATAGGCATTGAGAAAGGGCACATGTGCAGGACTCTTATTCATTAATTTTTATTTTTTTATTTTTTTTGGTCACACTGTGATTGTGTAGGCATATTGTTTGCCTCTACCTCACCCTATGCATGTATATGTTGGTGAGCGGAATGTAATGGGTTTTTATATTTACATGAAATGCCACATCTTCATTTCTGTTATTTTGCCTCCCTAGTTCCTCCACTTCACATAGTGAAAGAAATGATCCGGCGTCTACAAGAACTCCGTCACACGGAGCAGGTTCAGCGAGCATACGCCTTGAACTGTGGAGAAGGTGCTACAGTTAGTTACGAGATTCAGATACGGGTTTTGAGAGAGTTTAGCCTTTCTGACTCTGCAGCAGAGCTGTTACAGGTATGAGGAGGTTTTCTCTCTTCAGTAGTGGTTAAGATGTACATTCCTATCTATGGTAGAACTGCAATTTGACTTGACATTTTCCTTGTCTTAAGCATCATAGTAGTTATAGTTCTACAACGTAAACCACTTTTCTGTAACCGGTAATTTCTTCATTAATTTTATAAAATTTGTTCTGGTTTTATATTGTGCATTACTATAAAAAAAAAATGTTTATTATTCTATTTTTATTTGTTTTATAGAATCCTCACAAGTTCTTTCCAGATGAAAGGTTTGGAGATGAAAGTCCACTTCTGACAGTCCGACAGTCTGGCAGATGTAGGATAAACAGCACGCCTGCTCCTGAAACCATGTTTACGGATATAGACTCTTACGTGGCCTTTCATCCGCCCTTGCCCCCACCTCCTCCTCCTTACCACCCTCCTGCTACTCCTATACACAATCAGTTTAAAGTTGGTTGGAAACACAGAGTTCCAAACCAACATCCATCCCGTTCCTTCTCTTACCCTTGCAACCATTCACTTTTCCACTCCCGGACTATCCCTAAAGCTACACCCCCTGGCTACCTACCGGGTGTAAAAGCCGCACCTCCTGATTGCACTAATACTGGGCTCGGAAGGCAAACGGTAGCAGCAGCAGCTGCAGCAGCAATGGCTGCTGAACAGCAAGCGGTAAGTGTGAATTGTACATGGCACACGGCTATCTGCTTATTTTGCATTGTATTACATTTTTTTACTTTTTCTTTTTTTAAACTTTGTAAAAAAAAAAAAAGTGGGGAGTGGATTTGATCAATTATAGAAGTGTGAATTGATTACGCTGTTTGTATAAAGTACAGTCATAGCCATGTTATATCCTTTTTAAACTGTTACTTTATTGAATACAGTTTCAGAAAGATTTGTGCCATTCAAGTCTTAATAAAGACAACTTTAAAAGTGCAAAACTGATTTATTAATTTTATCTTCAGTTTTGCCCCAGTTAACGGAGTTATGAGTGGACCTTTGTCCCTTAGTACTTCATAGGGTACACCCTTCCTATTTGGTTGTTAATTATACAGTTGTGCTCAAAGGTTTGCATATCCTTGGACAATTGGTAATATATGTACCGTTTTTAATAAAAACATGAGTGAGCAGGCAAAACACATTTCTTTTTTTATTTCTATTATGGGATTCGTTTAGAACTGTAGATTATAATAGAATGGTACAATCCTAAAACAAATCATGGCAACAAAGAAAACAATAAAATGGCCCCATTTCATAAGTAAATAGACCAAATAAGTTAGTTTACTTCTTTAGATGGCTATAGGAATAACTACGTAATACATTTCAGTAAAGAGACATCACATTAAACAAATTCTTCAATATGTCCCCTACCATAAAGTAGATATTCAATTTGAACACAGTCTGTACGTTTCATTGAAAAAAAAGAAAGACAGTACAATACAATATGGCCATATGTAACTCACTATTGCATATTTTTATTTTTGCAGTGCATAAAACGAGTGCTATTGCATATTTTAATCCTTTTTAAACCTTGGAGAGGGGGTTATGTGGAGAGCAGAGTTAACTCTTACTTATATAAACCATTGCCTCCATGTCAAACTTTAAAGATTATTTACTTGTTTTAACCAGAAGCCACTTAAGTGACATAGCTGATTCAATTCCAATATATTACATTTTCTTTTAGGATATTGAATATTTGAGTTTCATCATATTGAACTGGCCTTTTCTTTTTCCTACTGTTTTTTTTCCTACTCAAAATGTCAGCAAATTACCCTGCAATTCACATTGATATTGTCATTATGCTTTTTAATTGATAAAAAAAACCCATTAAAGGGACACTATAAGCATCCAGACCACTTCTTCTCAATGAGGTGGTCTCTTTACAGTATCCCTGTACTCCATTACCTGGGATCATCTTTCTTATTTTTATTGGAGATAAATATTTATTTTATTTATTTCCATTGTCTGTTCTGTTGAGGTTCAAGAGAAAAGCTGTATCACAAGTGATATGTTGTGAACTTGCACAATTACTTAAGCTTTCTTGACATTTAAAGTTAAAGCTAAAGTAAAGTTATTCGGTAACATGATTTTGTAAAGATGGTAGTTAATATTTTTTTATTATTATTTATTTGTTACTAATCTTGATTCTTTTTCTCCATTATTAGTGTGGTGAGCCTGTTCTGAATGAGTTTATGCCAGATATTGCAATGGGGGTGTCTTCAATGTCCCTAAAAGACAGACGGCTGCCTGAATTAACAATTGATACACAGCTTGCCCAGCAAGTTTCTGATATGATGCCAGGTCCACCCCAGCACCTTTCCTGCATCACAAGCAGACATATGCACAGCTCCAGGAAGAAACAAATCATAGAGCAGAAAGTAGAAGCCAGAGAGAACCAGCCAGAGTATCCAGACTTCTATGACTTCTCCAACTCAGCTTGTAGACCCTCTACCCCAGTCCCAAGCAGACATTCACCATTACCCTCGCAGGGTTTATATTTTGGTCCAGATTTGTACAGTCACAGTAAGCCACCACCAAATGGGTTAAAATCTGCTTACCTGTCCAACCAGATGTCTCCTAAAAAAACAGAAGAAACCAGGAGAGGATATATGTATTCCCAAGATGGTCATCCACACAGACAAAAGCCTGAACCGTTGCACCTCGATGTCTTAGAACAGCCACCTCAACGATTGGACTTGGCGCTTGCTGCCCAGGAGAATGCTAGCCATGGCTCCCATCATAGTCGGGGAAGATCGAAAATAGAAACTGACTTGACTTATGGACTCACCTCTAGCAGACCTTCTCATTCCGGCTACAGCTCGGACTTACAGGACGAGCGAGTATTTCGAAGAATTGTCGATAGTGATTTGTTGGATCACAGCGCACAAAGAAACATGGACCTTGAAAGGGAGGAGGCAGTAGGCCGAGAAAGGAGGTCTCCAAACAAACCCGATTTTCTATACAAAAAATCAGCTCTTTGAAAATAACCTCTTGACGTTATCTCTGTGCCTATAACTTGTGGGATACATTTCTTCAAAGTCGGCCTGAGCCGATGTAAAGCAATGCTTTGCAAAGGATCACCTTTCTCTAAATTGTGTTACCATTTCATAAGTGCTTTTTATTGGCTGCATGCTTTGAATGCTCCTTTTTTTTTATTAATAATGCTTTTCTCTTATTAGGAGAAGGGGAAATTTGGCTGGCACTTTCTTGTTTGCAGTTTTGTTTTGCACCTGCACATTTCCCTTCTTTCCTCTTTCTTATGTTTTGCACCTTTTTATAATGATTCATTTAGAACATTTTCTTTCTCTGGTCCAGTATTACGTGGGAGGGTAAACGTAATGAAAACTGTATTTTCTATTAAGATACAAAGTGTCTATTTTTTATTTGACAAATCCAAAGACTAGCACATAGGCGAGTTACTGTCGTTACATAATGCTTTTAGTGCTGAGAGGGTGTGCAGCACCATTGCTCAAGTCCCTGGCACATGCAGTTTACATGTTATTCTGGTAACTTTGTGTCCATGCAAGTTTTTCTATATCTTTTCCTTTTCTTGAAAACCACCTGTAGCTCTGTAATATTGATTGCAAACCTTTGACACAACACTTGTTGTGGACTAAATTTTCCGAGATAATGTTCGTCATTTGGTAAAGTAATCCATATGCAGCATGGAAAATGACAGCATGGAAAATGAAATACTCACCAGCTGTAGTACCAACGGTTAGCTACCACTGCTCTGGGTGTTGGGTAGGATTTTGTTTGCAGATCTCATTACCTGTGCTGCATGCAAAATATTTCCTCTCTCCTATAATACACAGAGTGTATTTTGGTAGCACCAGTGGTATGATGTGATTTGCTTGTATCTCTGGCACATGATCTCTGGTTCCTCTCAAGTGGTCAGATTTAGATTGTGGTAGGTGAAACGGGTTAAATTGTTTCTTATTATGATGGAGTAATTGAGAAAGAGAAGGAATACTTAATCATACTATTTTCCTGTAGTGGCCTTCAGAGATGTTTACATCACCATGGTAACAGCATCTTGTGGGCCACTGCATTATATTGGTAGATTATGAATTGCACCTATTACCAAGTTGTGATCAACAACAAAAAATCTGAATATTGTTGGTGCTAGTGATTCAAGTGTGCAAATAATTTGTCAAATGTTTTTCCTCTATAGCAGGTTTTTTTTTTTAATTTATAATAAAAAATGTGATTTCAGAGCAAACCATATTTTAGAGGACACCATATTCATTTGAAGTGGCACTGTCAAACTCCCCGCCCCAACTCCCCTTCTTCACCTCGAAAAGGACTATTTCATAAGGATAGAATTTTCATGAAATACTCATTTTGACTGTTTTGGAATTTCACAATGAAATTCCAACCTTGTGAAGATATATACAGAGACAAAGTAGGGGCTACTTTGTCTCTGTATTTTTCATAAACCTGACACTACCCATTGTACAGCGCTACGGAATTTGCTGGCGCTGTATAAATAATAAAATACTGGACACTGGGCATAGCTACTGCCGTCCAGTGATGGCTGCATGGAATTTGATTCATCTATGGAGGATCCTCCATGCTGTTCTCTAGCGCATGTGAGTTATGCAGTGACGTCTACTCCTGAAGAAGACCCACTGGGAGAAGATGGCTTAAGTAGAACTCCCCTTTGCCGTTCAACAGACCTCCAGCAACGATGTCACCATTGGGGGTCTTTGCAAATCCTGCTAAGTCCCCAAGTGATGATAGTGCAGCTGTAAGGGGCGAAGAATCTGAAAATCAAGCAAAAAATATTTTTAATATTGTTTATTATTAGACTTAATGCATGAAAAACATAAAGCTCTTTACATAAGTTAATAGAAGCCAAGGGACATTTTCTGTAGAGTATCTTTGTCTCTAAAGAGCCACCTTTAAGTGTCCCTTTAATTCCCAAAATATGTCCATATCTTGTGGTTTTTTTGTTTTTTTTTTATACACAAGACTGCTATAAAAATGGTGAAATTAATTAATTATGGTTTCCTGTGCCAATATGGTAATATATACATAAATCTATATAATATCCATTAAATATTTATAATATCCCTTACATATTCTTGACAGTTCTGAGTGATTACTGGATTGATCAGTTGCTCTTACATAGTTACATAGCTGAAAAGAGACTTGGGTCCATCGAGTTAAGCCTTCCTCACAATAGTTTTTTTGCGGTTGATCCAAAAGATGACAAAAAAAAACCCAGTTTGAGGCACTTCCAATTTTGCAACAAACTAGGAACTTTTGACACATGGATTGATATCCAAATGTAGGCCCCTATGTAATTTGATTAGGTTAAGTGATATTAACACTGCCATTATCTTCCTCTGGCCCCAGACAACTGTTTGAAAAACTTTTAGTAGTAATGCTTTGCCTAGTGCTGACGGGAACCGTTTGATGCACAGAATAGTCTGACATTTTGGCAAATGTATAATGGTTATATCATGCTTAAAGAGTTGGTCACCGATGTAAATTTCCAAAGGGATAGTTGGTCTCTGAAAAAAAGTTATATAGGAACTTTCACTTCCCTGTTTTTTTTTTTTTTTTTTTAAATGGTCTATTTCAGGCATAGGCAACTTTCGGCACCCCAGATGTTTTGGACTACACCTCCCATGATGCTTTGCCGGCATTATTGGTGTCAGAGTATTATGGGGGATGTAGTCCACAACATCTGGAGTGCCAAAGGTTGCCTACCCTCTATTTACTTTGACATGTATAATTCAGTCTGTGGTGCTTTCTCTTTAAGAAATTATAAAAGTTGGTAGTTCTAGGAAACAAACCTTATGAGAAATGTGCTGCTATCCTCAAGTTCTCTCACAAACTTTAATTAGAAATATGAATTGACACACTTATCTACAATATTGATGACAAATACTGATCTAAATAGATAAACTTTACATACTCAGTGTTTTTCGATTAGTATTGTAAATAAGTCCTTTGACAGGTATTGCTAATGAATGGTCTATTTAATTATCCTTATATTTAACAAATATGTATTTGTGAGGTGTGAAATATAAGATTACATATAGAAATTCATATCTCCTTATCCTGGACTGGGTGCTTCCATTTTAGCACCCTGTCAATTATAATTATAGACTGTCATTTGCACTTGGTAGGATAGAGAAAGCATACAGAGAAGAAACAAAGCAATGTTTCTATTTCTCCTCTTCCTTTGCATTGTTAGCTTTGACTTGTCTGAATTGGTTTATGATCTAATTGGCTATATTTTTTATATAAAGTTTAAAAGAATATAGACCATTTTATGAAAAAGGTTAACACAAGTTAGATGATTTTCAGTGGTATAAATTCCAGAGAAGTGACTGCTCCTTTTTAAGAACCTTTAAGTATAGGTTTAAACAAACTAGTGTTTACCGACAAAAGATTAATTTGTATTATTTATTTTAATCCCCCCCACCCACCCTGTGCACATACCAATAAATGTAGCTTAGGGTCTGTAAGACCCACTTTACTGTAAGGTAAACACAGCATGGATTTAGTTTAAGGTGAGCACGTGATCTTTTGCAGACCGTATCTTTGGCTCCGTGTATAGCACACATTGAGAGAGATTGCACTTTGATTACGGCTTTTTGTAGCAGAGCAATAGGGCGGGTACATTAAGAGCTATATTGGTGCAGTTAATTGCAACAAACTAAAGTGCAAAACAGATTGTTGGGTCCGAAGGGCATTTCCACTTTTAGCAGCAAATATATTAGGGTGATGATGACCTTAATGTTTCTGGGTTCTTTTCCCATGATGCTCAGCCAACCTTAAATATGGTAAAGCTTTATGGGAAATGGAAATCAGGAATATCTGGTATGCCAGCGTCCTTTATTACTGCATCATTGTGCAGGCTGTGTTCCTGAATACTGTAAAAAAAAAAACAAAAAAAAAAAAACACAGGATATTTCCCTTATTATAGCGGCCTTGTCACCTTCTGCTTGCATATTTTGCCTGGGGCTGCTAAGGAAGGTAAGGTTTACTTGCCTGAAGCTGTCCCTTGTGGCACCTTCAGCTGGGGGATCCGCTTCATCTGCAAGGAGCCAACGTCAGTGCTGTATGTAAAAGAATACTGCAAGACCTCAGAAGCCTCCATACACAATGCCTTTTGCTTCACAGCTATCATTAGTGATGGCTTGGGGAATTGACAAAACTTGACTGCAGTAGCTCTGCCATTTTATGCCCAGGATTGTCAAGTAGAGGAGATTCCTACACGAGTATTTCATAAAGATTTTATGAGTAAAACATACCTGTCAGAATTGCCTTTCTTTTAAATATTGCTTGCGTTATTTTGTGCATTTAATGCAGTCTCCAGCAATTAGTATCTGTTTTAGTTGGTATATCTAGTATGTGTATGTAAGTGTTTTAATACTGTATAATATAACAGCGTAACCCCTAAATTCGCTTATACATCAGTTTTATTACATTTCAAGGCTTATCCTGAACCACATAGCTAAGCTCCGTTTTACAAATTGAACTCATTGAGTGCCTGTAAAGTCAATTTTGCAAGTCTCACCTCAAAGGAGCCAAATTGTTAGTTAAACACTATCTGGGTTTTTCACTAAAGTGAGAGTTGTCAAGAATTCAAAGTAAATGTGCAAAGGTGCACTCTGGGTCCTATTGTGCGACATGCTCAAAGTATCATGACAGAAGCAAGTTTTATTTTTCTTTGCACCATCTCCTTATTTCTAGAAAGAAAAATAAAGTACAGCACCTTTTGTAGTTTGTAGAGTACAGGGAGTGCAGAATTATTAGGCAAGTTGTATTTTTGAGGATTAATTTTATTATTGAACAACAACCAAAGCTGAATATTTTTGGAAGTAGTTTTTAGTTTGTTTTTAGTTTGAGCTATGTTAGGGGGATATCTGTGTGTGCAGGTGACTATTACTGTGCATAATTATTAGGCAACTTAACAAAAAACAAATATATACCCATTTCAATTATTTATTATTACCAGTGAAACCAATATAACATCTCAACATTCACAAATATACATTTCTGACATTCAAAAACAAAACAAAAACAAATCAGTGACCAATATAGCCACCTTTCTTTGCAAGGACACTCAAAAGCCTGCCATCCATGGATTCTGTCAGTGTTTTGATCTGTTCACCATCAACATTGCGTGCAGCAGCAACCACAGCCTCCCAGACACTGTTCAGAGAGGTGTACTGTTTTCCCTCCTTGTAAATCTCACATTTGATGATGGACCACAGGTTCTCAATGGGGTTCAGATCAGGTGAACAAGGAGGCCATGTCATTAGATTTTCTTCTTTTATACCCTTTCTTGCCAGCCACGCTGTGGAGTACTTGGACGCGTGTGATGGAGCATTGTCCTGCATGAAAATCATGTTTTTCTTGAAGGATGCAGACTTCTTCCTGTACCACTGCTTGAAGAAGGTTTCTTCCAGGTACTGGCAGTAGGACTGGGAGTTGAGCTTGACTCCATCCTCAACCCGAAAAGGCCCCACAAGCTCATCTTTGATGATACCAGCCCAAACCAGTACTCCACCTCCACCTTGCTGGCGTCTGAGTCGGACTGGAGCTCTCTGCCCTTTACCAATCCAGCCACGGGCCCATCCATCTGGCCCATCAAGACTCACTCTCATTTCATCAGTCCATAAAACCTTAGAAAAATCAGTCTTGAGATATTTCTTGGCCCAGTCTTGACGTTTCAGCTTGTGTGTCTTGTTCAGTGGTGGTCGTCTTTCAGCCTTTCTTACCTTGGCCATGTCTCTGAGTATTGCACACCTTGTGCTTTTGGGCACTCCAGTGATGTTGCAGCTCTGAAATATGGCCAAACTGGTGGCAAGTGGCATCGTGGCAGCTGCACGCTTGACTTTTCTCAGTTCATGGGCAGTTATTTTGCGCCTTGGTTTTTCCACACGCTTCTTGCGACCCTGTTGACTATTTTGAATGAAACGCTTGATTGTTCGATGATCACGCTTCAGAAGCTTTGCAATTTTAAGAGTGCTGCATCCCTCTGCAAGATATCTCACTATTTTTGACTTTTCTGAGCCTGTCAAGTCCTTCTTTTGACCCATTTTGCCAAAGGAAAGGAAGTTGCCTAATAATTATGCACACCTGATATAGGGTGTTGATGTCATTAGACCACACCCCTTCTCATTACAGAGATGCACATCACCTAATATGCTTAATTGGTAGTAGGCTTTCGAGCCTATACAGCTTGGAGTAAGACAACATGCATAAAGAGGATGATGTGGTCAAAATACTCATTTGCCTAATAATTCTGCACTCCCTGTATGTGTGATCTCAGTAGACCTGATTCGACCAGACTAATGAATGAAATCTGAAAGGTTTTCCCATTCAACAATATAAATTGATCTCTATACAAACCTCTGCCATATTAATTTATAGATTCTTGTATTCCATTGGGATGAAATTATTCTTTTGTAGCCTTTTTAGTATATTGGCCATCATTTTTGCTTTTAGGTTCCTGACTGGACTATTAAACAATATGATGGATCTGGATTTCTAATTAACTCTTAAAGCCGATTTAATCCAGTAGTTGCAGGGCTTTAAATGCATCTATCTCCAAGATTTAAATTTCCACAACGTGTCAGAACAGTAGACACATTGGAATAATTATTTTAATTTATTTTTAAATGCTTGCATTTCATTAACGTTTTAAAGCGGAAGAAATAATGACAGATTAACGTAATGAAACGATAGTTTGAAGGCAGACGGGAAATAATAATGCTTGTATTGGCTATGATCCTTGTCGTATTTTGGGAAACTATCCTAAACAAACTTCCCAATATTATTAAAGTCCATGTCCTCTCATAGGTGAATGAACTGCAAACCCCTAATTTGAAATAAATGTGGCCTCATTTCTGCAACTTAAGAAATAATCTAATTTTCATGGAAAAGTTGCAACATTGGAACATTAACTTATGGCACCATGCATTACCCATGTCGACAGCAGACATACATTTCTTTTATACATACACTTTGCCTTCAGTTTAACTAAACTGTATGCATCAGTGGTGTTTTACGTCGTCCATCGTTGTGGCTTCCTTTAAATCTTACTCCTTAAAATTTGGAGAGGGTTATTAGGTTTTTACTCCACGCATTTGTTTAGCTTGAAGTTTTATTTTCAATGCTAACCCAGTTTACAATGCATCTGTCTGTAAACGTACATGGTTTATTTTTTAATCTCTATCAAAGGTGCTAACAGAGCCCAATCGCCTTTACTCGTTAAATGGAAGAGTCTTCAGAAAGTCAAAGTATTTGTAAACCTCATATTGGGAGAATCTCAAAGTCTTCAGTCTGTCTTTTGTCCCAGTCACTAACAAAGAATGTATTTGGGATTGTAGGTTTGAAGAGGATGATTACTTTATAGCTTCAGGCCATAGCAGAGACTCCATGACTATGATTACTGCTGATTAGGGCTGTTGTAGATAAGTTTGGTGTCTGTTTTAATGTGATATAACATTGATTCCCCACCCTTTCCCTTTGACTTGAAATATATGTGGAAGGTTCTAAGTTACGTTTTATATCTGCCTGTATAAGTAAGTGTATATTAGCAGTGGTGTGGTAAAGTTTTTGAAAGTTAGTTTGCTTTGATGTTTTGTGCAGATCCCCTTAGTACAAACAAAAACAAGAATTGTTTTTATTTAAAAAAAAAAAAAATTCAATACCCCTTAAATTAAAAAGATGTTGCCAGAGCAAACAAAAATCCATCATGACAATCAGGTCATTTGACAATCTTGTGCTGTGGAAAGTGTATTGTATTTAGATGTGTTTTGATAATGTGTGTCAGACGTGATGTGTTTACAAAATGTCTCCCTGCTTGTTCATGAAAATGGACAGCAGTACCTATCTGAAGTGATACAAAACAGTCCATCTAAAGCACTGCTTTGTTTTAATCTAATTCTTCACCAAAAGGCTGGTTGTAAATGGAAAGTGATGACTTAAACTTTTTAGGGACCAATGACATGCCAGGCATGTTGTGATATAAAAGGATCTGCCTAATCCCCTGATTCTTTTATGGGGTTAATAAGTAGTTCTATATTATCCTGCTTTCCACAAAGTAGAAATGTAAAAATTGAAATTGTTTTGTTGGCAGAAGTTTTGCAAATAGCAATTGCTAATTTATTAAAAATTGCATACAATTTAACAATTTCCCTTGGGGTTTATACACTAGACCAGGGGTAGGCAACCTACGGCACTAGTGCCATGCACGGCACTCAAGGCATGCCACAGCCAAACAGGCTCTGTCCATCAGGAGTCCCAGTGAAACTTCACCTTTTCATATTAGCAGATATCTGGTGAAGGATAATCCTCAATTTATGCATTGCAGATCACTTCCTCCCAGCACCTGTGAATGGGAATTCACACTGTAGTAGCACAGCCTGCAGCTGCTGTTGCTGCTCCAGTCCTTGACCTGTACATGGCCAGCTTGGTCCCCACTGGAACCCAGGGAAGCCACACTGCTAAATTTACATAGAACTGCACAATAACCCTCCCCTCATACAAATAATACTAACAGCCCACAAACATACATACAATCCGCACAAACGTAACCCGCTAACAACCCACATACATGCACACAACCCCATATGCAGCCTCTCACATGCAATACCCCAAACAGCCCCCACACATACACACACTACCAAACACACAATGTGACATATCCATCTACACACACAATTCCACAAGCAGCCCCATACGCAGCGCACATTCATATGTATCATACATGATACCACAAACTACTCCTGAACATCTACAATATAATAGCTTATATACGCACAAATACAATGATACAAAGCAATTACAGTATAAATAACACAAGCAGAATATGGCATACACACCAATTTAAAAAAAAAAAAAAAAGGACCGGCACGCTATGGGACATCACAATCCTATATCGGCACATTGCTGCTAAAAGGTTGCCTACTCCTCCACTAGACAGTGAATACATTTTGTATTTACGAGAATAGAAATAAATTTGGTTGCAGCATAATGTTTGCATGATTATTGTTAGCTGTTACCTATCTTTTGCATCTATAATGTGCACGCCCAGGGTTATTGCAGTAAAGATTATATTAATATATTTACTTTGGTCAGTCACATTCAGAGATGTAAATTGATGGAAATGTTATATTTAAGAAATAATGTTAGAATAACTTAAACAGTCCATGATTATTTTGTTGCATTTTTACACTGTATCTAACACAGTGCTAAAGTCTCTACCAAGATTTAATATTGTTAATGGTCTGCTCTTATGTCAATAGTTGGAAAATATAGCAGATAAGTAAAATAAATAATTCTGCTTTTTTCCTTGTACTGTATATAATTTTTAAACCTATGTGTTTCCTCCAGAATTTGCTGGCCATGCAATTCTTTATTTAATATAAAGCCTGGCTGTAATCATTAAGTTCATCAAACTGTTTTGGTACATGTATTAACATTTTGTGTAATGCAACAAATTTCCGTACATTTCAAAAGTAGATCTTGGGCAATGTCTGTTTATAGCACTAGGAATGATGACAGAATAGTTTAAAACTGAAACATCTTACTATTTAGGCAACAGACTATTCGTTCAGTGACTTGGCGTGACATAAAAAGAATAAAATTTGTTAATGTAGGGGTAGAGTTGCGCCTCAAGTTACTCAAGTAGGCTTTGAGCAAGCATAAGCAACCTTCAGAATGACACACTGACATGGCTAAAAAAAAGTTACATAAGCAGAACTAGAGTAACTGTATCCAAATACTGGTTCAATTCCAGAAGTACCAGAAAAGCAGATTTCTCATTTGGAGATGAGCACTTTGTCAACAGTTTTTTTTTTGTTTTTTTTTTTTTTTTATAATTACGGGAAATGTCCAGAAATATCCCAAGACACAATAATTTTATAGATGTGTAGTGATAAATCTTAAGCAGCCTTTGAAGGGAAAACTGTTAAATGTTTAATACATTTGATTCCTTTAAAAAGTGTAGAACACACAGGAGTCGGACCCAAATTTTCCTCACCTTACTTGCGTTTTTAATAGTTGCTGCGATTTTATGGTTCAGTCCAATCAGAGAAAAATCCACTCTGTATACAATAAATGTAGTTTACAATTAGTGGTTCGGTTTCTTCATATGACAAAGAAAACAAATTATTGTTCCAAATATTCACCTCTCTCGCATGTGACTGACATTTTCTAACCCATCTAGTCCAGACATATTTATGGTGTACTTTTCTTTTTTTTTGGGGGGGGGGGAGAGGGGGAAGATTCCCTGCCCTGCCTTAAAGAAGCCACGTAAGAAGTTACCTAATCAGATGAGGTACAAAGTTTAGTTTGTGATCCAGATTTTGTAGTTCTCTGCAACTAATGGTACGTTATCTGCAGTACGTATCCTTTTGTCACTTGATGCAATTCCAATCAAAACTCTTCTGTTGGACATATAAGGATTAGTGGTTTCTACTTATTGCCTAGTACACAGTTCACTGTATCAATATAATATATAGCATCTGAGATTTTAAATGGTACACCTTGCTATTGAAATGAATCCTTCCTTGATTACTTTTTGCATGTACGTGGAGTATGCATGATTCGTGTTTGCCTTCATATGTGTGCCTGTTTGTGTTAGTAAAATGACCTTGCCTAGCACACACTTCCACACAGTTGGTATAAAGTTAATTTCTTTCCTAGTCTCTCCCATGTTTGTTAAATTGCTGTATGTTTTTTGCCTTGCTTTGTCTAGAAAACTTGAATTTCCCGGTCACTTTTCTATTTTCTGATTTCCTTCAGGTTACACAATGATACTAAATGTGTTTTTTTTTATTTTATTTCTAGCAATGATCATTTTTTAATGAAATAACTTTTTAGCTTTGCTATCATCCTTTTGTTTTTTTCTGGTTACTGATGTTCTTGCCTATACAGCATGGTGCAAAAATTCATGTGCTTTGAGGCACTGTGCAGTGTTTACTGCATTGTTATGCAAATAACCACGCAACACCTCAGCCAGTTCTACTTCAGCTTAGGTCCTATATGGATGCATTATGCATGTTTCTGTAAAAATATGGATTTCATGCTTTATTTTTTCTTATCCGCTTCCCATACATCCAAATCGGCTTGATTCAGGATACCTAGAGTCCGCTTAAGAAGAAAACTAGCTCGTGATGGAAGCAGTTGTGGATGCAGTACGTCAATTAAGCAAACTTAATGCTTGTGGTTGACCTACCAGCTTTTTGTGGATGCAGTGCTTGCATGTGTAATCCTTTTGTTATTCCTTTCAGTGTATTTAATCTACTAAACCTGTTGCTGTCAGCATATCCTAGTAGTACAGAACCTAATCTAAAATGGGGTTTGTTCCAGCGGGTGTATGGGGAACTTTGTTGCTATGTGGCTGCAAGATGTAAGTAAGAGGCTAGTGGCTAAGGTATTTGAGACTGCTAATCATTCCACTAGGGTTTCAAAGCATATATATTGGTTCTATTGATCTGTCTCTCTCTGTCTCCAGTCTCCAACCTTTATCCAACTCCTATCCTCAGAACATTACCAAGCTTGGAATTTACTATAACAATTGTGGAAAGGAGTTGTGAAGAATTGCACTTTTTTTTTTTTTTGGGTGAATAAAAATAACATTTTTCTTTTTAACCAGTGTACCTAAATTTGCAGTTATGTTGGCAATTCTCCACAATTCCCAATTTTGTGAATACAACTGTAAAACACGTGTATGTGTCTGAGAAGCAGTAATAATCTATTGTGTTATATACTCCTAGCACTGGAACAGATCCTTGAACAGTGACTTTATAAAATAAATTTTACAGCAGTGAGTGTTATCCTGACATTTGCTATAGAAAGTACCAGCTATGCATTATATAGTAGATTTTGAACCGACCCTAGTTTTAGTAGAACAATATTCCCAAATTTTTAATAAACACTTCTGTGTGAAACAACTAATGCCGTAATAAAGGCCAAACAAAGTATAAGCTGTGACAAGTCAGTACAAGCAGATTTATTAAAAACAAGCAAAACATGCTCTCTAAATTAATCCCAAGCATTGACTAGAAAGAGGGATTTTAACAAAAAGGACACATTTAGCGGTCTCTAGGTTTCATGCGTGTCCTATGGAAGTATAAAACACATGGATAAACACTACTTTAAAAAAAAAAATGAATCTTTTTCGTGGTGTTAATCTCTGATAAAGCAGGTCAGCTGTTTGATAAAATATATAATTGAAAAGCTTCACTAAATACAGGGGCAGTATGAGCAATGTGGACATTGGGGGGAAATTGTAAAAAGAATCTTCCAAAAGATCTCCGTATAACAATGTAAAAAAATAAATGCTAGCTGAGAAAACTGCTCCATGGCTCTTTAAGTTGTTCATCATAGACTATAAAAATTGGTGCATTAACTGCACTTTTGCCAGATCTTACATATAACTAGGCATAGTTCTAATAATGTAGACTATAAAGCTGCTGTGAAATCTCTAAGTTCTTCGATCTGTAACATTCCTAAGTGTCTATGTAGATGAATGAGATGAGCAAGCTGAGGAGGACTTCCTGTACAAATGGTTTTCCGAGACTGGCTCATTCAAGTCGATTGTGGGTGCTACGTTTTTTTTCAAGCCTTGCATCATTATCACTTTCTCTTAATTTGCTGTTTGGCTAAACCATGTAACCTTTTTAGCTAAGGATTCATTCATGTTATATAGAAATAAATCCGCATTCTGTGTCTCTTCCATAAAGAAAGAAAGAAAAAAACAAAAACAGAATTTATCTATATAACTGCATCCATTGCCTATACTGAATTTGTGTGCAACATGTTAAGTAACATGATTGAAGAAGCGGATAATCCTTTTCTCTTTAACTTCCAGGGGAATTGCAAGATGCCCCCACTCCACAGCAGTTGAAGTGTTCTAAACGTGTAAACTAATACTAATATTGGGGGCAAGACCATAAATCCTGTGAACTGTACTGAAAGCTGAATAACGCTCTACTTACCTGTTGGGTGGGTTTGTTTGATGAACGTCTCTAGGTAGTCTGTTTTAAATTTCCTGGTATAAGCCAAGTGCCTTCTATGCTTAAGGCTCAGAAAAAAAACACTTTAAGAACTGATTTCATGTCCTATGCAAGTGTTTTCTACAACCTGCATAAACCAGAACTTTGTAAGATTTGTTTATGATTCAATTGTACATAGTGTTTTTAAAGAATAGTATTTTTATTTAGGTACTTGCAAACTTGAATTTGTGTCTTGTGTGATACATTGTATAACCCCTTTCTCTTTTGAGTACCATTGCAGTTGTACAAAAGTTTTAACTGGTTCTATTTTTCTACTGTTACTGACAAGCATGTAACATTGACTTTATCCTGCATATATAGTTGGCATTTCAAAATAAATGGCTTGTATACAAAGATAACTGGTTTTATTGTCTCTTCTTTTATTATAGTCTGTAAAAAATCTTTAAGAAGGCTGCCTTGAATTCTGGGATTTGTGACTATTTTTCTACTCTATAATCTACGTGTACACCAGTGATTTAAAATATATTTTACAATAGAATGCATGCACGTGAGTGGTAAGGGAATCTGACATTTAGATTGTAAACTTGTTCGAGCAGGGTCTTTATCAACCTATTGTTCCTGTAGCATTTTCCAATTGTTTCATTTATTCCCTCTGTTATAATATTGTAAAGTGCTGCAGAATAAGTTGGCGTTATATAAATCTCAACAACAATACTAGTCTATTCAATCTGTCTACACGATTGTTAGCTGTATGTGTGCATAGGAAGAATGGTGGTATCCTTGTTATCTTGATGTTATGTCTTCTTAAACTGCTTTCTATGCAACACATATATAGCCACACAATGGAGATAATCCCAGTCAATCAAATCATGACTTTGTGTCCATTCACCCTTGGGTAGGCAAAATACAGGACTTGTACCAGTTACCTGTAGGTGTCTATATTGTCCACAGAATGACATGTCCCAACTTCATTTGATCTTGACGGACTCTTCAGGGCAGTAACTGGGTGAATCTCTGAAATAATGCTCCAATTAAGAAATCTTCTGCTTACCTTAGTTATTTAAGAAGAAAATCCCTTTTACCAGTCTCATGTTTACAGTTGGATGATATTTAGGAAAGAGAACATCTCAGGGAAGATAACATCTCAGGCCTCACCTGTTATTTTCCAGAGGGGCCTTCAATATAGGTACTGAGGGCCATCCATGGAATGTTCAGTTGGGCTAGTATATCCATCAGGACTGGTTTGGTTAGGAGACATTCAGCACCTGAAAACCAATTTTATTGCACCTTAAAGGACCACTCTAGGCACCCAGACCACTTCAGCTTAATGAAGTGGTCTGGGTGCCAGGTCCAGCTAGGATTAACCCATTCTTTTATAAACATAGTTTCAGAGAAACTATGTTTATGAATGGGTTAAGCCTTCCCCCAAAGCCTCTAGCGGCTGTCTCATTGACAGCCGCTAGAGGCGCTTGCGTGCTTCTCACTGATTTTCACAGTGAGAGCACGCCAGCGTCCATAGGAAAGCATTGTGAATGCTTTCCTATGCAACCGGCTGAATGCGCGCGCATTCAGCCGACTGGGAGGATCGGAGGAGGAGAGCTCCCCGCCCAGCGCTGGAAAAAGGTACGTTTTTACCCCTTTCCCCCTTCCAGAGCCGGGCGGCAGGGGGTCCCTGAGGGTGGGGGCACCCTCAGGGCAATATAGTGCCAGGAAAACAAGAGTGTTTTCCTGGCACTATAGTGGTCCTTTAAAATGGCACTGTCATGCAGAACTTACCTTTCTTTAATCGATTCCTCTTCTCTCCCTCTGTCAGCATCTGTTCATTTCTTCCTGTCTGCTCTAGTTTTCTTTAACACACAAGACAAAGTTGGGACTACTTTGTCTTATGCAGGTTTCCTACGCTTGACCAGCAGAGGAGCACAGTGTGCTTTGTTTCCGGCGATCAAAGCAATTTCCCCACAATTCTTACCATTGATCCGTGATCTCGCGATGCCTCCTGTCAGTATTCCCGAATGTCCTGTCACTTTGGGAATTCAACTGAAGATTTGTACTTTTATAACCTAGTCAGTCAAGCTTACATCTCTCTGTATTCACTGTCACCACTGAAGGAACGTGATTTCCAATTTGGAATAATTCTGCAGCAGTTATAGCCCCAGGCTAAATTCTGCATTATTTTCCATTCACTGACACTTGGTCTATCAAAATCCACTTTGTCAGCCAATCAATGACTCCCCATTCACAAAACTGTTTGAGGGATGTATGTGTTTTTCCCAAGTTGTTTTTATGAATATAGAGCTAAAATTTCAGCTCTCCTCTCATAGCCAGTCAGCATTCCCCTGCCCTTTGATTTATTTTATTTTGTTAATGGTATTTGGTAGTTGTATGTTAACATTACTATAGCCTAAAACATTCCACTGCTATGTAAACAGACAGGCCCATGGCTGCCTTATAAATAAATATCAAGCTATAGGAAGGAAAAGGAACTGTTGGGCGTCACGTGACTAAGGCAGTCACATGATCCATTGCAGTTATTGTCTCACTAGGAATGCCATTGATCGCGTGATTCGTCACCGCCTATCAGCGTTCGAAAAGAAAAAGCTCAGCGGGGATGGGCGGAAATGACATACTAATAACCGGAAGTTGGTTGCTTGCTCAGTGTTGGAGTGTAATCAGAGAGGATCATGGAGTGTGAAAGTGTATCCACATCCATCCGCCAGTATGGAGCGCGCTGGAGGCTCTCAGTCTGTGCGAGGAGGCAGCCAGCATGGCGGGTGAGGATCTGAGTGTGATATTAATCATGTTTTATATTCCAGGAATGCCCTGCCTGGTGCAGTTAGTATGCCATGTGCAGACAGCAAAATATGGAGAATACTACAGCAGGACAATGTGATCTCATCTGCCCTGTGCTGGCTGTGTGTGAGTACACTATCATTTAATAATGAATGGCCATCCTTCTATTATCTGCTGTGTGTGTGAGCACACTATCATTTAATAATGAATGGCCATCCTTCTATTATCTGCTGTGTGTGAGCACACTATCATTTAATAATGAATGGCCATCCTTCTATTATCTGCTGTGTGTGTGAGTACACTATCATTTAATAATGAATGGCCATCCTTCTATTATCTGCTGTGTGTGAGCACACTATCATTTAATAATGAATGGCCATCCTTCTATTATCTGCTGTGTGTGTGAGCACACTATCATTTAATAATGAATGGCCATCCTTCTATTATCTGCTGTGTGTGAGCACACTATCATTTAATAATGAATGGCCATCCTTCTATTATCTGCTGTGTGTGTGAGCACACTATCATTTAATAATGAATGGCCATCCTTCTATTATCTGCACACTATCATTTAATAATGAATGGCCATCCTTCTATTATCTGCTGTGTGTGAGCACACTATCATTTAATAATGAATGGCCATCCTTCTATTATCTGCTGTGTGTGTGAGCACACTATCATTTAATAATGAATGGCCTCCTTCTATTATCTGCTGTGTGTGTGAGTACACTATCATTTAATAATGAATGGACATCCTTCTATTATCTGCTGTGTGTGTGTGTGAGTACACTATCATTTAATAACGAATGGCCATCCTTTTATTATTGGCTGTGTGTGAGAATACAACCATATAATAATGAATGTTGTGTAAAGACTCCATCACAATTTCTTTCAGATACTGACACATCCACAATGTGTTTCCGGACACTGGATATAACCGAAAGCTCTGCCTTGTAGTACTGACAGTCAGAATTCAAGATTGATTAGTCCTGCAGCATATCATTTCTACGTGCTGCCTATCAATATGAAATAAGGGGTGGGCAGTTGTCCTGGTAGACATGGTGAGTTTGCCAGCCTTAGTTTTTCTTTATAAATGTATTTTTGGCCAAACTTCTTCCATGATAAAAATGAACACTCCAGGCACCAGAAGAACTTGATCTAGATTAAGTTGTTATGGTGCTGCCCCCAGACGCACTCTTACCTTCATGGGTTAAACCGTTCTCGAATGGTTAAACACCAAATTTTCCATCGTCGGTCTCTGCTTCTCCGGGCAGCACCCGGCTTCTGAGATTTCACTTACAGGAATGGCGGAGTGCCGTTGGGCATGGGCGCTGCTAATTGCCTGGAAGCAGTCAGCTTCTGCTCTCAGCCAATCCGTGACTCCCCAATCTTCAGAAGTAAATTTTAGAAGCCGTATGCCACCGAAGGTGAGCTGAAACCGGTGCTGGCGGCAACTTGGGGTTAAACAGTTCAAAGGACACTAAATGCATTAAAACAATTTTAACTCAATGAAGCAGTTCTGGTATATAAATCTGAAATATATTGTACTCTAGTTATTTTAAAATCTTAATTGTGAATTAGACTTCTAATGTGTTTAAGGGGTTAAAATGAAATGTATGGTTGGTTAAAAAGTAAGCATCCAGAGTATAACAACTTATTTTTATTTCCCCCCTCCCATCCTTCTACTTTTTCATCTTCAGAAAGCATGACCAATGTCTGTGGAGATAATCAGTGAGAACTTACTGCAATGAAGTTTGGAAAGAGTCATTCATTTTCTGCTTAATGGAAAGGTAAACTTATTTGCTTGGGTAAATCACTGCTGTATTTTAATCCTTTTGATGGCAAACAAGCAATAGTGTAAAGGAAAAAAAAAATCCAAAACCTAAGAGAGAAACAACTCTCCAAATCTTGTAAACCGTTTTTACGCACCTTTTATTCATATCCTTGTCTGAGATCACCCTGATGGACGATCTTGGTCCAATCCAAAGCTCCTCACAGTTGCTGTCAATCTGAAAACCACTACAGATGTGTTTGGGGTTTTTAATTTAGACTGCCACTCAAAAGGGACCTGGTCTTGGCAACAAAACCATTTCATTAAGAGGAAGTGACTTGGTGCTCAGTGTCCATGAAATAAAGCAGATTAAGATGATCTTCTAAAATAAACACACTCTTTGTACTTTGTGAGCATAAGGTTCCAAATGAGCACATTTTGAGACTGCAGGGGCATAGTTTATATATCAAAACTGCTTTATAAAGAAGTGGATTTAGCTCTTAAACTGACCCTGTAATAAGCAATTACTGAGTGGTGCCTCCTACAAAGGCGTGCTAGCGCTTTCTATGTGCTTGCACGTAAGAACTGGAGGTAGAGGAAAAAAAGAATGGCATCCTCAATTGTGCACATTTTTTATTTTATGTGCCTGTGTCTGTGTTCTTACAGTTTTGCTAGGTTTTAACACTTAGAAGAGAACAACCTATTTTATGTTCTTCAGGACTCAGTAGTTATTTTCTTTGGCATCTACCTGTTTTACAGTTATTGAACTGCAAGTGTGTGTTTAAGAATGTGTCTGTAATTATGGTGGGTACTAGCATTTATTGGGCAAAGTAGCTCGGTGTGGATGCACCATGAATTAAAGGACCACTATAGGCACCCAGACCACTTCAGCTAATTGAAGTGGTCTGGGTGCCAGGTCCATCTAGGATTAACACTTTCTGCTGTAAACATAGCAGTTTCAGAGAAACTGCTATGTTTACCTATGGGTTAATTCAGCCTCTAGTGGCTGTCTCATTGACAGCCGTTAGAGGCGCTTCTCACTGTGATTGACGCGCGCATGTGCATTCAGCCGATGACTGCGAAAAGGAGGAGGAGATGGAGCCCGGTGGGGGAAAACAGGTAAGATTTAACCCCTTCCACCCCCTATAGCCCGGAGAGGGAGGGGGGACCTAGAGACCCTATAGTGCCAGGAAAACGAGTATGGTTTTCCTGACACTATAGTGGTCTTTAAAAAAAAAAAAAAAAAAAATGTTTTTGTGGCAAGTAATTTTTAGCCGTGGCTAGTACCTTTAGAATTTGAAATTGATAGCCCTGATGCACAGAGTAGGGAAAGCTCTCTCCTGTGTGAAGAGTGGAGTTGCGGACTACACTGCAAGGGTCCGTGACTCTGTCAGTTATCGAAACACAATCTGATTCCGTAAACGGCAAACTGATTGAAGCACAGTAGGGAGTCTCTTGTGATCCCATGTGATTATTGGAACTTAAAGTGTGCTTATTCTTTAACCCTGTGATGGGGGCACGTTTATGGGATAAGATTCATCCCTGCAGACCAGCTTGAGATGCTCCTGATTGCAACTGCAGGCACACCCACAATGAGAAGGTTTTATTTATCTATGTAATACTTTAAATACTGGGTCAGTTTTTATACAGTCACTTTAAGTTCATTCTCTTTATTGCAACAAATTAATTTTGTACATATGTCTTCATTATAGGTCTGTTCGTGGCCTCAGTATATTGTCTGTGAAGATATGAAGATCATTTTACTTAGTAGGCTGGAGACATCTGTACTACAGGTAAAGTTGTGTTGGTGTTGTATTGTTTGTAGCAAGCTAGGGATTAAAAAATTAATTTGTCATAAACTACGGCTGGAACAATGTCCAGGTTTGATAATGCATTGCCTTAATGGCATAAAGTCCGATATAATCTCCGCCAGATTGCTTTCTGTGAAAATGTTTGTAAATATTGAGTGTGTGTTCATGCACACATTACACTTTATAGAGTGTAGATTGTGTCTTCCACACTTTTATATCTTGCTTTGTACTTATTGAAACTATGCAATAAAAATTGATACACTGGAAAAAAGAAAGGGAATATGTACAGTGTGCACACGCATTGGTCTGTAATATTTTCTTCAAATGAAGGCTTTTATTCTTCTACTTACACTCGTGGGTTGTAAATAGTGTAATCTGCTCAAGAAGTGTGTGTATAATCTCCTCCCACAAAGGCGTGCCTGTACAGCTTTGTCTTCAGGTGCGTAAGAACTGGAGGTAAAGCATTTAGACTGATGGGTGTTAATGCACTTGTTTCTTGTGAGACAGGAGCAGATATCATCATTCTTACATGGTCGTACTTTGTGAAATTAAATATGTACTATGCAGAATTAAAGACTAGAATGAGATTTTTTTATTTATTTTGTTTTTCATTCCATTTTTTTTTTTTACTTTCCAGCTTTTAATGACTTCCATAAGCGATTGGCCACCATGATGTCACTGTAAGTTTGGGACAGTTTTATTGTGTTAACAGAAATACCAGTCGGTGGTGCCACAGGTTATAAATTCTGAGCATGTTTTGTTTTAAGAAGCTATATAATCTAATCACAAATAAAGCACTTATTGAAAAGAACCTTCTTCCTTGTTTTGTTTTCATAAAACTGAGGGCAGAGACCTTTTATTTCATTGGCAAATGTTATCACGGTGTAGATTTCTCCCAGTTGTCAAATTGGGTGCTGGGTGGGAAGAAACTATTGCATCCTGCAATTTACTGGATGGGCGTGATAACTTTCTTATAATCCTCTGATCATAAAGACACAGAGCTTTAGAGAGAATGTATTTAGAGCCTATCTTAAGCAAGTAATGAGAACTTCTTACCCATACTTACAGGAATTCTATTTCCATGGCAGCATCACTAATCTGTTAAATTCCCCACTCAGACGTCAGGACAGGAGCAACCAATTCATCAATTCTTACTAAATCGCGTATACAGGAGCCTCCGTTATGAAGCCTTTACTGAAGGCTGTGTATTTGATAGTGCCATGGAAATGGCCTGGAAAAGAGAATTCTAGTATAGTTGAGAAAAAAAATGAGTGTTTAAATTTGCTTTGTAGATTTAAAAAATAAAATATATATATATATACTATGAGGAAATACAGGAACAATAGAAAATACTTAACCCTGCTGGTCTACCACATGAGGTCCACTTCGTTACACACACCCAGGCATGTGATCACTATTCCAGCATCTTCCAGATAGCAGTTCCGAAAAGCACAATATCCAGGGACACTGTACATTTTTTGTGTTTATAGTATATTGCCTTATTATATACAGTGAATAGAGCTGCACACTGTCCATTTATATAGTGTTTGCATTTATTACTTAAAGGGATACTAGTCACCAGAACGGCAGCTTATTGGGCCTAGAGCGCATACTTGCAGCCTTAGAAAAAATGAGTAAGGCTGCCTGTGCCCCTGTACTGCTACATAGCTGCTATCACCAACAAATTCCAAAAAGCAACTGTCAAAACATCCACAAAACAGATCCACAATAACCATTGTAACACATCCAGCCTATTCCCTACCCACCAACCTGCCTCCTGAGTCTCAACTGGTTTGTTAACCTTTTCAGTGCTTAAAAATGGCATTTGTGCAGGGAATATCTGTTGAATGGTGAACTTATAACTTTGAGAGTTATGGGCGTAAAAGCATGAATATTGTGTTAAAATGGTAGTCACATTTCATGTCCATAACTACATTTCTTGTTAAAATTTATAGCTGTGTCACATATTCCAGTGTGTTTTATATTCTGAGAAATATGGAATTTTATAACAGAATGGATTCTGAAAATCACTAAAGGGGTCTCTACTACACTGGGGGAGGCAGGGCTGTTGCAGTTAATCAGTGTGTGCAGTTTCCTAGGGCCTGATGTGCCTGCTCCAGAAATCCACGGAAAGAACATGGAGGTCCAATATTTGTCCATGAGCGGTGGGTGGGGGCCCTAAAAGACAATGGGGGGTGGACCTATTGTCCTCCCCACTGGCCCCCATCCATGCGCAGTTGGTGGGGGCCCTAAACAACAATGGGCAATAGTCGTCCCCCCTCCCCCCCAGGTGACTAGTCACCCCACACACAAAAATTCAATAAAAGCCTTACCTACCACCCTCACCCTAAAAATAGTGAGGCTGAGACCATAAAACTATATACCTGTAAGAAAATAAAAATACTTACCATTTGATGTCGTCTTTTTTCTAAAACTTTCTTTTGTCAGCCCCAAAAAAGGCCAAACAAAAATCCATAATACCCATCGAACTTATAAAATGAAAAAATACCAGAGCGCAGGGGAAAAAAATAAAATTCCGACGCTAAAAAACTGACTGAGCTCCGCAGGGTGGGAAATATCTTTTCTGTCTTGCGGTTGGTCGCAGCCACAACACAAAGTGACCCCCAGGGCCGGAAATATATTTATTGTGAGCCGCACGTTTGACATGCTTGCTTTAGATACAATGTTGGGTTTCCTTATATATTTGAATCTATTACAATTAAGGGTTAAACACTAGGCCAGTGTTAGTGCTGACTGGACATAGACAAACTAACTCTAAGCTTTGCAAACGTTTTAGGGAGGTTAAAGGAGAACTGAAAGTGTATTCCTAGCACTATAGTGCCCCCACACTCCCGCGTCTGTTGGGGACTTAGTGGTAGACCGTCACTAGAGGTGGAGTTAACCCTGCGAATATATTATTGCTAAATGGTCTGGGTGTCTATAGTGTCCCTTTAGGTAAGCTTCACTTCCTGTATGAAGAAAGTTTTCCCACAATACTCACCTTTCCTCCATATTCTCGCGCTGCATACATTTGGCATTTCTGAACGTCCTGTCATGTAGACTAGGACGCCGCCGAAATGACTGAATTTGGTCCGAAGAGAATGTCAACAGTATATCAATTTATTTTCGGAATAAATTAGATGAGTGAAATTCTGATCCGTGGATAACCCCCTAAATTGGTACCCTATCGGTTATAATTGCAGTCCCACAAATATTAGGGAGCTATCTGCTAAAAAACTGCCAAATTGGTCAACGTTACTAATACTAAGTAAAACTTACTTGGTAAATAAAGGGAGGTTCAATTCTCCCCACTGCCCTTACTCGCTGTACAGTGAGCAGCCAGTGACCTGATGTGCAACATTTTGAAACACTGCGTATACATGTTAAAATCACCATGACCACTTCTTAAATCAGAAATGGTAACTTTTTAAAATTTTTATATAAATTCTCACTTTGGTAAATAACCTTGCCTTTCCTAACCCTAGTAAACCAGTTCCTACCTCTCCCAGTCATGTCCCTGTATAAAAATTTATCTATTCCTTCCACCTCCTTATTTGTACCATATCTATATCTCATGTCCTTATACCTTCATTATCTGAAAACTCAAAAACAAATATAAAAAACACCTACAGTGGAAAAGAAACACTGTCGGGGTAAAATAATTGAATAAACGAATTACCCTAATACACTGACAGGATGTAGATAAAGGACTCCTCCTGGTCCTCAAAATAGAGTGTAGACACAACAAAACAGGTCATCTACAATGCAAAGGTATAATAGAGAGACATAGGGCAATATTGTATATATGGAGTGAAAGGATATTTTGATTGAAATTCACTCACAAACCCAGATTGATTGCAGGCATATCAGTATTGTAATAAAATCATCTCGTATCAATATCAGGACATGTGGAAGGAAAGGAAAAAATAATAGTGCAGAGTTTCTATAACGATTCACATCTTTAAAGGGACTCTCCATTGCCAGGAAAACAGTTTTCCTGGCACTGCAGGTCCCCTCTCCCTCCCACCCCCATCCCAAGTTCTGAAGGGGTTAAAACCCCTTCAGTGACTTACCTGTATCCAGCGATGATGTCCCTCGGCGCTGGGTCAGGGTCCGCCCACGCTCCTTCCCCGCCAACGTCATCCGGCGGGAGAGACCTATTGAACATGCACGGCCACCGGTGGGGGAGACCTAATGCGCATGGGCGGCAATGCTTTCCTATGGGGATTTCAGCGACGCTGGAGGTCCTCATGTAGTGTGAGGACGTCTAGCGACGCTATAGCACACTTTTCGTGTGCTATAAACACGGAAGTGCCCTCTAGTGGCTGTATATAACAGGAAAAAAACTCTAACAGTAAAAGGCCCGATGCGTTTCGTTCATTAAGCATGAACTTCTTCAGGGGAACCAGGACACAAGTCCTTTTCTTCGTGGTAAGCTCATGAAGCTGGTCATAAAAGATAAAGTTGGTAGAAAAAGCAGTCTGTTTAAGTGATGCCTGCATGGTACTGATGCCCACCAAAATACTTTTCTTTCCTCTCTGGTTTTTAAGTTATAGTCTGTTACAACCTGTAACGCATATATAGACACATTTACAACTGGAGATACTTTGATATAAGCTGGTCCTTAATGGGAATCTCTATTGTTAATATATATTTTAACATTTGTGTTCATGTTTCATTTTAGATCACAGCCTCCCCTGGTTAAAGGACCATTCTACGCACATAGAGCACTTCAACTTGCTGTCATGATTCTGGCGGTTTATAAAAGTATTGAATTTAATAGAAATTGGTATCTTTATAAGGGGGGGCAGGAACACTTTAATTCTGTCATTCAGACAGCCAGGGAGGTTTTCTTCTAATTTCGTTCGCTCCATAGAGCTAATTGAAGTGGCAGTTGCTCTGTGCGTGCGTGTATCTGCCTCTCCCCTTCTCAGTAAGCTGTATTACAGCTCATTAAGAGGCATTGGAAAGCCGTGCGTGAGTGTGTTCACTTGCAACTCTAGCACAGAGGCTTCACCAGGGCACTCCACGCTCCGTAAACACTATCGGTGAAACCATGACTTGGTACATGAAGACGTTCAGCTTTGATCTGTTACAAATCAACCAAATCTAAATTTTCTTTATTATTAATATATATAAATTTATTATCTTAAAGGACCACTATAGTGCCAGGAAAACATACTCGTCACAGAGGGGAGACCTTTAACGACGGGTGACGGACCTCGTCCGTCACGCGGTAAAATTAACCCCGAATCGCCGCTATCGCGGGGTTAATGGTGCTCCGGTATGCCTCTGCATTAGAGGCATACCGGGAGCACCCGGTCAGGCTGCGCAGCACATGTGCTCGCTCTGACCGCAAGTCAGAGCGAGCACATGTGCTCTGTATACTCACCTACCGGCTCCCTGCACTTCCGGGTTCTGTGTGAAGTGCAGGGAGCCGGATCAGTGATGATCCTGCCCCCTGTAGGAAAAATAAATAAAGTTAATTTAAAATCCCACCCCCCTTTACCCATTTTAATGAAAAATTAACCCCTTCCCTGCCAATTGATCACTGATTACAAGGATTACATTTTACTATGATCTGATTTTTTTTTTAACCCCTGAGGGTTAATTCTTTTTTTTTTTTTAACCCTCAGGGGTTAAATTTATTTAATTAATTAATTAAAATATTTTAAAATTATATATTTAGCTAGCTGGGGTGGGTGGAAGTTAGTGGGGAATTGGGGGATTTGGCGTTAGGCTAACTAGGGGTTAACGTTTTAAAAAAAAGTTTTAAAATAAACTTTAAAAAGTTAAAAATTAAGCTTCAAAAAATGTTTTAATAACGTTTAAGTAAAAAATAAAAAAAATAAACCCTTTACCTAGTCCAAATAAAAATTAACCCCTTCCCTGCCAGTCGATCACTGCCTACAGCGATCAAATAGAGATCACAGTATTATACTGTGATCTAATTTTTTTTTAACCCCTGAAGATTAACTTTTTATTTATTTTTTAACCCTCAGGGGTTCAATTTATTTAATTAATTAATTTAAATATTTTATAACTATGTATTTTGCTAGTTGGGGTGGGTGGGAGTTATGGGAAAATGGGGAATTTACTGTTGGTGCTGCGTACTGCTAGTTAGGGGTTAACGGTAAAAAAAAAAAAGCTTAGAAAAATGTTAAATCTGTAAAAAAGTTTTAAGAAAGTTTAGGAAAGTTTAAAAAAAATTTATAAGCAAAACAAAAGTTTAAAAACTAGTTTTTAAAAGTAAAAAAGTTATAAAAAGTAAAAAAATACATTTTAAAAACGCTCATTACCACTACACCTGGAACAAACTAGAGAAAAAATTATCCCACGCCAAGGTTCAAAATATGCCTTTTGAATCACCCCAGGGTGTATTCTTTAATAAATAGTATGTGTTTGTGGGGAAGTTTCAATAACCAACCGTCTAAACTACTCCAAATTGGAACATGGACACAGCGTAAAACTTCAAAGTTAGAAAAAAACTGAATGGCTGCGTCTCAAATGCGCCCCTTCAACATCCACACATACCTGGCAAAGGTACATACAGGGGTATTGCTGTACTCAGCTGACATAGCTGAGCAACATATGAAGTATTATACAGTCATAGCACACATAAGGTTTGCAAAATATGCTGCGCAAACTCACTTTGTATGTCAAAAAGGCAGAAAAAATGCTTATTACCACTACACTTGGTACAAGCTAGCGGAAAAATGATCCCACGCTAAGGTTCAAAATATGCCTTTTGAAATACCCTGGTATGTCTTCTTTAAGAAATGGTATGGCTTTATGGGGTATTTGGATTATATAGCCTGGTAAAATACTCTAAAATGGGACATAGGCACAGCATAAAAATTCAAAGTTTGAAAAAAAACTGGAATGGCTGTGTCCCAAATGTGCCCCTCCGATGTCCACACATACCTGGCAAAGGTACATACGGGGGTATTGCTGTACTCAGCCGACATAGCTGAGCAACATATGAAGTATTATACAGTCGTAGCACACATAAGGTTTGCAAAATATACTGTGCAAACTCACTTTGTATGTCAAAAAGGCAGAAAAAACGCTTATTACCACTACATCTGGTACAAGCTAGCGGAAAAATGATCCCACGCTAAGGTTCAAAATATACCTTTTGAAACACCCTGGGGTGTCTACTTTAAGAAATGGTAGGCCTTTGTGGGGTAGTTTGAATTTAAAACCTGCGAAGATGCTTGGAAATTGCACATAGGCCCAGCGTCAAAATTCAAAGTTTGGTAAAAACGGATATGGCTTGGTCTCCTATATGGCACTGTAGCTTCACGAAATAGTGCCAAAGACATTCATTGGGGGTGTCTTTTTACTCAGAAGACTTAGCTGAGCATAATTTGGGAGGTTTGAACTTAGTGGCACATATAAAATATACAAAACGCCCAGCAAAAATGCAATCCGTATGTAAAAAATGCACAAAATAATTTTTTACCACATACTTTGGCATATATTGGTGAAAAAATGGGGGTATGTTAAGGCACAATATGCACCTTGTAAGATACCCTGGAGTGTCTCCTTTTACAAATGGTAGGCCTTTGTGGGGGTTTTATGAACAGTCAAACTGTTATAATACCCCAAATGGAAGCTAAGGCTCATTAAATCCATCTCTCAAAATTCTACTGTGAATACTGTAAAGGACAGGTCTCCTATATGGCACTGTAGCTTCACGAAATAGTGCCAAAGACATTCATATGGGGTGTCATTTTACTCAGAAGACTTAGCTGAGCATAATTTGGGGGGTTTGAACTTAGTGGCACATATGAAATATACAAAACGCCCAGCAAAAATGCAATCTGTATGTAAAAAATGCACAAAATTATTTTTTACCACATACTTTGGCATATATTGGTGAAAAAATGGGGGCATGTTAAGGCACAATATGCACCTTATGAGATACCCTGGAGTGTCTACTTTTACAAATGGTAGGCCTTTGTGGGGGTTTTTTGAACAGTCAAACTGTTATAATACCCCAAATGGAAGCTAAGGCTCATTAAATCCATCTCTCAAAATTCTACTGTGAATACTGAAAAGGACAGGTATCCTGTATGGCACTGTAACTTCACGAAATAGTGCAAAAGACATACAATGGGGGTGTCATTTTACTCAGCAGATGTAACTGAACACAAAATAAAACTTTGTACAGGAATAGCACACACCAACTTTACAAAATATACACGAGAATTTCTTTGTTATAAGTTTGTGTGCCAAAAACCAAAAAAAAACACAATTTTACTCCAATATTTAGCAGAGGTTGGCGGTGAAATGGCTACGTAGAAAGTGTCAAAACAACCTTAGGTAAATAGCCCATGATGTCTACTTTATATAAATATATACTTTTGTGTGGCAATTTTGTTTTCTTTTATGGCTATTAGGCTTACAAGACAAACATACCAAATTCTAAAATCGCTCCACATTAAAAGTCTATTTTACTCCTTGTGCTTTGTGACCTGTAACTACCAAAAAAAACTTTAAATCCCAGACACATTGTATATTCTGTAAATCAGAACAACTAAATTAATTCATTTTTAATTACTTTTCTTAACCTGCACTAATTATGCACACATTATTATTGCAAAAACTGTAAAAAAAAAAAACCCACAAAATTTTCATATTTTGTTTTACATTTTTCTGTATTTTTTTTATAATAAGCATTTATATATATGTGTGTTACATCAAATTAAAGCCCTTTCTGTCCTTTAAAAAACGATGTATAATATGTGTTGGTGCAACAAATTAGTAAAATGCAAATTGCAGTTGAACGCAAACAGCAAAAAATGAAAAAAATGCCGTTGTCATTAAGTGAAAGACAAGCTTTTGAAGCTCTGTCCTTAAGGGGTTAAATAATTGTATCTCAATCTCTAAATTGAACTTTAATCACATACAGGAGGCTCTTGCAGGGTCTAGCAAGCTATTAACATGCAGGGGATAAGAAAATCTTAATTAAACAGAACTTGCAATAAAGAAAGCCTAAAAAACTGGTTTCACTTTCAAACAGATGTAATTTACCTTAAATAATTGTATCTCAATCTCTAAATTGAACAGGGGATAAGAAAATCTTAATTAAATAGGACTCTCTTTACAGGAAGTGTTTATGGAAGGCTGTGCAAGTCACATGCAGGGAGGTGTGACTAAGGTTCATAAACAAAAGGATTTAACTCCTAAACGGCAGAGGATTGAGCAGTGAGGCTGCAGGGGGATGTTCTATACACCAAAACTGCTTCATTAAGCTAAAGTTGTTCAGGTGACTATAGTGTCCCTTTAAGTTACCATGAGTGGACCAGTATAGTAGCAAGAGTTATATCAGCAGATAAGCTTGTTTATTGTATTTTTTATTATTTATTTAAAAACAAACAAACTGACAAACATCTACGGTTGCATTAATTTACTCAAATGATGCGCAGTAGGCCTAAATTTACTGAACTGATCAGCTTTAAACATTAGATATACAATGGACATTACAATTTTGTCTGATTTTATGTTGCTTTTATTTGTCTCAAAATATTGTACATGCTATTTTAACCCCTTAAGGACACATGATGGAAATTTAACATAGAGAAATGCAAAGTTATGCACTTCGGGGTTAAGAATGCACAAGCAACTTACACACTAAATGGTAGTCAATTAGGGATAACCACACACGAGAAGGATTTGGGAATTGTTATAGACAACAAATTAGGCAGCAATATGCAATGTCAATCTGCAGTTGCTAAGGCCAGTAAGATTTTGTCATGTATAAATAGGGGCATAAATTCTCGGGATGAAAATATAATTCTGCATCTTTATAAATCGCTGGTAAGACCACACCTTGAATATGCTGTGCAATTTTGGGCTCCTGTTCTAAAGAAGGATATATATGATAACTTTATACAAATATATTCGGGGCCAGTACAAACCTTTATCTGGAAATCTATTCATAAACAGGGCTATACATAGGACACGAGGTCACACATTTAGGCTGGAAGAAAGGAGATTTCATCTAAGGCAAAGAAAAGGGTTTTTTACAGTAAGAACAATAAGGATATGGAATTCTCTGCCTGAAGAGGTGGTTTTGTCAGTCATTACAGATGTTTAAACTGAAATAGGATAAATACTTACAAAAACATAACATACAGGGATATAATTTCTAATTAGTGGGGTAATAGCTGCTTGATCCAAGGAGATATCTGACTGCTATTTTGGGGTCAAGAAGGAATTTTTTCCTAGTTTGTGGCAAAATTGGAAGCGCTTCAGAGCAGGTTTTTTGCCTTCTTTTGGATCAACAGCAACAACATTTGTGAAGAAGGCTGAACTTGATGGACGCAAGTCTCTTTTCAGCTATGTAGCTATGATTCCCTTTTATTCCACAAGTTGTGTCCTTAAGGTGTTAAGTAACTTTAAGTGCTGCTTTATTTCAGGGTTTCTCTAAAGCTTTTTCAGTTCATTGCTAGGCAGCCGGTGAAAAGATGAGAATCTTGTTATCTTGTTAGTCTTTTGTTGTGGTATAGGAGAGCTTCTATTTTAAGATTTCCAAAGATTGCTGACCTGTTCAAAGCCACCAGGTGAGTCAAGACAGGACCCTGCTACCATAGATGTTGGACTAGCTAGTCTCCTGCTCCCAAGTGTCGCCAGCTTCCCTGTTGCGGCTGTGAACAGAAATAGATAATAAAACTAATTTTGTTTGATTTTACGTTGCTTTCATTTGTTTTACAAAGCTTTCTTTTAAGACCTATTCAAATAACGTACTTACTATACTAAGTTCCTGGTAGAGCTTCCCGATTCCAAGGTCCACTTTAGCCATTTTGGTTCCAAAGAATGCTGGCATCTTCATGCCACTAGTTTAGTCAAGTAGGGACTCCAAAACCGTAGACATTGGACTAGCTGGTCTCCTGCTCCCAGGTGCTGTCCAGCTTCCCTGTTTCTGCTGTGAACAGAAATAGATAATACAAATACTTTTGTCTGGTATTATGTTGCTTAACCCCTTAAGGACACATGACATGTGTGACATGTCATGATTCCCTTTTATTCCAGATGTTTGGTCCTTAAGGGGTTAAAGTTTTGTCTTACAAAGCTCTCTATACATACATATTACATATACATAAATAGTGTAATTCCAGAGTCCTGTATAGCCATTTCGGTTCCAAAGATTGCTGGCATCTTCATGCCTCTAGTTTAGTCAAGCAGGGACTCTGCAACCGTAGTCAGGGACCATCTAGTCTCCAGTTGCCGTCCAGCATGCCTGTTGGTGCTGTGATGGCATCTGGGTAATATTTTGGTTTTTTTTGTTGTTGAAGTTTCAGGCTCTTTAAAGCGGCACAGTCACACCGAACTTACCTTTCTCTGATTGTTCCCTCTTCTCTTCCTCTCTTGGAATCTGTTATTCTTTTCTTTATTTCTGATCTAGTGTTCTTTAAAACATAAATCAAAATAGGTACTACTTTACCTTTACCAGCAGTATTCTAGGTTGCTAATGAGGGAGGCACAGAAAGCAGGTGTCTACTTAAAGAAATTGTTCCCATGATGAATTTCACTCAGGCACGTCTTTTGCATCTCTCTGCAGTTTATGTCCAAGGCATGGACAATGTTTTGAAAGAAGGGGGAGGAGTCTGCGCTAGATAGCAAAAATAAGACCTGCAACCCTCGAAAGGGAATCCCTCAAGAACCCTTAATAAGATATAGAAAAAGAAAGAAGGGGTGAAGGGCTGCGCTAAATAAATAAAATAAAAAATATAAAATATAAAATAAGTGGATATTAAAATGGTATAAAAATAATACAAATAAAATATACAATAAAAAAAGATGATAAATATATGGATGAAACAGAGTCCGTGCATTAATAAGAATAAAACTTAAAAAGTCCAATAAAATACATAAAAGGCGTCTCACTGATATGTAGATAAACTGTATATATAGTCCTCGGAGGTTAATCCTTGCGAATTTCCAGGGAATCCGTATATGAAAGATAAAAACACAACAAACGGGGGGGCGGAGCCAAGCGGGCGAGCTGAATGGCCGCACATTGTCTGAGCTCTGACCGCGGAACCCAAACAACTACCGCACAAGACCCTAAAATTGGGCTACCCACGACAGGGGAACCCCCCACGAGACTGTGGACACACCATGGGTCGCAAATCAAAGAAGATGAGGCCAGAAAAGACACGGATAGGCTTCGATATCGGAGACATGCTGCGGCAGGCCAGTGGAGGGACGAGACCAAAGATGGCCGACCATCCTGCAACGTACTCTGACCTTTCAGACGACATGTCCCCTGACGAGGACAGCGAGATCCCACTTGCAAATCCAAAAGTTGCCCAACAGCACACCGACCGAGACAACGCACCAGTGACAGCGGCGGTGCTGAAAGCACTCCTGGCAGATCTCCAGAGGAACATCCAGACGGATGTTGCACTAATCCGCACGGATTTACAAGGCCTTACGGGCAGACTGGCGGTGGTGGAAGCCGCGTCCGATACCCAGGCCCAACAGATTGCCACACTTCAAGAGGCGGTTCGGGGGCTCCAGCGCCACAGCGAACAAGCTGAACGCCGCTTCTCCGCAATGGAGGATTGGAGGCGGAAGAATAATATAAAGATTAGGGGCATCTCGGATGAAGTGCCGACAGCGGAATTACCGCACCTCCTGAGGCGCCTACTAAGCACTATACTTACCCCAAGACAGGGCAAGCTGGTGGGAATAGAGGGGTTCTTTCGTGTACCCAAATCCCCAAGAGCACCGGACGACGTACCAATGGACATGGTCATCCAACTAATGAGCGGAAAAGATAAAGCAGCGGTGATGGCGGCAGTCAGAGACCACGCGCCATATAAATTTGAGGACATGTCTCTCACCTTCTTCCCGGACCTATCAGGGAGTACGCTAGCTTGGAGAAGATCGCTCCGACCCTTCACATCACTCCTCCGACAGAAGCAGATTCCTTACCAATGGCGGCAATCCCACACCTTACTGATCCAGCACGGGGGAAACAAGCTCCAGATCAGAGATCTAGAAGAGGCAAAGGCCACACTACCCACCCTCAACCTACCTCTAGACGCCCTGTCATCTACCGGAGCGGAGGCGGCAGGCCGCACGCCACACCAATGGAACCCGGACACAGTGATCCCGTTCTCCCCCCGACGGCAGAACAAGGGAGGAACTGCAGCGGCCATCACCTGAGGACATTGAATAGATGGACAGCCAGCTAATACCACGTCCTTAGGCTCGGCCTAGGGCACCAGTTATATATTTATATCGTTTTACACTGTTTAAACTGCTAATTTTTCTGTTGATTTTTCCGCTCCCTGCTATACATATCTTGGCCACATGTTCCAACCTAACCCTACTGACATGCACACAAGAGAGGGCTCCCCCACAAACAGCCCACCTGAAGCCCGACAGCTCCCCTTGAGCCACTTACACTACCCCCCACACACACCTCCTAAGACCGTAGTACCTATAATACAGCTATGACAACTACCGGAGGCAGCCAGCAACGAACCTCTAACACACTCCGGCACACACACTAGCTGGGACGCACCTCAGAACGCAGAGCACCACCACTGTAACCCAGTTAGATTTAGGCCGCAACACACCAGAGATGCATAAGAGTGCCTGGAGCTGGAGGGCCAACCACATACCTACCAACTCACATAGTCTGTGTCACACTATACCCCACCTGAACGACAACTCTTAAAAATTAAAAAATGTGACATGTAAATGCTTGCCATGATATTGATGTTCCTTGACTGCATTACTATAGTTTGGTATAGCTATCGTGGCGTACCGAACTTGTATGTTAACATGTGCACAACATAAATAAAGAATTAAAAAAAAAAAAAACACAACAAACTTCCAATGGTATAGTATTTACTGAGAGAATGAGCGAAAAAAAGCAAAATGGAGGATAATACACTCACATTTGTTGGAGCTTTGGACTAGCTCATTTTAATATCCACTTATTTTATATTTTTCATTTTATTTATTTAGCGCAGCCCTTCACCCCTTCTTTTTTTTTTCTATGGCAATGTTTTGCCAGATTTTCTCAGCTGTCGTCTTCTGGACAAATTCGAATGACAGCTGAATCCAGTGATTTTCAAAGAGATATAGGGAAGATCAGATATTGACCTGATGGCCACAGCTTTAAATCACCAAGTTCCAACATTCTTATCCAGTCTATTTCACTCTCTAGCTTTGGGCATGGATGCTCTTGCTTGCAAGTGAATATCCACTAGGTTATATATTCATATTCAATTCCCATGCTTTGGCATGTCTTGAGGAAAATCACAGAGAAGGCGGAAGTCATAGCCATCATTTGACCCAGGTGCACATGGTTCCCTCTTCTGCACAAATTGTCAACTGTCCCTCCATAGAGATTACCATGAATGAGAGATCTGCTGGTTCAGGGTCTACTCCTGCACCAGGACCTGGAAGCTTTAGCAGCGCAAGGTCTTTCTTCTGTTGTTATTTCTATGCATCTACACTCAAGGCGTCCCTCTACTAACATGACCAATTGTAGAATTTGGTCTGTCTTTTCTGATTGGTGCGCTATCCATCAGGTTGAAGTCACTGCACCTTTGGTTGCAAAAAGTTTGGAATTTTTTAAATCTTTTTTTTTTTTTTTATTCTTTATTTTTCATAGAAAAAGGAAGTGCATATGTGTGCCAATGACTGGGCTTACGCAGAAGCCGCTAGAGTGGTGCATATATGAATGATAATGTGTAGGCTTACGCAGAAGCCACAAGAGAAGTGCATACATGTGTGACAATGCATAGGCTTATGCAGAAGCCGCGAACGAAGTGCATACTAATGCCAGTACATTGGCTTATGTAGAAGCCGCATTGCGTTTTTATATGGTTCAATTACACATTGGTGAGGATGATTATGTCAAGGCAAGAGTTACGATCACTGTCGCCGCTGGTCTCATCGGCGGTTAATTTGTCATCTCTTGGTGTGCTGAGACAACTCTGCATGGTTTGTCAGTGAGGTCTTGCCTTGACTGCCTATGTCACTTCAATTAGTATGGTTTTGTACGGTTGTTAACTAAACTGAACATATCATAACAGGTCATAACAGGTAATCTAGAATCTAGTATTAAACAGAAATATTGTATTTAGTGATTCGGTGAATTGGTGCTTCTGTTTTCACAGCTCGGACGAGGGGAGTCGTGTGTCCCTTTGTCGTTAGTCTTACGTGTGTGTTCGGTTCCCCTGTCCACTCTCCGTGTTTTCCTGATATTGTTCCCATAGATCCCATATTTTGCTAAATTATTTGGTGGTATGCCTGACCAGGGAAGTTAATCTGTCCATAAGATAATTATTTTATCTTCGCCACTACCAGTGCTACCGGGGGCATTTCTGGACATAGCCATTTCTGTGCTGGTGCTCTGCGGGCGGCTAAGTATATCATATTTAACAGTTGTTGCTCTGGGTGTGGAAGGCCATCTCTTGGCCTTGATAGGAGGCAGGCCCAGGGGTCTAGTTTTAGTGGTCTCTGCAATATGTTAGTGCTTAATTTGATAATTTGGACCCAGTAGGTCTGTACCAAGGGGCACTTCCACCACATGTGCACATAGGTGCCTTGTTCCCCGCAGCCGTGCCAGCACATATCTGTCGGGGTGATCCGCACATATCTGTAGGTGTTCGTACTGTGCTGTAAGTTTGACCCCTAGATAGGGTATATTGGAAATCTGTTTTTTTGATAAGAGCCTTCTCCTCTCTTCTCTCCAATTCCAAATATCAGCCATTTTAGCAATGTCAGTCTTTAATGGTCCTTGAATCCTTTTGTCCCTAGATTTCTGAAGGCAGTCAAAAACAGATGCTACCTATCGGAGTTGTTAATCCTTAATGGGACTTTCCTCTGGTCCTTAGGGCCTTGTTTAAGTATCAGTTTGAAGCACTGCAGGACACATCTCTTTGGTTACTCTCTAAAATGCTTGTTTTTGGTGGCTGTTCCTTCCGGCAGACCTTATCTCAGGAGCCCTTTGTTTATTTTGTCGCGGAGAGTGGTGACAGAGTGCTTGAATTTCATCATAAGGTCAATTTCATATTCATGAGGAATTGGTTCTTCCTACTACCTTTCGTCTCCTACTCAGGAGGAACAGTGCTGCCATTCTTTAGATGTTACAAATTGTTTCTCAATTTACTTAA
The DNA here is from genome assembly GCA_933207985.1 of Pelobates cultripes. NCBI lineage: Eukaryota > Metazoa > Chordata > Amphibia > Anura > Pelobatidae > Pelobates > Pelobates cultripes. The sequence continues at coordinate 32,448,883 of OW240924.1, read as the reverse complement.
AAGGTCTAAGGACTGGAAAAAGTTTACTCATTTTCTTTTTTTTATCTTTAGTTTGTGTTTTTTCCATTTCCAATGTTTTCAGTGTTTTAGTACATCCACCTACGACCTTGAAGTTTACTAACTTTTTTCCCTTCCTTCTGGACCTCACAAGGATCAATCAAGCTGCCTCAATTGTCACAATTTGTTGGTGGAATGTTAAGGTGATATCCAAAGTCTTTGTGGTCCAGGATCTAAACACCACTTTAGGGGATTTATCCTCATTCTACTAGTGATGTGTTGACCTTTTGGGGAGCTGTCACTAATAAATCTGGTCTTTTGCAAATTTTATTTTATTTTATTACTGTCAATTTTATTTTATTACTGTCATTTTTTAAGTGCCAACATATTCTGCAGTGCTGTACAATTGGGGGAGGATGTACAATATTTACAGACAAATGCAAAAGGTAAAGAGGGCCCTGCCCATCAGCTGAGATTTAAGATCTTTTATACAAAGTGCTTAGTTAGATAGCCCATGAGCTTACAATCTAAAGCAGTGTTCCCCAACCCAGTCATTGTGGACCAACAACAGACCAGGATTTATGTATTTCTCTGTTTTATTCCAATTGAGATTCTGACAAAACCTGACCTGTTGGTGGTCCATGAGGACTGGGTTGGGGAACACTGATCTAAAGGACATAATTGGCATTTGAGACAAGAGGGTGTGTGAAGTGAGGCCTTAGGAACAGAGATGGATAAAAAAAAATAATTTGAAAGTATATATGGCTAAGAGGGGTAGAGGCTGGACAGAGAGTCAGTTGGTATTTTCACTTCCTCTCCACATCAGCCAAGCTAACCCTTTAGTGATGCTGCCATGGTTTTATCCAGGAAAACAAATTAACGGTAAGTATGAAAACAATATTATCTTTTTTCAGACGTACTTACTGTTAATTTCCTGGCAGAGCATTCTGATTCCTGTGTTCTCTATAGCCGTGTCAGCTACAAAGATTGCTGGCATATTCATGCCACCAGTTGAGTCATGCTGGGACTCCGCAACTGTAGTCATTGGAGAAGCTGGTCTCCTGCTTAATGGTGCAGACTAGCTATTAATTGCTATTAACAGAAATAGATAATAAATATAATTTCTCTTTTTTTGTTATTTATTTTTGTTACAACGCTTTGTTTTCAGACTTCTTCAAATAACGTACTTACTGTTAATTTCCTGGCAGAGCATCCTGATTCTTGTGTTCTCTATAGCCGTGTCAGCTACAAAGATTGCTGGCAAGATTGCATACCACCAGTTGAGTCATGCTGGGACTCCGCAACTGTAGTCATTGGAGAAGCTGGTCTCCTGCTTTATGGTGCCGTCCAACCTTCCTGTTACTGCTATTAACAGTAATAGACAATAAATATAATTTCTCTCTTTCTTTTTTTGTTACAAAGATTTGTTTTCAGACATATTCAAATAACGTACTTACTGTTAAGTTCCTGGCAAAACTTTCTGATTTTCCAGAGTTCTCTGTAGCCACTTTTGTTCATCACTAGCCAGTTTGTAAATGTCAGAGAAGCCAGCAATTATTTTTGAAGCCTGATTGAACCGTTTACTAGCTATCCTATCTTCATAGTGGAGAGCTTCTGGTTTTATTTTTCCCGAGATTGTTGGCAACTTAGTAACCAGAGGTGAATCATGGAGGGGCTGCACAACCTTAGGCATTGGTGGAAGAGGTTTCCTGCTCTGCAGGTCCCCTGAAACCTGACTGAACCGTCTTACTACTCTTGCATCATTGTTGTAGAGAGCTTTTGTTTTTGCATCTCTGACAATTGCTGGCATCTTTGCCCCACCACTCGAGTCATTGCGGGACTCCACAACCTTAGGTATTGGTGGAGCTGGTCTCTTGCTCCTGAGGTCCCCAGCTTTCGTGTTGCTGCTACGACTGCACAGGTCTGAAATCTTTGGAAGGTTCATGCGCCCTGAGTCCTTGTTATCTTTTCCTCGGCTCTGCTGACATGCTTTGGTTGTATCAGCCGGCTTAACAGGTTTTTGTTTAAACTGATATTGAGGCCTGGGTCTGTGCACGGGTGGCAACATCCTCTCATAGAGAGCTATACGCTGTTTGATGCCGTTTTCTGGTTCTGTTGACGTTTCCGTGAAAAGGTGTTGAGCCAGCATGTGATTTAGGCTTTTGTATGTTAATAAAGACCCATATTGTTTCCATGTGTCTTGCCTTGGGAATAGCCGTACAAACCCCCCTTGCCTCTTTTCCTCCTCCCTGATGTCTTGAACAATTGCCATCCATTCGTCATATAGGGAGGGTTTAGTCTGTAATGCGGATGTCATGCAATAGCCGGCTTTAATATTTTTTTCCGTGGTTGCTGGACCTCCTTTCTTTTCAGGTTTGAGGTCTTTACACTCCAGGCCAACCAATGTAAGCATGTCTGCTATTAAATTTGCCTTTACTTTTAAACCAAGTGGAGAATAAGGATCCAGAGATGGTGATGAATTGACTTCCATCAGCCAAGGCTTCAGGTTTTCGTCAATTAGCACGTCAAAACCATACAGTTCAAAGCAGTTTTTTTTGCCAGCCAGAACTCCTGAACATTCTACAGTGATTGATCCTTCCACAGAAATTATTGTTTTAATAATTAGATCTTCAATTTCAGCCATGAGCGTTGTTGTATCTTTTCCTTTCTGTTTTAAATGACGCAGCATAGCGCTCATGGTCCATTGGCTACCATAGTTCTCCTTCTCAGGGTCATCGTTGGCCACAAAGCAAGGGCTGTCCTTGTTTATGCTATAGTTGGTTAAATGCATGAATTTGTTTTTCATGGCATGCTCTGCTGGTCTGTATTTTGAGGTAGCAAACCTGGCTAGTCCTTCTTCGTAGAAATAAATTATTAATGGGTCGTATGATGTGACTAGCACATACAGACGTAAGTCGAACTTGTACCCTTTAATAAGAAGCGGATTACTTATGTAGCGTGATACCAGGAGACGTTCTTTTGCGCTTATCTGTGATATGGCGTTTATAAGCCGAATTCCGTGCCCTTGACAAGATGCAACAGGCTTGACAATCCAAGGTCCTTGATCTTTGGCAATAACTTGAGAAAAGTCTTGGTATTCCTCGGGGAGCACATAGCTCTGAGGCAGAAAGTTGCATTGTTGTTCCCCATCTTTCCTCTGAAGCCTTTGAATATTTTTACAGAGAAAATCTTTGCGAGACAACTCAGAGGATCTGGGGAAGTGGTTTATCTTTTGTCCTTTTGAAAGGTTTGCATAACTAGGGTATTGTATGCCTGGTCCTGTCCACATCAATTGAAAATCACTACTGCTTGTTTTGGCCTCTTCAAATCCATGAGCAGATAGCATGTTGCGGACCAGGCGACTCCCATAACGGCTCATTTTATAGGTGAGTTTGTAACGTTTTCCTACCTCACGAAGGGGTGACACTCCAATTACAGCCTCTGCCATAAACTTCACAAGTGGTGTTTTGTTTGAACCTTCAGTCCACAGGATAGAGGGGATCTCATCTTTGTGCCCTTTCTCATGGCACTCTGAGACCTTCCCTCTTTTATTCAGTTGTCGAGCCATGATATATTTGGCAGGTTTCAATATCTGAGCAATATTAAATAATCAACTGACTGCTGCTGCTGTGTTAGCCTCCTACTCAGTCAAGTGCTAAACAGTGCAATGACTAAGTTGGGAAGCAGCAGGATTGTTGCATCGAAGGTGCATTGTGAGGTCGCGAACAGTGAAGGCTCATACAAAAATATTTGCCTACTTTTACCATTGAAATTTTACTTCAAATTCAATTATTTTGTTATCTTTTTCAGATTCTCCTAATCTCACTTTAATGATTTTTCTATGATATGTATCTTAATGTTTCCAGAAATTTCAAAACGTGTAGCGTATACACTCATACAACAATCACCTTGTCAATAGACTAATATTGTTTCAAAATGTAAATGATCAAATAATATTAGATAATGAAATGTCTACTCCTGGGCCCCTGTAGGCGTCAAATCCTGTATGTTAATAAATACCTGTGGAAAACATGCCGATGCCACTAGCTCCTGGAGGAGCCTGCTAGCTTGCCTCCTGCCCAGGAACTATGGGCTATATACAAAGACCCTGTTCTGGAGTTCAATCTCCCCAGACGCCATCAGCAGCTTCCGCTGGGTGCCCCTGGTTCGGCACTTTCCCTTCATTTGAATTGAACTGAACACGAGCTCCCTGTCGGCTGTTCACACAAGGAAACCCATGAATTGTCCTCAGAGGTACTTAGCCACAATTGTTATGCAACTAAATTCAGCATGAGGAATTTATGGGTTCCCGGTTACCTCAGAGGGACTTAGCGACAAATGTTATGGAACTGTTTTACAGCATGAGGTGAATGTGCGGCTCCCGAACAACTTGGTCCAGGGTTTTGAACGACTGCAACACGCCAGGAGAGCGTTTTTTGAAGGGAAGGTGCCAGAGACTAAGGGAAAGAAACACTACCCAAGACCCAGGCAGAGCACCCTGTATTGCAGCCGCAGGAGCTCCTAAAAGTTGACTGGCGAAAGCACCGAACGCCCTGGAACTGTTTTTGGCATAGGATCACGTGTGCGGCCGGTCAGAACTTGAGTGTGTATATTTATAATTTTTATAAAATAATGAAAGGCATTAAATGTCCAAATCGAAATACATTAGGTGCGCTGCTCAGGATTTTTGTAAAATGGTTCTGTCTCCGGAGGGATTCAGTTTTTTTTAAAGTGCTCAAAATTCTAACTAGCCATCCTAGAGTGAATTTTTAAATATTCAGCTCAGGCAAAATTGACCTTCAATGCTTGTGCTGACCATGGATAAAACGCAGGTCACCACTTTTAAGCTGAATTAATATTATCACTTTTAGAGTGGTAGAAGTCCCTGCTTTTGATTTAGATTTAGCATGCTGCTCATCCAACACATTTAACATTTAAAGGGTCGCTGTAGGCACTCTAACCATTTAATTTAATATATTTTTTATAGTGCTTGGAGTCCTCTGTCCTTGTTCCTCCAATCATTATTACACCATTTACAAGCAGTTTAACACTTTATGAGGGTCACTAGCCACCCACAGCCCAGCCCCACTGGAGGCTAAGCCAGGGATTACATACTCCCCACATACTAACGATTAGAGCTGTGGTAGACTGAAAGCAGTCTTGCTGACACTCAGCCAATTACAGGGACCCATTGCTGATAAACTAATGCTTCCTCATTAATCCAAGCAGCATAGTGTGGATGGGTTGCTAAGAATTCTCATTTAGTATTTAAACATTAAACAATGTTGATCACTGGTTGGAAGGAAGGTGTCAGGGGACCCCAAAAACTATAACCACTTCAAAGAGAGGGAGTTACAGTGCCTACATGTTAGGTTGGAACAATAAGGTTTTTTTGAAGAGAGGACTTTTAGCCTGGCGAATATATTAGGACTACAAATCTGAATTCCTGCCAGAGTGCAAAATGCTTGTGTTGGTGATTAGAAATGGAAGAAAATTATGTCTGTGGGTAGCTTTCTATAGACATAGGACAACTCTAAAAATGTCTTTGCAGGGAATAACACTCAGCGTTCTATGCAAATACAGTGGAACATAATTTCACTAGAGCATCAATTCTTAAATTAGCTCTTTCGGGGTCTTTGTATGAAACCCCAAAGACTAGGCTATGACGTAGGTGATGACGTAGGCTAGCAAACGCGCATGCTGGGAGGGGAGGAGATACGCTACCACGAGGGATATGAGAGGAGAGGTGGGAGACAAGAGTGTGTGAGCGGTGAGAAGGAAGGACAGACATTGAGAATTACACTTGACATAAAGTAGACCGGTTCTGTCAACTAGCAGGAAGGAAACGTGGGAAAGCCAGAAGTAGAGGAAAGAGGAGTTTGGACGCCAGATTGATTTATTGCAATGACTGTTGCAGAAGCCATTAGCAGTAATACTGCAATAAAGATTGGAGCTTCGGGGACTGGCGGCAAACGACCAGAAGATAAAGACACCTAATGAAGTAATTAATCTGAAACTTGGAAAACTTTGAGTCTTTGACACACTGATACTGTCAGAGTATTTATATCGGCAGACATTTTGTGCTATGATAGAAACTAAAAGTGTATATTCTGAGTCACTCTGAACAGACCAGACTCCATTTTGTTATTTCAAGTTAACAAAAAGACACTATATTTCTATCTGCAAGCTGGCCTCTTTGCCAGAGCTAAGGAATGCATAGTATAAACAAGTGATAAGGAAGGGGGTTGGACAGACTGTCTAATGCTAAAAGAATATAATCAAATCTAAACCCAGACAATTGTGACAGAGAAGATTAAATAATTTAATATTTAACTGTCTATATATATATAAGGTACCATTGTATGGAAAAGGGTAAACTTAGTTCATGATCTGTCATATCAGAAATTATGGCAGGAATTGCAGACGCTAAGTCTGGACAAAATTTAAGAAACCCTTTGAAATTTTAAATTATGGCGCTATAAAGATAACGCAAAATGACGTCAAAATAGCCACCAGGAAAAGTTAACTCTTCCCTGGATAGGTATGTTTAGTAGGACAAGACTGCCCTCTACAGACCAAATAACTAATTTGCGATCTGGAAGATAACCACACCTCTAGTGCTTCTATTGGGTTATCAACTGATGACGTACAGAGAGTCTGGCCCTTTAAAAGTTAAGACAAAGGGAAGATAGATACAGAGGAGGCAGATGCAAGAGATGCAAAGAAAAAGAGGAGAGAGGAATTGGAAGTTTGGGGACTCCAACCTCCATGCAGAGAGAGACATCCAAATAAGTTCCTGAGGCTACCAATCGGATGAAATATCTACTCAACTGGTAATTATACTGGTTTCATTTAATTAAATTAAATTAATTAAAATGTATTAATAGCATTATATATGACTGGATAAAGCACGGTCAGATTTCCATATTAAGAAATCTTAGTTAACTAAGAATATATAGTTATAACCATTCCATTCTGCAGGTGGAATTAAGAATAATTATATATTGATGTGATATTATCACATGTTAGCATACCGCTGTTTTTATCCAGGTGTATTGATTTGCTCTAAATTAAGATAGATATCTTTTAGACAAATTAAAAATCTGCTTATATAATATATTAAATTCTCTTATGGATGGTTTAAGAAAATGACTAATGAACTGGATTAAATGTTATTTTATTTAAAATACATAAGAATAGATCTTAACTACCTAGGAGATCTAGCCAGCATTGAAAGGGTTATTCTAACTGTCTGCTAAACTTTACGACCTTACGCTGCACTCTGAGGAATTCTGTTCTCTGTGTGAAAAGTTTCACTTTCAGCCTGTGTTAAAGATAGTCATAAATCGTAGAATTCTTGACAGATAATGCCGTTAAGCCATTGAAACGTAATACCCATTCCTTTGTATTGCATACCAATTTATACTGAATATTCATTGATTATTGTCATGCATGTTACATAATATTATTTGTTAATTATTGGTTATCATAAATAAAATCTATTTTTATACATTGTGATATTATTATATGAAATACATTCCACTTAACACGATAAACGTTCTTTGGGATCTGAGAATTGAAATAGTGGGCAATTCTCAACTGTTTACTATTATTATCCCATAAATATCCCCACATATTGGAGGCACGGTGCTGAGATCGTTTAAGTTGAAATTGTATTTCATATATAATAATAATATTGGTGTAATTCATGCAATTTAATCTTAATATAGAAAAGAGTTTTGTATTGAGATTAATCAATAAAATAAAAATAAAAATGGCCAGTGGCAGTGATAAATCTGTAACAGATAATACTGAAATAATTGAAGACCTAAGAAAACATGCTCTAGTTCATATTCATAAACATATGAAAAATGATGCAACCTATGAGGTTTGGTTGAAAAGCATAGAATGGGAAGCTAAACACACCATTCTAACTGATGAACACATCATCATATATCTTAAAGAAATTGCTGAACAAAAGAACATAGAAAGGAAAATGGCGTTCATAATACACTCTTGGCCTTTCTTTATGACAGCACTTCTTAAGGTGTGTGATGAAAACAAGTCATTGAATGCCAAATTGGACACGTACAGTGACGATTTGGGCATTCAAAATGGGAAATACCAAGATTTACTTGCTGAGCATAAAACTCGTCAGGCTGATCATGAAAAAGAAATGAAAGCTTTGATGGATAAATATGCACAGGAAATAAATCAGCTTAAAATGCAATTGGATGAGTATGAAAAGGAGAGTCAGAAATTAGACAGTGAGGTTAGTAGTCATCATTCTGTGCCAAAAAGTTGCACAAAAATGCAAGAAAGGACTATTTGTAAATCCCCTCCTTATTATAATTTTCCCACACCAAACCAGGTTTTCATAAAACAGTCTGTAAGAAAAGAGGTGAGTAATTCTGAGAAAACACCTGTAGGTTCTTGGCAATCTTGGGCAGAACAGTTTGAAAAGACTGTCCTGGCCAAGCTTGACAGAAAGAATCAGATTCAAGGTGATAGGAATGAAAACAGACATGGTTCTGTTCACTGGCAGAATTCTGATGCAGATCGGAATTGTGACAGTGAACAAGAAGCTCAGAGTGATGGGAGTGAAAGTGATTGCACTATCCACTCTGAAGGCCATGTAACTGATATGCCATCTGCACTGTTGTACGGGTCTAATTCCTCTTCAGCAGACAGATCGCATAGACGTTTACCCAAACACAGAAACAGAGGTCGTAAATCAACGACGCCTGTTTATGAAACACCAAAGGTCATCAAATTCCTTAGAGAGACTGTCCCACAATTTTCTAGAGGTTCAGGAAACATATCTGAACATCTGGAAAATTATGATAGAGCAATGAATTCATTGGGCATGTATGATGACATTCATAAGAAATGGTTCATTACATGGACCTTTGATTCAATGTGCCGTGTTTATCTAGAAAGTCTTCAAGCTATACAGTTAATGTCCTGGTCCAAGATGAAATATGAAATAATCATGGAATATGGTAAGTATAAAACCATTGCCTCTGCAAAGAAGGCGCTTTATAACTTAAAGTGCCGTCCAGATCAAAGCCCCAGAGAATTTTTAATAATTCTTAAAAATGCATACTCCGTGGCCCAAAGGAAACCCAGGTATGAAAGCACAGACTTCAAAGATCTGTATTTTCATGCCATGCCAGTAAACATACAAATGAATCTCGCAAGAGATTACGATTGTAAGTTACCATTAGAATGGCTAGTCAGTCAGTGCATGAAATTGTACACTATACACCATGCACATGACGAAAATCAGCCAAAGGTTAAGAAACCTGGTGATAAAATGGTGTCAGAGACTAAAATTCAGTTAGGTTTAGAAACCCAACAGAAAAAGAGGACCTATTCCGAGGTTTTGAAAACTCCAAAACCTCAGAAACAGGAAAATGCCGGAAGCAATTCTGCAAATTCCTCTAATAACTCTGAAAAATCCAATGCCAATGGGAATAAACGCCCCTGGGTTAATAAAAACCAAGGCAATTCCCAATGGAGAAGGAATCCTCAGGGAAATAGGAGATATGGAAACAGAAACAACCAATCTGCTTCCAATAACTCCCAACAGTCTCAGCCATCCCAGCCAAATTCTAATGGGCAAAGACAAAACGGCAATGGCGGAAATAATTTGCGTCGTCAGGTTAGTCAATTGACAGACCAGATGGGCAAATTAATGGAGGAAATGACAAAGATCAACCAAGTCTTTGCTCTAAATCCTTTTTTAGGGATAGCTCCAATTGCAGAACTACCTGTGCAACCGCAGCAACAACAACAGGTGCCGCAGCAATAATAGCCACTGTGACTAAACAGGCTAGGTTATCAGTAGATGTAATACCTAACCCTGTTTCCTTTCCAGGTACTAACAGTCAAACAAACAATAGTTGTGTTAGAAAACCTATTGCCTATACCGTCACTTCACTTCCGGGTGAAAGAGGCGCAACGTGTTCCTCTGTTTTTTCATTTCAGCCAAAGGCTAAAATAGCCCCAGCAACCACTAGTTTCCAGGATCCAGACCTGAAAGGGTTAACTGATGAGATGCCGACCACTAGTTCCCGCTTGACAGTTCAAGATATTCCTAAAAAGGATGGGCCTGTGGGTAAGACTGAGCATTCCTCAGTACAGGTAGAAACTACTGCTGTGACAGGTAATGTATGGAAAACAAGTAATATGTTGACACATTCTAAATTCTTATGTGAATTAGAAGAACATGAAGGAAGGTACTACATGTCTGTAGAAATACAGGATTCGCTACCCCAGCCTTTTAAAGGGTTAATAGATACTGGTTCACAAGCCACTATCTTATCCAATACCTACTTCCAGCAGGTAATGGACTTAGCAACGGATAAGCCGAAGCTAAGAGATTTCCCCAATGCTCTGTTGAGTGTAGGAGGAAATGCCCTTCATGTTATTGGCAATACCTGGTTAAAGTTTAAAATAGGTAACAAAACCTTTAGACACCCGGTGATAGTGGTAGATCTCCCCTATGACCGACTGATTCTGGGTATAGACATACTCAGAAGACTTAACACTATTATTGACTGTGTAAATGGAATTGTATGGTCACAAGCTAAGGTTCCCATAACCTATGAGAAATCACATGTTCAATCTGATCGTAACTGCCATGTGATAGAAGAAAGACCTGACTCGATTGAGGTACATTTTAGAAATAGTCAGTCACCTGACGTGACTATCCTGCAGGTGAATGATGCAATCGCACCTGTAGATGAGCATTCCATAAGAATTGCTCCAGAGAGGATCCAGAATGTCTCTCTGGAAGGTGATGTTTTAACCATTTCTCTCCACAGGGACTATGTTGAATCTGTAGATCTGGCAGGTCATGCTCAATTCCTTGCCAGAATTGAAAGGGTTAATAACAACTTATTCTTTCCTATTCAAATAAATGACTTAGGAAGAAGTAGGAATGCAAAGCTGGACTTACAGAGTGAGAACAGCTATATTAGCAGAAGTCTGTTAAAGCAGATCGCTAATCCTAAAATGATCAGGTACGCTTCCCCACATGACAGGTGGATCCAGAATCTGGATGGCGAATCAGAGAGTCACAATGTGATAGCAAAATGTTTACTATCTATTTCCATCGGAAATAAGACAGTTAAACATTTATTCCTAGTGATAGACGAACCTCGCTATCAGGTTTACGTTGGCAATGATGTCATACATCGCTTTGCCATACACCTTGACCTGATTAATTCCAACTTGTGGACAAGGTTAAAAGGTAATCCTTGTGGATACCTACACGAGGAAAACGCCCTGAAATCAGGACAAATACTCCCATATGCGGTAAGTATCCAAGTTCCTGATGACATAACCATTCCCCAAGGGACAAGTAACTTTCTTTTACCCCTACAGGTCAAGGAGGGTCAGAGATTAGAAAACTCTGATGCCCTAATCTGTTTATCCAACAGGATACAACAATTAGGGATGGTGGTAACACATACACCAATGGTAAGTATTGGTAAGAATCCCACCTATATCATGGTCAACAATGTTACACCCAATAGTGTTACTTTACCAAAAGGAACATTATTAGGTCTAGCATTGGATGCTGAGTACTATACATTTGGTTTCCAAAACCAAATTATAGGCCTCATCCCTGAAGAATACTTAACTGAGGACGAAATTGTCGATCAAATATTCCATTCCTCCCCAGAAGGATTATTCACTATCCTATCTGTATATCCCTTCAACGTCGAAGAAGGCTCATGTAAAATCGAAGAAGCATCTATCACCTTCGATCATCCGCTCGATGAGCAGGAATCACAAGAGTATCACGACCAAAGAGAAAAGGTAAGTCAACACCGAACTGACCTAACTTCTAGGCTTGAAGAAGCTTATGAGATAGGTCAGCCTGAAATCTTTCCAGGATTTCAGGAAAGGCTAGAAGAGCAAATATCTTTAGCTGACGGTTGCTCCAACGATGCTGAGCGGCAACAGCTAAAGGAAATCCTCTTGGAATTCCAAGATATTTTTGCCAAAGATTCCTACGACTGTGGGTTAACTAACCTCCACATAGCCAGAATACAAACTGATCCAAATTTACCACCTGTATTTATCAAACAATATAGACTCCCATTAGCGTCATATGATGGTCTACAAGACATCATTCAGAATTTAAAGGAAAGGGGCATTATACGTCCAGTGCACAGTTCGTATAATAATCCGATCTTGGGGATTCTGAAACCTAATGGACAATGGCGTTTATGCGCTGACTTACGACAGCTAAATAAACGCGTCTATATGTCTGGTTGGCCAACGCCATACATAGACCAATGTTTGGTACAAATGCAGGGATCCAAAATATTCACTGCCATTGACTGTGCGCAGGGATATTGGACTGTACCAGTCCATAATGAAGACCAATACAAATTGGCCTTCACATTTGGAAAGCAGCAGTATACCTGGACCCGTATGCCTTTCGGTTACATAAACTCTGGTCATGAATTTGCTGTGTTCATGCATAAAGCTATGCCTGACGCACTCGAGAGAGGAACGTTATCATATGTCGACGATGTCTTGCTGAAAAGCACTTCCTTTGATAAGCATATCTTAGAGATTAGACATGTTCTCACTCAGTTAAGAGAGGCAGGGATTAAACTGTCTTTACAAAAGGCACAATGGTGTCGCACCCATGTCAATTTCCTCGGACATGAGGTAACTTCTGAAGGATTAAATCCCCAGAGGAAGAAGGTTGAAGCCGTACTAAAGGCTAAAACACCTTCAAACATCAGGGAATTAAGATCGTTCCTTGGTATGACTAACTACTCCCGTAAGTTTATAGATAACTATGCAGAAATAACTAAACCACTCTTACACCTGCTTAAAAAGGAAACTACCTGGAACTGGGGGGAGCCTCAGGACCAAGCGGTAAGTGAACTGAGGAGGAAGCTCACTCAGGCACCCTGTTTAGCATACCCAGAAGGGGGTAAACCCTTCTATCTGGAGACAGGTATATACCGATTTAAGCATAAGTGCTGTTCTGTATCAGAAGCAGGACAGTTTAAACAAAGTTATTGCATATGCTAGCAAGACTTTGTCACCTGTTGAAGTTAAATTCAACACGTGTGAGAAGGCGTTATTGTCGACTGTCTGGGCACTACAAAATTTTCGTAGCTATATCCAAGGTGAGAAAATAATTGTAGAAACAGCTCACCAACCTCTACAGTATCTGCAGAGTGAAAGAATTAGAGACGGTAATCTCTCTAACAGTCGGATTACTGCATGGACTCTATCCTTACAGGGATGGCCGTTAGAAGTCCGTTATAAACATAATAAGAGAAGCCCAGTTGCCCAAGGTTTAGCAGAATTACATGACTGTACTGCTCCATCTCTGGATGATAATGACACCGGAGATGACTTCCTAGAAGAGCAATTGCTATCTCCTTATAAAGTTTATGACGAGGAATACTGTCGACCACTACCGTGGGTATACATTGATGGTTGTTCATATCACCACGCCGCTGGTGCTGAACGGAAGTTAGTTGCAGGTATCGGAATCGCCTGGACAGGTGATTATCCTAATGTATCTATAGGATACAATATTGGTCCCAAAAGCAGTCAGATAGCCGAACTCTGTGCAGTATATAAGACCATTCAAATGGCAATAGAATATGGTATCAAAGAATTTGTTATTATAACTGATTCCAACTATGTTCGCAACAGTTTCGTCGAATATCTGCCTAGCTGGAAACGTAACCAAATGCTGAAAAGCAATAACAAACCTGTTAAACATGGGAAATTGTTTTGTAAAATTGATGAACTGGTTAAGGAAAATGGTTTAACCATATATTGGAAGAAAACCAAAGGCCATTCTAAAATAGAAGGTATTGACAAGGATGGTAATGACTTAGCCGATTCACTGGCAAAACAAGCTGCCATCAATGGTGAAACCCTAAACATTGATGATCTTATGGGTTCAATTCATGTTGAAGCCATAACTAGACGACAGGCTAGAGATAATGCCGACTTAAATGTCGTGCAGTGGAGTCAAGAAGCTCCTAGTGAGGACCTGATTACTAGTCAAAAGAATGATCCCGTCATAGGCATATTCTATAGACATATAGAAGACCCTACTGCCAATCCCATCACAGATGAGGATTGCAAAGATAATGAAGATTTACGAATCTTGATGAGATATAAAGTCCAATTTAGTATCATGGATGGGTTACTGGTCAGAACTTCTAAACATGGTATACAACAATGGGTAGTCCCAACTGTATACAGAGGGTTAATGCTCCAACACGCACATGATGCACCTACATCTGGGCATCGTGGTGATAAGATCACATATGAGATATTGCGTGATTATGCATATTGGCCACACATGTTAAGGGATGTTAAGACATACTGTCAGGGATGCTTGATTTGTCCGCAATATCAACCCCATGGTCCAACCCATCGTGCACCACTTCAGAAGAGGGGGGTGTCATTACCCTGGTCTGATATTCAAATTGACTTTATAGGTCCTGTAACAAGATCTTCAAGAGGTAACAAATACATGTTAACCGTTACATGTATGTACACAAAGTGGATAGAATGTTTGCCTTGTAAAGAGAACACGAGTACCGTGTGCGCCACTTTGTTGATTAACCATGTCTTTTCCAGGTTCGGTCTGCCTCAAAGAATTGAGTCAGACAGAGGTAGTCATTTTACCAGCGAAGTAATGGCTAAGATGTGGAACATTCTAGGTGTTAAACGAAAGCTACATATTGCATACCGCGCTGCGTCTAGCGGGGGGGTAGAGCGATATAACCAGTCTATCGTTAATATTCTGAAGAAATATGTTAAGGAGTCTGGTAAAGACTGGGACATTAAATTGCCCCTAGTTTTAATGGCGATTAGAGCTACACCTAGCACTGCTACCAAATTGTCACCTTTTGAATTGATGACAGGAAGAAAGATGGTTTTACCACAGCATTTACTATATCGTACTTCGGATCATAACTTGATCAATGCTGCCACTACGCATCAGTATATCGAAGATTTGCGCAAGCATTTACAGCATGCATTTGCTTTTGCCCAAAAGAATCTAGAAAAAGCAGCGACAGGGGTTAAGACCTATTACGATCTAAAAACCACGAAAAAGGAATATGAGATAACAGATCAAGTCTATCTGTATAACTTTGCGCGAAATCAAGTAAAGGAAAAGAAATTTTTACCTTCTTGGAAAGGGCCATATGTCATTATTGACAAAATTTCCCCAGTAGCGTATAAGATAAAAATTCCTAAGGATGGTGATTTTATTGAAAAGTGGGTTCACATTAACCAGTTGCGTGCTTGTCATCCTAAATCTCAATTAAGGATTATAGGTGTGGATTCAGACGCAGAAGGGTGAACGACTAACCTGGATGAATGCTTGATTCACGTGGTATAGTATGATGTGAAATGTTGTGATGTGCCATGATCTCATGTACGTTCATGTCATTAATCATTTCCTTGCCATCCAATAATTACATTTTATAAGCAGGTTACTAGCTTGTTTAACTGCTATAGGCAAATTACTGAAGAGTCAGTAATAAATGTAGTGAGAGATGAAGTTATAAAAATAGAATTAGACAGAATACATATGTGATGAATCGTAAA
Organism: Pelobates cultripes; assembly: GCA_933207985.1. Classification (NCBI taxonomy): domain Eukaryota; kingdom Metazoa; phylum Chordata; class Amphibia; order Anura; family Pelobatidae; genus Pelobates; species Pelobates cultripes. The sequence continues at coordinate 32,433,265 of OW240924.1, read as the reverse complement.
AATGTGTTGACCCAGGCCAAGTGATGTCACACTGTTATAAGTTTGTATGCTTAACAAACCTTGAATCATTAGTAGATAAGTCTGAAACGAGTTCCTGATCCGTGACTGTCGAAGGATGTCCAAGAAGGATGTGGCGTGTTTCTGGATCGTACTGCTCCTGTGCCAAGAGCTATGGACCGACCCGATCGCAGAGATGGGACCATCCTCCGGCATCCTGATTCAAGAGACACCAGGGTTCATCTTAACAGAGAAGAGGATCCTGACCAGACGTGTGTTCATCAGCTTGGACCCCAAGATTTCCATCGAGAAGGCATACAACATTTCATCGATGCAGCTTCCTGAGTTACAGACTTGGTACCAGATGCACCTCGAAAGAGCACAGGACAGCGTGCGAAACATCTTGGAGCAAGCCCGGAAACCATTTGTATCCAGTTCTATTCCGATGAGCAACCGACCCAAAAGGTTCCTCACCGCTATAATTGTTGCATTAGTTTGTGCCACTGTCGGTGCAGTTGTCGCAACTGGAATGTCTGCAGCCAACTCTATTACTGTCCAAAAGCTGGATATGGAAATCTATGCGCTAAAGCAACACATTAACGATATTCATCAGGTGATACAACAGCAAAGAACACTTCTCCAAGACGTGTTAACTATTGTGGAAGACACAGTTGTTACAACAAATTTGCATTCAGAGTTAATTGCCAAATCCACTGAGTTGCACCAAAGTCATGACTTATTCAAGCGTGAACTTTTATTTCTGCATGACCCAATACTGTTCCACACACTTGCTTTTCTTGACGAAGTGCAAACTGGAATGATCGAATTGGCAGGGGGACGCATACCTCTGTATTTTGTATCCAAGGATATTGTTCATGCGATGCTTGCCAATGTGGATGGAGAGACAATTGAGCCTATGCAATTAAATCTGGCCTTTGAGATGGGGAGCGCTATACCTCTCTTAATTGATCCGGAACGTATGGAGATTTGCTTTTTATTGGCCATACCATATGTAACTCCCAAAAACATTTTTCAAATGAAAACAATCTACAATGTCGGTACATGGAAGGAAAATATCCACGTAAAAGTCCAAACCCCAGATGTTTTGGCTTTTCAACCATGGGTACCAGATTGGTATTCTATACCCATTTTGAATGACTGTGAGAAATTCAAAGACAATAATTTCCAATGTGATGGAAAACCTTTTGTGTACGATTCTACCAATGCCTTGTGTGGGATCGAGTACCTTAAACATGGCTCTGAAACATGTCAAGTAACTATGTCAAAAACCGACAGTAATGCGTTAGTACATGCTATCTTAGTAAAAGATAAATGGTTGGTAAGCACGTGTCTTAAAAACATAAGTGTTTTTCGCAGGGACCAGGTGACTAATAAAGTAATTGCCTTACCAGCACCTGTCTCACTGATCAAGGTACCCCACGACTCTCGTATCACCATCGGTGACGTTACGCTATACCCAGTGTACACTGACGTCATCGAAAGTGTTATTGAGATGGTGGATCCCTTCCAGAATCTAGATATCCCTCTAGATCCTAATCTAAAATTCTTGCTGGACCACAAGCCCAACCACACTATCCAAATGTCAATCAGAAAAGATAACATTTCTGTGGATACATTTAAATACTCTGAGCTAGATACTGACCTTATTGCTTGTGTTGACTGGTTCATCCATGTTAAGATTGTTATTGGGTGTGCTATGATAATAATGATATTATGGTTGATTGTACTAAGTGTAAAGTTCAAAACTCTTACAGGTACAAATATATACAGAAATGTTCATTCCACACACGGGCCTATGTTAGAAATGATGTGATTGCACAATATGTCTGATAACTTCTATAGTGCTTATTCATAAGCTAAATTAATTTTGGCTATGAAATGCACTAAAGGGGGGTTATGTCAGAGTATTTATATCGGCAGACATTTTGTGCTATGATAGAAACTAAAAGTGTATATTCTGAGTCACTCTGAACAGACCAGACTCCATTTTGTTATTTCAAGTTAACAAAAAGACACTATATTTCTATCTGCAAGCTGGCCTCTTTGCCAGAGCTAAGGAATGCATAGTATAAACAAGTGATAAGGAAGGGGGTTGGACAGACTGTCTAATGCTAAAAGAATATAATCAAATCTAAACCCAGACAATTGTGACAGAGAAGATTAAATAATTTAATATTTAACTGTCTATATATATAAGGTACCATTGTATGGAAAAGGGTAAACTTAGTTCATGATCTGTCATATCAGAAATTATGGCAGGAATTGCAGACGCTAAGTCTGGACAAAATTTAAGAAACCCTTTGAAATTTTAAATTATGGCGCTATAAAGATAACGCAAAATGACGTCAAAATAGCCAAAGTTAACTCTTTCCTGGATAGGTATGTTTAGTGGGACAAGACTGCCCTCTATAGACCAAATAACTAATTTGCGATCTGGAAGATAACCACACCTCTAGTGCTTCTATTGGGTTATCAACTGATGACGTACAGAGAGTCTGGCCCTTTAAAAGTTAAGACAAAGGGAAGATAGAGATATACGAAGGAGGCAGATGCAAGAGATGCAAAGAAAAAGAGGAGAGAGGAATTGGAAGTTTGGGGACTCCAACCTCCATGCAGAGAGAGACATCCAAATAAGTTCCTGAGGCTACCAATCGGATGAAATATCTACTCAACTGGTAATTATACTGGTTTCATTTAATTAAATTAAATTAATTAAAATGTATTAATAGCATTATATATGACTGGATAAAGCACGGTCAGATTTCCATATTAAGAAATCTTAGTTAACTAAGAATATATAGTTATAACCATTCCATTCTGCAGGTGGAATTAAGAATAATTATATATTGATGTGATATTATCACATGTTAGCATACCGCTGTTTTTATCCAGGTGTATTGATTTGCTCTAAATTAAGATAGATATCTTTTAGACAAATTAAAAATCTGCTTATATAATATATTAAATTCTCTTATGGATGGTTTAAGAAAATGACTAATGAACTGGATTAAATGTTATTTTATTTAAAATACATAAGAATAGATCTTAACTACCTAGGAGATCTAGCCAGCATTGAAAGGGTTATTCTAACTGTCTGCTAAACTTTACGACCTTACGCTGCACTCTGAGGAATTCTGTTCTCTGTGTGAAAAGTTTCACTTTCAGCCTGTGTTAAAGATAGTCATAAATCGTAGAATTCTTGACAGATAATGCCGTTAAGCCATTGAAACGTAATACCCATTCCTTTGTATTGCATACCAATTTATACTGAATATTCATTGATTATTGTCATGCATGTTACATAATATTATTTGTTAATTATTGGTTATCATAAATAAAATCTATTTTTATACATTGTGATATTATTATATGAAATACATTCCACTTAACACGATAAACGTTCTTTGGGATCTGAGAATTGAAATAGTGGGCAATTCTCAACTGTTTACTATTATTATCCCATAAATATCCCCACAATACTCTCTCTACAACAAGGTAATAGCCATCTAAAGCTTGTGAATGTGGTGTTATATTGGGACTGTGCTTAAGGCCTATGATGAATCAAGGAATAAATCACTCTAACGGAAAAAATGGAAGAAGAGAAAAAAAAAAGGAAGGAAGAAGAAAGGAAAAGGCTGGGTTTCCTAATAAGAAGAATCAGATTTACTGGCACACACAGGATATTTTAGCCTCAGGGGTTTCTTGCTACACTACAGTTGACTGAGGAAGCTCACAGACGAGTGAAATGCGTTTTGGCTGATTTGGATTTTTATTTACAATTTTATACTCCAAGTTTCTGGTTTTAAATTTACTTTTTATTTGGAATCAATAAATTTTCTTTATCCATTGAAGTCCTTGGAGGCTCTGGGAATCTTTACAGGGAAGTGCCATCCCTTCATATTGGCACATCGCTGACCACCCTCAGAGCCAGGAATTTAAAGCTCTCAACTAGGTGAGCATAACATTAACCACCTACATATTACCTGTCTGTTTACACATACACCACCCGTTGGGTCCCTTTCTCCTATTGTTTCCTTGTCATTGTGGAGGTACATCTCAGAGGAAGGGGTGTGTTTCTGCACAAAGAGCACAAAGGCTTATGTACGGAGCTAATACTATATAGGCTCCAGACCATGTGAGTGGTTTCAGTTTTTTTACTTCCATCACTCATTTTCACCAAAACCATCTATACTATATTTTTTTAAATCTTTTTGTTCCCTTCATTGTATGTTTAAAAGCATATTCCTGAAATTAAGACCACACTAAATTGTTGGGGTAAGTGAACCACTCTATCACTTATATTTGTATTAGTGCTCCACTAGGTGGTATATTTTACACCACATTTCTATATAGAAGTTTTGCAATTGCTTGGAATTTGAGGTTTTCCACTTTGCCTTCATAAAAATTCATGATCTGTATTGCAACAGGTGTAGGTGTTACAGTATTGCCAATTGATCCAATGTGCTGCAGAATTAGACACCGAGATTGCTGAGAGGTCTTTCCAATATACTGTACGCCACAACTGCAGGTGATCAGATAAATGATGCAAGTTGTAGTGCAATTTATGAATGCATTGGTGTGCACAGTAATATTAAACTGAGTTGACTTTACCAATTTGGATGGAGTAATGTATTGGCAGGCCTTGCAATGGCCACATCTGTAAGTACCTTTTAGTTTGTGTGAGCCAATGTGACTGAGATTGAGTAGGTTCCAGATGGTTGTGCACGAGTAGATCCTGTAATTTTTTTGATCTGTGAGAGGAGGGTGAAGTCTTTTGAAGTATTGGATTATGAAGAGTATAGGCCAGTTTTGTGGTTATACATCGTGGGATAGAAGATTTGTTAGCAGTCCTAATGGATTTAAGGCTCTCAAGTCTGTCGATATGACTGGCTCGTTGGAAAGCCTTCTTCAGGATTCTGATTGATAGCCCATTATTTTAAAACATAGTTTTAGGAGTTGACATTCTTAGTAGAAAGAATAGTCCTTGGCGCAGTTACGCCTGGCACAAACGTATTGGCTGTACGGGATAAAGGCTTTATGGTAGTATGGGTGATGACTATCCCAGTGGCGGAGACTATTATAGAAGTAGACTTTCTTAAAAAAGTTCTGTTTGGATAATCCCGTCTTCCATCAGGAGAATCCTCAAGTCTAAAAAGATGAATTCACTCTCATCAATGATGTGTCAATTTGAGATTCACGTCATTGTTGTTCAGTGACAAAATGTTCAAAAAATGTGACAGAATCTGTCCACAGGAGCAGTATGTCATCAATATATCCATACCATTTTAAGATGTATCCATGGTGTAAGCAATATTTAGGTGATTTGATGACATGCTGCTCTCACCATACCAGGAACAGATTTGCATAAGTTGGGACACTATGGGTTAGAATAAGAGTCCAAGAAGAAGCCACAGGCACTGCACATACAGATTCAAACTACCATTACCACTTCTTAAATCAGAAATGGTAACCATTTAAATTTACACAAATTCTCACTTTAATAAATAACCCTGCCTGTCTTTACCCTAGCAAACCTGTTCCTACATCTTCCTGTCATGTTCCTGTGTAAAAAATGCACCTATTCCTTTCTCCTCCTAACAGCCATGTATAGACACATTTACAACTGGAGATAATTTGACATAAGCTGGTCCATAAAGGGAAACTCTGTTTTTAACCCATTAACGCCATTAGGGCGTACTATGCCTCCCTGCAGAAAGCAGGCTTAAACATTGCTGGGTCGCCCTACCTACAGAGTTACCTGGTCGGCAGTACTGGTCTAGGGGGATTCCCTGACGAGCCAAGCAGTCCCTCTGCAGGCAGTCCGGCCAATCAGACGGCTGCAACAGCAGAATGTGGAGCTACAAACACCACACAATATAAGGCGGAGTATCTTACATGCACTTTTCAAATAGTCCTTTGCATAGGTACATTTCTTATGTTATACTCTAGAGAAAATAAAATAGCAAAAAAATAGTGCAATATTGCTTGTATTCTTATTTTTGCAAGTCCAATCAAGTCTTTATAAATGCACACTCACAAAAGTGGAGCCACTAAAGATTGGGCTCAAGTTGTTCACTTTATGGGATGTAAAGGGTCCCACTCCCTCCTCTGTGCTCCAGGTTCCTTATGAAGGGTAATCACAGGCTCACAGGCAAAATATAATAAAATAACATTTATTAATGTAAACAAAATAAAAAGAATATTAAAAGACCTTACAAGCTCTGTTGAATAGTCTTAGTAGCAAAACGCGTTTCGCCCCTTCAAGGGGCTTCCTCAGTTGCTGTAAATCTTCCTAGGTGACTCTTCGTTTTTAAAAGCCATTTGTTGCCGCTTTTTTTCTCTATCTCTTCATTTCCGGTTCGCCGGACTTCCGGTTTCCGGTCCTTGCGTTCCACCCTTGGAACGCACAGCCGTCATGTGTAGCTTTCTTATGAAGTGCAGTGGTGTTTATATATATATCCTTCCTCTTTTATGCATACATATTTTTCTGTACCTTTATATATATATATTTTGTATTTTGTATTAATACTTCTTCTTCTTATATTACCAATAGGAAATCATATTCCTTTTTTTATATTTTTTTATTGTTTTATACATTGAGTCTTGTGCACATCATATGCTTTCACACAATAATTAGCCATAAAATCAACTAAAGAATTGAACAGCAAGCAATATGTGAAAAATGTTCTAAACAAAAGACTTTGGGGGAATCCTGTATTGCGTTCCAATTGTGGAACGCAAAAGCCGGAAGAAAAGAGATCGGCACTTCATAAGAAAGCTACACATGACGGCTGTGTGTTCCAAGGGTGGAACGCAAGGACCGGAAACCGGAAGTCCGGCGAACCGGAAATGAAGAGATAGAGAAAAAAAGCGGCAACAAATGGCTTTTAAAAACGAAGAGTCACCTAGGAAGATTTACAGCAACTGAGGAAGCCCCTTGAAGGGGCGAAACGCGTTTTGCTACTAAGACTATTCAACAGAGCTTGTAAGGTCTTTTAATATTCTTTTTATTTTGTTTACATTAATAAATGTTATTTTATTATATTTTGCCTGTGAGCCTGTGATTACCCTTCATAAGGAACCTGGAGCACAGAGGAGGGAGTGGGACCCTTTACATCCCATAAAGTGAACAACTTGAGCCCAATCTTTAGTGGCTCCACTTTTGTGAGTGTGCATTTATAAAGACTTGATTGGACTTGCAAAAATAAGAATACAAGCAATATTGCACTATTTTTTTGCTATTTTATTTTCTCTAGAGTATACCATAAGAAATGTACCTATGCAAAGGACTATTTGAAAAGTGCATGTAAGATACTCCGCCTTATATTGTGTGGTGTTTGTATCTCTTCGTTGGTGAAGGTTAAGGGAACCTCACCAGGGTGTCAGAGTCTCTTACACAGTTGCACGTAGCACACATTGGGTCACTGTTATCTATCTTTGTATTACTGTTTGTATTTCCCTTTCAGAGGACCCAGTGAGCTACATTGAATAATATGTCATTTCTTGAAAATAGAAATTATAGAACAAGTAATATTGATATATGTTTTGATAGAGGTATAGAAAGGCAAGGAGCCTCAAACCTCAATGGAAAAAACCAATTTAGATATAACTTGGAAAATGCCTTAATAAAGGAAATGAAAACAAAGTGGGAGATAGCCACTCTCAAAAAATATGTTAGGGATCAGATTACCCCAAGGGGTCTTAGATTCTTCAAAGACCCTAGTTTTGATAAAGATGACCCTCACTTTATGGTAGGATGGAACAAATTACTAGATGGTTTTTCATTTAGCACTATGGGTTATATAGTGGCGAGAAGGGAGGAGAATTTATCTAAATTGGATGAAGAGATTAACAAATGGAAAAACCTTTTGATCGAATCCACAAGCCCTGATATCTATAACAGTATTTTAAGGGAAATTAAAGAGAAAGTAGATAGGATAGAAACAGAGATTATAGATATCAAAAGAAGTAAATATCAGAGGGATATAAATGACTATGAAACAGGGAATGTGAGGAATCCTAAACAGAAGGAAAATACCAACAACAACAAAAATAAGGATAGAAAAAGGAACTATAGAGGAAAATTCCACCAAAACGTATATAATACACAGATGTGGAAACAAAAAAATCAGGAGAGACCGACATATAGGGCTCCGACCAATAGAGAGAGAGAATTCAGAAGAGAGGATAGGGAACTTCCTCATAAATTCTCACCAAAGAGAAGCCCTGTAAGAATAGAGGGAGACACCAACAGGAAGAGATCCAATTCACGATTTATTTCAGAGCCACAGAATTCACCTATCACACCCACTAGGGGAGAACTACAGTACACAACAGTAGTAGGACCCCACAAGAATAGAGATCACAGTAACACACAAGAAATAGGGAGACATCATTATGCCACCAAATCTAAAATGTATAGTGATGTGGTGAAAGAAGGCCCACAGCATTATCAGAAAACATATCAAATAGGGAAAATAGTGAATTCAAGACAGTATAATAATGACAGATTAGAACCCACTCTGACAAGGAATAAAAGTATAAGCAAATCTTTACCTCCAGATACTCCCCCGTCACCTTCTTTTTTTCGGAGGGACCTGATACAGAACAGAAGGAAATGGACGAACGATATACAATTATGGGACACACAGGGAAAGAGACAAAGATCAATAGAAGAAGAAGAAGAAGGAGAAGAGATAGGAAGGAGCCACAGAGAGAAGAGGGGGAAGACATCGATCTAAAAGGAATTTTTAATGTTGCAGATGAACCACTTACGAAAGAACAAACGAACATTTTTAAAAAAGGCTTAAAGTTTGCCCCAACTGCGGATTTTAATGCTTTTAATTTTTTTATAGATATGAACCATTTTATAAGGAAATTATGTTTAAAGAAATTTTTTTATAAAAGGACAGAGCAGGCGTCCAAAAAAAAGGAAAGTATAGATGAATACCAACACACATCACTTAAAGAAAAATCACAATTTTTTCCACGTCATCTCATTTCCCATGAGATAAAAACTTTTGAAAAAATGGTTATGAAGGAAGTAAAGAAATACAAAAAAGAGAATAAATACCAACAAAATTTAACAGTAGGAGAAAAGAAAGCACTAAAGGAAATTAGAGATAATCCCAACCTGATAATCAAACCAGCAGATAAGGGAGGGGGAATCGTGATGTTCAATAGACCTCAGTACTTGAAGGAAGCTACAAGGATTTTATCAGATTCTACAACGTACAAAAAACTTACATATAATCCCCTTAAACAGACTGTAACTGCATTTAAGAAATATGTAGAAAAAGGGAAGGCCTTAAAGATACTTAATGAAAAAGAAGCTGGATATCTATTTGTAACCTATCCTAAAATTCCAGTTTTTTATCACCTCCCAAAAGTGCACAAAAACATCACGGAGCCCCCCGGTAGACCCATAATATCAGGAATAGATTCTGTCTCCACGAGAGTGTAGGAATATATAGACACTCTCCTACAGCCTTTAGTTTTGGCAACTCCGTCGTACCTTAAGGATACAATCCATATGTTACAAATTTTGGAAGATACAGTTTGGCAACAAGGTTACCTATTAGTAACCTGTGATGTTACTTCCTTATATACCATAATACCTCATGAGAAAGGGATGGCAGCAGTACGGCACTTTCTGTCCAAATCAGATTTTAAAGGTGAACAGATAGATTTTATTCTAGAGGGCATTCTTTTAATTCTGACAAACAATTTTTTTTGGTTTGAGGACGAATTTTATCTTCAGATCTGTGGAACGGCGATGGGCACCAAGTTTGCCCCCAGTTACGCCAACCTTTTCATGGCATTTTGGGAAGAAGCTTTCGTTACCCAAGGCCATGAGTGGGGGGCACACTCGGTGTCCTATCGCCGGTACATAGACGATATATTTTTTATTTGGACAGGTAACCATGATCATTACCAAAATCCGGAAGTGAAACCGCGAATCCGGAAGCGGAATTATAAATCACAGCCGCAGTTGGAACGCATGATGCGTTCCAAAGAGATACACAGGGGGATAAATGAACGCTTGACTGCAATGAACATTCACATATACCGATTGAAAAAGCCCCCGGAGGGGCGAAACGCGTTTCGGTTTCCATTGAACTATATAGCCATTTGGCAGGACTTACAAATATAGTACATAGCTATATATTTTGTATTTTCGTTTATTTTTTTAAATAATGAAGTTTTATTATCTTTTTTATATACAATAAAAGTACTTTTTTATTAAGATCCACATTGGATTCTGGACCTCATTCCAATTTGAACAACCAACAGCTCATGTGGAAGTAGGAGGGGGACATCCTTTTGAATAGTCCCAAGGCGATATTCATGGGAGCCATATGAGATTTGGCTCCAGGCTTGTGAGTACCAGACTTCACTTCCTCAATATTCCATTTACCAGACAATATTACACTATTACGTGCTTTGTTTATCTCTTTCAGACGTATTTTAAGTGTGACCAACTCTCTACATTGTAAGTGTGACCAACCCTCTACATTGTATGTATTTGTTAACCATGATCAACTGAATGATTTTATTACGTATTTAAATTCAAATGATTGGGGGATTAATTTAACAAGCTGTATTAGTGAAGTGAAAATAAACTTTTTGGATTTGTATATATATATATAGAGGATAATAAGATCAATACAAAAATTTTTTTAAACCAGTGGATGCCAACGGGTATATAGAAAGAAATAGTTGCCATCACAACCCGTGGCTGGAGAACGCGCCGAGAGGCCAATTTTTACGGATTCGAAGGAATTGTAAAAAAGAATCCGACTATATAGAACAAGCCGAGTATATTAAACAACAATTTATAGAAAAGGGATACAACAAAGAAATTTTATAGAAAAATATTAAAGAAGTGAAAGAAATACCAAGAAAAGAGCTTATAAAATATAAACCTAAAAAAGAGCAAAGAAATAGTAATAATATACCCTTTATTTGCAACTATAATGGACGGAATAAACAAATAAGGAAAATAATTAAAAAACACTGGCATTTGTTACAAGATGATCCTATTCTCAATAAGGTTTTACAGCCGGAACCCAAAATCATTTATAGAGGCGCAAAGAATTTTAAGAACATTTTAGTTAAGAGTTGCCTTAGCCCTAAAAAACCTAGTCATTTTTTAGAGGATTTAAAAGGTTTTTATGGATGTGGGACTTGTCTACCCTGTAGAACAACTAATAGCAAAAAAAGACATTTGAAAGACATAGGACACATTGTAAAAAAACCCTACTGTATAAAGGACCATCTAACTTGTCACACAAAGGGAATTATATACATTTTGAAGTGCCCATGTGACCTATTATATATAGGCAGAACAATTAGACCACTGAAAGTAAGAATTGCGGAACACATCAGGAACATCAGAAATGGGCTGGAGACACATAGTGTTCCGCTCCATTTTAAAGAAGTGCACGATCAAAATCCAAGCAATTTATTCTTTTGTGCTATTAAAGAGGTCAAGAGGGACTGGAGGGGAGGAGATTATATTCGAAAATTAGGAAAAGAAGAAATGAAGTGTATCTTCGAATTCAATTCCCTAGCCCCGTATGGTCTTAATACTGATTTTGAGATATGTCATTTTTAGCGATACTTTTAATTAAATATTTATTATTTTTTTTATTTTTTTTTTATGAGTGATTGTATTTTATATACTTTTTCATTATACCTATATGCTATAACATAGAGGTTTACATTTAAGAATTCTGCAATATTTTAGCTGAAATATTGTCCTTTTAGAGAGATGAGGAGTCTGATGTACATTTAGACATTACCTCTATAACCAGTGGTGTGTATGTAAATATATTCCTCCTTTTTTATGCATACATATTTTTCTCTATATTTATATATATATATATTTTGTAATTTGTACTAGCACTTCTTCTTCTTATATTATAAATAGAAATTACATTCCTTTTTTATTGTTTTATACATTGAGTTCTGTGTACATCATATGCTTTTACATAAGAATTAGCCATAAAACCAACTAAAGAACTAAACAGCAAACAACATGTGAAAAATGTTCTAAACAAAAGACTTTGGGGGAATCCTGTATTGCGTTCCAATTGTGGAACGCAAAAGCCGGATGAAAAGAGATCGGCACTTCATAAGAAAGCTACACATGGCGGCTGTGCGTTCCAAGGGTGGAACGCAAGGACCGGAAACCGGAAGTCCGGCGAACCGGAAATGAAGAGAGAGAGGAAAAAAAGTGGCAGTAAATGGCTTTTAAAAACGAAGAGTCATCTATGAAGATTTACAGCAACTGAGGAAGCCCCATGAAGGGGCGAAACGCGTTTTGCTATTAAGACTATTCAACAGAGCTTGTAAGGTCTTTTAATATTATTCTTTTTATTTTGTTTATATTAATAAATGTTATTTTATTATATTTTGCCTGTGAACCTGTGATTACCCTGCACAAGGAACCTGAAGCACAGAGGAGGGAGTGGGACCCTTTACATCCCATAAAGTGTACAACTTGAGCCCAATCTTTAGTGGCTCCACCTTTGTGAGTGTGCATTTATAAAGACTTGATTGGACTTACAAAAATAAGAGTACTAGCAATATTGCACTATCTTTTTGCTATTTTACTTTCTTTAGAACATACCATAAGAAATGTACCTATGCAAAGGACTATGCAAAGGACTATTTGAAAAGTGCATGTAAGATACTCCGCCTTATATTGTGTGGTGTTTGTATCTCTTCGTTGGTGAAGGTTAAGGGAACCTCACCAGGGTGTCAGAGTCTCTTACACAGTTGCACGTAGCACACATTGGGTCACTGTTATCTATCTTTGTATTACAGAATGTGGAGCTGCCTGCAAGTGGACTCCTTGGCAGTCCCCCAAACTGTAAATAGTTTTTTAATGAAAGTTAAAATAAAGCATTCAAACAAAATATTATTAAAAAAAAAATTAAATCTGCCCTAAAAACACCACGGGAAAGGTTTCCACAATACAAAGAAATGGAAAACAAGAATCACTATGATAGTTACCTACAACCCAACTCTAGAAGGTGTACATAAAATTATTAAAGAGCTAAAACCGTTAATTTCAGAGGAACCCACATTCACATAAATACTTCCTGAGCCCCCCATACTAGCATTCAAACAACCACCTAACCTGAGACAGAGATTTGTCCGCAACAAATTGACCGACAGAAAAGGCGCTCACACAGAATGGCAATGTACGATTCAACAAATCACTCTGCAAACTGTGTCAACATATATGTGGCAATAACACAGCCAGACACAATAACACATTATACAACATTATGGGATTATATTCGTGCACATCTGAGAATGTTGTGTACATGATACAGTGTACAGTGTGTGACAAAGGATGCTACATTGGAGAAACTGGCCTTAAGATGCATCTCAGAATGAATCTACAGAGACACGCAATCAAGAACCACAAGGAAAACTGATATTGTACCCCTGTTGTAAGAACAAAAAAGGTATAGGTCGCGCCAGTGCAGATAGTATCATATAATAAAATCAATGAGTACTTACATAAAATGCTTAAAATGGGAACAAAGTCCTGAATAAAAATATATGAATAAAAATGGTATAGTCCAAGTTGATTGAAGAAATAAAATAATACAATAGATCTTATGCGTTAGTCCAATATCCAGATGGTGTAGAGGCATGAAAATAAGAGAAAAGTTCCAACAGTGTAAAACTGTAGACAAAGGCAAAATATAACTAATATGGAACTTTTCTACTATTGAAACTTTTCTCTTATTTTCATGCCTCTATGCCATCTGGATATCGGACTATCTCAGAACGCATAAGATCTATTGTATTACTTCTTCAATCAACTTGGACTATACCATTTTTATTCATATATTTTTATTCAGGACTTTGTTCCCCTTTTAAGCATTTTATGTAAGTACTCATTAATTTTATTATATTATACTATCGGCACTGGCGCGACCTATACCTTTTTTCTTCTTACATTTGTACTCTCTTTTGATGGTTTGTGAGGGAACATCATACTATTAGGTTGCAGCCCTTTTTATCCAAGCTATCTACTGGTCACTAAGCGCTGATCCAAGAACTTTTCCATTGTATCCCTGTTGGTCATCACTTCACCCACACTGGTCACTCCATCCAAAATCTCAGGATAAAAGTTCTTAAAGGGAATTTAAAGACACTCATGAATGAAAGACATTTGAGATGAAAATGATCACACATTTTAACACCAGAATCGGAGGACTTAATGTAGACTCTGGCTTTCTGACACTACCAAAATTCAACACACATCTTAATGTCTTATATAGCTCTTTTTCAATGTTCCCGCTTCATCTTTTTATTTAATTTACAAAATACATAGCACAGCATAGCTGAAGTATCAAACACTGGCCAAATTTAGTGTTCATATTTGTTTTTGTGTGGGAAAAAAGCAAAAAACTAATATTTGGCCAGTGTTTGTGACTAAGTGGCTACTAAAAATGACTGGACATACCCCGTTTGCAATACCTTGAGTTTTCTACTTTTGCAAATGGTATGCAATCATGGGGGTAATTCTCATTCCTGGGCTACCATACGGTCTCAAATGCAACATAACCAATCTGACAAATTTCAATGTGAAAAAAATTAAATGCAAGCCTTTTTGACTCCGTAACTTTCCAAAACACCATAGAAACCTGTACATGGGGGTACTGTTATACTTGGGAGACTTCACTGAACACAAACATAAGTGTTTCAAAACAGTAAAACATATTACAACAATATCATCAGTAAAAGTGCCGTTCGTGTGTGAAAAATGCAAAAAAACTTAACTTTTACTGAAAATATCATCATTGAAATACAATTTATCATTTTGAAACACTAATATTTGTGTTCAGCAAAGTCTCCCGTGTAAAACAGTACCCCCACATGTATAGGTTTTATAGTGTCTTGGAAAGTTACAGGGTTAAATATAGTGCTTGCGAATTAAATTCTCTGCACTTTCTGCCAGCGTTGTCAGGCATGTCAATCAAATTTTAATTAATTAAATCACATAATTATGTTAAAATATTACATAAATATACACGTAGAATTTTAATATATATACATATGTATTTAAATTCTACGTGTATACTTAGGTAATCATTTATGTAATTATATATATATATTTGCAGTTATTTGTATATATATATATATAGAATGTCATTCTAAGTGTATTTTGTTACCATTATATATAAATTAGTAACAAAATACAGTTAGAATGAAATTATTACATATGTATATATAATTTATTTAATTTAAAAAAAATATATTTTATTTTTGTATTTATTCTTGTAATTATACGTGTATATATAAATATAAAATATATATATATATATATATATATATATATATAATATACACACATCTTATATATATGTAACTTCATTCTAAGTGTATTTTAATACTAATATATGTACTTATAATAACATTAAAATACACTATGTATGACCTTACATATATATATGATGTATATATATATATATATATATATACATATTTAATTTATTTTTACATGTTTGTTTATATCTTTTTTTTTTTTATACTAACCACCAGCAGATACACAGCCAGTTATAGGGGGCCATGCGATTGCTCTTTGAGAGCGATCACATGGCCCCCGGGGGCCTGATTTGCCGGGGGAGGGTTGCCTGGGCTGTCAGGCAGTCCTCACGAAGATCAGGCACATCTTCTGCTATTTATGACGCCCCACTAACCCCCCCGTAGCCCCATACCTCCCCTTCTCTAACATCAGTTGCTTTTTTTTTTTTTTTTCTCATTTGAAAAAATATCAGTTATTTTAACGGTTAAACTCCATCAGATTGACCAGTATTGCTTCAGACCTGAGGAAGAGAGGAAAACTCTCGAAAGCTTGTATTTTTATTATTATGTTAGGATATAAAATAAGTATCACTACCCATATAGCAATACTCTGATATTTTGGCATCTTGTCTACTGGAGTAATATACGGCTAATCCAATCTACACAATATATATATATATATATATATAATGAGCACAAAGAATAGCTCTCACTGAACATTTCAATCAAATTCAAATATCTATTTTAAATACAGTGGCATTACATCAACGCTTCAGTCTATAAAAGACTTTCATCGAGATAACCGTTACTAACTACACGCACCCTTTAATACGCAAAATGCAAATATCACGCGTTATCAGTTTCAACCCATTAGCCCAAAACATTCACCCAAGAGCCGCGATAAGGGATCTTTTGGTGTATAAACACACAAGTGAACTGCGTAGCCTAACACACTCATCCATCAATAATACAAAGAATTGTGAATATAAAAGGGACATCACGTAATTTATATACCATTCACTGAGAGACTCCCACTGTCAAAATTACCAAAATTATTATAAGATTGCTTACATACCGGTATCTATAGCGGTCAGGCCACAAAATCTGACACCAAATAAGAGAAATATCACTAATCGGTACCGGGAATACACAAAGAACCAGGAATAAGGAGTACATACCCAGATAAGCGGTGCATCAAATCACATCTAAAAATAATTTTACGACCAAATAAGAAGTGTTATGTGAACATAAAATAAAGTGCAATATAGGATACCTTACCGAAGTGTAGATACATTGTATATTCTATGTAATTATTATTATTTTATTATTTATATAGCGCCATCAGAGTCCGTAGCGCTGTACAATGGGTGGACTAACAGACATTTAATCAGCATTGAACACCTACAATCTACATGTATGTTATAACACCCAAAAGGTAACATACTGGATCTCAAAAGGAACAAACTGCATTCAACAAAAAGCAATCCATATAGCGGACTCATGAAAGTCATAGTTCGGTATGCAATTGCCTGTACTTGAACAAAATTTTTTAAAAAAGACATCCATTATTTTACAAAGGTAGTTCAAAAAACAGTATAGTGCAGAAATACAACTATTAAGTATACAACTTTGGTACGAATTTCTAATCCCAGTGGATGCAAATACGCAAATCCTCTGTGCACATATTGGCGAGCAGTTCAAGCCTGAAATTATACATCAAAATGTGTATATATATATACTGTTAATTCAAACAGCACATCAAAAATACTAAACCAAAAAAATATTAAATCAAAATACATAGCACAGCATAGCTGAAGTATCAGTCCCAAGAAGAAACCTTATCTTTTAGGTAATGAACAGTGTAACACATTACGTTTTCTAAGGCCACTTTGGGCCACAGTGTCCAATATAAATATCCAGAATGCCTCACGTTGCCGTAAGTCCCGATCCCTGTCACCACCCCTGCTGGATTTGGGGACATGTTCAATAGCAATAAATTTAAGTGGGAGATCTAATGGAAGTCCTGTTATTAGCCAAATGTTAGGCTATTTTTAGTCTTGCAGATGTAGGCTAACCCACATGGGAACACAGTCTTGTAAATGACGTTCCCAGTGGGGGGTGTGTGTGTGTATGTGTGCAAGCGTGCGTGCATGCACGCGCTCTTCCACATGGGAACATGGTCTTGTAAACAACGTATTCAGTGGTGTGTGTTTACATGTGCTGGATAGTTGTTTCAACCCATCCGGGTCTTCCTCAAGATCTTAAGGAAGACCCAAATGGGACGAAACATCGACTGAGCACATTTAAACTGTTTTTGAATAAACATTTTTGGATATTTTGTGAAGACCTGAGAGAGCACCACTCTTTTTGATTTTTAATATATAATATATATATACACACACTATGTGTTATTTATCTATTATTTTTACATAATTACGTGATTTTAGTCATTTTAATTTGAGGGACCTGTCTGACACACCAGGCAGAAAGTCTATAGAATTTAATGTGCAAGCCCTAACTTTACAAAACACTATAAAACCTGTACGTGTATGGGGTACTGTTCTACTCATGAGACTTTGCTGAACACAAATATGATTGTTTTAAAACATAAAAACTTGTAATGATGATTATATCATCAGTGAAAGCACAGTTCTTGTGTGAAACAAATGCAAATAATTAAACCTGAACACCAACTTTGGCTAGGGTTTGTGACCTAGTGGCTACTAAAAAAGATTGGACATACCCCATTTTGAATACCATGGGTTGTCTACTTTTGCAAATGGTATGCCATGATGGGGGTAATTGTCATGCATGGGATGTCATATTGATCAAAGGCAACCAAATTAAACTGGCAAATCTCAACGTGTACTAACTGAAAAATGGAAAGCCCTATCATGAACTCTGTAACTTTCCAAAACCCCATAAAACTTGTACATGGGGGGCACTGTTATATTCGTGAGACATCGCTGAACACAAATATGTATATTTCATTGCAGTGAAAGCTAACAGTATTATGACATTCATAGTTAAAATGCAATGCAGAACTTAAAAAATAACAAAATATCTTAATTTTTCAATCTTTTTGAAAATGTTTCTATAGTAAATTATATTTCAGATAGTAATAGTTGAAAGCCCAGTTTCTTCTGAACATAATGATATATAATAAGTGATAATGATAATATAATAAGCACTTACTATGAAAGAGTTGAATTATGATTACATAAACAAATTAGTCAAATTCTAGTTTTGTTTGTTTTTTACGTTTTTGTTTTGATCAGAACGTGTATAATTGCCTCTGTCCTTAAGGGGTTAATATATATTTTAACATTTGTGTTCATGTTTTCATTTTAGATCACAGCCTCCCCTGGTTAAAGGACCATTCTACGCACACAGAGCACTTCAACTTGCTGTCACGATTCTGGCGGTTTATAAAAGTATTGAATTTAATAGAAATTGGCATCTTTATAATGGGGGGCAGGAACGCTTTCATTCTGTCATTCAGACAGCCAGGGAGGTTTTCTTCTAATTTCGTTCGCTCCATAGAGCTAATTGAAGTGGCAGTTGCTCTGTGCGTGCGTGTATCTGCCTCCCCCCTTCTCAGTAAGCTGTATTACAGCTCATTAAGAGGCATTGGAAAGCCGTGCGTGAGTGTGTGCACTTGCAACTCTAGCACAGAGGCTTCACCAGGGCACTCCACGCTCCGTAAACACTATCGGTGAAACCATGAATAGGTACATGAAGACGTTCAGCTTTGATCTGTGTTACAAATCAACAATTTTTTCCTCATTCTCATTTATCCAAATGTTCTTTATTATCAATATATATATATATATTTTTTTCATTATCTTAGCATTTTTGTTTGTGGCATCTATTGTTAACATTTGTCACTAAGGAGGCCTCTAATGGCTGCTAATCATACAGCTAGTATAATGTGAATGTTTTTGCATTCGGTGTCCCAATGATTCTTGTAGTTTTCTCAATGTTTGTTGGAGGGTGAGGGAAGTTGGGGAGGACTTGGGTGGCATGGAACGGGTTTGGGTAATGATGTAGTAGGAGATGGAGTTACTCCTCCTGCAGTGAAGGAACTCCATACACTATGACCACTTTAAAATATTGAAGTGGTCATGGTGCTTGGGTAACCATTCAAAGGTGAATTTAGCGACTCTATTCTACTTCTACAGAGAGAGCCTAATAATGGAAACGAGCAGAGGGACTTCAACTTTTTGAATAAATATATTTATAAACTTAGTGTTCACTGGCAGAAGATTTATAAGCTTACAGCGTTCTTTGGAAGTAAAAGAAACCTGACACACGTCAATTAAAGGGTATTTCGGCTGAAGCATTTATGATTTTCATTGCTACTCCAAATACACGTGGGAGAACTTGCTCTGATAAGAATTTTATAACACAGATGATTCTCAGCCAGCCTGTGAGCATGGATCCTTTCTGGGTTTAACACTAAAATCATAATTACCTGGAATTTAAAGTGAATTTCACATTGGAGGCCACATTGGACGTCAGCTATGCTGCCAATTTGAAATTCACCTTAAAATCTTACAATAGTGAATAACTATGAAAATGTTTATCAAATATGTGCCTTGGTTTTAAGAACATTAAATTAACATTTGAACTATCTAATATTAATGCCCACTGGACATCAAGGGAGACATAGTTTCACAGCCTGCAAAGCTTAACCCTTTCAGTGGCTGCGATACGCAGTGCATTTTTTTTTTGCTCTAAGACAATGAACTATGTAAACCCTAGCCTTCATGGGGTTTAAAGTATTATTTGAAGCACCATAACCAGTTCGATGCAGTGGTTATGATGCTAGGTTAGACCCCGCAGTGTAAATAGTCAAAGTAAAAGCTTCTGTTAGCTACACTTTTTTTTTAAGTCCGCTGGCTGAGATGGTAAGGTGAGTACTCTCAACCAATGAGCTAAGCCCTGGACCGCTGGTTTAACTCAATGCAGGACCTTCCAAGCACACAGGTAGAGGTGCCCTGTCTCAAAAGGTTTGACTACTTATCCGGTGAGGGCAGCAGGGCACTATAACCACTGCAGCCAGCTGATGCATGGTGTTTTCCTTTAAAGGAGTGTGTATTATACAGCTACAGAGAAACCAAGTGATGAGGCTTTAGGGTGGTGTCCGTGAGATATAGTATGGGCTGAATCTATAGGTATATTTGAAACCTAGTAACAGCCCTGGTAATAAAACGCTTTCAAAGAACAAACCAACATCCGTATAAAAGAGTGAATTTTAAAAACAGACTTTATTGTTGTAATAAAAATAACAATATATAAAATATATGTAACTAAGTTAACAATGGTGGTTCTGGCATGCCAAGTGTGAATCCTGCAGGCCAGTGAACCATGCATGTTGTTAATGTGAGTTTCACTGTTTGTTGTTTTTTGTTGTTGTTGTTTTTTTTGGCAATGATGAAACTAACAAGTGCCATTTTAAACCATGTTTTTATGCCACAATCAATGTGTTAATTTCATAACATGGGTGTGCCTTTTTATCTGAATAAATATTTTGTTTGCTCAATGAGTGATTGTATGTGAATGCGTTTGTCTTTGCATGATTGTCTGAATTTGTCTTTGAATAAATGTTTGTTCTTGTGCATGATTATGCATTTGTCTCTGTGTTGCTTTGTGTATAAAAGTTGGTGTCACTGCCTGAATGTTTTTTAATGTATTTATGTAAATCAATCTGCAGGCTCCATGTGTCCATGGAAGTTTTTTTGGTTCACTGCACTTTTCTTCTGGATTCCTGTTTTGCCTCTTTGTGGATTTGATCAATTGTTTTTGGTCCCTCGGGTTGGTGTTGCGGTACCCAGTTATTTCTCCTCAGATCTAGCACATCCTGCACCAAAAGCCTAGTCCTAGAAGAAGTTGTCTTGTTTTTAATAAAGATATTAATCTTGTTGAAATAATTGTCCATGCGAGATTGTCCATGTTCCAGGTACTTTCCAACTGATGTTAACAATGGGCAGATGCACTCCATGGACTCCTCGTTGTTCCTCTTCAGTAGCTTAATAAGTCAGTCTTTCATGGTGTCTTCTGATAGCAACTTTAATTTAAATAGCTCCCCAATAAATTTGATGTTCCCTAGGGATCGCCTGCGTGCTCTATTACAGGCATCACTCAAATCCTCCTTCAGTCGAGTATTTTCATTAGGTGACATAGCAGCGTCCAGTTCCTTCTGCAGTTCTTCAATTCTTTCACCACCTTTTTCACCTCTCTCAAACTTCAGCTGGCAGAGCCTTATTAGCAGCCTGCGGAACGTAATGCACACTTCACGATTTTCTTCTGTTGGGACCTCAAGCATCATTAGCCAGTTGCACATGTTGGCATGTATGCTACTGCTTTTTCAAATATGAGTTCAGCAACTCCTTTAAGCTGATACTCTGTGCCTACAGAGAGGTCCTTCACCTGATGGATTAAGTGCTGGAATGTCTGAGGAGTCATCTTATTGAGAATACCGCAAACTCTCCGAAACAGTTCTTGAGCCTTGACTCTACTGGGATCGTTTGCCCTTTTCATAGGAGGTCTCCAAGCTTTGGCAGATTGTTGCAGTTTAACATTCTCGTTGAGTTCAATAATTGTATGAGGTTCTTTAGCAGAAGCTTGCTGAGACCTCATTTGACCCATTCCACATGGCAATTTGCGATTACCCTTAGCAGGGTGGCAGAAATTTGCAGATGGACGTGTGCAATTCTTGCGAGTCAATTGTGATGTATTCTCAGGCCGAAGGTGAGGTCTAATAACCATTCCTTGGTGGATTTTACAGATCTCAGAGAAGTCCTTTGGCTCCTGTGTGATGGATTTGAATTGGAGTAAGAAATTCCTGTCATAGGATATGCTTTCTGTCTTTGGTTTGCCTCCTCTTGGAGTGCAGGTACTGCAAAGTCTAGGCTTTCCATGATTTTGATTCAGATCTGTATGGTTGCTCTTCATGGTCACTGCTCAGGCTCACATATGATCCAGGCTGATAATTTTTTATCTCAGTTTGCGTCTGCTCAGGGGTACTCTCTTGATTGATTAGAAGTAACTCCTCTGGCTGGTCAATGGGAGAATCCAAAGTAGTCTCAGAGTGATACGTTACAGTGGCAAAGTTTACTGGAAGCTCCTCTAACAATTCACCAATGTGTGGTTTGGCAGGACAAACTGGGTCCTGCTGCATTCATTTACTCAACTGATAAGCTTTTACATTAAATACATAATGGACATTACAATTTTGTCTGATTTTAGGTTGCTTTTATTTCTCATAAAATATTGTAGATGTGGGGCGGAACTACTGAGCAGTCCAGACATGTGCTGCAAGAGCTCCTGCATCAGGCACCTGGAATCATAAATATTCCAGTTCCAAATACTTACCTGACCACAGGTCAGGGACCAGTCTGTTCACGGTGTTTCTAGGGATACCCCTTGTGGGCTTCTCCGCCACTGGATTATCCTAATCAAGGCTTTGCGGCCTACCAAAGACAGGGCGGAGGAGAGGCGGCCGCTCTCCTACTGCTTCGACAGGAGGTGTGGAATCCGACTAGTGCTAGAATCCGACTAGTGCAATCCCTCCATCCCTTTGGACCAGGGGGGGTTATCCCGGTCCCCCTTGGCTTTCTCCATATACTCACACTGTACTCAGACGGCCAACACTGCACGCATGGGACACTCAGCTGATCCACTCAAGATGGAGGATGAGCTCTCTCTACAAGGGCATGAACTAAAACGGCCTGAGACGGCCCTGCCTGGCTTAGTTGATCGAATGCTGCAACGCCTAGACATGTTATTTGAGCGATTCTGGCAACAACTGGAAGCTCGGATGTCGACTCCACAGTCTTGGCTACATGAGAGAGAGCGAAGTGGTGGGAGACGCAGAGAGCCTGGGCCTCTTCTGGGCAACCCATCCTCACAAGCCTCAGTGATGCCTAATTCTGGCCTACCTGGGCTGAGGGCCACCAATCTTGTACTTCCTTTGCTTTTATCATTACATGCTTTTTTTATGGTTACATCCTGCAATATATCTAAGCAACCCAGTGGTTAACACTGCTTGTGTTCTTGCTCTAAATTTCACTATGTAGTGCTAAAGCCTGTTAATCCTCCTAAAGTTGTCCTGAACACAACAGGACACGGAGGTCTAGCCTGTATATGTCATATAAAAAAATATATTTTAACACTATTTTTCTATGTATTATATTGTGCTTGAATCTGCTGTTGGGGCACTGGAAGCATCCATGTATTATCTTCATGCACTGCAAAAAATAAAGAATAAAAAAAGAATTAAAATAAAGAAATATATACTAAGAGCCAGAGAGACAGGGACCTGTCACGCTACATTCATCGCCTGCACCACAAGCAGGGCAACCCACGCTCCCGCATACCGGAGAGGGACAATGCTAAAGCTGACCGGGAACCAGACTCTCATCGGAGGTATGCACGAGGCATTGGCTGAGGATAACTACTTACACACTCACCAGCCCATCTCCTGAAGCTTACAGACGGTCTGGACTCTGACAACCCTAATGTGGACACTGTTACCTTAAGTAAAATAAGGCATACTATAGATGGCGAGGGTAAATTTCTCACTGTAGCTATGGCTTGAGATTTAATATTATTGTTTATGCTGACGCCCAACCAGCTTGTTATTAACGTCTGATTATCATCACTAGCTTACTCTACATAACTCTAAACTGCATACAATGTGAATAATCTTCTACACTCACCATAAAAATGTGCATGCACCATCACACCCCGCACAATATATATATATATATATATTGTAGATGCTGTTCTCGAAAGCTTTTTCAGTTCGTTGCAAGGCAGCCGGTGAAAGGATGAGAAGCTTGTTATCTTGTATGTCTTTTTTTGTGGTGGCTTAGGGCTTCTATTTTAATATTTCCGAAGATTGCTGGAAATCTTCATGAGCCAAGACAGGACTCTGCTACTGTAGGCGTTGGACTAGCTGGTCTCCTGCTCCCAGGTTAACGGCCAGCTTCCCTGTTGCTGCTGTGAACAAAAATAGATAATACAAATAACTTTGTATGATGTTTATGTTGCTTAAATTTTTGTCTTGCAAAGCTCTCTTTTCAGACATAGTAAAATAATGTAATTACTGTATAGTTCCTGGCAGAACTGCCCAGTTCTAGGCTCCATTATGGCCATTTTGGTTCTAAAGAGTGCTGGCAGCTTCATGCCACCAGTTCAGTCCAGGGACTCAGCAACTGTAGGCGTTGGACCATCTGATCTCCTGCTCTCCAGGTGCCATCCACTTTCCCTATTGATATTGAGTTGGCATTTGCTTAATGTGTGTTTTTGTTGTTGTTGTTGAAGTTTTATGCTTTTCCACAAATCTGGTGACATGCTTTGGATGCACTACCTGGTTTGAGTGTCATCTCGCGATACTGAGGCCAGGCATTGAATTTTAAATAATGAATTCTCTGAATATTTATGAAGAGTTCTACCTTATATTTTACCTGTGATTAACAAAAAGAACTGGCTTTATTGTTATCAATTTTTGATGATTATGGTCAGGTTAAAATCCTGTAAAACAATTACAATTATATCAGAGGTACACCCAATGCTTGATATCCAGGAGAAGAGACAAACACACACATGTGTTAAAATCATCTTCTGGTTTATTCCATGGTCGCACAAGTCTTTTATGCTATGTAGATAAGAAACCATGCACGTGCATAATAGCATGTCCATTCTTCAAGGCCATTCTTCAAGGCCATTCTTTCCTGAGAAACTGAACTTTATGAAGTTTTGATGCCTCATGAGAGAGAAATCCACCATTTTTTGTTGTTTTGTTTTTCTCTCTTGGTACAAGTCCATAGATACATGGTTATAGCTATTGGATACAAAATTAAATCTAAATTACATTTTCTTTCATTAATTGTATTATTTTGTTATCTGTTGTGAACGATCCAAACACACACACATATATATATATATATATATATATATTTATTTATTTTTTACATAAAATTAAACTAATCTGTACCCACAGATTAGTTGTGTGGATTGGAGCACTTACTCTTTGTAAGAAATTTGTCTGCAAGACAGTGCTTTAGGCCTGACATTAGTTTTCACAATAGATTACACAAATAGAAAATAATCATACATTTGCTGACTTTCTGTTGCTTTTTTTTTTGTCTTACAAAACTCTTTCCGAGGTTTCGGCGTGCCCGTGGCTCTCTGGTGCCTGGCAAAAAATGTATTTATTTGTTTTCATTCACTAATAGTAGCACTAGGTGTTTAACACCATTAATTCTTTTGATTTAGCAGTTTAGAGTTTTCTTTAGTTTAAGGGGGTACTTGGGAGGTCTCAGTTTATTTACATAGGGACAGCATAGAACACCCTCAAAGGTGTTGTCTTAGGTGCTACAGGGTCTAACAGTTTAGTATGGCTTCTCACTTTGCCTCTTGACTTGAGGGCCATCTGAAATATCTGACAGTTTTTGGTAATCACTGAGGATTTTGAGCGTCTTTATCATAGGCTCTCTATCATTCCCTCTGCCATTGAGCTATGCCTATGTTTAGGATTCAGATCAGCCTCTCTACTAGCTGACCCTGACCATAATTCGATCTCCCACATGATCGTTTATTCATTGTTTCTTATACCAGCCCAGATTTATTGATTATTTGTTGAGTTTGCAGTAAACCTGTACCCTCCTAACTAGTCTGAGCTTTAGGTAATGGTTGAAGGTCAGTCCTGTATTTTGGAGATACGGATGACCTTCAGACGATCTGTATATACCCCCCATCATATAACTATGGTCCCATATATATAGTGCCTCACATTTTATCCGTACCAATAAAGTATTTAGCGTTTTATATACATATTTTTGGGGGGCACTTTTAGGACTATATGTTGTTGATGACTTAAATAAGTCGATGACTCCGTGCTGATTTCTTGACCAGACACAGTCTGTACCACTACAATTATATTTCCTGACTTTGTATAAAAAACAAGTTTGGAGTCCCATTTCTTTTTTGAGATTCCACTTATTTATTTAGTGTTTTCTTTGATTAATATCGGGTTTATGCCCCGTTGGTGGATCTGGTACCACCATCCCTGACCTCTGTGTGTCGATTTACACATCTAGTAGAAATCGTTTTCACACAGTTTTTTTTTTCTTTTGTTTATCTACCAATTGAAAAAGTTTACCAACAAAATTTTATCACACAAAAGTTTAATAAAAGTGTATGTGACATATTGGTGGAACAAATTCAATGACAATAATAAACTGCATAAAAAGTAGTAGAAATTGTAAAAGCGCTAAACCGGCATTCAAAAGGAGGGGGGAAAAAAATGGATAAAACTGTCTCCTTAAGAAAAATAGCAAATAAAAAAGTATACAAAATATATCCTCCTGTGCCACAACCTGCTGGTGATGCATAACAGCTAGCCTCCTGCCCACAGACTTTGGGCCGGGTCACAGACTTTAAAATCATATATAGGATATGGGGTTACATTGTGTTAATGTTGAGTTATTATGTAAAATGTTGAGCTGGATGAAAGCTATCGTGTTAATTACATTATCTAAAAGCTGTTGTGCAGTTAGTTTGTGCTGAAACCAGACTTCCAGGCCACTTATGTGTGACTTATCACACATTACAGAGTAGCTCTGCTAAGGGTCCTAGCTACAAAGCGGAATTTAGGTTGTAAGCCCTGACATCCCATACAATCAAAATAACCCGTTTTTGGAATTGACAATACCACCTCCACCAGGCAGGAACAGAAACTCACGAACACCGCTGGACTTCCATCATCGCCTGCATTTGGTTCTATACCACTTAGAAGGGCACTGTTTGGTGGAATCGTTCATCTGGATGAGGGAAACAAGCTCCAGGGTAAGACTACTGACTACGTTTGGTAGTTTGTTTGGTTTTTAAACTACCGAACCAGACCGACTGCTAGCCCTGGTTCTCTGGAACTATTTTGGGCATGGGACCATGCGTATGGTCTGTCAAATTATGACTTCCAGGAAATTCCTGAACCTCTGAACTGATTTTGGGTGATTTTTTTGATATGTTGGTCACCCAGTTCGAGGCTATCAGGGGATGTAACTTTTGGGGTGATTTGGGAGGTTTAAAGGTATTTTGGGGGTTTTGTAAAACTATGTTTTCTGTGCCTGGAGATTATTGAGTTTAATACAGTTCTGACTCAATTATCACCCAATACGACTGGTTGTGTCCATTATATTGGGGAAACGCTACACAACAGGAAAAACAGTAACAGTTCTCTTGTTTTACCCAATACGACTGGTTTTGTCCACTATATTAGGAAATGTTCCAGAGGGCTAGAATCACTGTATGTTGTAGCGGAATCCAGGACCAGCGGAGGATTAAAGAAACGGCAACCAAGGGACACTAAGACACCCTACAACCCATGACAATATATAAAAACAAACAGTGTTGAGAAATATATTGAATAATGCTGCTACATACTCAAATGCTAGTGCCCTAGAAGGTGATTAGCACATATAAATACAGGATACAAAAATGTGGAGCGCAAAAAGAGATAAAAAATTACAGATACACTGTGCAAAAGAAATGTAAATATGAATGCAAATACATAGTTACTCAAGTAGGATTTCATGTAGGATCATATATAAAAGAGAACAAACAATACTGTAGTCTGTATAACAGTTTATTGGTGCAAAGAAATTAAATAAAATAGGTAAAAACAACAAATGTGCAGCTTCTTACAGGATAAAAGTAAGTGAGCATGTGCGGTTTAGAGACACCGCTACTCACAAAAGCCGGTTTGGTAATAACCAAGTGCTGTAGGATGTCCACGACCGATGTAGAGACCCAAAAGCTCTTTGTGCAACAGGTGACTGCAGATATATAGACCCAGCAGGTCTGTGTTGGTGTGTTGGTGTGTCGGTCATCAGACGGCACAGTTTGTAGATATAATCTCCAATAGAGTAATTTGTGGGATTCAAGCTCCGCCCACAGCGTGACATCAGTGCATCTACACGTTTCGCCCTCAGGCTTCGTCAGGACTTTAGTTAAGTATCGGCCATTGGTAAATTGGGCATAATTTAAGGGCAAGATAAATCCATCCCTTTAAATTTAATTGGACAAGATTAAACTCTCTCATTTGCATATAGCAGACTAGACAAATCTCAAGATTAACAACCATATCAGATGTGCAGACTATATAATCAAAACGAACGTAGAAATATACAACACATATTAGTTACAATGCATTGGAAATAGTATAGAAATACTATTGAACAATCAAACATATAAGATTATATGCTAAAAGGAAAAGAGAAAATAATTAGAAATATGATAACGCATATAAATAATATGGTAAACATACAATGGATGACTCCCACATGGATTAGTTTTATTTAAATTGGTAGTAAGTGCCATATAGAGTGCTAGCTGGGACAGTTGGGAAATGAACTAAAATTAACAAATTTATAAAAAATTTACATGAAAATTGTATATTCTGGGGATATGCACATAAAGCTCCAAAGTAAAATGACCCAGAAGAAAAAATACCCGAAAATATATCTATAATGAAAAACTCTAAGATTAAAACACTTTAGTTTAAAAAAATGACAGAGCTCAAAATCTTTATTGAGTACGTATGGGATTAATGTGTTTATCTCTGCTTGTCCTAGCTTTTGTATGTAATCACCACATCTCCAATCATGATTCACCTTTTGAATGCCCTAAAATTGCAAAAGAGATGGATCTGCATTGTGGTGGTCTCTAAAATGTAATGATACTTGATGTTGCTCAAACTTACGTTTAATGTTATATACATGCTCCGCTAACCTTGTGCGTAAAGGTCTAGTGGTACGTCCAATATAATTGAGAACGCACGGGCAAGTAATACATTCTTTAATGTTATAACAGTTGCCATTGACTTCATATTGTAAAATATGGCATGTTTTGGATTTTGTAGTTTGGCATACTTTGCACCTACCACAAGCGAAAAAAACTTTATATTGTGTTAAAAAAATACTACTATTCTCGGGCATCAACTTTCTGTAAAGTCGACTGTCGGAATATGTTGACCATATCCTTCAGCCGTTGGTTAAGAGCTGCCCTTCATATCTGAGAGACACAACTAACATATTACAGGTCCTGCGTACAGTTAAAGGACCACTATAGTGCCAGGAAAACATACTTGTTTTTCTGGCACTAAAGTGCCCTGAGGGTGCCCCAACCCTCAGGGTCCCACTCCCGTGGCGCTGAGGGGGGAGGAAGGGGTTAAATTCTGGTTAAAACCCCTTCAGCCACTTACCTGAATCCAGTGCCGATCTCCCTCGGCGCTGGGCCAGGCTCTGCCTATGCTCCTCCCCCGCCATCAGCCGGCGGGGGTGACCTAAAGCGCACGCGCAGCAATGGCCGTGTGCGCACATTACACCTCCTCATAGGAAAGCATTATTCCGTGAGGACATCCAGTGTCAGATAACCGACCAAAGGTCGGTTTGGATTCCGGAAGCCCTCTAGTGGCTGTCTGTTAGACAGCCAAAGAGGGCAGACTTAAAGCTGTAATGTAAACATTGCAGTTCTCTGGAACTGCAATGTATTACATTGCAGCACTAAGTGCAAAAGGGTCACAGCACCCAGATTAGCTGAAGTGGTCTGGGTGCCTACATTGTCCCTTTAAATGGCAAAAATATTTTTTATTGGTCACAGCAGACGTTTCCTCCCTATACACTGTAATTAAGCACGGAATTAATTCGGACTCCGAGCTGTTAACCACTTTCTTGAGAACACCCAATATGCAGAAATTCAGAGGCAGTTTGTTTTGGAAGCTATCCTGCTTATTTTTAATAACAGCTATTTTTGGTTCTACGATAGCTTCTATCTGCAAAAATGTGACACAGCGATGGGCACCAGGAATCAGTCTGCCTGGGCGAGGGAAGTAGCTGGGCAGCACACCTGGTGCTCTATAAGAGATACATTGATTACTGGCTATTTACCTGGAGAGGTGGGAAATCACTACTCCAACAATTCATCAGTTATGTGAACACTGACTGAACTGTCTTAATACTCTTGCGCCATTGCTGTAGAGAGCTTTTGTTTTTGCATTTCTGATGATTGCTGGCATCTTTGCCCCACCACTTGAGTCATGGCGGGACTTCACAACCCTAGATATTGGTGGAGCTGGACTCATGCTCCTGAGGTCCCCATTTTCTGTGTTGCTGCTACGACAGTCTGAAGTCTTTGGAAGTCTCACGTGCTCGGAGTCCTTATTCACTTTTCTACAGCTCTGTTGACATGCTTTGGTTGTATCAGCCGGCTTAACAGGTTTTTGTTTAAACTGATATTGAGGCCTGGGTCTGTGCACGGGTGGCAGCATCCTCTCATAGAGAGCTATACGCTGTTTGATGCCGTTTTCTGGCTCTGTTGTCGTTTCCATGAAAAGGTGTTGAGCCAGCATGTGATTTAGGCTTTTGTATGTTAATAAAGACCCATATTGTTGCCACGTGTCTTGCCTTGGGAATAGCCGTACAAACCCCCCTTGCCTCTCTTCCTCCTCCCTGATGTCTTGAACAATTGCCATCCATTCGTCATATAGGGAGGGTTTAGTCTGTAATGCGGATGTCATGCAATAGCCGGCTTTAATATTTTTTTCCGTGGTTGCTGGACCTCCTTTTTTTTCAGGTCTGAGGTCTTTGCACTCCAGGCCAACCAATGTAAGCATGTCTGCTATTAAATTTGCCTTTACTTTTTTTTTTTTTTTTGTAAATATATTTTTATTGGCATATTTCATGCACACAAAGAAAAAGGTGTAGCATTGAGACTCGCAGGTCTCCGTTGTTGTCTTACGGTGTGTTCACAGGGCAAATGCCAGCACATTGAGACTCGCAGGTCTCCATTAGGTTAACCATGTAGGTATAAATGTGAAACATGACAAACATAACAACATTTTTCACAAAGTTCAAAAAGCCAGCAGCTAAGATATTAGACTTATGTTACAAATATTAGCAATATTATATAACAATTACTTAGAACTAGTAATGTGATATTTTTTTTTTTCATAAAAATGTGGCATTTCTGTGTCTCGCCCTTCAGCATCCACCCTCTTTCTTATATATTTTTATACAGTTGCCTGTTCTGTTGGGCTTGTATGCCCACGATTTAATCCGTCTCACAGGTCCCTTGTGAATGTTGCGTGTGTGTGTATGTCTCTTTTACTCGTGCCTGTTTGTGAGAGTGTCGCGTGACAGCCCGGGTCCTATGATCCGCCTCTCTCCCCACCTCCCCTCTTCGGGGTGCCCTATTTAGTTGAGGTGGTCCCCTCGTCTATGTGGTAGGGCCTCCCTTGTCTTTTGTGTGTTTGTCGAGCCGTCTAGTGTCGGTGAACCCCTGTCGTCGGGGGTAGACCTGCCCCTGTGTGGCTGTCATCCCCTCTCCTCTCTGGGTTTGTAGCCTTCGGCCGATAGCTATGTGGTGGTAGTTATGTCATGTCAATAAATTCGGGGTCTGTTGTCTTCAGGATCCAATGTGTCCAAGTGTTCAGGTACACTTGAAATGTATCGTGAGCTTTGTGGTGAAGTTCCTCTAGAGATCTCAGTTCTTCCATTTGCGTAAACCATACTCTCACAGGGGGGGTGACCTGAGTTTTCCAATACTGTGGTATGATCATTTTGGCCGTGTTCAGTATGCGAATAGTAAGTGACCTCTTATAAGCTGTTTAAGGGGTTTTAGTGTGGTGTAAGAGCATGACTGCTGGGTCGAATGGGACTGGGTCGTCTGTAAACTTTGCCAATATTTTGTGAATCTCAGACCAGAATGGGGCTATCTGTTTGCACGCCCACCAGATGTGTAAGAGTGTGCCTCTGCCCTCCCCACATCTCCAGCACTGTGGGGGGTGGGATGGAATTCGGGCATGTAGTGACTCAGGAGTGTGGTACCAGTGTGTCAGTAGTTTATATGCCGTTTCCTGTGTCTTGCTGTAGCTAGAGCAGTGGTGCGTTAAATAGCAGATTTTCTCCCATTCCACTTTGTCAAAGGTCTGGCCCAGTGCCTCCTCCCACTTCCCCATGAACCGTGGTTGGGCAATTGGTGTGAGTGTTATTAGTAGAGTGTATAATGCCGATACCCCATGTGTTAGTGGGTTGGGTTCCAGGCATAGATTCTCGAAGGGAGTGGTGGCCCTATGTAGTGCTGGTCCCTGCGGGAGGGATGTAATGTAACTCCGGATCTGTTTGTATTTGAGGCGTATTAGGAAAGTGTGTTCTTCGCTCCCCCTCAGATCCTTGAGTGTCTTTATGCCGTCAGTGGTTTGTATGTGTCTGAGTCTGGGTAGCGGGTCCTGTATTAGGTCTTTGAATGCGTTCGGGTCCATCCCCGGCATGAACTCAGGGTTGTGTGTCAGGGGTATTAATGGTGTCGGGTATGATGTTAGGCCATGTCTCCCTTTGGAGCGGTGCCACTCCCTTAAGGTTGCCCTCGTGTAGGGGGACTGGGGCCCTTCCCCCGTCTGGGCCCCGGGTGGCAGCCACGGTAGGACCTCCACCGGGACGCCCGCCTCGTGTTCCTCCACTTGTTTCCACTGTTTTTGTGTTCCCGTTTTGGTCCATTCCATGATTCTCATGAGATGGCATGCTCTATAGTATAAATTGAAGTCTGGTAGTGCCAGTCCCCCCCTGTCTTTTGGTTGTGTGAGTAGTGTGTGGCGCAGCCTGGGCCGCTTCCCGTTCCAGACATATTTGATGAGTGCTGAGCGTAATGTGGTGAAGAACGCTCTGGGGACCGTTATGGGTATGGTTTGGAACAAGTAGAGAAGGCGTGGTAGAAAGTTCATCTTCACTACTTGTATCCTGCCTAGCCAGGAGATATGTGGGTATGCCCACTCCTGCATCTCCAGGTGCATTTTCTCATGCATCACTGTGAAGTTTTCCTTATATAGATCCCCTTCCCGTTTTGTTAGCCAGATGCCTAGATATTTAATTTTATGTGTTGCCCATTGGAAGGAGTAGTGTTGGCGCAGGGGTTCCGCTCTGCGTTCTGGGATGTTGATGTTAAGTATAAATGATTTGGAGAGGTTTATTTTAAAATTGGAGAGTCTGCCGAATTCCTGAAATGCCTTCAGTATATTGGGGAGAGAGATTTCTGGGTTGGTTACGTAGAACAACAAGTCATCAGCATATGCTGCTGTTTTGTGGTGTGTCGTTCCTGTCTGCAGCCCCGTGATGTCCGTGTTGTTCCTGATGGCCACCAGCAGGGGCTCCAGAGCTAGGACGAAGAGGATCGGGGACAAGGGGCAACCCTGGCGCGTGCCGTTCCGTATGTCGAACGGCTCTGTCAGGGCTCCATTAACTACCACCTGCGCGGAAGGTTGCTGGTATAGCGCCTCTATCCATCCCCTGACACCCGGGCCCAGCCCGAGGTGGGCCAGAGTCTGGAAGAGATATCTCCATCCCACCCTGTCGAAGGCCTTCTCCGCATCCGTGGATAGCAGGAGAAGGCCTTCCTTGGCCCGTCTTTTCCCGTGTATCAGTGTGAGGGTGCGTATTGTGTTGTCACGTGCTTCCCTCCCCATCACAAATCCCACCTGGTCAGGGTGCACCAGGTTGGGCACGTGCATCTGCAGTCTGGTCGCCAGGATTTTGGCTAATAGTTTTAAGTCGTTATTTATGAGAGAGATGGGGCGGTAACTTCCGCATTGCTCCCTATCCCTGCCCTCCTTAGGGAGTACTGTGATGTGCGCTGCCTGAGATTGCCTAGGGAAGTGGTGTCCCTCTTTGATAGCGTTGAATGTCATAATGAGTGGGGTGTATAGGATGTCTGCGTACGCCTTGTAATAACAGATCGGCAGGCCGTCTGGGCCCGGGCTTCTGCCGGGTTTCGTTTGTTTCACGGCTGCTGCTAGTTCCTCCTGTGTTATCTCCCCGTCTAGGGACTCGGTAGCCTTTACTTTTAAACCAAGTGGAGAATAAGGATCCAGAGATGGTGACGAATTGACTTCCATCAGCCAAGGCTTCAGGTTTTCGTCAATTAGCACGTCAAAACCATACAGTTCAAAGCAGTTTTTTTTGCCAGCCAGAACTCCTGAACATTCTACAGTGATTGATCCTTCCACAGAAATTATTGTTTTAATAATTAGATCTTCAATTTCAGCCATGAGCGTTGTTGTATCTTTTCCTTTCTGCTTTAAATGACGCGGCATAGCGCTCATGGTCCATTGGCTACCATAGTTCTCGTCCTCAGGATGATCGTTAGCCACAAAGCAAGGGCTATCCTTGTTTATGCTATAGTTGGTTAAATGCATGAATTTGTTTTTCATGGCGTGCTCTGCTGGTCTGTACTTTGAGGTAGCAAACCTGGCTAGTCCTTCTTTGTAGAAATAAATTATTAATGGGTCATATGATGTGACTAGCACATACAGACGTAAGTCGAACTTGTACCCTTTAACAAGAAGCGGATTACTTATGTAGCGTGATACCAGGAGACGTTCTTTTGCGCTTATCTGTGATAGGGAATTTATAAGCCAAATTCCGTGCCCTTGACAGGATGCAACTGGCTTTACAATCCAAGGACCTTGATCTTTGGCAATAACTTGAGAAAAGTCCTGGTACTCTGGGGTAATATATATATATATATATGTATGTATTAATCATTATTTCTATGAATGTAATGCTCTGGGGTAATATATATTAATCATTATTTCTATTTATAAGTGTTCTGGGTAAGTTATGTATTAATCAGTATTTCTATTGCTCAGAGCTCTGGGCTGGATTCCAATCCTGTGTTCGGCGCTCTGCTCTCTCAGTCTGCGGATCGGCCGTTGATTGCTCGGTCTGAGCTCGTCACACCGCGCGAGCGGCAAACTTCGAACTGAGAGAAGTGGGCGGGGCTCCGGGGCCCTAACAGCTGCGGTAAGCAGGGGCCACAGGGCGCATACTGTGTGTTAGCAGGGGCCACAGGGAGCATACTGTGTGTGTTAGCGGGGGCCACAGGGCGCATACTGTGTGTTAGCAGGGGCCACAGGGCGCATACTGTGTGTTAGCGGGGGCCACAGGGCGCATACTGTGTGTGTTAGCAGGGGCCACAGGGCGCATACTGTGTGTGTTAGCGGGGGCCACAGGGCGCATAGTGTGTGTTAGCAGGGGCTACAGGGTGCATTCTGTGTGTGTTAGCAGGGGCCACAGGGTGCATTCTGTGTGTGTTAGCGGGGGCCACAGGGCGCATACTGTGTGTGTTAGCGGGGGCCACAGGGCGCATACTGTGTGTGTTAGCGGGGGCCACAGGGCGCATACTGTGTGTGTTAGCGGGGGCCACAGGGCGCATAGTGTGTGTGTTAGCGGGGGCCACAGGGCGCATAGTGTGTGTGTTAGCGGGGGCCACAGGGCGCATACTGTGTGTGTTAGCGGGGGCCACAGGGCTCATACTGCGTGTGTTAGCGGGGGCCACAGGGCGCATACTGTGTGTGTTAGCGGGGGCCACAGGGCGCATACTGTGTGTGTTAGCGGGGGCCACAGGGCGCATACTGTGTGTGTTAGTGGGGGCCACAGGGTGCATACTGTGTGTTAGCAGGGGCCACAGGGAGCATACTGTGTGTTAGCGGGGGCCACAGGGAGCATACTGTGTGTTAGCGGGGGCCACAGGGAGCATACTGTGCTTGAGGCCACAGGGCTCATAGTGTGTGTGTTGGCGGGGCCACAGGGCTCATACTGTGTGTGTGTGTTAGCGGGGGCCACAGAGCGCCTACTGTGTGTGTGTTGGCGGGGGCCACAGAGCATACTGTGTGTGTGGCGGGGCCTGGGGGTATACTGTGTGTGTGCTTGGGGGCCACAGGGAGCATACTGTGTGTTAGGGGGCCACAGGGGCATACCTGTGTTGGGCACATTTGCTCTGTGTGTTAGCGGGGCCACAGAGCATACTGTGTGTGTTAGCGGGGGCCACAGGGAGCATACTGTGTGTGTTAGCGGGGGCCACAGGGCGCATAGTGTGTGTGTTAGCGGGGGCCACAGGGCGCATACTGTGTGTGTTAGCGGGGGCCACAGGGCGCATACTGTGTGTGTTAGCGGGGGCCACAGGGCGCATACTGTGTGTGTTAGCGGGGGCCACAGGGCGCATACTGTGTGTGTTAGCGGGGGCCACAGGGCGCATACTGTGTGTGTTAGTGGGGGCCACAGGGTGCATACTGTGTGTTAGCAGGGGCCACAGGGAGCATACTGTGTGTTAGCGGGGGCCACAGGGAGCATACTGTGTGTGTGTTAGCGGGGGGCCACAGAGCATAGTGTGTGTTAGCAGGGGCCACAGGGAGCATACTGTGTGTTAGCGGGGGCCACAGGGAGCATACTGTGTGTGTTAGCGGGGGCCACAGGGCGCATACTGTGTGTGTTAGCGGGGGCCACAGGGAGCATAGTGTGTGTTAGCAGGGGCCACAGGGAGCATACTGTGTGTTAGCAAGGGCCACTGGGCTCATAGTGTGTGTTAGCAGGGGCCACAGGGCGCATAGTGTGTGTTAGCAGGGGCCACGGGGTGCACTCTGTCACAAAAGGGGGTGCCAACATGGAGCATAGAAACCTTAGGTTTTACTCTGAAAGGTTCGAGGGAGCCACAGGAAGCTGGGGAGCACTCTGTTATCAGGGCCACAGTACTGAATTGTTAGCATTAAGGCTAAACCAGACCTGTATTTTAAACATCAGATCTTTTTGTCTGTTGGCAGTGCTAGCAGTCAGCAGGCAAAGAGTTAAAAAAAAAAAAAAAGTGTCATTCACCATTGTAAATTCCCATAAGATCTAGGGCTCAATTTTAAAATTCTGGTACTTGTTTACAAATCTGTACATAAAGCTGCTCCTTCCTACCTGTCCACCCTAATACACAAGTATGTCCCGTCTAGGCTCCTACGTTCTACTGAAGACCGTTGTTTATTCTCTGTTCGTTCTCTCAGCTCTGATGCTCACCTCCAAATCTTCTCTAGGGCTGCACCTTTCCTGTGGAACTCCGTTCCCTGTTCCATAAGACACTCACTCAGTCAACAATCCTTTAAAAAAAATAATTGTAAGCTCACTTCTCTAGGAAAGCATATCGATTAAGCTGTTAATAGCTTTCCCTCCCGCACCATGCTTCCTCTCCTGTCATGTCATCCAAAAAAAAAAACAGACCACTAAGCCTTCAGCAAAAACCTATCCTAGCAACCTACTTTTCTACCCTACCATTACCCTTTGTGTCACTATACCCCACTCCCTATAGCATACAAGCTCATTTGAGCAGGGCCCTTAACCCCCTCAGTTCCTGTGTGTCCAACTCGTCTGGTTACAAATTCTTGTCTGTTTGTTCACCCATTGTACAGGGCTGTGGAAATTGTTGGTGCTTTATAAATAATAATTATAATAAAAAGGAAAAAATAAAATGTAAAAAATAGGCATATGTGAGTGAGGCTGTTATAAATTTACTTGAACCTCATCAGAAAAAGGGCTAATTAAATCCGTTATTGTAACTACTAATACTATTATTACAGGGAACCAATCTGGAAGCAGTTAAAGCACAGTAGAGAGATTGGCGGTCTGAGAGAGAACAGTATCCATGGAGTACCAAGAGATCACCAATCACCCAGCCGAGTCCTCCACAAAGCAGCTGTCACTAGACATGGTGTTCCTGTGTAAGAGCTGCAATACTGTGCTGGGGGACTCGCACAGCTTCTGCGGGACACATGACAGACTGCAAGTCATAATCTTCCCAAGTGAGTACTGGGGTCATCCTACGGTTCACTGACTACCAGAGTGCATGGCAACCCAGTTGGTTACTGCCTGTCCTAGTGAGTACTTGTGTTACACTGCAGGTTATTGCCTGCCTGAGTGAGCAATGGGGTTACACTGCTGGTCACTGCCTGCCTGAGTGAGCAATAGGCTCACCCTGTTGTTTGTTGAGCACAACAGGACCACCCTGCAGGTCGCTGCTTGCTCAAATGGGTAATAGGATAACTATGCAGGTATTTACCTGCCTGGGAGAGTAACTAAATCACTGTGCGGGTCATAACTTACCTGAATCAATAATTGGGGTCACCTTGTGGGTCACTGCCTGGCAGAGTAAATAATAGGGTCACCATGTGTATCTTAACCTGCCTGAGTATTGGTGTCACACTGGAGGTCATAACCTGCCCTTGTGAGTAACTGGTGTCCTAAGAAACTAATAGAATAGAAAGTAATTGACAAAGTACTAATAGAGTGCTATAAATAAACTGGAACTCTCCATCCTCTGCATGACTAGTTTCAGGTCCTTGATAGATGAAGCTGCCATGAGTTGAATCAGTGGCGTGCTCTTGCGCATGTCCAAAGGTATGAAAAAGTAGCTCTGTCCTCCATAGATCATCTCTTGCAGTCACATTGAAGTTCCATAGGCATCATAAGCACATCACTGAAAAAATTCCTTCTCTTTCATCAGCTCCTCTCCAGCGAGTAGGAATCTCTCCTGTTATGTGATTGCTACTTTTTATGTAAACTCCTCTGGTTTTTCCCGTAATCTTCTATCTCGCACTTATTTCTTATTATAATGGCTCTGCCTTACAAAACGTATCACGTCTTCCCAATGCAGGATTGAATCAATGCGCAGAGCATGGAAGCATTGAACGTCTGCAGCACTGCCCCAGGTAGCACTTCTAGTAGCCATTTGAGGATTGCCCGCTTGAGGTGTCCCGAAACTGCCTTTTCTATGACAAGGCAATGTTTACAGCAAAAAGCTTGAACGGACTGACTGTAATCACCAGAACAGTTACATTAAGCTGTAATTGTTCTGGTGACTATAGTGTCCCTTTAACATACATACAGTTCCTGGACAGGCCAGGTGACCATATTTACTTCTCACAGCTCAGTGTATAAATGAAATGTGACAGCAAGATGTGTCAGACACACTGACTGGGTTAAGTAAATAAAATATAATTTAAAAATTCACAGTCCTACAAATGTGGCTGCTCTGCAGATAGCACCATTTATTTTGTAAGATAGTAAAACTATATATTTTTAATGTATTCATTTGTTGTCTATTTATCCAGCACAATCTATGGATTAAATTGGTGAACTTGTAGTTTCCGTGTTTTGTAAGTGACAGATTCAGTAGCTCTGAACAATTCTCACCCAAGACCAGGAAATGTCCAATGGAATATACTGCCTGGGTGCAGTTGTAGAAGGTGGCAGAATGTGGACACGTTGAATGATGAGCCTAAATCCAGACAATCCAAATGAACTGAAGCCACATGTTCTTGTATCTGCCCAATCAAAAATTATACCTATAACTAGTATTTTTAGTAATATTTTCTTTCTTCTTCTTCTAGGCATGATTAGTATTAATTCTGACCTTGTTTTAC
The DNA here is from genome assembly GCA_933207985.1 of Pelobates cultripes. Lineage (NCBI taxonomy): Eukaryota > Metazoa > Chordata > Amphibia > Anura > Pelobatidae > Pelobates > Pelobates cultripes. The sequence continues at coordinate 32,393,619 of OW240924.1, read as the reverse complement.
TTTTAGGAGTTACTGATAATGTGATTGTGGAAACAGGACTGCTTTTATTTATGGACGGTGACATGAACGGTTGGTATGTAGTTTTGTTTTATGTCTGAAAAAATGCGCACTGCATGAATAAAGCTTCTTGAGTAGGGAGATAAACCTCTTTTAATGTTTAAAATTTAAGGGGGTGTACCTTTTTTATTTATTTTTTTACGTGGTGGGAGGGGGGATTTGTGTGTGTTTGTGGGATATCTAGTACATACTTTATTATCTGTTACATTTCAATCCACACTAGACGTTCTAACTCTGTAGAAACAGAGTTGGATTTCCTTATATATTTGAATCTATTATAATTAAGGGTTATACAGTAGGCAAGTGCTAGTGCTGGCTGGACATAGGCGAACTAACTCTAAGTATCTTTGCAAACTTTTTAAGGAGGTTAAAGGAAAACTAATTGTATTCCTAGCTTTTGTACCCTATAGTGCCTCCACACTTGCGCGTCTGGGACCTAGTGGTAGACAGTCACTAGAGGTGGATTTAGCTCTGCAAATGTATTATTGCTGAATGGTTTGGGTGTCTATAGTTTCCCTTTAAAGGGATCCTATAGTTTGTTTTCCTGGCACTATAGGGTTAATATGTCCCCCCATTCCCTCGCTGGGCTGAAGGGGTTAAAAACCCCTTCAGCCACTTACCTTAATCCAGCTCCGGGCTCCCTCGGCGCCGGTGACCTCTCCTCCCCCTGCTGACGCCAGCTCCCTAGTGGAGCTGAATGCGCATGTCACACCCACCCATAGGAAAGCATTACTCAGTGCTTTCCTATGGGGATCCTTTTTGACGCTGGACTCTGTGAGGACGTCCACCGTCATTTCAGTGCGATTTACTCACTGAGAATCGTGGAAGCGGCCTCTAGTGGCTGTCAGGGAGGCTGGATTAACCCTGTAGTGTAAACATTGCAGTTTCTTGGAAGCTGCTATGTTTTCAGCTGCAGGGTTAAAACCTGGGGGACCTGGCAGCCAGACCACTTCATTGAGCTAAAGTGGTCTGGGTGCCTATAGTGGTCCTTTGAGTAAGCCCCACTTCCTGTGTGAAGAAAGTTTTCCCACAATACTCACCTTTCCTCCATATTCTCGCATTGCCAACATTTGGTATTTCCGAGCGTCTTCTCATGTAGATAAGGGCGACGCCGAAATGACTAAATTTTGTCCAAACAGAAAGTTGACAGTTTGTTCATTTGTTTTAGGACTAAATTATATAATTTTCGGTTTCGAAATTGCATGAAATGGCAATCCCATAATTATTATGGAGCTATCTACTAAAAATCTGAAACACTCAAACTGGTCTTTCAGTCAACTTTACTAAGTAAATATTACTTTGTAAATGAACATAGGTTTAATTCTCCCTCTTGCCAGATCTACTAAACAGTGAGCAGCCAGTGTCCTGATGTGCAACATTTCAAGCAGAAACACTGCACATACAGATTTGAAGCACCATGACTATTTTTAAAATCACAAATGGTACCTCTTTTTAAATTTACACAAATTCTCACTTTAATAAATAACCCTGCCGGCCTTTACCCTAGCATACCTGTTCCTACCTCTCCCAGTCATGTCTCTGTAAAAATATATCTATTCCTTCCTACTTCTAACTACTCTTATTGTACCATATCTATATCCCATATCCTTGTACCTTCATTATCTGCAAGCTCATGGAGTTGGTCATAGAAGATAAAGTTGATAGAAAAGTTAGGGAAGTTAGGGAGGACTTGGGTGGCATGGAATTGGCTGGTTAATGATGCTCTGGGAGCTGGAGTTATTCCACGTGCAGCAAAGAAACTCCATACACCATGACTACTTTTTAACACTGATGTGTGTGTGTTGGCAAATGTAGTGATTCTATTCCAGGGCTCAAAAAAAATCCCCGGTCGCCATGGCGGCTAAGAATTTTGTCCTGGCGTCTTATAGTATACTTAGCCCGTTCATTCTCTCTCCTCAATCCCTGTGCAGCACTCTTTGCGGCAGTGTACCTGGAGTAAGTAAAGGTAAACTATATTTTCTTCCTCCCAGCGCTGAGGCTGTGCAGGGGCATAGCACACTGGCAGGACACAAAGCAAAGAGTGCTCTGCTCGCCATCCATCCCCATTCCACAGAGCCGACCTCCAGCCTGCTCCATTCCGCAGAGCTAGCTGCCTGCCTATTCCTCTGAGCAGACTCAGCGCTTGGAGGAAGTAATTACAGTTTTCTTCACTTCCTCCTGGCACACAGAAAGCTGCACGGCAATGGAGAGACAGGAGAAGGGGGAGTCTGGAACAGCGGCAGCCTACTCCCATCAGCCGCAGCCAGTCCCACTAACCTGATGTCTCCTGCTGCTGCCCAGTCCAACTGGATCCCGGGGAAGCCATCCTCCTGAGCCCACAAGTCAGGAAACAGGAGTGTGGGTAAAAATGTTTTTATTTTACTTTTTTATTTATTTCTGTGTATCTGTCATGTGTGTATCTGTGAATCTTCGTGTGTGTATATATTTGTCTATTTGTGTGTATCAAATAATAATAAATAATACTTTGTGAGTGTGTGAGAGAATGTGTGTGTCTGTCTCTGTATGTGTGTGTAATTTTGTTAGTCTGGGTATCTGTCAGTGAATGTGTATTTTTAGGTCACCAGCCCCCCATGGGAATGGTGTTTATACTCACCTTTTCCAACGCCGTGCCAGTCTCGCCGCAGCTGGCCTGCCTCCATAGCTGAGATTATCAATTGCCAATCAGCATCTCTTCACAGAGATGCATTAAATCAATGGATCTCTATGGGGAATGTTTAGCGCCTCCATGCAGAGTGTGGAGATGCAGAATGTAGGTGCTGCACATTGTATAGCACTGAGATAGAAGACACTTTAGTGGGCTTTTGAGTGACTGCCACTAGAGGTGTTACTAGGCAGCAATGTAAACACTACCTTTTCTCTGAAAAGGCAGAGTTTACCGTGCTCAGCCTGCAGGAACATGCTATAGACACTAGCGCCACTACAATAAGCTGTAGTCTGTAAACTTATAGTGTTCCCTTAAGAATTGTAATTTTGTTGTTGCAAAAAAACTGGCTCCTAAGTTTTTTTTTTTTTAGCTGGCTCCTAGATTCCATGCACATTTGTCAAGCCTGCTCTATTTTACTTTAACATTTTGGGAGCATTTAAAAAAAATATAAAAACCTAACAAACCTCTATGGTTGCATTAATTTACTCGAATGATGCGCAGTAGGCCTGAATTTACTGAACTGATGTGAACTTCTGTTTATATCAGTAGGTGAGTGCACCTAGTGGGTCAGTAATCGTGAGTGTGCTGATATATTGCATAGTTGAGGTACAGGGTTTCTATATCGGAGTAGTGACGCAATGTTAGGGTCTTGGGTTCAGCGTTGGTTGGTGGTCCTCTGTATGAGGTGAACAGTCGAGGGTCAATGACATTGTGGGGATGTCATGCAAGGTTGCCTGTCGTGTTGGTTCCTGCATTGAGATTGTTCTGTACGGGTGTCAGTGTGATGGATTCCAACAAGGAACTGTACATTGCAATTAACCAAAGGGGCTGCAGGGGGAGTGGGGTTGAGGTGTAGTGTATGCCTCGCCTAGGAGTTGTTACTGGATGACCTCTGAACTCTAGAGCCGTCTGGGTCACTACCGCGTAGGGTGGTCTTCCATCAATGTAAGTCTCAGTGGAGCCGCTGTGGAGTGTTGTATAGCTTAGTCAAACCGTAAAACAATATTAATCAAACACAATTTAAGAGCAACCATATGAGAAAAGCTAGAAAATAAAACTTTGTCATTTAAGTTGCAGGTCTCTTTCAGTAGTCTTTAGAGCAGACACCAACATCTCCGTTGCCAACTGCTTTTAGGTGACCAGTTGCCTCTCCACTCCCATTCTTGGAACAAAGGGTATGGTAGTGGCCGGGTCCCATGACCTGCCCAGGGCATTGGTTTTTGGGCCAGTCCGTGGTTCTGCCAGTCCCAGTGATGGAAGGAACTTATGTGCGGCTGCCAGGTCAGTGAGTAAGTGGTTCTGTAGTGGGTTGCTTCTAGCGTGCCCGGTTTTTCCGAGCGGTTAGCTATGCCTGCAGCGCTCAATTGTTGCGTGACTTGTGTGAGCGATTTGCACTATTGTAGGGTTTCTCTGATAAGATTTTGATAGGTCAATTGTGTTTATTCGAAGGTTAGTGGCCTTTTACCTCTCAGGGCTGCCATGATATACCCCCTATCTTGTGCCGAGGTGCATCTTACGATGGCGTCTCTGGCGGTGTGCAGTGGTGGCCTGGTGGGCCCTGGGATTATGTACACCCCATCTAGCATGATTTTCTTTGGGGGGGCAATATTGTTGCCATCAATCTCCTGACATAGTGGGGTAGCTCCTCTGCCGATATTGCTGTCGGTATGCCCCTGATTTTGACATTATTGGTCTTCGATGACGGTCATCTGTAGTGAGTGTTTGATGCGATTTAGTCAGCTGCTGTACCGTGGGGTGTATGTTGGTGAGGCCTGCATTTATGTCTATAAAGTCCTCTCCTGTAGCCCGGACCCTGTCAGTGGTGTTTTGCATGTCTGAGCGTATTATTGCAAGCTTAGTGATGGACCGGGTGGCAGGTCCCGACTGCTTGTTGCCACGGAAGCTGGGAATCCCCGTCTGTGGATCAGTAAGTTGGTAGCTTCGCTGTAGTAAAGGGCCCCTTTGCTTTTCCGCCGCCTGGACAGCCTCGAGGTATCAGTTTTGCTGTGATCTGGTGGTCCCTGGTTGCGCTGCCATTTCAGGGTTGCCTCCTGTTTCTGCCATTTTGGTCGTGGGGAGCCCTCTCAGGCCCAGGCACTACAGACCGCGAAGACAGTCTCCTGGGACTGGGATGACCCTCCGGTCCAAAGGGGGGGGATATGGGGCCCTTACCACGTGGTGTCGGAGTTCTGAAGGGAAACCGCAGGGCAGGATAGCGAGGTGGCGGCCCTCCACCTCACTCACCGCTCGGGTAGGCCTTAGATGGAGCTGTGCTGATGTGCCTTCTCGGGGTCAAAACGCTTGGAATCAGAGTAGCCTCAGCTCCAGCACCTTCTTTGCCCGCAGTACCGCTGCTGCTTAACTGTAGATGATTAGCTTATTTGCTTTTTATGATTATAATTGTCGTTCGTCTGCAGGAGCTTGTCTTGTCTCAGCATGGTGGTCGGCCCCGCTCCCCCACGGTAAAGGAGTTTAAGCATGCGTGGAATAGGCATAAGGCTATCCTAACTATAAGATAAGGCCAGGGACTAATGAAAGTATTTAGAAAATTGGGCAGACTAGATGGGCCAAATGGTTCTTATCTGCTGTCACATTCTATGTTTCTATGTTAGAAATGGTGTCCGCTCGGCTTCGCTGTTGGGTCCGCCCCCGTACATGCTGTTTTAAGTACTGCTTTATTTCAGGTTTCTCTAAAGCATTTTCAGTTCATTGCTAGGCAGCCGGTGAAAAGATGAGAAGCTTGTTATCTTGTTAGTCTTTTGTTGTGGTAGCTGAAAGCTTCTATTTTAGTATTTCCAAAGATTGCTGACCTGTTAAAGCCACCAGCTGAGTCCAGACAGGACTAGCTGGCCTCCTGCTTCTCTGTTGCTGCTGTGAACAGAAATGGATGATAAAACATAATTTTGATTGATTATATGTTGCTTTCATTTTACTCTTACAAAGCTCTTTTTTTCAGCCCTATTCAAATACACGCTTACTATTAAGTTCCTGGTAGAGCTGTCCAATACCAAGGTCCACTATAGCCATTTTGGTTCCAAATAATGCTGGCATCTTCATGCCACTAGCTGAGTCATACAGGGACTCTGCAACCGTCTGCATTGGACTAGCTGGTCTCCTATAGCTATAGTGTCCCTTGAAATATATTCTCTAGAGTGGGAGGTGGTTCCCCGGAAGAGCCAGCACTTGGCGAAACGCGTGTCGGGAATCGGTTGGCAGAGGTTTTGGCACTTAGATTAGGGATATTGTATTGGTACCTTCACAAGATAAGATAAGCCACCTCGCTAAGATCAATCTTTATTTTATTTATTTATATTTTTCTTTTCTTTTTAGAAGTCCCATACTTGTGGGAAAGTGGGAGGGAGTTTTAGCTTTAGACTTTTTTAAGGGGTTCCCTCGAAGGCACGGTAGGTTAGGATTGATTTATCCGTACTTGGCTCTTTTCATCCCTACCCACTCCGTTAGTGGCAATTAGACAGACAGACCCCTCCTTTTACTTTTCGTTTTCCTCTCCACCCAAGCAATTGTTCTAATTCTAAACCTGCATATATATATTGTGAACTAGTATGTATTAGGACCTTTTGATTATAATAACCTTTTCACATCCCTGACTTGGGTATTTTAAAATAATTGATTAAAAGTGACGTTTTAATTTTTCATTAAGGGTTGCTCTCCCATTTCTCAGAAGGAAGACTTGAGAGGTAGTGATAATTTCTTATCTCCTAGTCTCCCCTTAAGTTCTCATATTTTTGTATTTGGTATAGGGGTTACCCCCCATTCTCACAAGCATCCGGACACGTTCTCCCTTTTTTTTTTTTATTCTTTTTTTTTGCATGTGCATATAAATAACAGACAAGCATGCAGGGCCACGACAGCAACTGCAGGCATATTCATGGCAATTCAATGAGTGGCATTTGATACAGCACATTTTTTTTTATACACGAGAACAACAAGTTTTGTTTCTTTCTAGACATGCATATGACATACCTAAGTACTTCCAGGGTTAATAATATGTTTAGTGGATTAACAGTTATTTTTCAAGCTAGGACAACAACATAACTATCATATTATTAGAGTTAGGTAGTCGCTATGAAACAATGTTAGATTAGATTAATCATGTTAATGAGGCTATAGCTTATAAGCATGTTATGCAGTATAGTAGTAGTTGGAAAATGCGTGGTTATCACCCTGGTGGATCGTGGAGTCCCCGAGCTGCCTCCGTGGGAAAGGGTTGGCATCCTAGTGAGTCCAAGACTTTTCATATAGGTGCAGTCCAGTTTTTCCCCAATACCTGCTCTGTTGTGACTATGTAGTGGGGAGCAAGCGTCCTTCAGAGCAGGCCTCGGAGCATGCGTTGTCTATGTGTAATTCTGCGTTGTTCACTGTGGTCCTCCGAGGTATAGCCTGAGCAGAGTGGGCTTGCTGCTTTTGGTCATCCGCCGGTTGGTGTCCGCCATGTTTAAGCGTTGGGGGTATCCGCGGAGATCTGTAGCTCTCCGAGGTGTCCTGTTAAAGGCTGAGTAGTAAGTGGGTACAGGGTTGGTCTGCTAGCAGAGGTGTTTTGCTGGGCAGAAGGCACAGGAATGGTCGATGCTTGATATCCTATCTCTTCAGTGCCGCTGCTGTCACCCATCCCTTCGAGCCACCTGTTGCTCGTGTTGTTGGCTTGTGTTGTTGCGGGGATTAGCCACGAACATTGGTGCTTCCCTGTGTGGCGGGATCTTATATCAGGAGTTGTTTTGTGGGTGGTGGACACTAGGAGGGAGGCTTTTTTCCCCTTTTCCTCATGCCGTCAGCGCACATGGCGCCCGCCATCTTGGAGGCAGCGGTCGGGTTCCCCGGCCTCAATTGCAGACTCCCGCTTATGGCCACTGGGTGAGGACCGGGATCACCCCCCCGGTCCATAGAGGGGGGGGGGGAACGGAGCCGGGTCTTCGCCGATCAGTGCTTTTGGCCAGGCTCAGTGGTGCAGGATAGTGAGGCAGCGGCCGTCTGCCCCACTCACCGCCGGAGAAGGTCCGGGTTAGGGCACCGAGATCCACTCCCCCAGGGGACTGTAGCTCAGCGAGCCAGCCTCTCCCCGGGTCCAGCTGTTCCCCGGCACTGGGCATCTGTGCTGTCGGTCCACTTTAGGTTAAAGATCCATGTCTTTAGCGAGTTTTCAGTAGTGTTTTGCCGGAGTCGCTCTGGCTTGCGACCGTCCAGCTCGGCGGCCCGGCCCCGCCCCACGTTCTCCCTTCTTAAATCTTTCTTTTTAACTTATTACATGAAGGTATTTATGGTTAGGAGTGACAGAGGCTGGTGAGAGAGATGGGGGTATGCAACTGAAAAAGTTTTCCAAACAAATTCTATCACACAAAAGCTTAATAAAGGTGTACGTGATATATTGGTGTAACACATTAAATGACAATAATAAACTGCATGAACAGAGAATTACATTGGCGAACTACAGGCATAAATGGTAACAATACTATAGTAACAAAATAAGAATAAATGAAGTGGAGTATCTTCCAAGCTTAGTAACACCTTAAATCTGCAGAGAGATTCAAAACGAAGAGATTCTTGGTTCTGCGTGGGAAGTGGGTGTCTCTCATTATGCCTTGTGTTTCAGGCCACCAGTATCTATTTTTTTTTTTTTTTTAAATATATGTATTATATATTTTGCATTATCCTGGTGTTTTTATTTATTTTTCTTTCCTCACATGTATGCTAGTTTGGGTATTACCATTTAGTGATGATGCCAGCATGGGTCCCCTGCCCTTTTTTTAAATCAGATTGTATCCAATGTGACCTTCAGGAGCTCAGAACAAGACTGAGGATATTGTGACCAGGGAATATATTTCAAGGGACACTAGTCACCAGAACAACAACTACCTTTTGTAATATGGTGTTTATAGCTAGTCCCTGCAGGCTATATGCAGTAAACACTGTATTTACAGTGTCTAGAGATGTCAGCCAAGGAGGCAGATCGGGGCAGAGCCAGCACCAGCATATTGGAATAAAAGTAAGATCTTACTATATTTAGGGAGGCCAGGGGGGCTAGATGAATTTTTATTTTTTTTAACACTATAAGGTCAGAAATACATGTTTGTGTTCCTGACCATATAGTTTTCCTTTAAAGGTTTTCACTTCCTCTCCACATCAGCCAAGTTGGCAAAGCTAAACCTTTAGTGATGCTACCATGGTTTTATCCAGGAATTTTTTTTTCAAATAACGTACTTACTGTTAATTTCCTGGCAGAGCATCCTGATTCCTGTGTTCTCTATAGCCGTGTCAGCTACAAAGATTGCTGGCATATTCATACCACCAGTTGAGTCATGCTGGGACTCCGCAACTGTAGTCATTGGAGAAGCTGGTCTCCTGCTTTATGGTGCCGTCCAATCTTCCTGTTACTGCTATTACCAGAAATAGATAATAAATATAATTTCTCTCTCTCTTTTTTTTTTTTTACTTTTTTTTTTGTTACAAATATTTGTTTTCAGACATATTCAAATAACGTACTTACTGTTAAGTTCCTGGCAGAGCTGTCTGATTTTCCAGAGTTCTCTGTAGCCACTTTTGTTCATCACTAGCCAGTTTGTAAATGTCAGAGGAGCCGGAAATTATTTTTGAAGCCTGATTGAACCGTTTACTAGCTATCCTATAGTCATAGTGGAGAGCTTCTGGTTTTGTTTTTCCCAAGATTGTTGGCAACTTCGTAACCAGAGGTGAATCATGGAGGGGCTGCACAACCTTAGGCATTGGTGGAAGAGGTTTCCTGCTCTGCAGGTCCCCTGAAACCTGACTGAACCGTCTTACTACTCTTGCATCATTGTTGTAGAGAGCTTTTGTTTTTGCATCTCTGACAATTGCTTGCATCTTTGCCCCACCACTCGAGTCATTGCGGGACTCCACAACCTTAGGTATTGGTGGAGCTGGTCTCTTGCTCCTGAGGTCCCCAGCTTTCGTGTTGCTGCTACGACTGCACAGGTCTGAAATCTTTGGAAGGTTCATGCGCCCTGAGTCCTTGTTATCTTTTCCTCGGCTCTGCTGACATGCTTTGGTTGTATCAGCCGGCTTAACAGGTTTTTGTTTAAACTGATATTGAGGCCTGGGTTTGTGCACGGGTGGCAGCATCCTCTCATAGAGAGCTATACGCTGTTTGATGCCGTTTTCTGGTTCTGTTGACGTTTCCGTGAAAAGGTGTTGAGCCAGCATGTGATTCAGGCTTTTGTATGTTAATAAAGACCCATATTGTTTCCATGTGTCTTGCCTTGGGAATAGCCGTACAAACCCCCCTTGCCTCTTTTCCTCCTCCCTGACGTCTTGAACAATTGCCATCCATTCGTCATATAGGGAGGGTTTAGTCTGTAATGCAGATGTCATGCAATAGCCGGCTTTAATATTTTTTTCCGTGGTTGCTGGACCTCCTTTCTTTTCAGGTTTGAGGTCTTTACACTCCAGGCCAACCAATGTAAGCATGTCTGCTATTAAATTTGCCTTTAGTCATTGCACTGTTTAGCACTTTTAAACCAAGTGGAGAATAAGGATCCAGAGATGGTGACGAATTGACTTCCATCAGCCAAGGCTTTAGGTTTTCGTCAATTAGCATGTCAGAACCGTACAGTTCAAAGCAGTTTTTTTTGCCAGCCAGAACTCCTGAACATTCTACAGTGATTGATCCTTCCACAGAAATTATTGTTTTAATAATTAGATCTTCAATTTCAGCCATGAGCGTTGTTGTATCTTTTCCCTTCTGTTTTAAATGACGCAGCATAGCGCTCATGGTCCATTGGCTACCATAGTTCTCGTCCTCAGGATCATCGTTAGCCACAAAGCAAGGGCTGTCCTTGTTTATGCTATAGTTGGTTAAATGCATGAATTTGTTTTTCATGGCGTGCTCTGCTGGTCTGTACTTTGAGGTAGCAAACCTGGCTAGTCCTTCTTCGTAGAAATAAATTATTAATGGGTCGTATGATGTGACTAGCACATACAGACGTAAGTCGAACTTGTACCCTTTAACAAGAAGCGGATTACTGATATAGCGTGATACCAGGAGACGGTCTTTTGCGCTTATCTGTGATAGGGAATTTATAAGCCGAATTCCGTGCCCTTGACAAGATGCAACTGGCTTTACAATCCAAGGACCTTGATCTTTGGCAATAACTTGAGAAAAGTCCTGGTATTCGTCGGGGAGCACATAGCTCTGAGGCAGAAAGTTGCATTGTTGTTCCCCATCTTTCTTCTGAAGCCTTTGAATATTTTTACAGAGAAAATCTTTGCGGGACAACTCAGAGGATCTGGGGAAGTGGTTTATCTTTTTTCCTTTTGAAAGGTTTGCATAACTGGGGTATTGCATGCCTGGTCCTGTCCACATCAATTGAAAATCACTACTGCTTGTTTTGGCCTGTTTAAATCCATGAGCAGATAGCATGTTGCGGACCAGGGGACTCCCATAACGGCTCATTTTATAGGTGAGTTTGTAACGTTTTATTACCTCACGAAGGGGTGACACTCCAATTACAGCCTCTGCCATAAACTTCACAAGTTGTGTTTTGTTTGAACCTTCAGTCCACGGGATAGAGGGGGTATCATCTTTGTGCCCTTTCCCATGGCACTCTGAGACCTTCCCTCTTTTATTCAGTTGTCAAGCCATGATTTATTTGGCAGGTATCAATATTGGAGCAATATTAAATAATCAATTTGCTGCTGCTGTGTTAGCCTCCTACTCAGTCAAGTGCTAAACAGTGCAATGACTAAGTTGGGCCGCAGCAGGACTGTTGCATCTAAGGAGCATTGAGGTCACGAAACAATGGAGGCTCATACAAAAAATATTTCCTTAGTTTTACCATTGAACTTTTTTTTTTTTTTTTTTTGTCTCTTTTATATTTCTCTTTATTATATTTTCTCAGATACAAAAACAGACACAATATAATAATTGCAAGTGACCTTTTATCTCCCTCATATGACAGTAACTTCTATACTTGTTCCCCTTTTATCCCCCTTCCTTCCCCCCCTCTTTGTTTTCCCTTTCATTCCCTTCTCTCATACATTCCCTTTCTCTTTTTTACACTTTTTCTTCCAAATTTATAAAGTATAGAATAGTTAATCTTTATAGTGTCACCAATAAATTACTAATTTGCATTTGCACACTAACCTATCACTTGAGAGAGTGTCACAAATCTATTTCAGAGATGTGTAATTCGTATCGCCCGGGTAGGATATTTTTTCTTTTAGCCCTGCTGCGGGCTAGCAGCAGAGTTAAAGGACCACTATAGTGCCAGGAAAACATACTCGTTTTCCTGGCACTATAGTGCCCTGAGGGTGCCCCCACCCTCAGGGTCCCCCTCCCGCCCGGCTCTGGAAGGGGGAAAGGGGTTTAAACTTACCTTTTTCCAGCGCTGGGCGGAGAGCTCTCCTCCTTCTCTCCTCCTCCGTTCCGCCCGTCGGCTGAATGCGCACGCGCGGCAAGAGCTGCGCGCGCATTCAGCCCGGTCACATAGGAAAGCATTATCAATGCTTTCCTATGGACGCTGGCGTGCTCTCACTGTGAAAATCACAGTGAGAAGCACGCAAGCGCCTCAGCGACTGTCAATGAGACAGCCACTAGAGGATTAGGGGGAAGGCTTAACCCATTAATAAACATAGCAGTTTCTCTGAAACTGCTATGTTTATAAAAAAAAATGGGTTAACCCTAGAAGGACCTGGTACCCAGACCACTTCATTAAGCTGAAGTGGTCTGGGTGCCTAGAGTGGTCCTTTAAGGTTTTTTTTTCCCCTATAGGATCCAGGCCCCCGTACAGCTGCTTCTAACTCTCCATCGTTAGTAAGGAAGGTAGGGCGCAGAACCCCAAGTAAGAAATCAAACCATTCTAAAATGGTTTGACTTGTTACAACAAGATGGTACCAGGACACCTCTGGCACCATAACTTCTACAGCGAGCTGTAGGGGTTACGGTGCTTGCAATGTTTTTTGCAGTTGGGTGACAATTTTATATGACTTATCCATCTTCTTTATTATTTTTTTATTCTAATATTTGAGAATATCATGTACATTTTAACCTTCTATCCTTTTTCAAGACATCTTCTATCTGAATAAACTTCCTTTCTCTTTTCAGTGCCTATTATCTCTTGCTTTGTAAAAATTGCAAAACCAGCCTTGGCTTCAGCCTCTACACGGCATCGAGAGCTTTTGCCTGCCTGCGAGGGTTATTTTGCCTCGAAAAAGAGAAGCTGATCTGGTATGTGACAAGCTGTGATAATTATTTAAGATTAAATACACTTTTGGAATATTTTAATCCCTGTAATGTTATATAATGGACAAAAAATACTAGAGATGTGTTGGCAATCTAATGTAAATGGGTGCAGGTATAGAGGTTACCCTCGTTTGCAACCTCGGAATGATCCACAAGAAATTTATAAATAATATCGCATTAAAATAAGGCTAGTCATGCTTAAGTTAGAAAAAATTTAAAATAATTTATTTATTTATTTTTTTATTCTTTTTTTTTTTTCCTGTGCATGAAAATTACAAGCATGTATAATGTGCCACAACAGCACGCATATATTAATCATCAAAATTCTCAATTTGGCACTAGAAAACTGCACTTTTTTTTTTTTTTTATCATTTTGATACAAGCTAGACACATTTTGTAGGCATATAGTGAAACGAGGACATATTAAACTCATATCAGTAAACAATGATGAAACAACAGGCTAAGCTTTGAGTGCTGTAACTGATAGCATGGGAGTGATTAGCCAAGATGAGCATCTAAGATGTGTATGCATGTTAAGGTGTAGCAGGTAGATGTTCACTCAAATAACAGTAGCAATGTAGGTTTGAGCTAAGTTCCCTCAGGGAACCACTGGGTCACACTTGTCTACAGTGGCACTCAGCTTAATCAAGGCATGGGGCATAAAAAGTGCAAGGGGAGTAGGAATGTGAAAGTATCGGCAAGGTACCTAGGAGGTATGCTCTCAGTTCGCAGTGCAGGGCATGTCCGCTGTAGGGCACAGTGTTGGGTGCTTCATCCTGTGCCCAGTGCAGGCATGTCCCGGAGTTTGGCATTAGGGGCCTCTTCAATGGCGCCTCTGTGCAGGGATTCAGCTCAGTCGATAGGCGGTGGGGTGGACCCCTGCATAACGACCCGGTTGGTGGCTATGACCGTAAAGGGCAGAGGTATGCCGTGTTGATCTCCGATTCTTGGGTCAGATGAGATGCGTGCTTGTGGGGCTTGTTTAGAACTCCAGCTCCTGCGTGTGTGGGAGCGAGTGCTTGTGCCGAACACCATGATGCCGTTTCCCGCTTTGATCACTTGTGTCTGCGCAGCAGGATAGCTGCTCTGGGGGCTTGAGGCACGGGATCATAATGGCGGCGCCAGGCGTCTGGGCATTTCCATGGAGCCACCACTCTCACTGCTTGATGGTGAGTCGCCCCGCGGTTGCAGAGTGTCGTCCAAAAGTTCCTACAGAGCCGGTCAAAAGCCTCCATGGGCTGCGTTGGTGGCTGGGTGCTAGTGCTGTTTGGCGTGGGCCTTTGCTGAACCGCCATCTTGGCTGTGCTTTGATGGTGCGGTACCCCTGTAGGCTGCATACCCAGTAAATCCGTCATCAGGTTTGCTCAGTGTGGCCAGTGGAGACTGGGATAACCCCCACAGGTCCAAAGGAGGGGGGTTGGATGTTTGCAGAGTCACTCAAGAGCTCCGAGGTCGGGGCGAGCGGCCGTCTCGTCCTGGCTCCAACTCCAGTAGGCCGCACCTGGCGTTCAGTGCCCCCAGCCCCGACGGGCGTTGGAGTGATATCACTCGCTTCGGTGGTGCACCCCCAACGTGAGTAGTGCACTCTGGTATGTCTGTAGGCTTCATAGCCGATGCTATTTCTCGAGTTTTTGCCCGCCGGGCAGGAGCTCATGTAACCCACGTCTTCACCGCTTGGTGCTCAGGCTCCGCCCCCAATTTATTATTTAATTGATTAGAATATTGTCAAGAAGGGAAAAAAAACAATTTGAATCACATCTATCATTGTTAAACACAATATATTAAAACCTCTCTCTGACTCCTACCCAAGATAGCACAATGATAAGTATATATTCATACTTGATAATATTCTAATGTATGACTCTTACCGAAGAAGGCACAATAAGTATATATATACTTATTATTGTGCTATATTGGGTAGGAGTCAGAGGGAGGTTTTGATATATGACGTGTACTTTCATTTTGTGGCACTATATTGTGTTTAGAATGATAGACGTGATTCGCATTTTTTTCCCTGCTTGACAATATGCTAATGAATTAATAGTTAACAAAACTCAGGGTGTGAGGAGGTAGCACACCAGAAGAGGTGGGAGTGTGGGCACACGCTGAGTGAGGAGAGCGGAGAGCAGGAGAATGGCGTGCTGAGCTGACAGCCTTTTTGTAAGACTTGCGTGAAGCAGTGCATACAGCAGTCGGTCAACCTTCGAGTGCCAGACTGCCAAACTACCACTTTGAATTTCTCGAGAGGAGTCCTGGGACAGAAGATTGTAATACTCTTATTGAAAAGAAGCTCTAAACAATAAGCAGTAAAAAGACACTGGATGGGTGCCCAACACGCCAGTGTGCGCGATTTACTAAGGAGCCATTCCTACATCTACACAAGATAAGTACTCTTGCTGATTTTTTTTTTAATATACCATTGCCTCTTTTGATAAAAGAACTGGGAATATAAAGGAGGAGAAAAGGAATAAAGTAAGAGAGGATATTTCAAAGTTGTTAACTCTTATTATATACTGAAAATATAAGATATATTAAAAAGTGAAGAAAGAGGAAAGGAAAAAAAAAAGCGAAATCATTTCAATTGTGGCACTCCAATGGCCTCGAAGAGAATGATGAAGGGGAAGGAAAAGGATAAAAGGGATGACATCCAGACAAAAAGGAGTTTGTTTCCCCCCCCCCCCTATTCTTAATAAGGAGAGACCAGGCAATACTACCAGTATGGCTCCTTTAGATGACCATGAAAGCCGCCCCCAACGACAAGAGATAATACATCATGATCTGGGAGATCAATCATATGCCACTCAAAAATTCTTAGTTGATGTCCAATTGTCTTCTATTTCTAAGGAAATATCTAAGAGTTTTTCAGAAATTAAAAAAGAAATTACAGACCTGGGGCTGAAAGTAAGCTCAGTGGAAGAAAAAAATAAATAAAATGGATGAAAAACAACTACCTTGAAGGAAGGAAATAATAAAGTGGACGACAAATTGTCACAAATAGACATGAAGCTTAGATATTTAGAAGACCATTTGCAACGCTGCAATTTAAAATTTAGAAATATCACAGAAGACATAGCACAGACACATCTAAAAGACTTTTTACTTGCTTTTTTCAAAGATATGAGCCTAGCAACAGAAGATCAACACCCAATCCTAGAACGAATTCATCGTCTTGCTAAACCAAAAGGAGTTCCATCTCAATACCCAAGAGACGTGATAGTATGTTTTCACTCATTTACATGCAAGGAACAAGTTACTAAAGCTAGAAGAGACAATCAATCAAAAAGTGAAAAATTTTAAGAAATCCTTATTTTTCAGGACTTTTCATTTCAAACCAGGCAATGGAGAAATTCCTTCAGACAAGCTCTTGGAACTTTGAGACAACACAATATCAGATATTTGTAGGGATATCCATCTAAGTTAATACTATTGTGGAAAGATGAGCAGCTTAGCTTTAATTTGCCCTAATGCAATTCAGAATTGGCTAAAAGTAAGCAGTTATTAAGTAAATTTAATTTTGAATGATAGGTGGGATTAGCAAAGGGAAAAGAAAATAAAGGAGAAAAGAAGTTACTAAATACTAAATTCTCTCTTTTTGTCACTTGGACAAATTTTTTATTTTTTTTAGAGGAAATGAATCACTGGATTGCACAAGGAAAAAAATAAGAAAATAATAGATTCATGATGGACACAGGTTTTGACTTAAAATAAAGAGGGGTGGGGCAAGGTGGAGGAGAGGAACTAAGAGGGGGGAAGAATTAAATTTATGTATAAACGTATTTAACACATCATAGGATTAAATTATTCAGGAATGATTATGCTTTAAAGTAGCGATTAGAGAAGAAAAGAGGGGATAAGATGCACTTGGACACAAAATAATATAATTAATAATAGGTCACTATGAATACTTAAAGGACAACTATAGTCACCCAGACCACTTTAGCTCAATAAAGTGGTCAGGGTGCCAGGTCCCTAGGTTTTAACCCTGCAGCTGTAAACATAGCAGTTTCAGAGTAATGCTTTCCTATGGGCGGTTTGAATGCGCGTGCGGCTCTGGCCGCGCATGTGCATTCAGCTACACTCGGGAGCTAACGTTGGAGGGGTTTTAACCCCTTCAGCCCAGCAGGAAGGGGGCCCTTAAGGTGGGGGGGGACCTAAGGACAATATAGTGGGAGGAAAATGAGTTTGTTTTCCTGGCACTATAGTGGTCTTTTAAGGAAATATTTGTGAAGATTTGGTTAAACACAGACACTTTAATAATATTAACACGAAGAGAGCAGGGAAGGTGAAATCAGAGAGAGATGGTATAGAAAATAAGTGTTTAAATATTGTATTTATAGTTTACATAATCTGTTACATCTAATACTTATAGTACAAAGAGAGAATTATTAATAATAAGAGAAAGGTAAAGACCTTTTTAAAACTGAGTTTTACAAAAACATATATTTTTGGTGGTTAGTGGAATACTAGCTTAATATGTATATAGGAGTGTTGAAGGTAAATCAAACCTGAAGGAAGATCTATCTATATAGGCTTTTAGAATAAGTTAAGTATAAACTCCCCTCTCTACCCTATTTTCTTAAGTGATTGAGGATATATTATACATATAATTCTAAAATTGCTAATAGATATTGGTATACTAATTATATAACTCATTTAACATATTTAGCAGTACTAATTTAGTTCCATGCTCAGCACAAGCCATTTATGTCCCCTACTTTGTGTCTTAACTAGACATTAGGTACGAGCCGGCATGAGCCAGGCCCGCTTGAAAATAACCGAGACGAGTACTCGGAATTCTCCTCTGTGTATAATTGTTGATTCGAGCTACGGAATATTTCCAAGGGTTGATATGTTAGGTATGTTTTGTGTTTACTCCGATGCTGTGTGGGGGCCCTGGGGCTTTGTTGGTTAAAAATTAATAAATATGGTTACATTTATATCAGTGAATGCACAGGGCATGAATACCATTAGTAAAAGAATGCAGGTATACAATTATCTTGTTAGAGAACAGGTGGATATATGTTTTTTTTTAATAATTCTTTATTTCTGAGTTCCGGGGTGGAGCGTTACATTTCTTGTGTGAACATTGCCTTTGTACAGTATACATTCACCAATTTCCTGTTAAACTCTACATTAACATCTTGCTTTGTACTTTGGAAATAAGTATTACCTGCACCCAGGTTACATTCATACTTGACATTTTAAATTTTTAGTAGTTGTTCTTGGGTCTATGCATTGATTTATTCCTTATCTAGGATCCTGTCTGATACAGCTTCGGTCTGCATATCTTTCCGTTCACTTAGTTTCTGTTAGTTAGGGATTATTCTAGCTTTAGTGACTGAATAATCTAAATTTTATTAACGAGAGGAGGCGAATATTTGCTTATCTTTCTTTGCTGATTCTCCCAGCAGCAAAGAAATAGTTAACAATAGTATAAACAGATCAACCAATCAGAGTGTATAACAGTATTATATGATGTCATCAAGCTCCTCCCAATTCCTCTTTCTTGCTGGAGCCGACGACATCTGTATATCGACAATAAAAACATAACTAAGAACTGAGGACTAGTTGATGTCCTGGAGTAGTCAACCGTGTAAACTTTGATAAGACTGATGAGTCCATGTGTCTCAAGCGTTAGGTTGCTTCACACTAAAGGGAAGAAGAGAGAGATCATGAAAGTATGGGGTCTCATACTAGTTGAAAAGTAAGTTATGTCCTGCATACTGAGAACAACTATGCGTTACATCCCATGTAAGATGATGTTAAGATTGTCAACTCTTGGTTAGAGTGTAGTGAGAAGAACTTGTGGCGGATGGTGTGTAAATGTGTCTGAAACCGAATACCCTGTAACAACTTACCTAGGGTGGGTGTGAATGGTCATGAGAGTAAAAGGGCGGGAAAATATTCGCCTCCTGTCGTTAATAAAATTTAGATTATTCAGTCACTAAAGCTAGAATAATCCCTAATTTTATGGCAAGACAGGAGGCTTCATATTTGCTGTTTTAACGCTTTATATGATGGAAGATGCAGCATGTGGCATAGGTTTGAAGTAGAATGTGCGGAACGTAGACTCTCTGGACCAATCTGCCGAGGATAGAATGTCTGAGAGGGAGCTACCCGCACGGAAGGCGGAGGAAGTGGCTGCTCCTCTGATGGAATGTGCACCAAAAGTGGAGTCGATACCTGCTTGCGCTAGTATCCATCGTATCCACCGTGCGACGGTGGGGGCGGATACCGGTTTGTGTGGTTTGACATAGGATACGAGAAGGGGTCTGTAATGGTAAATTAAGTAATTTCTTTATATTTATGAAGTTCTGAATTTCATAAATATGAAATAATACCACAAATAAAATAATAAAAGGTATACTGGTAAATCACATAAATATTAGTGAATATCTTGAATGAACAGACAAAAGGCAAAGTTTTGATGAAAGTATAAGCAAAACTTTACTGGGAATACAATTATCAAGCACACAAAAAAACAAATACTTTAAAAACACACACTGCTATAAACAATACATTCAGGTAAGAAATCTACTTAGCTCTATTCATGGAGATTCAGCAGCTTACACAGGATAATTGAATCAGCATAACACACAGAACAATGAGGTGAGTTCCTTGCCACATGTTAAATGGATTTACATGGGCACCTCTAAAGACACCTGGCTTCTTCCGACCCAGTCATGAAACTGAAACTCTAGTTTCTGGAAACCCCTTGAATAACCTCCCATCTAGTATCCACCCACAGAGGTAACATAACCAATACCTAATGGTCATCTCTAGGAGGCGGATACTACATGTGGTCCTTTGTGAAAGGAAGTGACTTAAGAATTCTCAATACCTTCCTAAAGCACGTCTCATTGACTATGGGGCAGCCATCGTTATTCACTCGACGTCACAGTGCTCACTAGGCCACCTATAGGTAACTTCCTCCCTAAAGCACATGTCTCATTAAATATGCAGCAGCCATCTTCTTGCTCTTAATGTCACATAGCTCACTACACCCCCTATAGGTATCATAAGTTATTGCACATGAATGGGAACACAATAATAGAACATTTATCATTGCCCATAACCAATACAATCCACCTGTTGATCCCATTACATGAGTAATAACTATAACTCATATATTTCCCGGATAGGTCTTACTTTCTTCATAGCTTGCTTTCCCACACATATAATCAAATTTACAAAAAAATACAATATTACACATAAAACAACACCCACTACTACCCATTGCATTACTTTAAACCCTAAATTACCCAACCACCCAAAAGGTCCACTATCCGGTGGATTCTGGAGCTTCTTCCTGGTATCATTTATCTTTGAAATATCATGTGTTATTGCGCCAGAGTTATTGACAATATATGAGCAGCACTCTGTCCCTACCAACGCACAAACGCCTCCTTTGGCGGCCAAGACTTAATCTAATGCCAGTCCATTTTGCAACACCACTGCTCTCATTTGTACCTGCTCTTGGGATAGTTTGTTAATAGCATCCACGGTTGCATCTAAAGCTTCATCCTCTAGCTTTTTTAAAGCTTCTATTCGAGTTAATGACCAATATACTCTCCAGCCGGGAAATACAGTTCCAGAATTAGCTTCATGTTCTCCACCGTTTATTTCTAATCATGCCTTCTGGAAAGCTATTTCTATGCCTTAGGGCGGGGATGATTGATCCAATGTAACATTCTCCTTCCCATTGAGTAGGTAACCATCTATAGGCCCAATTACCACACAGAAAATACACACCTCTGGGGCCCCACTAAAACAAGTGTCCAGGAGTATAGAAATAAAGGGAAAGCTCAGTCTTTTTATTGCACCATGAGAGGTCATACTTATTACCCTCACCTCTGGACTGGAGTCTTTGACAGTCATTGCCCAATGTTGTTCATTACCGGTTCTGAAGGGCGAGTGGATGACAGTGCTCTGCTGGGTCCCTCAGGATGTCGGGGACTCGAGGTAGTAGAATTGGGTGATTCACAGATAGTTCCAACAGGGTTGGGAACCAAGTCTGGGCTCTCCATAGAGGAGTAACAATGACTATTGTCACTGCTAGGGCTTTGACCCGGTAAAGGGTGCGTTGGATCACGGAGAAAGGCGGGAATGCATAAGCTCCCGTCTCCGGCCAAGGATGTAGAACGGCGTCGACCGCCCATGACAGGGGGTCTGGGAGCCAGCTGATAAAGGCCTCCGTCTGGCGATTCAGACGGGATGCAAACAGGTCCAGTGTAAGGGGCCCGCGAAGGCAGCAAATTTGATGGAACAAGCGGGGGTCCAATTGCCAGTCGCTTACATCCCTCCAATGGCGAGAGAACCAATCTGCTACTAGATTGTACGTGCCTGGAAGATATTCATCTTTGATGGATAAATTCCGCTCTAGGCAGAATTGGTAGAGATCCTTGGTAAGGTCGGATAGGAGCTTGGATCGTGAATCGATTCACATAGCGTACTGCAGAGACGTTGTCCATGCGCAGTACTAGTGAGTTGAAACAACAGTCTTTTGCGAAACTGCGAATCGCGAAAGATCCTGCGATCAACTCTAGACAATTGATGTGCAGTGCTTGTTCGGAGGGGGACCATAGGCCCCCGGTGGATCCTTCGGCGCACGTGGCGCCTCATCCTAGGAGACTGGCATCGGATTCCAGAATGAAGTCTGGTTGAGATCCGAAGATGGCTTTGCCATTCCAGGCCTCCATGTTGTGGAGCCACCAGTGAAGTTCTATACGAACTTCGTCTGTCAGGTGGATGAACTGATCGTAAGAGGTGGAACGGTGTAGGTAAAATGTCTTGAGCCATTGCATGGCTCGGTATTGTAAAGGTCCTGGGTAAATGGCTTGGATAGAGGCGGTCAGTAGGCCTATAGTATGGGCTAGATCGCGTAAGCTAATCTGATGGACTGATAACAATTTGCGAATGTCTTCTTTGATGATTCTGATCTTTGCGGAGGGTAGTTGTAAAACCGCCTGTACAGAATCTATCAGAAACCCGAGAAACTGTACCTTTTGGGAAGGTTCCAGGGCTGACTTCTGGAAATTTATTACAAAACCAAGGTTTTGTAGTAGAGCCGACGTCATCTCTGTTTGTTGGCGTAAGAGATCTGGGTCTTGTGCCATTATCAGGATGTCGTCCAAGTATATGATGGACCGAATCCCCTGAGATCGAAGTAGGGCCATCACTGGTTTCATCAGTTTCGTGAAACACCAAGGCGCGGAGCATAGTCCGAATGGGAGGCATGTGAACTGCCAGATTTCTTCTTGCCAGAAGAATTGAAGGAAAGCTCGATGGTTGCGAGCAATAGGAACTGTGAGGTATGCGTCTTTGAGATCGAATCTGGAGAACCAATCTCCCACGCAAAGGAGGTTCCTGAGCAGATGGATGCCTTCCATCTTGAAGTGGCTCCAGTTTTTTGTGGACCAGAAAAATGTTGCTGAGAAAAGTATGAGGGAACGGGGATTTTTCTATAGCCCCTTTTTTTACTAGCTTGTGTAGTTTGTTTTGTAGTGTCAGGTTGTCTGATACAGACATCTGTGGTGGTGTTGTGGTGTGTCTTGGAAAGGGGTGGAAAGGAAATCTATCTTGAACCCTTGGACTGTGTGTAGGATCCATCGATCCTGAGAAAGTAATTCCCACTGTTGGAAAAAATGTGTTAATCGACCTGCTATTGGTACATTGAAAGAAGGGAGATTGATTACCTGGAGCAGTTCTACCGCGTAGGGAGGCAAATCCACGTCCCCGGATAGACCCTCTATTAGTGAATAGTTGCCTGTGGTAGGGTCAGGGTTGTCCCGATTGCCAATAGTTCTCGGAAGGGCGAGGCCTGTAGCCTGTGAAGGTAACTCTGCTGTTCGTTCGGCCTCGATAACGTCCAGCTCTCCCTGAAAAACTACCTGCTTGAGAACGAAAAACCCTGCGCAGGGAAGATTGGGCATTATTTAGGGTGGTAAACACCGCTACATGTTTGGAGAGATCCCTCATGAATGAATCTCCAAACAGTAATCCATTTGCCTCTGGTCCCAGTTCCCGGGAGCTCAGATCTGCTAGTTTTGCATCTAGCTTGTATAGTGCCGCCCTGCGTCTCTCAGTGGACATAGCCACATTTGCGTTGCCTAGGAAACATAAGGCTGTCTGGGCCCACTCTCTAACTGTGTTTGGGTCGAATTCCCCACTAGTTAAGGCTTCGTCTGCCAAAATGAAAATCTGAATTATAGGGCCAGCGATGTCTAGGAGTTTATCCTGGGCCGTTTTAAGACCCTGCTCAATGCCCTTGCGAGGGTCTTTCCCTGTCTTACTAAGAAATGTTACAAATAGTGGGTCAAACTCTGGCGTGAGAGCCACCTTGTTTGGAATGGTTGGTCGAGGGCACTCCGCTCTGAGTTTCGCCCTGATTTCCTTTTCAAGTGGTTTGCGTAACCACATCTTACAGAAGTTAGAAATATGGTCTGGTGGGGCCCATTCTGCTGACTGTGGATGTCTGATGATCCTGGGGTCAAACAAAGGGACACCCGAAGCATCCAGCAGGATGTCTGAATCGGGTCCCTTCTGAAGAGATGTTTTTGGGTCTATGTCTGTATGCGTGAGAAAAGTCTCCTTGACAAATTCCGATGGGTCATCCCCTAGCGCATCCGCCGAGGGGTCTTCATCAGAATATTCAAGGTAATAATCTTCCACTCCATCTCCCTCATGGGATGTAGAACCCTCTAGGGGGTTGGGTTTGGCATGAGCATAGCGGGTGTTTGTCAATTTCTGGGACTTGGCGAGAGCCTTACCTTTGCCCGCAGACCTACTATCCCCTTTCCGGGGCGCTTGCGTGTGACTTCCTGATCCGAGGGTTGAGAGTCCTCGGAATCAGAAGGTAGACGCGCAGTAGGGGTGGCTTCGACAGAAGTCTTCTCATGGAAGGCTGCTAACGCCTTGGGAATGGTATCAGCAATGGTCGAAACCAACCAAGCTTTGAGTTCTTGGGAAATTGCGGGCTCACTATTATCAGACATGGTATGTCTTGGAGCGGGTTTTTTTATTTTATTTTTATTTTTTTATATATAGATATAGATAGATATATAAAAGGCAGAGATGAATGGGGTTCACCCAAAGTTATATATCAGGTTTATAAATGGGGGTCACCCCAAATTTTTTTTTATATATAAATAATGTCTGATTTATAAATGGGGGTCACCCAAACTATTCGTGAATGTTAAGGTATAAAGGGCGGCACTCAATATTTAGTGGGGTTGCCCACTAAAGAAAACACAAGTGGCTTGTACCACTATCATAAAAAACAGTGGGTTTCACCACTGAATAGATAAGGTGTTGGATCACCTGTTTATTAATGTGTTATTTAGTTAAGGGGGTCACCCTTAACTGTCACAATGGTGTTAAGACACCTTGGCAAGAGTGAATAAAGGTGGGGGTCACCCACAAAAACCCTCAGTGTAATAAAATAACAGAGGCAAAGATTGGTGAGGGTCACCCACAAGGCCAGTTTACTTAATAAGAAACTTGCAGGTGTAGATATAGAGCCTGTTAGAAAAAATTTAAAATAGACAAAATCAATAACTGAAAATTGAGCTTAGCACTTTAAGGTGCTTTAAATAAAGAAGGCGGGAAAAAATGCACTTGTTAAGTGCAAGGGACGAACGGGCGGGGAGCCGCAAAAGGGTGCGAAACTGAGCCGCGGACTCCTGGGAAATGGAGTCCGCGGCACTGACAGGAAGTGTGTAACGGCGAAACCGCGGTCTGTTTAGAAACGCGGAAGCAGGAGAGGTGAATTAAGTGAATTGCGGGAGTGCGACTCCGGCGATTTAAAGTAGTAGTAACTAAATAAAGTTAGGTAAAAATATGTTGACTAGTGTGGCATGAAGGTTGAAATTAGAAGAGAACATGAATGGTTGTTTACACAGAAAAGTGTTATTAAAGTGATAGCTGAATATATAGTGTAAAATATTTTGACATTCAAGTAAGAAATTTAATTAAAATATTTATTAAAGGCTAAATGGTATAGCAATATAATTGGAGTAGACTCACCTGGGAGGCAAGCAGCAAAGAAAGAGGAATTGGGAGGAGTTTGATGACATCATATAATACTGTTATGCACTCTGATTGGTTGATCTGTTTATATTATTGTTAACTATTTCTTTCCTGCTGGGAGAATCAGTAAAGAAAGATAATATATATATCTATCACCAAAGTGGAACTACCTCTTCCAAATGATTTCTTTAAAAGTTCTAGATAGTTGGCTTGCCCTCCTAGAAACTTCCTTTTCATCCTTTATATCAAAAGGAAAAAAACCTAGGATAAGTAAAAGAATTTTATCTCAAAGACTGGCAGATGGGGGGTATAGATGTGATAATTGTGATAAAATCCAATTAACTAATTAAGAATGATCACTAATGATCAAATTAATCTATCATAGATAGTTAAGATGGCACTTGGCTTAAACTGTGTCGCACTAAGAAATTCAACATTGCCTGGAATATTCCATAGCATGTCTGGCCAATATCCAGAAAGGCCCACGTGCTGAACAGAGGGAATTGGTGCCAACAAATGTATAGAAAGATAAGAGTAGGGACATAGATAGAATAAGATACCGCACGTGTCTGGCATGAGCCTTGGGTGGTCACGACTAGCCTGATCAACCATACTGATTACTTAATGCGCATGACAAGATACATGCTGGGCTGCACTGATAAGAAATCTTGGAAAATTTACAAACTTGCTAAAAGGTATAAAAGACGGAGAAACTTGGCACTCACTTGGAGAACTACCCACCTGTAATGCGGACGCGTGTTGCTGGTCTCTGCTGTTCCCAGAGAGGGTCCCTCCATGCCGACGGCCAGAGTTCCCCCAGTCAAGTGCAGAGGACACAACCCCTCTAATGGTGATATATACTTAAGCTGATATATCCGGATGCTAAGCTGTTTTGAAGTGAATGCATGCAACTGCTTAATGAGAATTAAGCTTACTCTGTATTGGGTCCCCTTGTGGACAATAAAGTGTGGTGTGAATTCTTATCTGCAACTTGGTCTCTGTGTGGTTTCTTTTTCCTATAGCCCAAGACACTCATCTCGAACTGGGTTGTGTGCCTGCCAATATCGTTATAATCCTTATTAGGTAATTGATTATTGCTTTTTGGATATTGGTGCTTCATGAATTTAATGATTAGGCACAACAATAGATTATCCAAATATTAGATTTCAGTACTTGTCCAACATAATATCCCATGTTTAAAGAATTCAAACCCAAAGTACTTCTAGGGAAGGATAGTATAAAATAGAAGCTGAGGCTCTTGGACTAAAAGATCTTAATGGACTTTTTAGGAATATTCAAAAAGGAAAAGTACAGATTACTTCTATAGAATATAATATAATAATTAATCAAATAATTTCTACTTGGCTCGGGATTAAGAAAATCTTGGATCTACATAATGCGTGCGGTATTAGATTTCTTAAGTATATCTGTTCTAGAATTCAATGTAGAAAATGTATCGTTATCTAATTGGAATATCCAGGGAATTTACGAAATAGATCAGATTAGAAGTCAAAGTGATACCTTTTGCAGAATTAGTTTAAATATTGCATCTTCCTAATTCTGAGATTTTTACATACCTTAGAGTAAAACACTTTTTGCAAAATCATTTAATAAAAATAAATCCTAATTTAACTAAAGCTCTAAAAAAAGACTTTTAGTAATAAAATAGTCTCAAAGGTTTTAACTAAAGCCATTGGCCTAATTCAGGTTCTAAATTATGTGGATAATACCCCCCCAGAAAATGCAATGGGAAAGAGATCTTGACTGTATTTTAGATCAGGATAAATGGTGCAAATCTTTTAATAACATATGTAAACAGGTTTAAAGTATAAATTTAATCAAAATACAATCAAAAATATTTTAGGGATGGTATTTGATCCCGGTTGAGATGGCAAAGATGTATCAAAGTGCCTCCTCTCTATAATGGCGATGTTTCCAAAAAGAGGGTTCTTTCTTGCATATTTGGTGGGGTTGCTTGAAAATTAAAGAGGTCTTAAAGACGCTCTTTCAATTTATATATGATAAAACCAATATAAATTTGGAGAGACATCCTGCAATGGCTCTATTACACATGCATTGGCCTAAGATGTCCTGGAAAAATCAGAATCTAATTACCCATTGTTTTTAAATGAAAGAGTGATATTGCTATAACGTGGGACGTTGTTAAAACTTGAATTTTATCACCTGACAGGAGGCTTCATATTTTGCATAACTTTCTTTACTTTATGCCTCCAGCAGCACAAGTCAATCAATAAACTTTAAACCAATCAGTAACAGGCATCACATCCATATATAAAGCCCTGACAGACACATGACTTCCTCTTTCTTTGCTGCTTACCAGCCAAGGCACAGGTCAGAGTATTTTGCTCCAAACTGTTTTACTGAATATTGCAATTGTCATTAGTTAATCATTTATTGCTTAACTTTCAGTTTGTTCCAAACTGTTTTTATTAATATTGCTATGGTCACTGTAGTTAGACACCTTATGCTAGACATTCAGTTTTAATCCTAACTGTTTTTTCTGGATACCACTTTAATTAAACTTTATTAATTGACTTTCAGTTTGCTCCAACTGTTTTTATTAATATTGCTATGGTCACTTTAGTTAGATTTTTAATGCTAGACATTCAGTTTTTGCTCCAAACTGTTTCTGGATATGCATGGGCACTTTTGTTAAACTTTATTAGCTTGTCCTGCAATTTTGGCCTAAACGTTTTTCATTATTTTGCACTTGCCTTCCATTTGGATTTGTATAGTATGATATTCTCCCCCTGTTACCCTTCCCCTGAATTAACACTGTATTTTCTGCTTTATTAGCCTGTTTTCTGTTGCTGGCACCTTTTCTTTCCTATGCTTTACTCTGGTCTCGCACGGATCGCGGCGTTTTACCGCGAGCACGCTTTTTATGCATTGGTGCTGGGACTTCAGGGCAGGTCTCTGGGGGTTGGGGATGTCGGGGGGACTCTTTTCCATGCCGGCAGACCGCGATCGTATCCTCGATCGTGGGCCGCACGGCACTTTTGCGCGCGAACGGCGGTCATCTTGAATCTCGCGGCACTCGCGAGATTCACGTCGGCCATGTCGTTTGGCCAGTTCGTGATTCCCACGAACTGGCGGCTAGTTCTGTACTGTTTCATATATTTTTCCTGTGAAATAAAAGTTTTACAAGTACTTTTGAGCTCAATACTGTTCATGGGCATATGTACCTTTCCTGGAAGATTATGAATTTGGCATGTGAAATAAAAGTTTTATATGTAACTCTGCATGAATATGTAGGACTGATCCCTGCTGTGTGCATCTGCTGACAGTTTGCTCTATTCTGTTCTATACAATTGACATGTTGAATAACAGTTTTATTGTACATCTGGAGGATTATGAATGGACTGTCCCCTGCTGTGGGCATATAGTGGATGCATTACTCTATCTACTGGCAGGGAAATTAAATAGAGCTGATATCTTACTCCGCTCCCTACTCCCACTGGACCTCACAACCATTGGATACACTCCTTCCCCACAGGGATACACCTCCCAGGACACAGTAGTGGAGGTACATAACGGAGTGATTAACAGGGGTGACCCCCCTTACGCTGGGTGACCTCCAAGCATGGCAGACACCTCTCCAAAGTGACATTGTGGTACAGGGGTGACCCCCCTTACGCTGGGTGACCCCCAAGCGAATCTGGTTCCTGTCCTAGTGACATACATATACTGGGGTGATCCCCCTGCTCTGGGTGAACCCCAAGCGAATATTATTCCGGTACTAGTGACATACATACACTGGGGGGAACCCCCGCGCCCTAGGGCGGGCTCATTTCCACGGAGTACGATCTGTTACTGTATGCACAGACCGGGTCACACTGAATACATGTATATCGACAGAGCAAGGAAGGAGAGCTCATGGTGCTGCCAATTCTCCACAGTACTATATCCTATAAGGGTGACCCCTTGGATAATATGGAGGCTACCATACCTCCCCATACACGGGCTACGTCCCGACATTACTGACCGCTCATCCCGGTCTTATTGAGGGTGACTCCCACCTCAGACCACTCCCAGGAAATCTCTAAGTGGTACTGATTGAAACAATTCTGGGTGGCCCAAAGTGGTACGTGGAGGCCCACTAAGTGGCAATAAGTGTACTACCGTACCTGACACCTGTTCGGTACCCCATAGACCGAAAGAGTGTCCCAACATGCCATAAGAGACATTCATACAGGGGTGACCCCCCTATGCTTGGTGAACCCCAAGCGAGTCTTACTCCGGTGCTAGTGGCATAGGTACAAAGGGGTGACCCCCCGCACCCTTTCTAGGGCTTCTACCTTCAGAGTACGCTCTGTCATTGTATGCACAGACCAGGGCGCACTAGATGCGTGTATTCTGGCACCTCTATGCTTCAACTGGGGTTCCGTACGCCCTTCCCTTAACCGAGAAGGAGAACTCACAGTGCTGCCAAAACTCCACAATTCTAGACCATATAAGGATGAACCCCGTGGACTATATATATATTTTGAGGCTTTCACGTCTCCCAGACTCTGGCTATGTCCCGACATTGCAGACCGCTCATCCCGGTCTTACTGAGGGTGTCCTCATTCTCAGACCACTCCCCGGATCCTGCGAAAATGATACTGATTGATCAAAATTCTGGGTGACCCCCAGTTATACGCGGAGGCCCACTGAGTGGCAATAAGTGTACTGTTGTACGATCCTGTCTCCCACGGACCGAAAGGGTGTGAACCAACATGTCGGACTTACCTCAATATCCCCGACCGATTTTCAGGCGAGGATTAAGGCCGCCATGACAGCTCCGGGGGAAGAAGTCCTCTCCAGTATGCTGGCTAACAACCCATCCGACAGAGCGGGTGCAACGGCAGCAACACCAATGGAAGATTGAAATACCGACGTTAGGTCGGACACCCATCATCAGGGGACGAGGACTTCATCCTCCCCCCCTTCTCTGGAGATCATGAAAGAATGGAGGGCAGAAGAGGTAAAAGTGACAAGAACCGCCTAGCAAGAAAGGTTTTTTCTTTGGCACACTGGACACTCCTGTTTTGACTCACGCACCATCCGACAACCAGGGTCATCCGAATGGGGTTATCCGGAGCACCGGGCCCACTTCTGGCTTAGGAGGCCTATGGGAAAAGAAATCCGAGACAGGCTTAGGATGGAATGCCCACGCCCTCTATGTCCGAACAAGATAGTCCTCACTATGGAGCTCGTGGTGATATGTATGTCCAGATCAGGCCGGGGTCCATGTAAAGGTGTAGGAGGAGGACTCAAAATGAGTTAAGATGAAATACTGGATATGATCAGCCCGGGAAAAAATTCTATACTTTGCGGACCTGACCCCACACAAGACTCACCTCTAGAAGCTCACGATGTGAGGGAATGGGTGCAAAGGGCAATATGTAAGTTGGGGAACGCAAGGCAGACAGGTGCACAGAACGCCGCAAAGCAGCCCGATTAAAGATGGATTTCAAACTATGAAGTTAGGGACGAAAGAGCGAGGACCTCAGGCGGACGGACTATCGTTTGGAGAACCATTTATCTCAGCAACGGTTTGGTAGTAAGGAAGAAGATAGGCGACTATCACCCAGTCATCAACCTATGCCAACCCAATGGTTTTGGGGCGTACCAACAACTCAAGAAGGAAGGTATCCATCTCTTAGGGGATCTACAAGGTTGGACTTGAAGGGCACTTACCTATAGGTTCACATGGTGCCTCATGAAGTTTCTGAAGTCGGTCACTGCGCACTGAAAAGCAAAGGGTATCTGCTGTCACATACCTAGACGACTTACCTTTTGCAAATCCAATTCATGACTACGTTTACAAACGAGATTTATGTTTACAGTTTCGGGAATTGTTGGGATTCATAGTGAACAGAGAGGAGTCGGTTCGATCCCAGTTCCGAGTGATTCAGTTCCTCTATTTCAGAATAGATTCCACCTTGGGCGGATTACACCTTCCCACATCATTGATAGCGACGATTCGTAAGGAAATTCGACGGGTACGGCGGAAAGGCACCATAACCCTTTGACTATTTCCCAGGACTGCTTCACTACCGGGCCAGACAGTGGCTGAAAGCTCACTGCCTGAGATACGGACACACCTATGAAATTGGGATCAGAATAGCGAAGACTTCGATAGTATTCATTACTGCGGTAAAAGAGGCAAGCGTGACACTCAGAAGGGTTGTCCTTAATCAGGACCATCCTCTGCTCCTTCCGTTTTAACTTGCCTTCGGGCGGATCCAAAAGGAGAACATCATCCATTGAGAATGCAGGAGCATCTGGAGTTGGTAGATTGGTGTCTTCCAGGGGAGACTGGTATGTCAAGGGACTATCGCAACCAACTAGAGACCTACTATGGGACTCATGGACGCCAGGTATTCCCCCGAAATAACTTATCCGCATGGAACACCTGGAGTTCGCTGGTGTATGGGAAGGGACTGCGATCCCTTTATTACCCCTATCTCCACGATGCTGGATCTTTATCATACCTTTTCACTACAGGCCGATCGGAACGTTCCATTAACGGGCTACGTTCCGCGATTTCGACGACGCATAGCACGATTCACGACACTCCGGTCAATCAAGAGCCTTTGATATGCCATTTTCTGCGGGGTATCAAACCGTCCAGAACCATGCGTCAAAGTATCACTGGTGTGGGACTTTGATTTGGTTCTTTTGGAGCTAGTCAGAATATCACGGTCCTATCCCTCAGTCAGCCGTTAGCCAGAGTCACGTTACTTTAAGGTCTTTTCGTCGGGCATCAGATGTACTGGAGTTCGACGTAGACGGTCTTTTCGGTATCACCGGAAAGAATGATTTCTACAGTGTCTCGTAGAACTATATCTTATCCGCGTCCGTATCGTTACCGACGGTTTCCCAGTCTTTGTGCAGTTAAAGCGGTACTTTGTTACATGGAGATCACGACAACACTTAGAATGTCACATTCAGGACATCTGCTGGTCTTATACCAACCGTACAAGCCAGTTACCATGAACACTCTGTCTAGATGGGTTCATTGGTTATCGCTAGCGAGGGTGGAGACGTGTTTGGGTACTCATTCGGTAATAGGCGCGGCTGCTTCTCAGGCCTTCGCGAGGGGGCCTCTATATTTTCAGCGATGAATTGGACACGGATAGACTACTTCCGTATATTTATTTTCGTCAACCACACACGCATCCTTCTCGCTCATACCACACCTTTAAAAATGCAAAATATGAAGCCTCCTGTCAGGTGATAAAATTGTAGATTATGCTAACGTAGTGTACCTATAATCTTAATTTTAATAATGACAGGAGGCAAATATTTTCCCTCCGTTTCCCTCCCTATACTCTGGAAATTTTTTATATTCTGGTTTGTCATTTTCTCAGTGTAAATTATAAGGTTTTGGTAATTCAGTATATTTATGGGATGCTTATTTGGTTGATATGTGTTAGATCCGTGTTGATTATTAAGTATACTATGGTTTGTTTAATGTTTCAGTATATTAACTTAATGTAAATATAGACACATAGTACTGGATTTAATGTGGACAACAGTTGGTTTCCATCACCTTTCACGTATTTCTGTTCTTTTCAGCGTAATCATAGATGGATTCGACAAGATAAAGCTGGAAGGTTTCAAGTTTCGTTTCAAGTTATGTGCTACACGTTAATCAGGACTGTTATTTGAATTCCCTGACGTTATAATAGACTGTTTTTCGCATCAAAGAAAGAGGAAGTCATGTGTCTGTCAGGGCTTTATATATGGATGTGATGCCTGTTACTGATTGGTTTAAAGTTTATTGATTGACTTGTGCTGCTGGAGGCATAAAGTAAAGAAAGTTATGCAAAATATTTGCCTCCTGTCATTATTAAAATTAAGATTATAGGTACACTACGTTAGCATAATCTACAATTCTTGAACAAATCAGGATGGAAAGAGATCTGAGTTTACCTTATCTGAATTTGTGTAAGAAATATGATATGTGGGATTATTGGCTTACTTTGATTGGGGAACCAGATACCAAAAATTTAAAACGTGCTATAGATTTTTAAACGCCCTGAAGCATTCCAAAGAGGAGGAGAAATAGGCCAGCCCAGGGTCCCCCCACATAACATCGGAGTCTATGTTATGTACGTTTTCGTCTTTTTATATGCTGATTTGATGAATTAATGTTATTTGACATATTCTAGAGATTCACTTTCAGTATGATATTTGTATTATTTGTGAAAAAGTATAAAAAAAATATGGTGTTTTTCTAATTTAAGCATGAATAGCCTTATTGGAGTGCAATGTTATATAATGGTCCAATGCAGCAATGCATCTAAGACTCTTCTAAATCAAAAAAGCCCATTCTGTAACATGTTTTCTTTTCTTTTTTTTTAAAGCTATATTTTAAAATCCACGAAAATATGTCCAGGATCACATCTGAATATTAAACAGCTACCCCTTACGGGACATATAATGAAGGTAAAGTGTTTTCTGTGAAATTCTGTTTGAGTTGGTTATTATAAAATGTATTCTCCCCCCCCCCCTTAAAAGCATATCAGTTACCATATGGATCTCTCGGCTTAAAGCTGAGGAATCCGTGCATCTTTGCCATCCCCTCCGCATTTTTTTTTCTATTTCCACAAACTATATACATATAGTTTTTCAGAAAAACCCATTTGTGCCCCAAATGATATGTTGTTTTTGAATGCATTTGAATTTGTATCTTTGTCTGTATATACCTGGTTGTTCTAAGTAAATCATTGAACTAGGTATATTTTGAAATTGTGACCCAGACATTTCACATTTAAAGGGACACTATAGGCACTCAGATCATTTAAGCTCATTGAAGTGGTCTGGGTGCACTGTCCCTGCCAGTTTAACCCTGCAATTGTAATTATTGCATTTATTGATACACTACAGGGTAAACTCCACCTTTAGTGGTTGTCTACCAGACAGCCACTAGATGCACTTCCTGGTGGTTAGGCCAGGTCTGGTTGCCTAACATGAGGATATCCAGCATTAGCTAAAACCTCATAGGATGTGTATTAAGTCCCCCAGCTACAGGGTGGGGGTGTACCATGTAACATGTCATCGTCTGACTGTGAGGGTTCCAGCTCATTCTCTTCTAGGGGATGATTGTAAACTCCCTGCACGCACACAATTGTGGCAGGGCCTGCATTACTTTGTACCCTTGTGCTTTTTATACTGGTTCTGTTGTCTCTACATTTGGGTTACAAGTTAAAATTCTACCTTTGTATTCCTGGTTTCTGAGTCTTTGGGAAGCATGACAAACCATACCTTCCTTGGGAATACATCATGATCCAGGCACCATTTACCTTCATGTTACTAAACTAGATGACAAGAAGGGTTGTTGTTGTTTTTTGTGTGCTACTGATGGTGTGTGGCAAATAACTGGTTCATCCTATAAGGATATGTCCCTATTTCCTCCACTTTTTTTTTTTTTTTTTACCATTTTATGTACATTTTCAAGACCTAATTCCACTGAACAGACTCTAATCCTCCTTTTTGGTGCCTGTGTGTTACTGATTCTTTTTTGTACAATTTTGCAGCTGAAAAAGGAGTTGGTGAATCTACATGTTCAGATAGAGCTCCTGTCTTCCCAGCTGGAGGAATCTGAGAAGGCAAGAGAAAAATCTTCAGAACCGCTTCCTAGCTCCTGGGAAAAAAATGCAACTTTAGAGGCAGTGAAATGAATGATATATGTGATAAATATCCACACTCTTATAATTAGTCAAGCTTGTTCTTGAAGGGGCACTATTGTTCATTGTAAATGTTCTTAAGCAGAGCAATTGTCGGGGCTCTCTTGGCACCTGCAGCTTGGATAATGTAGAAGTGAACTAACGTATTGCGCATCTGACTTTTGATGATATTGGCTTGCTCAGAATGCTAGGGTAGCTCTTAGCAGAGTTGCTGGCAAAGCAGTTTTTTTTCCCCCTCAAACTGCTCCTAAACCAAGCACCCAAAAAACTCTTCTTCACAATCACTTCGCCATTAGCTGCAGAGGTTAAGGTGCCCCTTTAGTCTTGTTAAGATATATTTATGTTATGCTGTTATAAAAAAACTGCTAGAACTGTGAATAAACTATTATGGCAATAGTTTTAGGATTGTATTTCGTGCTTTGTTACGTTCAGTTATGCCTTAAATCAGGGGTGCCCAAACAATAGGTCATCAGATGTCTTTGAACTACAGCTTCCATGATTCTTTGTCATTGTAAAGTATTCTAAAGTCATGCAAAGCATCATGGTAGTTGTAGTTCTCCATCTGGGGATCTACCGTCTGGGCATCCCTGCCCTAAAATAACACTCCAAACCTACTGTACCTACCATCCCACAGTAAGTAGACAAGCTATTTTAGTACAGTTTGACATTTTACCTGGGTCCCCTGGGACCTGCGCCTCATCCGCTCTTCGCCTGCAAAATAAAGCACAGCTGATCCAGGGCTGAGACCACAGTTCTGCATCTGTCTTTTGCTCTACAGAGAATCTGGATTCTCTTGCAGAAGAAGATTGGGTGCAGGTGCCAAACAGGTCCCTGGTAAGTTGTTAAGTCACACTAAAATGGTTTGATTACTTACTGTGGGATGGAACCAGCACACTCTTAACTACTAGAGCCCACTGCAGTGGTTGTGGTGGCAGGAGTCTTCCCAGAGTGAGAGAGTGCCATGATTTTACTTCTTACTGAGTCTGCCACTGAGCGAAGACCTGTAATGCAGAGCCGACTCATTGGCTAGTAATGTCGGCTGTGTGCTGTCAGGCAATGAGCGCAGTCCTGCACTGCTTGGTTGGCTCAGTGGCAGAGTTTCCAACTACAGCGGAGAAGGCACAGGCACTTTGCAGATTGTACTGGTTATAATGATTAGAGTGTTCCTTTACTACTTATCATACATTTCATGTTTTATTATATTGGAGGGAAAATCAAGTATTTCCATCTATAAGATGTTAAATCTCACAAGTCGAGAAACAATGAATGTAAGTTGTTGGGTTTTTCCTCTTTAAGAGAGCAAAATACCATTACCAAATTATAAATCTAGATGTTAATGCCCAACTACACAGTGACAATTTATTAAAATACTGACACCTTTATATATGATGTGTCTATACAGTGCTAAAATACTTAATTGCATACAGACAATCCTTGCAAGTTAACTGTTAGCAACCAATAACTAAATGTGTGTATAGATATCTTTATTTTGTCAATAAAAAGACCTTATTTTTTTCCATTTGATTGACATTCAAATATAAAATCTCACTGATGAATAATAACCTATTAGCAGGATTCCCAACTTAAACTTGCTGTTTGCTTATACTGCCTGCAGAGGGCAGCATTTTATCACTACTGTTGAAAAGGTGTAACTAAGCAACTATAACCAGTCAGAGCTTGAATGGTTCAGTTTAAGTATTCTTGTCATTAACAGCACCCATGGGGTGACACTAAATGCATCTACATCAAGTTTATAGGACCCATACAAATTTAAAGATGGAGCACTAAGGAACCATTTGCACTCCACCTTTTTAGTTTGTATTTGGGTAGGTGTTTAAGCTACATAATTTGTTTTGTAACAATGTTTGCATTCAGTTTTAATTTTTCAGCCCATATAGCAAAGCACATGAAACCAAGTAATACCTATGGTAGAACATACAGAACGTGTTTCTCATCCAGAAGTATGCCACACCTCATTCTATATTTAACACTATAACCGTGCAGTTTGTTCAGTATCCTGTTTCTGTGATTACCAAATTAATTTTATTTGTAGCTCTTATATTACACCAGTCCAAAACAGCTTCACCGATGTGTGTTGGTATTCCATTCTTAGAAACGTCACAATTAAAATGTGCAACGTGTATAAGCCCCAGGATTGAGCTGCTTGGCTCCAACAAGGTACTATGTGATTTTCGGTGAATCACTTTGTATAATTTTAAAATCCAAATAGATTGCTGTACGCAGTAAAATCTGAGCTGCTCTGTATATCAGTCTCTGAATGATGTAGTAGATATATATACTCTCTGCAACCCTGTTTTCTTATAGTAACAGTCAAATGTTTGAAACTATTTTAATACTGTTCAAAGATGGCCGTCTCCTTGCTGAAACACTAGAAGATCTTGTAACATATTTTTGCTATTCTTAGGAAGGTATATTAAAAAGCAACATTGTTTCAAATTGATATGTGACGATTTTCAGATGGCCGTTCCACTTTGAGCAAGTCCTCAAATAATGGAACAGGGAGAGGTATCATGTTATGAGTGCCGTAAGTGTCTTTTGTCAGTATACAGCAATATGATGGCTGCCTGAGAAAATAAGGACAATATGCCACAGATTTGTGGTTAACACTCTTAAAGAATTAGCACAGCCCTCCGTGTTTTTATTTCCTTCTTAATAAATCTTTGGTAAGTAAATAGAACTGAAAAATAGACGGACTACAGTAATTTATTGTTCAGTGCATTTTCAGCCTCTTTATTGCTTTAAAAAGTTTACATAAATGCAAGTTTCCAACATACAGGTTTTAACAAAAAAAACAAGTGATTCTACAAAACCATTAGTGGTAGGTTTCCTTATTTTCCACTACCCAGATCAAATATGCATAGATATAGTACGCAAGCTGCCAAATTATGGAGTACAGTGAGGCCCCAAAAGAAGTGATTTATATATAGTGAGTGCACTAAACTGCTTCTTCTTAGGTATTCATGTTTGTCTGATCAGGATTCCAGTATGTTAACAAATTATAGTATTCACCACCTATTCAGTGGCTTTCACCTTTTACTATATAGTATTGAGAGATAGTGTGTGTGGGTTTGTTTTTTTATTCATCACACCATTAATTGTGGAGAACTGACATGGAAATTGCTAATTGTCAGTTACAGTGTT
Source organism: Pelobates cultripes (assembly GCA_933207985.1). NCBI lineage: Eukaryota > Metazoa > Chordata > Amphibia > Anura > Pelobatidae > Pelobates > Pelobates cultripes. The sequence continues at coordinate 32,355,776 of OW240924.1, read as the reverse complement.
GTAAAAATGTTGTTCCCTTTGCCTATTCTGCACAATTCCTTGTTTAGGAAATGAACCTCCACAATCACTGATGTAATTTCACACTTGTTAGGGTTACTAAACATGCAAATGTTGCAGAGTGAAAACTGCCTATGCTAGCATATAGAGTGTTATTCATACTTGTGCAAATACACACTATAGAATAGGTTTTCATGAGTTGCTATACTTATGTGTTACATCTTTGCAAAATCACCCTTTAGAGTCCAATTAGCAGGAATTTTAGTCCGCTTGCATTACAAAATTGTCTATGCAAGTCTGAAAAGTCCACTGCCAAATGCTCATTGAAACTAAACCACAACGTATTAAAACAAGGGTAGCCAAAAGGTGAGGCCCTGGCTACTGCCAAAGTACAAGTCCCTTAAAGGACCACTGTAGCTTAATGAAGTGGTCTGGGTGCTAGGTCCATCTAGGGTTAACCCTGCTTGCTGTAAACATAGTTTCAGAGAAACTGCTATGTTTACCTATGGGTTAATCCAGCCTCTTGTGGCTGTCTCATTGACAGCTGCTAGAGGCGCTTCCGTGCTTCTCACCGTGATTTTCACAGTGAGAAGACGCCAGCGTTCATAGGAAAGCATTCTCAATGCTTTCCTATGGACTGGAAGAATGCGCGCGCGGCTCTTGCTGCGCATGCAGCCGATGACATCAGAAGGCGGAGGAGAGTCCCCAGCGCCAATGGAGCTCGGTGCTGGAGAAAGGTGAGTGTTTAACCCCACTTCCTGCCCCTTCAGCCTGGCGGGATTGGGGCACCCTCAGGGCACTATAGTGGTCCTTCAAGGCTGGCAAAGCATCATGAGAATTGGCTGATAGCTACCTTGGCTACTCTTGGATCAGAACCTCTCAATACAGACTGGCATGTGAACCAGACCAACTAAGGATAGAATGAAGGGTGAGAATATATACAAAAATTAGCCCCTAGGGTAAAATATATCAGTCAGCATGATTGTAGTGAGGTTTCATCATTTTGCCCACTAAATTGAGCACACAGTGTTATATTGTACCAGTTTGCCCAGCATGCATTATTATGAAAAGTTCAACATAAAAGTAACTGTATAGTAGGAACAACATGACTTAAATCACAAGGAGCATATTGATGGATAGTTAAATGTTTATATTGGTGAAACAGAATACTAAATGTGTAGAATTGTTGTGATCTGTACATTATCCAATGACAGCAGACATAAAATAGGTTTCATTGATGGCAAATGAAAGGTCAGCTCTGCAGGCAAACACGCATGCATATTTATATATGGATATATATATATTTTTAAGTTTACATAACAAATCCTTCATGCATTATATCTTTACATAGTTTTCAAAGTCATTAAGTCTTGCTTACAAAGTAGCCACCACCCACGGAATGGTGGGGCAATATCCAAAAACAAACCTTTTTCTTTGTTTCTACAGTGGTGTCAGGATTACCTAGCTCAAGACAAACACTAGATGTCCAGCTGCAATTTTAATATTTTATTGCTAATAGTTGAAGTAGGATTATTTGTGCGTTCAGTTTTGTATTATACAAGCACGATCTCTCGCTCAAAGTTGGTACAGCTATAACATTACGCACTGCGCAAATTCTGCATGAGGTATAGTGGGCATCTTATATACGTTTTAGGATGTAAACACACTTCCACTATTTCAGTGTATTCCAGAACACCATAATACAAAAATATAAGCTGTATTTGGCCAGGCGTAGGCTGTAATTTTACTCTCATGGGTGAGAAAACATTTCATATTTTTTTTTTTTTTTTTTAACATTTGTTTGACGGGGTCTCAGTGTTCTTAATGCATCTTAATTATGCATTTATTTGCAGTAACCTGCAGTTCATACAGGCAAAGCCTGAAATGGGTATTGGGCATCTCACGGATGCGAGCTATACTTGTCTGGACAGAGAACAGGTCTGTCTGCATAGAACATGGATTGACATCTGAAACTCAAAGAAATTCATCAGCACCTTGGGAACTTTGTGAAGGGGTAAAGAAAAGAAAGCTCACAATAGGCAATGTTTAGCTTGTATTACCTAATTTCTGCACGTGTATCATGTATTGTAATATTTCTCTCCCCCCCTTTTCCTTCTCTGTTAGTGATGATGGCCTAGAATAATAAATTCTATGCACACATCACTGTACTAGCAGAAAAGAAAATCCATATGTATCTCGGCTTTGTCTACCCTGCCTGGCTGACAAATTACCCTGCAACCCAGACAAACAGAGCCGGTCGAGCGAAACATATGCGTTTCCTGTGCATTAGCCATGAATAGGGTGGCCTGTGGGTTCACTAATTAAAATGAAAGATTTTATTGGGAACAAAACATGAAATTGACATCCAACTGCTGAACTACAAATCCCATCAGGCCTTACTGGGCAGAGGTTTTATGGGATATACAGAGAGCTTTCACTGGAAAACAATAGGGAGGACTAGACCACAGAGAGATGAACACAAATATTGACTTTAATCTGCTCATTCCAATCCTGCCTCATGTATTAAATATCATCTGGGAGAATAAAGTATGGACCAGTGCCATCTCCCAAGGCCCAACTATACACAATTATTTTGTTGAAGGAAGGATCCCAAAACAGTTTAAAATGCAGCTCCTACAATCAGGGTCACTAACCATCACAACAGTCCCATAGGCGTATCCAAAAACGATTTAAGCAGCTCATAGTATGGTCTATTGCTTGAACTGTGCTGCAGTAAATATTGTGATTTGCATGTTTTAGAACTTTAATACTGTACATTAAAATCATGCTTAAACCTAGAGGAGATTACAAAACCCAACCTAGCTGTATATACAAAGTGTCAAACCAGAGTTTCTTACAGTAATAGCCTTTTGGAATAGAAAATCATTGAGCCAAGCACATTTCATTATGATAGAAATTGGAAAGGCACACACAAACCTCTCACACACTCTTACTTTTTTTTTCTTCTTTAAATAAAGTCCAGTACATAGTAGTTTTAATGTAGATTAATTTTTTAAAATCCTGTTTTAGAGACTGGATTTTTATATTAATTTTTTTTCAAGGCTCTCATGGGCATGTGCTAGAAACACTAAACAAATTCATCCAAAATCACAGTGATGAAATGCTCAAGTGATGATGGAATGTCTGCATAAATCATGAAAATGAAAGACAGAAATGCAGCATTACTATATTTTGGACTTGTACTTATTTTCAACAAGCAAAATATTGTTGCTGCTATTCACACCGTATGTTAATTTTAAGATTTTTGCATTGTAGCAGAAATATCATCTGTTCACTGTCTATTATATCCGTAATCATAAAGACTACCTTCATTTAAAAAGGAACTGGTTTTGTGGGGAACTTTGACTAGAATAGAATTGCCATACGATGCAGATTACACCCCACAATTCTGTGCTCAGATGATGTAAGTGCAGGCATAAAATTAGTTCTGCTCTATACAAGACAACCATTTCCTCCTCTATTGGCTTTGGTTTAGAAAGCTGAAAATGTGACTACAAATCTCAGAATCCCATTCTGTAGTCATGAGATAAGCACAGCAGCAGCCCAGAATGAAGCATATTAAAGCTTTAAAGTGTAGAGGAAGCATGAGATCTTCCATCAATGGAGAAGGTCACAGAGTCTCATGGCTAGATAGGTGGCCTTTGTTCTCTGCAAGTCAGCAAAAATGCTTGCTGACCCAGGCTACGTACTTTAGAAAATAACAGATGCTGTGCCTTTAATCAATATCTGCTCCTTTACACAGAGTTCAAACATTGCATTTTTGCAGCGTCGAGACTCCCTCAGAGTTGCTAACTTCGCCACGTCCCGAAACGTTGAGGAAGCATAGCTTATTCCTGCGATAGTCCGATCCTCTTTAGAGAGGAGTAGTGGGCTCCTGCTGCACATGCACAGCTAGTGCTCTGCACGCCCAATGTTTTCCTATGAGCAGCAATATAATGTGACAATTTTACTATGTCAGTGCAGGGTTAAAATGACAGGACCACTAGACCCGGAATTTATTGAAATGATGGGGTCTGGATAATTTTAGTGGTCCGTGGTCTTTTAACTGACCGTGTTCAAGAGTACAAAAAGCTTACTCACAGATCAGGCAAACTGGAAGCTGTCCAAAGAAAAACCTGGCAGGGGATTCCTAGCAGTTCAAAAACCCAACAAGGGTCACCTTTGGAGGATACCCAACAGGAAAAAAAAACAAACAAAAAAAAAAACAGTAATGTTTACATATTTAAATTTGCTAAGTATCTCCTGATCCAGTCACCAACATTTTACGTTTACCAAAAATGAAAATTTTGGTGCGGCCTTCTCTAAATTATTCCAAAATAATGTATTCACTTTCAATGGGGAGGGAATTACTGGTCCCATTACAGCATTCTATAATGGTTATGGTGCTTGGAGTTTTCATTTAAGAATTTGTTTAAACGCTATGCAAGCCCATTAAGAAGAACTATAGGATTTTTTATATTCGTTGTGTTACCTGAACCTGACAAGTTTCGATGTTGTTACTAAGCAGATGAGCTTGGCGGTCTGTGCCACTACTTGCTAAATTATGGAGAACTAGTGGTCTTCAGTATTATACCCATATACTAGAGGAAAAAAAAAAAAAAAAAAAGCATTTTAAAGTTTCTTTGCTCAGCAATATTAATAATTACACTAAAAGCAGCCTTATTTAAAACACACACAAAGACCCAATCATCCATAATAAAGCCTAACAAGAAAATGCATAAACTAGCTACAGTCTATTCTTTTACTGTATAATAAAGATATAGTCATGCAATACGGTTATTGCTACCAAAGGTCTAAAATATTTAATGGCTTTATTTGCATCCAGAATGACACTGTGCTATGTTGCATTCTAGTTTCAGAGGTATTTCATGTTTATCTTTAAAGGTTACAAGACAGACAAACTTTAAATTGAAACTTCTGCTACTTCAAAGCTGAATTCTTATTGCTTTTTCCTTTGGAGTTGTGTTCCTTAACTTAAGTACTCAGTCCTCACCAAGTTTAGTTCATTACTTATATAGCCGATTAGGCACTGGCATTCCAAATATACATATATAAAGTGTTAAAATTCAAGCATGCATTTAAACATTGCACCATATTATGAGTGCATTTACAAACAGCATATTAGTATAAAAAGGTGCAGCATTCTTCCCTTACATTTGGAGTCATACAAGCAAGAGCTGTGGAATCCAGATAGAAACACAGAATTTAACCATTGGGAAAGGCTGTAAGACTCTACTAATATCCCATCCACCTGACATTTAATTATCGATTATATAGTCCTACCTAATATGTAATCATAACGAAGTTTTGTTTTTTCTTCAAATGCTTGCAGCAGCCTCTAAAGGCCAATCAGCAGTTACTGCAGAATGTATTCACAAAACCTAGGAATTTTAGAGAATCGACCAAGAAATGCAAATATTAAACTTAAAAAAAAGAAGCTAAGTTGGAGATTTTTTCCTGAAATCCTAACGCAATCAAAACGACAGATTACAAAATATGAAATACTTTATCTTATGGCAAAGGCAGAGCTTTAAGTTACCTGTACAGTACCATGAAATGGCTAACATGAATAGGCATCTTCCTAAGCAATGCTCAGTGGTTTTATATAATAAACTTTATATGCCGCTATGCAAGAAGGTCTACAAGGGAGTCTTGCAGGATTGCTCAAAAGTACACCCTTTTGTGATCTTGCAGATATGTGAAAGTACAAACTGTTTCTAGGAGCTACGCCTCGCCAGATTTAGGAAAATTAAAGTGTCAAGGAGAAAACTTTAGGCAAATGTATTACTCTCCCCAATGCGAACCTATAAATGGGGCTTATTATTAAAACCAAACGTAGAATTTTTTTTTGCTAAAATCACTTTCATAGAAAAATAGCCTTAACTTTATAACTCACCGCTCAGCGTCCTAGACCTACACAAACAGTTCAAAACACCAACTCAGACCAAGGAGGTATAGAGATAGTGAGACACGGGGGTATGATCAGTAACGACTGACTGCCATTTTGTAGCTGCTCCTTGTTAAAATATCTGACAATTCCACAACAGCAACATTTTTCCCCCCCATTAAGATGAGAAAGAAAAAAAAGTTACAAAGATATTTCTTTGTACAGTAGTTTTAAGGGAACAAAGTTTTTGGGTACGCTCAGATGCAAAAGGTAAAGCAATACTGCACCTTTTTAAAAAAAAAGGTTAGTAGGTATAGTCATGATCTTTACACAGATCGTGTGTTTCGTCACTAACCATGAAAAATAAAATAAAATAAACAACTCTTAAATGCATGCACAGATCCTAAAGTGGTTCTACAGTTTGCTACATAGCACTAAATGCTTGTATGGAACTATACACATCTCAAAAATGGAAGACATATGTGATTTTGTTGTTCTCAGACAACTTGTAACATCATTTTGTCCACAAGTAGTAAAATATACATATGTACGTCAATATTGCACATTTCCCATAATTACATCAAACCTCTAAATGGAAGGAAAAAAAATATATAAAGGGTTAAAAGCAACATATAGCCATAGAGGGCAGAGAGTAAAAATATATAATTCTACAAAACAGAAGGGGGGAGGGTGGGAGTAATTTAATGCTTTGGTTAGTGCATTAAATTACACACATCCTGTACATTGAGTGAATTTGTATGACTTACTAAAACAGTTTTTTAAATGTATTTTACATGGTGTTTTTTTTCTTCAATCTCCAAATAAAGTTTTAGAGCTGCAAGTTGAGATTAAACAAACACATCAAACAGTGCACAGAGATGGGGTGATTAGTTTGTGATGAGCACCACACCATAATTCTCAGAAATTCTAAAAGGGATAGACTGGGAGTTGTAAATAATCATCTGTCACCTCGCAAAATTGATAGTTTTCAACTTAATCTAAACTTGCAGAGTTTCAATCTTAGGCATTTGGAGTGCAAACAACATGTCTAGTTTAACCCCTTTAGGACACATGACATGTGTGACAGGTCATGATTCCCTTTTATTCCAGATGTTTGGTTCTTAAGGGGTTAAAAGTGGCACTATCACTTTAATATTGGTACAACCGAAACTTGGTTGTACATTTTTCAAAACAACCAGCATTTTATTTATTTTTTCAATTAAAACTTTAGTTTTATTCCACAGAATACAATGCCAGTTTTTTTTTTTTTAATCGTCCACGGTGTTGTGTGTCTGGGTGCGTTAGGGCACATGTGCCCACACAGCACTATGGAAAGAATGGCCAAGTGTGCACGTGCTTGTATGGCACGTAACAAACAGACGTCTGAGTGAACCCGAGAGTCATGGGTAACAGCCCACACGTGAAAGTGCTATGGGTGAGAGTATGGTCTATACTTAAGTTTTGCTGCACTCTTCATCCCAGTAAACACTTCAATAGTATTTACTTAGGTAAAGGACCAAGGAACTGACTTTCAGACAAAAAATTCATTGTATATTGAATATTGTTCCTGAAAATCTTTTGTTTATGGACGACTGAAGCAAAAAATGGTCTCCACCAAGTACTTTAGTTAGAAGATCATAGATCTTGGGTTCCTATGTCAGTGAAAGCAAGAGCTCAGATCCTGGTTTGTTCCTCACAGAACCTCTCCCAAAGTTCCTTTTTCCCAGATAATTTCCTATTTTGGCCTAAGAAGTTATATAAACATAATACAGCAATGTTTTATGCCAATCCAAAAGTTAATTTACCATTCCAAATAACGAATGTTCGCAGCAATTGTTTTTCCTGAGCTGCACAACAAAAACGTCTTAATATTTAAGAAGGTTCAGAACTTGACTAGCCATGAAAATTAGATGTTACCCACACCTGAAGAAAATCAGAAAACGATTACAGTCCAAATATTCCCCTGGAAATATTGTGGATTTGCCTACCTGATAAAGATTTTGATCAGAAGAAAATTTTGATCATAAGCTGCTAAAATCTCACCTTTTTATGGAAGGGAAATAAAACGGTAGCTATCAAAATACAAGATTGATAATTAGTAGATGATATCACCCACTTTAGAAAAGGGTGTGAGGATTAATATCTACACTATAAGGATGTTTAAGATACGGAGGAAGCATGCTATTTTAAAGGAGACCTACTTAAAATGGTTTCGTTTTATTGGTGCAGTTCTTTCCAGATGGAAGAAACAGTAGATAAGTCCTGCGATAAGATCTTCCGTTCCTCATTGTTATAAGAATTCCAATTTTAGCATTTTACTCTATATCAGAGTTTAAGTAGGATTTATTTTTTTGCTTTGGAAATATTTAGAAGAATAAAGAAAAAAAAATAATTCAAGCTGCAGCAGGCATTGATAATAATACCACGAGGGAGTCTACAAACAAGTATAAGTCTTGCCGTTATTACTGAAGAATTAAGAACTCCAAATCTACTGGGCAAAATAGGAAATGTAACCTTAGAAAAATAAACGACAAATGTATAAATAAGATATGCTGTTGGATTTAATCCTGGTCCTGATAAATGCGCAGCTTCCGTGGTATGTAGAATACATTTGCACATTAATCATTTTGTGGGTAAATACATTTCACGAGCATTACTTAAGTGCTTTAAATGTGCTGAATAAACGCTGCCTGCTGTAAGTGTTATAAATGCTCTCTTCTTCCATACGTCTTACATTCAAAAATGATCAGGGGATTTAGAAAGTGTGAACTCTGTTTTCAGACATTAAATGTGATACGTCACCAAAAAAACCAGAGCAGGGCCAGGATAATTCAGGGTTGTTCTAAGACCAATTAACTAACTCACAGTACTATATTTGTGATGTTCGTGGAATCGGCGTTTCCCAAGTGGAATTCTCAAGTCAAGACCCAAGAAACTGCAGGAAACTGCTGAGCATTTCAGCAGAAAAGCTCCACTTTTCGATTTGGAGAGGACAGATGTCGGTTGATACCCTACAATAAATGGTGAATGGAGTCCACGAGACATGCATGAGGTAAAATTCTCCATTGAGGGATCAACCTGTAGCTTCATTGTGTCCCAACGCCTGTCAGCCCTAGAGAGATGAAAAAGAACACGATAAATGCCATTACTATATCTGAGAAAGGATTCATTTACAACTGATGTTTTATAATTCAGTCAGTATGAAGTGCGGAGGATTTAAACATAGAATGTGAGGGCAGATAAGAACCGTTTGGACCATCTAGTCTGCCAAAATTTTCTAAAATACTTTCATTAGTCCCTGGCCTTATCTTATAGCTAGGGTAGCCTTATGCCTATCCCACACATGCTTAAACTCCTTTACGGTGTTAACCTCTACCACTTCAGCTGGAAGGCTATTCCATGCATCCACTACTCTCTCTGTAAAGTAATACTTCCTGATAATATTAACAATTTAAGACATGGATTTCTACTGTTGTAAAACAGTAAAAAGGACAATGTAGTTAGGAGAACAACTACAGCTTATTGTATTTGTGCTGGTGAGTATAATCATTCCCTTTAAGCTTTTTGCAGTAAACACAGGTTTTTTTTTTGGTTTTTTTTTAGAGAAAATGCAGTGTTTACATTACAGCCTAGAGATAACTCCACCGGCCACTCCTCAGATGGCTACTAGAGGTGCTTCCTGGGGCAGTGCTGCGTAGTGAGCAGTACTTCCATTCAGTGCCTCCACCCTCTGTATGCAGACACTGTCCTCATAGAGCTGCATTGATTCAATTCATCTCTGTATAGACTGTAAGCTCGTTTGAGCAGGGTCCTCTTCAACCTATCGTTCCTGAAAGTTTTCTTGTAATTGTCCTATTTATAGTTAAATTCCCCCCTCTCATAATATTGTAAAGCGCGACAGCATCTGTTGGCGCTATATAAATGGCAATATTATTAATAATAAGATGCTGATTGGCCAGGGCTGTGTTTGGCTTGTGCTGGCTCTGCCCCTAATCTGCCTCCTTCACAGTCTCAGCCAATTCAATGCTTACCTATGGTAAAACATAGTGATTAACTCAGATCATAACTTCAGATGATTTCAGCCAAGGAGAGAAATCGGGCAGAGCCAGCACCAGCACGCTGCAATGAAGGTAATATTTTACTATATTTAGGGTGGGCAGGGCCTGACAAGCAATTTTAGCATTTTATTTCTCAGTGCCTGTTCAAGTGTTACTACAACAGTAATAAAGATACTTTGATTTTCTGCAATGCTCCAGAATCAGTGGCTTCTACAGTAAGTGTCCATTGACCAGGATGTAGCTAACCTTTAAACCAATGCTATTCTTCCCACCGCCATATATTTTCTGTGGAAGAGTTGTGCATATAACCATACATCTGTGCACTGCTATGAACTAATTTAAGAGTTAAGGTATTCCATTTCCCTTCACACTGGCTATTTACAAGCGGAAATTCTGCCCTGGTGAGCTGGCCAGGGTTGGAAAGCAAGCTGTGCAAACATTGCTCAAAAAGGAACAGCAGTAATTTTAAATAAAACAGTCACTATATGGTACTTCCAACAGTGTGTGAGAAACAAGCTGGAGGCTCCTATCAGAGGTCATCCATGCACCCACACAGAGGGTTGTCTCTCACTGCTGTAAGGTCTGATAACTATGTACGCCTGATTGGAGCACAGCTTAATGCACTCGGAGAGAGACTTTCAGGCTATCAAAAAGAGGGGATTCCATAAATAAAAAAAATAAGGGAATAGGGTAAACAACGTGCTGTGTGTTTGGATTAAGCACTAGCCAAAACAACTTCACTAATGCTCACTAATCTCACAATCTCAGCTTTTGGTCAATTGAGTACCAGAAAGTGGACAAGCAATATGGAAGACGAAAGAGGACTAGTTACAGAGGAAATGCAGCAACAGTGCAACTCTACGCTAATACACTCTCTACATTCATATCACTACACTCACCTACATAGACCAACCACACTAACGTTCAGCACAAAAACACATCCCTAAACGCACACCCAGACTAACCCACCGCACACACCTCTTTATTTACAGCAACACTGATTCAACACAAATACACCCCCTTCTAAGCACCCCCACACTGATCCTCCACAGATATATATATATACACACACACACCCCTCTATATTCACACGCTGCCATAGTTTGTGTTAACATTTTTATTATGTTACACTTGCATGCACAGATGGTTGTTTTACAAGCCTAATATATGCTAATGTATTTATAAATGTGTGTTCCATTACAGCCCTTGTGTACAGCTTGTCCTGTATGTTTATAACAGGAGAGAAAAAATGTCTAATACATTTTAGAAGCTCAGACAGTGAGAAAGAATAATAACGATATTGCATGTGTGCCTTTGTGTATGTATGTAAATTGGTAGCTATACATACAGGTGTGTGAGTGGCATTGAGGCGTATCAATGGTTTGTTATATTTGTGTGTGTGATAATATGTGAGTGTAGCTTCTAACAATCTATATCCTCATCCGCTACCAATTACTTAAAGGGACACTATAGGCACCTACACATTTTATTCTCTCCCTTCTTTTTTTCCCCTACATTATGTTATCTGGTTGGGTCTTCTATTTCTAGTACACACTTCCATTAATTCCCATCAAATGACTTTGTTCATTATCCCCGGCCATATATATTTTTTCGGTGCAGAGTAACTGTTACATCCGCATTGTTTCGATCACTGCTTTCTACAAATGCCCACACATTAATCCCGTAAACCCTTTTATAGCGTGACATGTCATCTGACCTCAAGAAGCTAAAGTGTTTTTAACTAAAGATACAAAGCTTTGTTGCAGTAAAATGACAATTAGCAGGAAAGAGGTCTTTCATTCACCTATCTGTGCCCCCGTTTGTTTGTGCTGCAAAAAAAGATGGTCATGGAAAGGAAGATAAAAAAGCGCACAATTTATATCTGCATTACCAGCATGAACCTCTGCAGTGGGCAGCAGTAGACAAGCTTTGTGCTAGCATGATGGATTACCTGGGAGTTGAGCTGTTTCATTACAGTCTAATAGACTGCCTGGCTCACTGGAGAAAGGCTGCACAGAATCTTTCCTCCCTTGCAAATAATGACGGAGAAAAAACAACAACAAAAAACCCTTTTGATTTTTCTTCCTAATTGTCTTGAGATGTTAGTTGGTATGAGAATAAATTTTACTTCCTGTGCGGAGAAAGCATATGTTCCCTTCAAATGCTCAGATTATTGCAATAGCAGATTTGGATTACTCCCCAGTGGGTTTTAAACCCATCCTGGCCTACTTAAAACGCAAGCAACCATCAAAATGAAAATGGGAAGAAAAAAATTTTTTTTTTAATCTCTCCATAACAATGCGTAAAAGCCTGACATTTGTGAAAGATTTACTTTCGCATATTAAAAGTCTTAATGCGGACAAAAAAACCCCCCCGTTTATAACAGAAAGGAAACCATTTTACAGTATATTCCCTTAATTTGTCAGTCTCCATTTCTTGATGTCAAAAAAGAGCACGCTGAAGATAAAAAATAAATCTGCTAAATGAAACAAATAATACGCCTCCTGTTAAATTATACAATCGCACATAGCAAACAGTGTTATTTGTAGAACAAATGCAGTGCTGATCAACTTAAAACTGTTACTAGTTTTAAGATTCTTTGCACACACGAGTTTCTAATTATAACTCTAGCTCCTGTATTAACAATACAAAAGCCGCATCAAAGCCCCAGCACGGAGCCCTTAGATACAGCTCAATGCAATGTTGTCAGCACAGGTACAGAGGCATTCTTACAGTAGACATTGTTATTTTTTGCAGGTGCTAAATCTAATTTGCTCACCAGCGATGTGTGTGGGCCTTGGAACCCTGTGATCTTCCCTTGACCTTCAGAAAACGCTGCAGCAGACATCTGCAGGATCAATCAATGTCAGTGACAGAAGCACGCGGGAGCTCTGCGATCATTGCTGTAGACATGGTGGCGTGCTGGTCTTTTTTCCTCAAGCAGGGAGTGTGGGGGTGATCCTTATCCGTTAGAGCTGTAGGAGAAGAGAAACTCTGAAGCATATTTGCAAAACTAGAAATAAAACCTGCAAGTGTTTATTTTCACAGTATAGGTTTTGGTACATCATTATATCATAACAACAACAAAAAGGCTGTCATTGTGACTGGGAAGCTTTCCACTGCATTTGTGCCAAAGTATTATCAGTTTGGAAAGAGTTCAATCGTTCTGGTTTATGAAGGATAGCAGAACATTGACGAGGTTTCAATGGACACATCGAAAGCCACATTTCCAAAGCCCGAGTGCAAGAGAGGTCAATGAGTTTTGCATTTCATAGAGTAAATGTTTAACTCACTTACTGTATCACTATGCCTTCCATTATGTTTAATGAAGCATTATAAACACATTCTGGTTTTAAATGCCCTCAGAATCTCAGCAGCTCATTAGAAACGACTAACAGATTGAGTATATTCGTTTCTTTAATTCAATATTACTGGATGGGTCAAAGTTCACGGAAACCATTTCAGTGAGAAAGCAAGCTAAATAGATTACACATATAATCTCTAATGCAATGTTACAAAACATCAAATGCATTTCAAGCCGGAGATACTTACAAATAAAAAGATACTCACACGTTCGAAGTTCCTCTGCTGAAAATCCACTGGATGTGTGTCTTCTGCAGCAAACTCCCCTCCCACTAAAAAATTAGCAGAAACATGCAGCCTATTGCACACTCCCATTATCTTCAATGGGAGCAGTAAGCAGCCCCTAGGATGCTTTAGAATACAGGGGTTCATATAATACGTACAGCAGCGCTGTGCAGCAATTTTATCAATGAATGAAACCTGCTGGGTGATAAACATTTTTTTTTTTATCTTATCAATAGCTACACTGATGAACATGACGGCAACAAATGCTCTCTCGTCCAATGGCATGCAAGACCCTACTTTATGATAAGGGGACATGTGTGATACATTTAAGGCCAAAGAGCTTACTTTCTCCTTGTGACATATCTGCGTGGGAACGGACTTACAGTATAACATCAGAAATGCCAGCAAAAGCTGCAATTATAACCAACGCAGAGAATGGAAGACAGGGCACGGTACATTGGCTCGCGTACCATAAATGATCAAAGGAGGCTTACTGTGTTTGGAAAATACCTTTAGCTCCCTAAGATCATCAACCAAGAGGAGAACACAAAGCAACAGACGTCAAATAAAACACTACATTTCTCATGTGTCTAGCTAAAAATCATGAAGTCAGGCTCAAGCAAAATCATCTCTCTCTCTCTTTTCCCTAAATCATACCTGGTGCTGGTGACATTACATAAACAACATGATAAAATTAGTGATCACAAATTATGTTTACTGGATGTAAATTATGTTACAGGCTGCTTAATAGACAATTAAAAGGTCCAATACTACGGTAAAAAAAAAATAGAAAAATTCCAGCAAACAAAACTCTAAATAGAGTGTGTGTACATTTGATCACTGCTGTGTATTTTGATTTAAGATCCATCACAATAAGGGTAAGCATGTCTTCTTACACACAACAGGGTCAACTCTGCAATAATCTGTATATAAACACTTCACCGTAATAGCTCTGTGCATTGTTATTCAGGTCAAAAAACACGCAGTTATCTAATAAGCGCAAATATTTTTCTAACTACAATCACATTGTCTGTGTACACCACATTTTAACACACGTTTCACATGTGTGACCACTTCATTTGCTATCATTCAATAACAAGCGTATAGTGCTGATGCCATGGTCTTACAACTACTTAAATTAATCTGAGTAGACACTGACATCAAATGAGGGAGATGATGGGGGCTTCACCATAACAACCCACAGACCTAAATTGAGCAGTCTTATATTACAGGATGAAATACTGCAATAATAGGTACCTTTGCACCCCAGATATTTCTGACATACATCCCACATAATGATCTGGCAAATTTAAAAGAAAACATTTGGAGCACATACACAAAACAAAAATGACCATTACTGTTATAATGAAAGCCAACAGTCAATAACTGTATCCTACAAGTAAACATTGTAATCTTTAAATAATCTTTATCATACTTGACTGCTAGTATTATAAACAGCATTCAATAGACACTTAGTATCGAGCATTTATCCCGAACATATAATATTGAGTTTAGAATGCAATATATTAATGTTATCCAGTAATTCAGTTGTTTGCTGTCATATATCAGTTTAATTGTAAGCAGATGCGTCACCAAATGCATGGCTTTATTTACATGGAATTCTATGAATTTTTGTATTAATAATAATAATAATAATAATAATAATAATCCCCCGTGTCCTGTCTGTAATAAGACATATCATGTGCATGGCTGTATTTACATGGAATTCTAGACATTATTGTATTATTAATAATAATATCTCCCCCCCAAGTCCTGTCTGTAATAAATGTCACCCTATGTGCATGGCTGTATTTGTATGGAATTCTATGATTTTATTATTAATAATAATGTATTTAACATGAATTATATGATTGTATTAATAATATTGTATTAACATGGAATTCTATAAGCTATGTTATTATTAATATTGTATTAAAATGGAGTTCTAGAAGCTATGTTATTATTAATATTATATTAACATGGAATTCTATAAGCTATGTTATTAATAATAATATTGTATTAACATTGAATTCTAGAAGCTATGTAATTATTAATATCATATTAACATGGAATTCTAGAAGCTGTTATTATTAATAATAATGTATTAACATGGAATTCTATAAGCTATGTGATTATTATTATAGTAACATGGAATTCTAGAAGCTCTGTTATTATTATATTAACATGGAATTCTAGAAGTTATGTTATTATTATTATATTAAGATGGAATTCTAGAAGTTATGTTGTTATTATTATTATATTAACATGGAATTCTAGAAGTTATGTTATTATTATATTAACATGGAATTGTAGAAGCTATGTTATTATTAATATTATAGTAACATGGGATTCTAGAAGCTATGTTATTATTATTATTCCCCCTCGGTCTGGCACACAGCGCCCCTTATAGTCCCATTCCATTCCAATCCCTTACCATCTCTGCCCAGCATTACAGATAAATCCAATGAGGATAACTCGGCTCCCGGTGAGGGTTCCCTGCTCGCGCACACTGGGGCCCCTGGGATCCCGGGGCCCAGCGAGGCCTCTCACTTCCTCCTCACTCCGCCATCTTGAGCGAGTCTCTGGCCTCCGAGAGATCGCATGACGCAGAGGGCTAGCCACGCCCCCGCTGGGAAGGTCAATGGGCGGGGTCAGGACAGAGAGCAGGGCTTCAGTTGGATGGGGGCGTGCGCTGGCTGACGCAGATATTAGCATATCCTCTGTGATTGGCTGGAAGTGAGTGGCATGGAATGTTAGGAGTGTATTTCTCCATACAGTGTGTAGATATTGCCCTGGGCAGGCTGGCACTGCCTGGCACTCACACTGCAGTTATAAAAGCTGGCAGAGTACCCCAAGAGCTTACACTCTACAACATCCCAGGTGTAATGGCTATAAGATTTAATACATGGGTTTTATATACATACCTCCCAACAGTCCTGGATTCAGTGGGACAGTCACAGTTTTGTCTCCTCTCTCTGCACTGTTTGGGGAGATGACCAACTCACGGTTGCAGGACTTCTCGCGGGCGGCTCCCTTCCTATGGAATAGCCTGCCTACCGCAATCAAACTCTCCCCTAGTCTTCAATCGTTTAGAGGGGACACTCCAGGCACCCAGACCACTTCTGCCCATTGGAATGGTATGGGTGCCAACACCCATCACCCTTAACCCTGCAAGTGTAATTATTGCAGTTTTTATAAACTGCAATATTCACCTTGCAAGGTTAAGTCCTCCTCTAGTGGCTGTCTATCAGACAGCCACTAGAGGGACTTCCAGGTTCTTAAAACTTAAAAAGTGTGAATCGGCACTGGATTCAGGTAAGTCACTGAAAGGGTTTTAACCCCTTCAGAAACATGGGAAGGGGCACTGCAGGAACGCTTTACAATATTATGAGAGGGGGATTTAACTATAAATAGGACAATTACAAGAAAACTTACAGGAACGATAGGTTGAAGAGGACCCTGCACAAATGAGCTTACAGTCTATAGGAGGTGGGGTATAAAACACATTAGGGCAGGAAATAGCAATCAAATAAGGTGGGAGTGAAGCAGAGCTGGAGGAGAGAGTAGAGTGCTGCCCTTTAGGAGAGAGCAAGAGACAGGTATGTGAGGTAGAGGTTACAGGCAGATCGGAGAGACCAACAAGGGGCATACCTGCGGATCTGTGAAGAGATATAAGAGGGGCTAGAATTGAGTGCTTTATAGGTATGGGTTCATACTTTGAATTGACTCCTACAGGATACAGGAAGCCAGTGAACATAAATTTATGAGACTATCAGTGAAAGAAGAAACACTTAGCGAAACAAAAACAAAAAAGGTAATAAAGAATGAACATAAAGGGGGGCAGGGCCTGACAGCCAAGACGGCCAGACGTGTCTCAGCTCAGCTCCTGCAAAACAGGGTTGAATATCAGCATTTCTTGCCCTAGAATACCCAAAAAACGACTTGGCCCGAGCAGCATCCTACCACCAAGCAGAACGGGGGCATGAGCAGTTATGCAGCCAGCCACTCCAACACAGATTCCAACCGCCTTGCCGCGAGGCCTAACAAGACTGACGGCCAATCTCCCCACCTGGGACACTCAATGACAAGCGACAAACCGGATAACCCATCACACCCCCTTCTGGACGGGTGGGGGATATCCCGGTCTCCACTGGGGAAAGCCACCTACATGCAACTACAAAATCTCCCATTCCTGAGGACCGCATGGTGAGCACAAGATGGCCACCAAGCCTCAGCCTCCACATACCAAAGAAGGAGCAGACATCCAGACCTGGTGGGAAGATTTTGAATCCCGGTTCCAGCGACTATGCCAGGCGTTCTAGCACCGCATCACTAGCCGAAACCCACATGGGTCGCTGACCCATCGAGAGGGTACACGATTCCTGCACTGAGCAGGGGGCCTACCCGGAGACACAGCCAACAAGCCGCCCAGGCACCCAGACGCGTGGAGCGCCCACAGGTCGTAACCCTGCCAAATGGAAAGTCCCTGGACATGCAGCCTGGGCTTCCCTTAAGGCCTGGGCTCCGGAGGGTGGAAAGGCTGGTGCAGCTCACCTACTGCGGTCTGCATACAGGGAGCCTGGCCCAACACACAACCGCTCCTGAGGAAGAATAACGCTACCCTGCTGAACATGAAGCCTACCAAGCTTCGATGGCCCATCTGCAGCATAGGATGAAGGGATACCCTGTAATGTATGCCTGTTCTCCTGCAGGGACACAATTACTCTTTATATCAGCTCTCACGGCGCACACAGTACCCAATGGCCACAAAGCGGACTTATTATTTACAGTTTCTAACCATCACACACCAATGCTAGATTACTCACATCATTATAACAAGCCGTGATACTAGTTTGTCTGTTCATCCCCTTGTTTAATGATGTTAACCAGCTACCATATATTTGACTCATGATTGCTAGTATTTTTATTTAACCGTGTGCATTGAAACCATAAAAAATATGCAATTTCTCACATGCTATGACACTATATCTAATTGTATGAAAAAAAAAAAAAAAAAAAATGCTCGTGACTGCTGTCGTAGCATGACAAGCCTGTATGTTAATCTATGCACTATGAAAATAAAGAATAAAAAAAAAGGAACATAAAATAAAAGACTATAAATGCACCAACTTAAAAAAAACCCAGATCAGGATGGGAGATATAGTTAGAAATGAAGTAGTGAGAATTAGACATGTGCATTCGTTTTCGTCCGAAAATTCGTGTTTTTTTCGTATTCGTTTACTAAAACTTAAACTAAAGCCCTACACACAAAATATAAATGAAACAAAAGGGCAAGTACCAAATGCATTAGCTTTTCGTTTCTTTTGTTTAACAAACTACGTGCTGCAGGAGAATTAAACCCCACAGCAGAGAAAATAACACTGTGCATGCAGTAACTATGAGTTGAACTCAAAGATCTAAGACTTTTTCTATGTACACAAAAGGCCTATTTCTCTCAAATATTGTTCACAAATCTGTCTAAATCTGTATTAGTGAGCACTTCTACTTTGTCGAAATAATCCGTCCACCTCACAGGTGTGGTATATCAAGATGCTGATTCGACAGCGTGATTATTGCACAGGTGTGCCTTAGGCTGGCCACAATAAAAGGCCACTCTAAAATGTGCAGTATTATCACACAGCACAATGCCACAGATGTTGCAAGTTTTGAGAAAATGTGCAATTGGCATGCTGACTGCAGGAATATCCACCAGAGCTGTTGCCCATGAATGGAATGTTCATTTCTCCACCATAAGTCGTTTCCAAAGGAGTTTTAGAGCATTTGGCAGTACATCCAACCGACCTCACAACCGCAAAAACAAAAGTGTTTTGTTTATAATTTTGTTCAGTGTATAGACCAAAATAGTATTCAGGTAGCACTCCAGGGACTCCAAAACTTTAAAGTAAAATTTAGCTGTTATAATCCAAACTTCCATCCTATATTTAACCCTGTAACTTTCCAAGACACTATAAAACCGGTATATGGAGAGTACAGATTTACTCGGGAAACTTTGCTGAACACCAATAGTGTTGTTTCAAAACAGTAAAACATATCACAGCGATGAGATCATCAGTGAAAATGCAGTTTTTTGCATTTTTCACTCACAAACGACACAGTTGTTGTGATACGTTTTACCGTTTTGAAACACTGATATATTTGTATTCAGCTATGTCTCCAGAGTATAACAGTACCACCCATGTACAGGTTTTATGGGGTTTTTAAAAGTTACAGGGTGGTAGCCCAGGAATGAGAATTACCCCCATAATGGCATACCATTTGCAAAAGTAGACAACCCAAGGTGCAAAATGGGGTATGTCCAGTCTTTTTTAGTAGCCACTTTGTATACTGAGAAATGTAACATGCTATGTTTCACTCTGTAACTTTCTAAAATACCATAAAACCTGTACATTGGGAGTACTGTTTTACTCTTACGATAAATCGCTGAATACAAATATGTGTACTTTATTGCAGTAACAGCATTATGACATACACAGTTAAAATGCCATGCAGAACAAAAAAAAATTAATCTCACATTTATTTATAATTTTATTGATATTAAATTATATTTAATATATACAGATTTGATGTTAAATGAAAGCCCCGTTTCTCCTGAACAAAATGATATACAAGTGTGGGTGCATTTAATATGAAAGAGGTGAAGTACGATTTACAAATTCAAGGTTTTGTTTTGATCTAAACTTGTACAACTGCCTCAGTCCTTAAGTGGTTTAATTTGTTAAATTGGAGAATCCACACTAAACATAAATTTGCCTAATGGATTATGTCAAGAATCCGCTTTGAAATTATTTAGGATTGTACACTCATCTAGATCTAATAAATATATAATTCACCATACATATTGCAATCTAAATTGGAGAGAAAGCAGTTAATACAATACTCAAAATGGTCATACCAGTTCTGCACATAAAACAAATAAATGTTTTATTAGTATGAATATTAAAGTAAAACTGACATCAGTTTGAATTATTATTCCAAATAAGCGTTTATGTGTAATACATGTTGCATTACAATAATAATTGTAATAATTATGTAAGTAAATTACACTTTTCAAAACATCTCTTGGCGGACCCTTAGTCCGTGAGGGCAACCATCTTGAAGCCTCATCATATGCACCACTTATCCAATTTTGGTATTGTGTTAAAAGCTGGGGATCTTAAAAACTCATACTAAGCTGGTATTGACCAATCAGTGAGCAATGTCTTTGGTATGATAAGTGGTGCTTCTGATCAAAGAGGACTTAAATATGGCTCAATAAACCAAGTGTAAGCTAGGTCCTTAACATAAATGGATGTTATATCACACACCGCACACAGATGTATGCATATTTATGTAAAAATAATTTTTACCCTTTAGTGTTGAGAGATGTTCTGTATTTTACAGACCACAAGCAATTTGCAGTGTGACCTGGGAGAATATAACCTGACCTTGTATTCTGATTGGCTGAAAACACTAAACCTGAACACAAATCAAAAATGGAGCTGGAATTCAAACAACATTTCACGACTGGAAAATACAGGTAAGAATACAATTAATGGCAGCTCTCCAGTCTGCTACAAAAAAAAAAAAATTCTAGAAGAATACGAGTAAAAATATGCAGATTTCATACATTTTACAAAATGTCTTTGAATTTCTCATCAGGTTTTTAACACACATTCAAGTATAGCTGATATTTTAAGGCAGCAATAGAACTCTGTGCTAAGCAATTTTATGTAAGCGAAACAAACCATAAACACACACACACACACACACACACACACAATGTGCAACCCAAAATACAAAGGCAATCCACTTAAACGCTTGGATAACTCACTGGATTTGGGAATTGGTATACAGTTCGAGAAATAGGATGCATACATCTTTATTTTAGCAATATCTTACATTATTTTATAGTTACATTACATTAAAATATTAATCTGTCCAAAACATCAGTACCTCCTTAGAGGTTTAGTTAAAACACAATTTACCATCTGGTCTTGGAGTGGCAAAA
The DNA here is from genome assembly GCA_933207985.1 of Pelobates cultripes. NCBI lineage: Eukaryota > Metazoa > Chordata > Amphibia > Anura > Pelobatidae > Pelobates > Pelobates cultripes. Next base: position 32,334,217 of record OW240924.1, on the reverse strand, counting down.
ACGGGGTGACAGAGGTCTCGATACAATGATATAGAAAGCAGAGATGATATTTTGACCCCACCAGTTATATCATTAAGCATGTCCACCCCAGAGATTTAGAAAAGGTGTTTGGTTCTAAAAATTGGTCTAAAATACGATAAGGAGGGCAATCACCATGAAACCTGCGGAAGCAACAGGCACATTTCTTTGGTGACTCCTATTGCTTAACATTTTTTGCACAACTTTTTAGAACAGAACACACATTATAAAATACTACCCCCCCCTCCCCGCTCACCATCAAAAATCAGGTACGACTCTTGATTCTCAACCTTCTGGAAAGTGACCCCCTATGATTTTCTCCCACTTACCAGCATGGTATAAATCACAGAAATTTTCAAATTGGGTATCTTAGGATAAAAACAACAAGTTTGCAAAGTATAATAATTAATTTGAGTGAGACCCTATACTTTTTTTTTTTTTAATGATTAAATAAGCAGCACGTCTTTCTTTGTCAAATTACGTGATTTTCGCACTGTCTAATGAACTAGAGTTTTCTGTAAGTAAGGTCACAAAACATTATAGGATCGGACTGTGCAAAGTTTGAGAAAACTCCGTTTTTACAGCATGATGTCCAGTCTTTGAGATTAGTGTAAGAAACGAATGCTCATTTTCTGTTCAACGTCAACTTTCTCCAAAACCTGAAAAATAAGAAATGATCATGTCAGACGACACACAAGTCACAGAGACCCTTCCTATGAGCATAACAGAGGCAGACCTACTCCTACACAGTATGATGACAGATATTCAGTGTGAGTTCCCAGTGTATATCACAGTGCCTGTCGCATATCTAATCTCTGCAAAGTGCCATATTAAACAGCTAGAGACAAATCTGCATTTTATCACAAGAAAAGGACTGCCCTCATTCCAGGAGCCAGGGGGTGCTAAGATGAAGGAACCGCAAATCTCTTGCATATAATACATCCAAAAGGAGGCTTCAGGCAGTAACTGGGTTCAAGGTGCAAAGCAGTTTTATTGGATCAACACACACAGTTCTGTACGCGATGATCCAATAAAACGGCTTTTCACCTTGAACTCAAGACTCTTTTTGGATATAATATCTGCATTTTAACTCCTGCGTTAAATAGTTGAGAGTTCAGACACCAGAGACCAGAATAATGAGCCAAGCTACTTTCTAGTGTAATTATTAGCGATTTGTGATTTTGGGATAAGCTCAGTAGTTCAATTAAAAGAAAAGAACATTATGATTAGAACTTCCTGTTTTGTGGTCACTGCCACATTGGAGGAGACTAGAAACTGCAAACTTCAAACAGGAGTACATTTCTCATATTTATAATACATTATTTATAGAATGCAAACCAATTTAAATTGATGGGTCAGCTCCAGCCTGCAGTGTCTCTTTAATAGACCTCCTCCAAATAAATATAAAGATAGATTTACATTAGTAGTTTTTAACCCAATTAATTGAAGCTATATTCAAAACTAAATACACAGAGTTACCAGACCTTGACAAATTCTGAAAATGAAATAGCGGCGTCTCCATCTTGATCAGCTTCCTGAATAGTACGATCAGCAATGCTTCCTAACTGATCATCCGATATATTCACTCCCACCATCATGCGCAGGACCTTATAGAAGAAGTGGAAGAAGAAAAACAGTTAATTACATTTTGCGCAATACCAATATTAGGGTTACTATGGCAACTGTAAATACACTAATGTTCAAGTGTTTATACGCAGCCACTAATACATGACAATGTACCTGCAAAAGCTCATCTCTGGAGATCCTGTCATCTTTGTCTAGGTCATATAGTCGAAAAGCAACTGAAACGGAGAGGAAGAAAAGTTATACTTACAAAAGATCGGCCAAACAGTAGATGGATCACAAAAGGTTGGTGGTTGGTACAAAACCCCACAAGACAAGGTATTTAAAGGGAACCAGTCAGGCACCTACCTGACCAGTTCCTCCACCACGATATTTCTGTAACACCCACCTCCAGTCTGCCCTCACTCCTCATTGGTTTGTCCTGCTCTGGGAATCTTCCCCAAGCAGCACAAATCTCCTCCATGACACAGACACACCGGCTTCATTGCCAGCGTATGAACTAGGGATCGACCGATTAACACTCTGGCCAATATTCTGTATTTTCAGCAATATCGGTATTGGCCAATAAAGATACCGATATTGCAGACCAGGGCCACCATCAGAGTCCTGGGGGGCCCAGCAGCTCCCCTGTCTAAATCTTGCAAGTCCCGCGGCCATCAGAGCGGTGCCACAGGTTACCAGGGCAACGCTCCGCGCGGCACGCAGGCTGCAAGAGTTAGACAGGGAAGCTGCCTTGAAGGTAAGCAAGAGAGGGTCTGGCCCCCAGGTAATGCCATATCCTCCCTACCTGGCCAGGTAAGAAGCAGGGAGGGGGGACTAAAACACACACACACACACACACACACACTCTAACATTCATTATATACACATTACACAAACACACACACTGAATTCACTAATCAAATACTCTCACTGCATCCACTACACACACACACACACACACACTTTCTTGAAAACAAAAAATTCTGACTGGCATGTATATTTTGTGCATTTACCTTAATAAAACAAATATAATAATAAACATGTTCAGTTAACAGTAGATTTGTGTAGAAATAGTTTATTTTATTTTTATTTTTTCAAAATGGTAAATGTACATAATATTGGTATCGGCTCTAAAAAAATAAATAATCCCTAGTATGAACGGACGTCACTCTGCTCTTATCCTCGTTAGCCAACGATAGCTAGGGAGTTACCACAGCAACCACAGGTTAAAAGCAGACCTCTTGTGGGAGGTCCCTTCTGCTATCCCTGTAAATCATTTCTTTGGAATAGCGTCTATTTTTAAATATATGTTTATTAGGCCGTTTTTTTTTCCCAATCTACACATTTTCTAGTAAAACTGCTAGCACAATGTATAGATGAAATTCCATGCTCTTTAGAGTAAGTAGTTAGCGAGGTGTAAATAAATTAGGTCTAAATGTTTGATGTCAGAAACAAGACTGCTAAATGGCATGGAAAGGCTTAGAAATAACATGACCCTTACACAGCAATTTGTTGTTTCGACTGTTCAGAGGTTCAGGACTGCTCACATCTTTGGACTTTTCATTATCTTCTATTGGCCGGAAATGAGCCAGCGTTCTCATAAACCCACGGAAATTTACCTGGTCCTCTCTGGAGAAATGGGAGATAAACATTTATAGAAGGAAGATGATGTGATGTGCACACAAAGAGGGGAGGGGTTTATGACAGTTTCATTAATACCATCATCTGAATAAGAAGCAATTAACATTGAAACAAACAGAATAAAAAGCAACATTCCAGTGGTTTCCATGGTGATTACACCGTGGTTAGAACTTTACTCTAATGTTCTGTTTTCTACATTATTAGAATGGACCTCCTAAACGTTTAAATGGGAACGGTCACTACTCTGGTATTTACAAGATTGCCAGTGTTCTGTCACTAGGCATTGCTGAAAGGAATCACAAAATATGAAGCTGAAATTTTATTCATCAAAATTACGTAAATACAAAAAGCAGCATCACATAAACCCCATCGGATACACACACATGCTCACTGACAAGCACACATACATACACATGCACTCGCACTGACAAACACACATACAAACTCCTTAACAGACAATTTTTTCACCCCACCCAGCCTCCCTACCTTTGGGAGTGCTGGCATAGAGTCTCTATTTCCCTGGGGTTCAGTGGGCTGGGCGACTGGTGTGCAGTCCCTGTAGTCCAGTGATGCTGCTGGGCCGATAGGCTGGCAGTGAGGGAGCAGTGATCTCCCTGCTCAGCTCCCTCGGGCACCTCTTAGTGATGCAGAGGCCAGAGTGCCGTCATATTCCGGCTCCGGCATCACTACGGTGCGACCGAGGGAGCTGAGCAGGGGAGAGTGCTCCCTCGCCGCCCGCCTCAATTAACAGCGGCACACGACCAGGGCCGAATCCCTAAACTGGGTTCCGTGGAACACCAACTGGGAAACGCCGCTATATAGGATCCCACACAGTCTCTCAGGATATGTCACGAACATTTAATTTTGTACTCTTGAACATGTGCAGCAGATCACAAAGAAAAAAGGTTTTGAATTGAATTTACTATATTTCTACAGGCCAACTAGCAGTGCACCATGTTCTCCTGCATACTGGACAAAGGACCTGTGATCAAATCTAACCAGGCCAATTCAAATCCTGAACGTCAAGCTAGAACTACTGCGTTCCCCAGGCCATGTACTTGGGAATCACAGCACGTATGAACTAAGATGGTAGAATTCTAAAAGTAATAATAATAATAATAATAATAATAATAATAATAATAATAATAATAATAATAATCTTACCCTTCAATAAAAAATGCATTGATAATTCGATCACCCAGAGGATTGATTGCCAGCTCTGGTATTCGCTGGAAGTCTTCTCGACTACAATGAAATAAAAAAAGACATTTTAATAGAGAGGCTTTTTAGCAAAACAAATACTAGATAGAGAAATCATGGAATAAAAAATAAGTATTTGCAAATTGTCACTGCAATTACTTTAACTAATGATGTGACGGTCAAATCACTTGTTTTTGGGGTTGTGCATGCAAGGTCACTTACTGGTATTCAAGGGGTTAACAACATTCGATCAAATGCACATTCTTTTAATTTAAATGAAAAAAAGTGTGATTTCCACTCTATTTGTACATAAAGCTCTTCCTTACTTATTTAACCCTTTAGCTGTTGAAAGGATGGGGATTTGATGTTGCCATAGTAACCAAATAAAAAAAATCGAGAAAAAACTAATCCATAAGCCGGTCTGTTGATCAAATTGTGAGCAACGCAAAGTTAATGTTTTTTGTGGTTTAACTTGGGATTCCTAAACGGGGTTTGTCGAGCTAATAACCAAACACAGCAGTAATTTGTTCCGAAAGAGCTATAAGATCTGTTGCTCAATGCAGTGGAGGAGAGATCCATTACGGTAAGGCTATAAATGTTTCCCCTCTGATCCAGATTCCAGAGGACTTGGGTAGTGCTCTAAAAATGTGTCAATAATGAAGAATGTTTGACAAAATAAATAAAAGGGCACTAAAAGTCAACCATAGCTGCTTGAACATCATTAAGATTGCAGTCCAGATACACCCAAGGAGAAGGGGACAAATATAGCCAATTCTGATGTAAAGAGTGTGTGGATGTAAATGAGGAGCATTAGCTGAAACAAAACAAAGTTGTAAAAAAACAAAAAAAAACAAAAAAAAAACCACAACCTTTGGCAGCAGTCAGAAACGAGGACAGAAATGAGAAATTTAAAAATAGATAGTAAGGAAGATGTTCATCACAAGACTTGTAGAAAGAAAATGGATACCACGTGCATGATGCCATCCTATATACAAAGCATGGTAATCATGTGAAACCAACACCATCTATACAGCCTTTCAAATAACTGAACATCCCAGAGTTTATTCACTCAAATGGAAATTGTGGAGAACGGACAGTGAACTTGTACAAAATAACTTAAATAAACTAGAATAAAGAAGCAAAGTAGGAGAATGACCTAAAAGTCACAATTTTCCATCTCTCGGTCTCCCTCCTCATCCCACAGAAGGAGTATGTTCTTGTCAATTCACTACAATCACTGGTTTAAGAGCAAACACAGAAAAAAAAAAAATCTATAAACTGTTCAACATTGATAGGTCATGCTTCCAATTACAGAAAGTTCTGCAATGTAGTTACATAACCGTTAAATGTTCTTGTATGGGTCCAAGAGCCCACTTTCTATATTCCAGACTGACACTAAGGACTGCCTCAGCTTCAGGCCTCCCCTTATCTAGCATGTTATTCTGTCTTGGAACACCATTATATATTCCCAGCACCGTATACAGTTATGCAGTAGTCCATGGGAGCCCCAAAGTTGTCCATGCAGACAGAGCATACAGAAACAGCCTTCAAGCCCACCAGGATCCTTCTGTAACAGAACATAGTCAAACACGCAAGCACTGGCCTATGAAATGTACTTTTCTCATGTATCCCCCCCTTCCACCCCAAATAAAAACCTAAAGTGTGTGAAGGCATTTTCCCACCATTTGCCATTTTAGAGTTGACAATCCATCTAAAATAAGTAATAGAATACGTTTTGCTTATTACAGATCTTACCATGGCATTTTTAAGCAGGTACAAAGTACAACCTAACATTTTGCAAGGCACTAGATAAATAGTTTAATAAAAAGGGCAGTGAGATAAGCATGCAGGTATGAAGGGAGCGGCATGCAACTGGTAAAAACCAGGAGTGAGTTTCAATAGAAAGATTAACACTATTCTTGCTTGATGTGGTAGAAATCAATGTGCTAGATTAGACCTTTGTAGATATGCACTTTCTGTTTACAAAGCTGCAATTTCTGGAGCAATACAATCGGAAAATGTAGTCAAGCATAGAATGAGATTAGATTGTAAACTTATGGGCACTCACTCATACAGCACAGTGGGTTTAATATAATCTACCCCACCCCCTCCTGGGGGTGTGCATAACAAAGAGCTGTCTGGCTTGCCATCTTACTACCCTCCCAGTAGGTGGCCGGCTGTGCGCTAAGGCAGAGTAGAAAACTGCTTACCTGTACGCCGGGTGCCTACTCGGCCGAAATGCAGACCCCAGGAAAAGAATCTACTTCAGCACTCCAAAAGGTAGGGAGGCTTGATGGTCTTAAAGGAATACTAAAGTGTCAGGAGTACAAATGTAAAAATCAGGTATGCCTAGTGCAACACACAGAATTGAGGGAGTCTGACTTATAGTGGGTTGCTCAAAATACTGGACAAAAACAGGAATTCATCCAATACCTGTCCAAACAAATGTAACTGAAAAGAAATAGCGCCTTAATGTGGTGCAGAATGTCCAGGAGCTGTTATGCCCAAAGATATTCAGTATAACTGTTTACACATAAGCCATCTTTGGACATAACCGCTCCTGGACATTCTGCACCACATTAAGGCGCTATTTCTTTTCAGTTACAGGAGTACAAATGTGTCTATAGGTCTAATTAGCTGTTAAGGCCCTCTCTTACCTCCGGTTAATAAGATGATTAACTCCGGTCTCTGCTAGCCCCGACAAAGCTCCACCCCCTTAGCAAAGATCAAACTTTATCTTAGCCAATCCAATGCTTTTCTATTGAGAGGCTATTGCGCATCAAAATGCAGCTCTGCGCCAATCAGCGTCTTCTTATAGACATGCATCTCTATGGGGGAAGTTCAGCACTGACCCAAGAAGCACCTCTAGGGCCCGTCTCAGTGACTGACACTGCAGGTGTCCCTAGGCAGTAATGTAAACACTGCCTTTTCTCTGACAATGCAGTATTTACATTAAAATGCCTGCAGGGACAGGATATAGACACCAGAATCACTAGATTAAGCTGGAGTTGTTCTGTTGACTATAGTGTGCCAATAGAAATGACTATCAAGGCAGGTGTACTTAGGAATTTCTTTTAGCCCTGTAGTGGTACTTCTACATTAGAGGTTGAGAAACACATATCAACCTGACAAACTATGTAAATAGAAACACGTCGAAAAAGATATTAAGATTTTTAGGGATATAAAAGCGCAAAGCAGGCGGGACCTGACAGCAAAGATGGCCGGATGTGTTTCTTCTTAGCTCTGACCAGTCTGAGCAATAAATCAGCCTTGATAACTCAATCTCAAAGATTAAAGCCTTACACCAGTTGAAATCTGACATATACCGAGCAGGAACAAGTCAATGTGCGTCAAACAAAAGTATGTTGAAAATTAGACTAAGAGAACATACTTAAAACATAAAAAGAAAGTTTCAGAACCACACCCTGTCCAAACACGTTAAGAATGTCCACAATGGTGGTCCCAAAACACTTGAATTCTGTAGGATCCAACTAGTACACATACCCTGGAGAGGAGGTGATCTTTGTAAAAGATTAACCAGACAAGAAATGTTTTTATAGATAAAGGATTATATATACACTACACAAAAACGTATAGCTGGAAGAATTCCCTGGTGTACCTCACAGACACCCGAGAAACAATGTACAATAGTAAGAAAGTGGAAAAACACCCAGAATACGTGTAAATTAATATATAAAATATACAACAACCTGATGGAAAATGTAATGGAATTACATTTTCCATCAGGTTGTTGTATATTTTATATATTAATTTACACGTATTCTGGGTGTTTTTCCACTTTCTTACTATTGTAAGAAATGTTTTTGATTCACAGTTTAAAAATATCTTGTAGAATAATGAAGAGTTAGAACCTCATTTTGGAACTCTTCATTTTATTCAACCTAGCTTTTATGTCCCTACACCTAGTCCCTACTACTGGGGGTTTATAATTTATAGATTTTAGTTTGTTATTAGGTGAAGATGATATTAAGTCAACATCTCGTTTTTATCTACTTTTAAAATGCTAATTTCAATTAACTGATTACGGGTATCACTTAATCTTCTGAATGTCTTCTAGGTCGCTAGTCCAATTTATTTTAAAATCTTTAATATGACAATGTTTTTACTCACACTCTTTTCGTTTTGTGGGTATTGATTGATATTTGGTTATTCATGCAATGAACTGTCCATCTAAAGTGTTAGAATCGCTCTTTAGCCCCTTAAGGACCAAACTTCTGGAATAAAAGGGAATCATGACATGTCACACATGTTGTATCCTTAAGGGGTTAAAGAAAGAATTGACAGGGCAGGGCCGGGCTGCTGAGCTGAACGGTCGCACACAGTTGGATCTCCATGCAGCATCGATGATTTAAAAAACTTATTTACAATATTTACATCGGTCTTCACTAAGCCTGAACTACCTTGCTAAGAGTGGGACCACCACTGCCAACAATGGCACCGGCATTTTAGCGGTTGCAGAACCGGTGACACGACCGAGGCCTACCTGGAAGTCGAGGCCTTGAGGGGCGGCCAACCTCGCAGTTTCCAACCGCCTCCTGTTCCCCCCCAGAAGTGAGAAGGTCCGGGACTTACTGAGCCACTGAGACAGTGGCCTAAAGATGCCAACTTTAGCGAAGGCCTGGAGGGATGTCCCCCCTCAGTCACATCGCTCTGATACCCTTGCAGATCAGCCAGGAAAAAACATGCAGAGCATCAGCAAGGGAATCAGCTAACCGCTGACAAATACCGATGTGCAGCATCAAGATGGGCACTGTGGGCCACACGGATTTCTGCAGCAGATGGCTCACCATTGTGGGACTCTCATAAGCCTATAAGACGAAGACACTAACCGTCTAAACTAGTATTTATGTTCATACCTCCTGTCTTTTTTATGCCAGAACCTAAACAATTGTTTTATAATGACAGTACTAGCAGTTAGCATAACCAGTTCAACCAATGCCAACCATTTATCACGAGACAGATGTCACTGTGCTCTCAATTAACCCCATTGCATACTTCTGTGGTACCAAATGCATGTGACCCACCATATAGTTGGTGTGTGCAGCCTGCTTTATATGTTAATCTTTCATTACAGGCTGGCTCTACAGGTTCATAGCCTGTATTATCCCCTAACACAGCACATTCCCCTATAAAACTGGTGCGGGGCAAACCCTCCACTGCTTACAAGCTCCAACATGACGCCTGGCTCTACAAGAGGGCAATTAAAGGCAACGCATACCTGTGGTGTCAGATGAATCCTGGAGATCCCACTTACATTTGGTGACTCTTATTACTGTGGCAGAGTCTCCTATGCTTCTTCACCCTTACCTCCTCATAGTGATGCGTACCCAGTGGTTCTAAAGCTACATATGTCTTAGCTAGTATGTTATACAATACTTTCCTTAGTCCAGCTTAGCTTAACATCAAGCTTTAACATGCTATTAGTTCCGAATTATCCTTGTGTAGTCAGTGCAGTTAGTCTCCAACCTCCGATGACTCCTATCAGGACCTGCCCTGACTCATTACGCTCATTCTTCAAGTTATACATTTTTTTTTTTTTTTATATATAAAGTGCAAAGCAAGTGGACACTGTCCCTGCAGGTAGATATATTTTTCATATATAGATACTGCAAAGAAAGCCAGCAAGATAAAACCTACATCTTCTTTCTTCAAGATTGAATAACAAACAGAAGACTAGAATACCAAGCGATCACTAAAACAAAAAAGTTTTTTACCTCTACGTCAAGGGAACAGTTGTATGGGTAGATAGGAGGGGGTGGGTTAGGAAATTTGCCATGTGCAATTATATTAAGTGTATGCTCTATGCCAAGGGGTAGGCAAATTGCAGCACTCAAGATGTTGTGGACTTTGTGGATTAGATCTTCCCTGATGCTTTGAAAGCATTATAACTAAGAGCCTTATGGGAGATGTAGTGCACAACACCTGGAGGTCCAAAGTAGTCTACCCGGCAGCTAATTTGGCAGAAGCGGTCATGATTTAAAAAAAATAAATAAATGTAAAGATTTTCTGAAAAGTTCACCATCCTTTATATATACACACACACAGGAATATTTTCTATATCTGCCTGAAAGTGAACTGGTCATCTACATATTTTGGAGTTAACAATCTGTCTTTAATAGACAAATCATACGTCAGCAGGAACCTTCTCTATTTGAGTCAGCCTAAATCAATCAATATGGCCAGTTCCACACCGAAATGTCAAGTAATATTCAAATTTATATGGTAAATCCAGTTCACTTTAATTATCAACAAATTAATTAAAAAACAGGTTTCTAACTCATTGAAGCAGTATGGCGTTGCAATGGACATTTGTTTGATTTTGGTTGTCCACCTAATTGCTTAGTGAGGGATGTCTCAATATAATTAATGGTCAGATATTTCTTGTTATGGCTCCTATAGCAACATAATTAATTGGGTCTAAGGCCCACTTCACTCTGTATTGCTGTACAAGACTGGCTGCTGGCACCCACCATCATTATTATTAAAGGAACACGTTAGTTGATGGTAGTAACAGGCACGCAACAGGGACTTGCTAAATATAGTCCCAGAAGGTTTTCCATGTATATAGAGAGATATGCTGCTTTGCAGAACGTCAAGCAATGTAAAACAGATTTTACAGCATTAATCAAAGACATGTCAAGCATTAAATGTACAATAATGCATCAATACAGCTTCACGCAATAATTCATTTTGTAAGCAGTACTATATGGGGTGTGCATTACAAAGAGTGGTAGCAGTAAAAAACACCCATACAACATTTAGGGGTTATTAACTGAACTGATTTATAGAGACCTGAAAGCTGAATGCCAAAATGTAAGGGGACAAAGCCAAGCCGGGGAATCACCCTGAATTATTTAAAATTCTACTGTAATCAAAAGAAGTACAAGCGTTTAAGGTAAAACCAATATAAAATAAATGTCCCCAAACAAAAGAAATCACATGCACAACCTGGAGAAAAATAGACACAGGCAGCTAGGAAGTCTGAATTTCTGCTGCATGACTGACAACTCTGGGGGGAGGGTATTTTTACATATCATTGCAGTTATAGGCCATCTACAAAACTGGGAATGGGTGCACGGTTCTCTCTGCATCAATTCTACAATTACACAAAGATGCTCTGGTACTCTGGCAACTATTTAAAATAACATACTACACATTAACAGAATGTTATTGTCCACGTTGTATCAACTTCTGAATGTTTGATAATGTAATTAAGTTGTACTGTAGAGTAATTACTTGTAAGTATTCCAAGTTAATAATTAACACGTGAAATAAAGTCAGTCATGTAAAATAGGCACTTAAAATCAGATGAGAGGGACTCAAATTATATGGCATTAGCTTGAGAACTAACTCTTCAATAATATCCATGCCGATCTACTGTTTACATGACTACACCATTTGAGGACCAATATAATCTCACCTCCTTCAGGGAACTATGTTAGTTAAACAAGAACAAACACCATCACCTTAAAAAGGTATACCCACACAAATACACATGAACAATACTCGTGTTAAAGAGTAGTCCCTTCCTACTCATGAAATACCAGTTACACCTCCTTTAAAAATAAAAAAATAAAAAAATTTGTAGGAGGCTGGCTAAACTGCCCCCAAATGACAAATGTGCTCGGTATCGGTTTGAAATAAATGTAGTACACTATTACACTGTGTGTGAAAAACAATATTTGCAAGAGGTTGGTGGCTTCACAGCTTTTGGACTTATCTATTTACTATGAGACAATCAGTATTGTTTCCCTCTCTTGATCAGATCACCAAGTGCCTCCCCTATTTAAAAGCCGGTCTGGTTTCTTTTAACTTGACTATCTACAGGTTTTATCTTTTCTTTCCCACGTCAAGCAACTCGTCTTTGTTAGCCTCAATTGCGGTCAGTTATGCATCAATCAGCCCTACCCCATAAGCTCTCTACCCCTGGCATTGAAGTTTCCATCAACATTTCAATATAGTTCACATTCGCCCCTGGCTAACACAAGATAAAACAAACCTTACTGTTCTTATTTTTAACGCTTTTCAGTCCCATCATCTATTAAATGCTAGTATATTCAACCTTCTCAAATTCAATTTGATATACCCTGTCTATTTAAATAACCACAACCTACTACTAGCAGAAATACTGGGATCTCTCCACGATTTCAGCTGGGAATTCCATTCCTTTCACTCAATGAATTGGGACCACACATCAAAAGTGAGATTTCTAGGAGGTCATGTCAAATCGAATGTTGGTTTTGGCCATACTCTAGAAAACTGTCCATTGGAGAGATCCCGATAGATATGCATTCTCTTTCTATATACATTATTTCAGATTCTTCTGTCATCGATCATTCCTACATTTGGTGTTAGAGTCACAGCTTGGGACCCCCACAGAAAAGTCTTGAAACAGCACAGTGTGTCATAAAAAATGAACTCAGAACAGTATGATGCTAGGGCAGGGCATATCTTCAAGAGTGCTTCCGCAATGCGCACAGCATACAAACCATTAACGTTCTGACTGAGGCCCTTTTTAAAAATATCCGCAGAGATAAGTGAAAAATGAGGCGCCCTACCACTGCCATTGTCACATTTTTAATGTCAGAAGGCATACCAACAAAACTTTGGTTGATCACATGGGAAGAGGAACATCATATAAAAAGGTGTTATATTATTTAATATTTAACTACAAACAAGACTGAAACTGGAGGAAAGGCAAATTAACGACCATATGAGTAAATACAACACTTCTGGAACATTTTACGAGCAGAGCTTTGTGGACGTTGACTACCAACTGAAAAAATAAAATACACACTGGGTGACCTTGAAAATTTAACACAGAGACTCTGTGTATATTTTTTAACTAAAGAAATACGTCCGAAATTATCCAGCTTAATTAAATTAAAATTCCATCAGACTTACATACTTTCTTCAATTTTAAACAATGCGAAAGTTAAGAAACATTGTACAGTACACAACATTAATAAAATACAACACAGTCCAATAAAGGAAGAAGGTTAACACGGGGAAAATGGGGGAGATTTTTCAGTGTTCTGAGTTGTGAAAAGTGGGACAGAGTTCCACAAGTGAGGCAATCACCATGGAAACCAGTGAAAGCAAAAGACAGTATTGGTTGGTCTGTAATGGCCTCTTACAGGTTTGAAAAACTGCTAAATGTTCAATGAATACAGTGAATGTGTGTGCCTACATCTTTTACTCTAATCTTTACTACAAAAAAAAAACCAAAAAACACACAAACAGTGTCAGAGACGGCCATCTTGTCAGAAAATTAAATGGCGGGTTTACCCACCTTGCTTCCAGCGCTGTGTGGGTCTTGTCGCGGCTGGCTCTGCCTCTGCTCCACCTCCTTAGCGGAGATCAAACTTGATGATCTCAGCCATTCTAATACTTTCCCACAGTAAAGCAGTGGGAGGCTACTGCGCATGCGCAGCAAGACGCCAATAAGTGTCTCCTTAATCATATATCAATGCATCTCTATGAAGAGCATTCAGCGTCTCCATGAAGGGCATGGAGAGGCAGAATGTTAGTGCTGCACATGACCCAAGAAGCACCTCTAGTGGCCACCTGAGTGACTGTCACTAGAGGTATTCCTAGGCAGCAATGTAAGCACGGCCTTCTCCCTGACAAGGCAGTCTTTAGATTAAAACGTGTGCAGGGACTGACTATACTTGTCAGAACAACTACATTAATCAGTACTTGTTCTGGTGACTATAGTGTTCCTTTAAGTGCTTCTGTCATGCCAAACAAGACTTGATGTCACTTTAAAGAATGTATAAATGTCTAGATGAAGAGTTATGCCTTATTTATTTATTTTTAAACCACTCTAGATATTACAGCTAAGCCAATAGCCTCTTAGAGTGGCCTGAGCTATGGGAAAGCAGCTGCCCCCTCCCAATAACCCATTCCAAGCGTGAACCTGCACATTGGAAATTCTGTGATTCCCAGTGTGCCATGCTGTATGTTTGTTAGGATTTATAAGCACCAGATTCAATTTAACAAAACAGATTCAGAAAACACTTTAAACACCATAACCACTACATAGTTAAAGTACCAGCAGTGCCCTGGCACCCCCAATGTAAGTAGGCAAACCATTTTAGAAAAGTGGGATTTCTTACCTGGGGTCCACCTCCACTCGCTACCTCTCTGCAGTGTCCAGGGGACAGGAAGTTTTCTGAGTTAATCCCAGGCTTAGCACATTTGCCAAGGTTGCTCTAGCAGGAGCTTCTGTCTTTTCTGTACAATGCTGTGAGGCAGGGAATGGTACCCGTCGACCCCATTTAAGAAGTCGTTGTAGTCAAATGTTTTGACTACTTACACTGGAAAGGAGGAGTCAGAGGACTCCTGATACCATAACCACGATATGTTATGTAGTGGTTATGGTGCTTGGATTGTTCATTTAATCTTGATACCACCCAACCCAAAAATAAATTATACACATCATAGATCATATGTGGCAGCATGATGTGTGCGGGATTATAATAATTATCAACTGAATTTTTTTTAAATTTTTTTTTTTAAATGTATTACAGTAGACTTGGCTATTAGATTATACAATAGTTTTAAAACATACCTTAATGTCCCATTTTCTCCTTTATCAAGACTGGTGAAACGACTATACAGACGTGTTATCTGGCTATGAGAAACTATAAGAGAGAAGGAAAAAAAAAAAAAAAAAGTTATAAGAAAGATAAAATGGACCTCGGTGTCACAATGCCTTAATTAAACTTCACCTAGATTTAACCCATTAAAGACCAGGACAGTCAGCATTGCAATCTGTAAATGCTGGAGTCTGAATATACATTAGTGCATGACGATAGCACACAAGCTTACACTTTATTGCCACACAGTGCTACTAAGAAACTGCTGAGTAAATGTGTACCGTACGGATTAGTAGAGAACACAATATTTCTGTTCTCTTTGTATACTTGGATTGAGATCGAACTGGAAAAATATAGTTTGCCAGCTTTATACAGCTTTAATATCACTAACTTGACGGGACATTTAAAATGTGTAGAGTCTTAAAATTTTTTTAATTAATTTAAAAAAATAATAAAAAATATTGTTATATTGTAATAGAGTAGACTGTAACTGATCACTAAAAGGAGTTAAAATTGATCATACATTTGGGGAGGGGAGATAAATGTTTAAAAAAAAAAAAAAAAAAATTGGTTAAGTTTACATCACTTTAACAAATGAAAAAGCATGAAAGATTCTGCCAAATTTAAATTCTTAAAAAATAAAATAAAAATGGTAAAACCCACCACAAGATAATGAGATTTAGTGAAATATGCACTGGCATTTGATCCACCATGTTTTCCAGGACAAAGGAAATTTCCACAACTGGGTCTCAAACAGTATTCAGACAATTTGAATTGCTCTCACACAGCAGACCTTTAGCAGTGGGCATTTATAAGCACACTGAAGTTATGTGAAAAAATTCTCATTGGCATGATATCAAAGCCACTACCAAACACAATTAGCAAGCAGCGCAGAAACAGGCAAAGCGTGTGCAGCAAATCCTTCCTTGAATGGCAAGTGCCACATCATTCTGCACAGACAATAGCTGAAGCGCATACCATGAAAGAGGGGCAAATTATACATCCAAGCGCACATAAGGCCTTATTCACTAAATACTGAATTTACAACCAAAGTGTAAAATAGCTGCAGTGGTGGGAAAATCAGATAAATTGAAGAATGTTTTATGGCTTATAATATTTCACAGAATGAAATCCAGGACATTTACATAATGTATTCTACGTAATGCTCTACTGTATTTGGGAATATGACTTATAAGAATCACATCGACAGAGAAAACTAACAATTAAAATATGTTAGTTGGGGAATGGGTGAGTGTAGGCAGTCACAACTTAAATCTGGTTCTAAGATTAATTTATTTATGGCCAGATAACTATACATAATAAATAATTCCCAAATTAAAATATAAAAAGGTCTGTAGAGTTCACCCAGAGTATATCACAACCAAAGTATTGTGAAAAACTTTGCTCTGGCACGTTATGCTAAATCACAGGTTAAACTACTCTTTGCATAGAACCCCAGACAGAAATGGGATACGGCTGTACAATCTATAGAGGGAACATATAAAGGAAGAAACGTATCCTGAAGGTCAGGATCTTGGAACACCTAAATAATATACGTAAAGGACTGGTTACTCATTCAGTCTCTGCCCATTGCAGTAATTGTCCTTCCTTCTCCTTTAGAGATTTCAAGTGTATGGGTATTGAACATGTCCTTCCCTACTGGCGGGGAGGTGATAGGATCAAAAAGTTATCCCAAAGGGAAACCTTTTGGATACACAAACTAAAGACCCTTGAACCTAGGGGCCTGAATATTGGGATCGATCTGGTGTGTTTCTTGGACTGATTTTTTTGGTTATTCTTCTCCTTTATGTAAATTATTCCATAAGTATCTTTGGGAATATGAGGAGCTCTGGCAGTCTAAATATAGGGAAAAAGAAGTGTCTTTAATCAATACAATTCATAATTTATATAATAAAATAATAAAAAAAAAAAAAAAATCTTTATATTATATAGTTAGGTGTACCTTGCAGGTTATATGGTTTAAAATGATTATTATTGATATTGAGGGAACTTTGTTTAGGAATATATTATTTGTGTTCTTATTTTTTGAATAATGAGATGTTTGTCACTTTAAATAGACATACATGGCACTATTTAATGGTGTATGATATTGTCATATATATAATATGTGGGGAAGTTCCATATGAACTATCTTAACATGGTTGTTGTATATTACATGCACTAATTCACTTTTCTTCTTTTAGAGATTAATTACATTTAATGCATTTAACACTTTTGGGCTTTGTCCTTTTGATGATCACTTATATTGATGGCTCCTCGCTGTTCTAGTTGAAAAAGAGCAGTAAATGTATTTGGAACGCACTTGGAGCGTGTTTGGAACGCATATGGAACGCAAATGGAACGCGGAAGTGAAGGCAGACATCCACTTCCGGTTTCGGCTTTCACATTGAACGCGCCCTTTTTAAACTACCCAAACACTATCAGCTGGAGGACAATACCCCTGGATAGATGATTGGCTGGCTACTGGATACTCCTACACTATGGACCAATGGGACTTTGGGACTAGCCCTATATATAGAGATTCTGTTAAGGGGAAAGTAGGATGTTATTTTACAATCTATGATATTGTCTGTGATTTTTTTACTGTGCGGTCCCTGATGAAGTTCTAGTCTTGAACGAAACGCGTTGGACCTATTGCTGCACTTTTAAACCTTTATTCTTATGGTGCTTGTTCACCTTTTAAGAAAATAAAAGTATTGCTTTTCTACTATTACTTACCTGGAGTCCCGTGTTCCATTGGTCGCTTTACATCGGATAGGGGAAACCACTAGCCCCCTATGCTATCTGGGGAGGCACCCTATGAATGCTTTTTCATCTTCATCATCTTGTGAGTGCATCCATTTAAGCGCACTATTCACTGTATTTACTGTATCACACTATTGTGTGTTTTTTCCTTTATATGTTCCCTCTATAGATTGTACAGCCGTATCCCATTTCTGTCTGGGGTTCTATGCATATGTTAAGATCGTTTGTTGTGGATAACGATCCTGGGAGGCTGCATATTGATTGAAGTTAAGTAATTTATTTAATTAGAACACTTATCTAAAGGTGTTCGTTTGTTTGTTTTCTAAACTACTCTTTGGCAAGTTATGATACATCACAGTAGAACACTTCGCTATGGCAAATTTTGCCAGATCACAGATTTTTGAAGATACATTAAACGTTATTAAAGGCCAACTGTCAACTATGAACATTGTTAAGCGCTGCGGAATTTGACGGCGCTCTATAAATATCATAATAATAATAACTTTATTTTAAAATAATTATTTTCTCAAGTTTTGAAAGAAAATATTTATTTTGATAGAGTATATGTAAAAATAGATTAGAAAAATGTATCCATTTTGTATATGACAAGATCCTTCAGCCATATACATGCACCTTGGGTCAAACAGTGATTGGAAAGCAACGGTTAGTCTCTCTGATATTCCCTGCTTCACTCCCTGCACAGAAACAGTGAAGACCATAGAGACTAATAGATGGTTTATAAACATTGTCTGACCCAAGGTGCATAAATATGGCTTATGGGCCCTGTTATATAGTAAAAGGCAAAAATGTGGTTCTCTTTTTTTTATTTAAAAAATATATTTCCTTTCAAAACTTAATAAAAGGATTATTATATTAAAAAAAATGTTTTGAGGTGACAGTCATCCTTAAACAAGTTACTTCACTATCAATGTAATTTCAGAAGAGGTTATAACGTAACATTTGTTGAATACTATATTGGGGTTACATGGCTGGTAAGCCATCTGTTATAGAATCATTTAGAAAAAGGTTGGAGAATGCTTATTTTATTGTGGTACAAATACAAAAAGATTAGTGCAAAATGTGATGCAGATGTCCATCCCAATCACTCCATTAATAGGCAAAGGTCATTTCATCACATTGACTATTATTAGTTATTACGTAGCAATAGACCAAAGTGAGAACAATCCAAACACTTTCCATATATCCTAGCAGTACCTCTCCCAGGAAGGACAGATGATCTTTGAGATACAAAGCACACAATGTCTCTATGTGTGAACTTCAGGGGACCTTAATTCCAAAACTCACAAGTAACATGTATTTAAACTATAGTAACAGATCACCTAGAAACTAATCTGATTTACGATTAGGTACGTTCAGAGTTATAGGACAAAACACTTAAGATCAATTTTGGCTTTAAAATGCCGTTACATACATTTGCGACGTATAATAAAAAAAGTGTCTTTACTGCCTTATATTTTTACCTTCACGTTGAGTGCCATGGGCATTTTTCTTGGATTATTATATCAATAACGGTGACATTTTTCCTTAGTGGCCCCTGAAGTTGCAGACTATACTTCCCATGATGATAATAATGATGGGCACTCTGGGCATCATAGGAAATGTAGTCTATTACAGCTGGACTATCACAACTGGTATTTAAACCTCTTACACAAAATTTAAAAAAAAACAGAGGAGACCCCAATAATAGGATATTGTGAGCAGATCTGAGCTATGGGATGTGATTATATAAATGTTTACACTGAGTGTCAAGTCATGTTACCTAGTCAGAGGGCCTAGCTATTACCCAATGGAAGCGGGTGGGGGGCACAGGGTAGACCCCAAAAACCTGTTATAGAATTACAACCACCATAATGGGCTGGCAAAGCATCATGGGAGATGTAGTTCTCCAAGAGCTGGCTGTTATGGCCACCCCCGGCCTAATGTGACTCCCCTTACCCCAGTGGTTACTTACAGCCGGTCTCCTTCTTGATCTCATCGATCTCCTCGTCCCTCAGTAATGTGGAAGACCTGGAGCCCATGGTGAAGGCAGACACTTCCTGTTACCAGCTCCACCTTAACCACCTCTGGCAGCGGCTGGAACGCTCGGCCTATTTCATTGAGGGGGCGGGGCCTAGCATTGGAACGCCCATCGACTGCAAGGCATCATACGGCACGTAAGACACGCCTTCTCCTAGAACCACGCCCCTCTGCCGTAGTGCAAACACAGCTGCCCGCGGCTTTCCGTAGTATAACAAAACTTTATTTAAAGCTAAGTGGACAAACAAATGACAGTACAGTGTTAATCTTGGAGAGGATGGTGTGAATTCCTGATTTTTGATACATTTTTCTAGTAAGATACTGGGGGTATTAATGTGTAATTGGCTCCAATGTTAGGATTACTCAAGGAGGAAGTTAGCATTTTTTTTTCCAAAATAAGGGGCTTTACTCACTGAAGAATTGCAAAGTTTAGGGAGAAAAAAAATTAAAGAGATATTCTGGTGAAATATGTAGTACTGAGCTGTGGGTATAGGTTGGCAATTATAGCCTGAATCTTACCATTCAGGGTTATTTACTAAACTCTCACTGCTGTTAGGAGCTTAATAAACAGCCCCAGAAGTGTTGAGAATTCCAAATGATTTAAAACATTTTTCTAATTGCCCAACTAGGGTTGCCACCCAACCGGTATTTGAAGCTGCCCAGCCAGTACCAGTATATTATACTAGCAACAGTAAGCAGGCTGCCGTGTATAGAAGCAGTCCATAGCTGATCTGTGTGTTATTCTCCCCTGCCTGACCCTTAACTGCCCATCGGCATATTGATTGCAGCTATAGGAACACTATAGTGTCAGGAATACAAACTTGTATTTCTTACTATAGCTCTAAGATTGCTGTTTAGGTGGCTGGCCGCACTCTCCCTGCAGTAAAAAGGTGAATTTACTCACCTTTTTCCAACACAGTGCGGGGTCTCTTCTCAACTGGCCCCATCCCTTTGGCTGAGATCATCAAAGTTAATATCAGCCAATCCTATGGGAAAACATTGGGAGGCAATTGCGCATAAACATGTCACTCTGACATATAGAGATGCATTTTATCAATGCATCTCTATGGGGATCGTTCAACATTCACTCTGTACAGCACTGACCCAGGAAGCACCTCTAGTGTGCATCTGAGTGACTGTTACTAGGCAGTAAAGTAAACACTGCATTTTCTCTGAAAAGGCAATGTTTTCATTAAAAAGCCTGCAAGGCCAGGCAGTAGATACCAGAACAACTACATTAAACTGTAGTTGCTCTGGTGACTATAGTTTACCTTTAAACCAATGCGGCCCAGGTGTCTGCTACAGGTATCCAGTGACCTAAAATCTGCTTTCCTGTGCTGAGTGGCTGAGGAGGGGGTTGTGAATAAGGACTTCACATCCCTTCCCCGCTCTGACTGTGCCATGTTCCAGAAAGGATCTGATAAGGCTTGGCAGAAGAAAGAAATCACAGCACCTGCTACTCAGCTCACATAATTGTTATAATCTTATAAAAGTGACAGTTCACAGTCACAAACCAGAAGTCACTATTTTATTTGCAGTCATTTTTATAGATGTGAAACCCCGTATGCTTATGCATATGAAAAAGTAACTGTATATCAAGGAACCATCCATTGCCATTTTAAGTCACTATTTTTTAGTACATATACAACTGTCAAAAAATAAAAAATACAAATATCACGATTTATAATGTGGTGCTGCAGGCTCTAGGGTAGTCCTATACCCCTGGTCACAATGACCAGACAAAAGAAAATGGGTCCAGGCACTCATCTTTTTTAAATATGACAGCTATTTAATGAAGAACATCACCAGGTTTACAAGGCAAAGCTTTGATCAGCAACTGTGACCTTTATCAAAACAAATATGACACCCAATATGACACCAAGCCACGGTTGTTGACCAAAGAAATTCCATTGTAAACCTGGTGATATGCTTCATTAAATACTTGTCTTATATGAAAAGATGAGTTCCTGGACCCTTTTTTTTTTTTTTTTGTCTGAACATTGTTCTTCGTGGGAACATTGGTCATATCCATTTACCAATCATGGGGAGAGTCCATTATTATTATGTTATTATTTATGGTCTTTCCTCCCTCAAGTGTTGTTACTCCTGTGTCTGTCTCCCTCCAAGTCAACGGTGCTACCATCAGCTCCACCACGCAGGCTCGCTGCCTAGGTGTTCTCTTTGACTCCGACCTCTCCTTCAAGCCTCATGTTCAATCTATCGCCAAATCCTGTCATTTCCATCTCAAAAACATTGCGCGCATCCGCCCCTACTTAACACCAGATGCTACTAAGGTCCATTCCACTGTCCTTTCTCGCCTTGACTACTGTAATCCGCTTCTCAGTGGTCTTACGTGCTCTCAACTTGCCCCATTACAGTCCATAATGAATGCGGCGGCGAGGCTCATCTTCCTGTCCGCCCGCACCTCCCATGCCTCACCCTTCTGTCAGTCCCTACATTGGCTTCCTATAAAATATAGAGCTCAATTTAAAATTCTGGTTCTTGCTTTCAAATCTCTACATTATGCTGCTCCCACCTATCTATCCTCCCTTATACACAAGTATGTCCCGTCTAGGCCCTTACGATCTGCTGAAGACTTATGCCTATCTTCTGTCCGTACTCCCACCTCTGATGCTCGCCTTCAAGATTTCTCGAGGGCTGCACTGTTTCTGTGGAACTCGCTTCCCTCCTCCGCTAGATGATCACCCAGTTTCCACTCCTTCAAAAAATCGTTAAAAACCCACTTCTTCATAAAAGCGTATCAATTAAACTGTTAATAGCTCCTGACTGATTCCTCTTCTGCAACTGTCACTAGTCTAATACTATCCTTACCTTTTTGTGTCATTTTACCCCACTCCCTCTAGCATGTAAGCTCATTGAGGAGGGCCCTCAACCCCTCTGGTTCCTGTGTGTCCAACTTGTCTGGTTACAACTACATGTCTATTCGTCCACCCATTGTAAAGAGCTGCGGAATTTGACGGCGCTCAATAAATATCATAATAATAATCAAATACCGCAGCGCTTTACAATGGGTGGACGAACAGACATGTAGTTGTAACCAGACAAGTTGGACACACAGGAACAGAGGGGTTGAGGGCCCTGCTCAATGAGCTTACATGCTAGAGGGAGTGGGGTAAAGTGACACAAAAAGGTAAGGATAGTATTAGACTAGTGACAGTTGCAAGAGAGGAATCATTAGGTCCCCTAGGAGGCCACAGAGTCCCATTGTCCTACAGTAGGTTGCGGTTCCCAAATACCGCCGTTAACCAGCCACCAGGATTAAATGTGAGCATAGTGACAGCACCGTCCAAGCCAGAACACCCAGGTGTAGACTTTAACACAGTGGAGGTGGTGTAGGGGAATGACTTCTCTAAATGCTCTCATAGAGAAGGCCATCGGTACAGGCTTCAGGAGCAATGGCACGTAGCTGGAGTAGGGCCAGAACCTGCGTCACGATAATTCTGCTGCAACATGTGTCCGGGAGTCATTACACGCTTCTGTGCCTTCTGCCTTTCTTCCAGCATACTCCAGAATTGGTCACAAATTCGGTCAAAAGCCATCAGAGTATCCCCTGGGTTGTCATTAAGGGCTGTTCGCCACGTGGGCATCACCTTGCCACCATCAAAGCGCCACAACAAATTCACATTCTCTGCTAGTATAACAGCTGCACCGTCATTGACCATCTTAGAGAGACCACGTGGGTGTCTTTTTTTTGGCGGATTCTGCCTAGGAGCGGGTATAAGGTGAGGGCCTGCTTGGTGGGACTGGGATTAGCCACCTCGGTATGGGGCGGGGGAAATCAGGGCAGCAAAAGGAGTCAGCGTGTGTCCAGACTTTCCCAGACTGGGAAAGCATCCGTCATGACTGGTGACTAGGTGAACCTCCAGTAGCTTCAGCTGCAACCACGGCTCCCGAGTAGACAGGCCCAATCAGGGCTCTGGTATGCTTTCTCCTGTTGCAGATTAGAAGCGTGGAACAGCTAAAAACCAAGCAAAAGCAAAGGCCAGACAAGAAGCTCATGCAGAACACGTCTGTCCGCCATGAGTGTCAGGCCTCGCCCCCACCAACTGCTGTTCTGTTGTCATTCTTTTAAACTAAATGTAACCTGCAATCTGCTATTCATAAATTGCATTTTCTTTTAGCTGCAAGTAGTTCATTATTAAAATCAGCTGAACCTCCATCTAACTTTACTAATATGATTATTCACAAACTGCCGAATTGCCGCCATGTTCTCTTCATTCATTTCATCCAACCACACTGATACAAAGCTGTGGAATTGAACCCATAATTCTAAGTCTCCTTAATGCTACTAAATCACTTCTTTTAATCTCTTCTTTTATTTGTGTTTTTTAAATTTTTTATTTATTTTTGCTTCGAAATTCACCTACAATTTGTTTCCATTTTATTTCTGCTATAGTCAAATACAGTGAACCTGTACAATAGGACAGTGGGTGGTATGTTTTTACACACCCGACTTCACCTTGGGCGTGACATGCGCAGAACACTTCTGAAGCTTTCTGGCATGCTCCACAGTACCTTCTACAGTGAGAGTGCACCTAACCACTCTATCATATTACTCTGTCAGTTTGACGCCAGGGAAGAAACTAGCGGAGTCAAGACGAGATTCCAATTTCAAGACTGTCCCACCAAACCTGGGACTGTTGGGAGGTGTGTGTTATTAACTGAATATCAGAGAATTGACCCAAATGAGCTGTTGATATCTTTTTTCCATTTTAGCACATTTTGCCTAAATTTCACAATTTGCTTTTCAAATTCACTACAATTCTGTGTTTAGTGAATAAACTGAAAAGTGAATATCACTTAGTTGAACAACATATTGAAAAGTGGGTGCCAAAATAGCAGAATTTGAGGGAGGCATGTTAAATTATTATTTTTTGCTAACATTCAATTATTTGGCCTAGAATTTTAAAAACATGTTACTTCGTAAACTCAGAATTCTTACAAATCAAAGCCAAATGAGTAAAAAGATAAACATAGCAAAGCTTCCAGCTATTTTTGTCTCAATTTTGCCATTCAGTTTTAATTTGGGAAAATTCAGAGTTTAGTAAATAACCCTGTTTGTATTCACTTTCGATTCCTGACAGTTCACACTGTTGTGACTTACCCGGGCCATGTACACAGACTTATAAATTAGAGTACACAAATACACAATACCAATGGCTCACATTACTGGATTACACATCCTGAAACCCATTATGTCAGTGTGTATCTGTAAACAGGGTGCTTTATTATCCTAATTATATTTAAATGTTTACGTTCCTTCTAAGGACACCATATCCTGCATTGTATGAGTATGTTTTGTGTACTCTGCAGCCTAGTGGAATAAAAAACATGTTTCCTGTGCTGTTCATTTGCATATGTCACTTTATATTCCACAATATAACAAAAATATTTAGATACCTTTTTTTCCCTTAAAGGGTAAGTCAAGGTTGCGGTAACTCTGTTATATAAGTAAATATATATATCATGTTAGTCTCCCTGAGCTTTAATTTATGGACTCCCCCACCTCCTATTAAAAAACAAAGAACAAAAAAAATCAAAACTAATTTTTATTCGCTGTTAACCCAGCATTGGGGAGTCTCCGTCTGGTAGCCTCTGTGGTCCTATCCAATGACTCTCATAGAGAGGCATTGGGGAGTTACAGGGCATGCAAAACAATCTCCTCACTCTGCCAATCAGATGCTTCTGAAGAATATACAATATTTATCTTTGAGAAGCATTCGGTGACATCAAATGTGATGACTTTCAGTTATTAAAGGACCACTCTAGGCACCCAGACCACTTCAGCTTAATGAAGTGGTCTGGGTGCCAGGTCCAGCTAGGCTTAATCCATTCTTTTATAAACTTTATGAATGGGTTAAGCCTTCCTCCAATTCCTCTAGTGGCTGTCTCATTGACAGCCGCTAGAGGCGCTTGCATGCTTCTCACTGTGAAAATCACAGTGAGAGCACGCAAGCGTCCATGGGAAAGCATTGATAATGCTTTCCTATGTGTCCGGCTGAATGCGCGCGCAGCTCTTGCCGCGCGTGCGCATTCAGCCGCATGGGAGGAGAAGAGGAGGATCGGAGGAGGAGAGCTCCCCGCCCAGCGCTGGAAAAAGGTTAGTTTTTACCCCTTTCCCCCTTCCAGAGCCGGGCGGGAGGGGGACCCTGAGGGTGGGGGCACCCTCAGGGGACTATAGTGCCAGAAAAACGAGTATGTTTTCCTGGCACTATAGTGGTCCTTTAAAGGTTTTCACTAGAAAATACCTCTATAGCTGTTATAGTGGTTGGAGTGTCCTCGCATCCTTCAAGAGTACGTAGTTTGACAAGTTACTGACTCTTGGCATGGGCCTGTCGCTGCATCCCCTGTTGCTGGAAGCTTTTGTTACTGAGCTAGGCCCAGCCATTCTCAGCTGATGCTCTCAGCCAATGGGTCAGCCCTGCACGGCAAAATATTCCGGCACAAAGGGAGGCAGTGATGTTCACCCATTGGAACCCAGGTAAGTAGTCAAATTATTCTTAAATGTTTTGAGAGCAATCTCTGGGGCAGTGCCAGGCAACATAACCTCTAAAGCAGGATGTAGTGGTCATGGTGCTTTCAGAGTTCAGTTAATGCACATGAACAAAGTAGTTAAAGGAAGACTTCAGCATTATAAATGAATACATCATTAGTGCTAACGACCTCCTAGGCAATCCAGTGCATCTCACTTGCTGCAATGCACCTGTAGTGCGTCTCATAGGGAGGCACTGAATCCAATGGTTCTCTAAGACAGCGTTTCCCAATTGGTGTCAGGGTTCCGCGAGAACACAAATGGGGTTCCCCCATAATTTCGGCAAACAAAATGGCTGTCGCGATTAGGCCCGCTCGGGTGCTGCTAAAAATTGAGGCGGGTGGCAAGGGAATATGACGCTACTCTGGCCCCGGCATCACTAAGAGGCGGGCGAGGGAGCTGAGCAGGAAGATCACTGCTCCCTCGCCGCCCGCACTGTACGGCTGCACGCCAACCGCTCAGCCCCACTGGACCAGTGTGTATCTGTGTGTCAAGGTCTGTGCATGTGTTAAGGTATCTTTGTGTCTGTGTGTATAGGTCAGTGTGTGTATGTGTCAGTGGTTTTTATATGTGTCTGTGTGTTAATTCGTTTGTGTATGTATGTACAGCAATCATATGTGCATACATCCCAGAAATTAAACGCCATCCCAAAAATCAAACACGTAATTGTGCATACATCCCAGCATTCAAACACCAACACAACATGCAAACACACTCCTGCAAACACAAACATAACATACAAAAACCCCTGGATTCAAATTTATATACAAATACTCAAACACTTATACTACACACAAATGTACATCCGCATTTAAAAGCTAACACTACATCCAAACACACCCCTGCACGCAAATGCAAACATTACATATAAACACACCCCTGCACGCAAACCCTGTACCAAAACGCAAACATTATATACAAACACCAACTGTACACACAAAAGCACACGTGCTCCCAAGTACTACTATCTGTGTTATGGCGCCAAACATTTTTTGGGGTTCCATGTTGTTAGCGCATTATGTGAAAGGGTTCCACAGGAAAAATTAATTGGGACCCCTGCTCTAAGAGAAACATTGCCTTATGCTGGGACACAAAGCAATCAAGAAGATTACCCCTTCTGACTGTCCGATTGCCATTTCATTTACCATATTTTATTGTATTTTCTAATCTCTTAGTTTATCTTATTTAGTGCAAAGGGTTACTCCAAAGCTTTATTTTTTTTTTTTTTGGGGGGGGATAGGGAGATTGAGAATAAGGGTGGGAAATTAATAAAAAAAATGAGCAATGAACTCCACCTCTAGTGGCTGTCTACTAGAGACACTTCTAGATCGCTAAGCGACTTTTGATCACCTAACTGATGTTGGACTTTCTTACACTATGCATAAGGACATCCAGAGTCAGCTAAAACCCCATAGGAAAACATTGATTCAATGTGATTGTCCTAATGTGATTGAGGTGCTTGCCGCTCATGCGCATTAGATCCCCAATGTCGGGGTAGAAGGAGCGAAGGCGGAACCTGACCCAGTGTCGCCAAAGGACATTGGCGCAGGATTTATGTAAGTGACAAAGGTTTTTTTTTTTACCCTTTCTGCAAGGCGGGGTGCGCACGAGGGAAGCACAATTTTGCATTCCTTGTCTAGTTTCCCTTTACTAACTCAGGGACCATATGGTGGTCTATAATGTCATGCAGTGCAGGGGTTAAATATTTTGATACCTGAGGTCCTGTCTCCCCTCCTTCTTAATTAGCTGTTTTACAGCATTGGCATTGGAAAGCCACATCAAGTGTGCTCCACAACAGATTCTCAATGAGAAGCCTCTTATTGGAGTGTTCCCGACCACAGACTGAATTAGGGGAGGTCTTGCAAATGATTTGAAGCTTTTGCAAACTGTTTTTACCCCAATTAAAAAAAATGCATACATGTTTTCATTGGAAATATATCTACTAAATATTTTATGAGATATATTTTGGGGCAGTGGGATGTTTTTAAATCTCTGGTGAAGCTATGTGCCCTCCTGTGTAGGTCTGCATTGCTCTGGCTCTGCACTCCAGGCTAGCTGTGTGCCCTCCTGTGCAGAGCAGGATGTGCAGGTCAGCATTGCTCTGACTGTTTCCTCCTGTGCAGAGCAGGATGTGCAGGTCAGCATTGCTCTGACTGTTTCCTCCTGTGCAGAGCAGGATGTGCAGGTCAGCATTGCTCTGACTGTTTCCTCCTGTGCAGAGCAGGATGTGCAGGTCAGCATTGCTCTGGCTGTTTCCTCCTGTGCAGAGCAGGATGTGCAGGTCAGCATTGCTCTGACTGTCTCCTCCTGTGCAGAGCAGGATGTGCAGGTCAGCATTGCTCTGGCTGTCTCCTCCTGTGCAGAGCAGGATGTGCAGGTCAGCATTGCTCTGGCTGTTTCCTCCTGTGCAGAGCAGGATGTGCAGGTCAGCATTGCTCTGGCTGTTTCCTTCTGTGCAGAGCAGGATGTGCAGGTCAGCATTGCTCTGGCTGTTTCCTCCTGTGCAGGCCAGCATTGCTCTGACTGTTCCTCCTGTGCAGAGCAGGATGTGCAGGTCAGCATTGCTCTGGCTGTTTCCTCCTGTGCAGAGCAGGATGTTAGGTCAACATTGCTCTGGCTCTGCCCTCCTGGTTGACTGAGCTGAGAGGTGGAGTTACAGTCCTTTCTCCAGTCTGTATCCTCACACAGAGCAGCCACACCGAAGGAAGTCAGGTTAGTGCTGACCACATGGCTACTGCCCCAGCATGGGCCTCACAGGGTGGGAGAGAGAGGACAACAAGCTGGGATAGAAATGTGTAGAGAGCTGTGGAGGGAGTGAAATGAGAGAGACAGTAAAATAATGGGGGGGATGGGTGAGAGAGACAGTAAAATAATGGGGGGGATGGGTGAGAGAGACAGTAAAATAATGGGGGGGATGGGTGAG